>CM060904.1:935860595-937110595 GCA_030737815.1 Allium fistulosum
CAACAGCAATAAGAAACAACTCAGAATTGTTGACGAACCAAGACATGTCGAAGCAAACAATGCCACAACCTAAAACTGGACAGTTTCAAATTAGAATCTAAGTGGCTGAAGTCAAAAGAAATCACCATCAGAGTCAAGTCAGTGCCAAAGCTAAGGAACACAAACAACTCAAAGCCGATGCCAACCCAAAAATGCAACATCCAAAGATATCAGATTCGAACAATTTCAAAACTGAGGCAGCTAGCAACACAAAACAAGTGACATGATAAAGTAGTGTGAAACCAAAATTGCTAGCATACAAAATGCTCACTGCAAACACAACGTACAGGCTACAACTTCAAAAGAACCAGGTTCAAGTGACATCAATGTGCACAAAGACAACCGATATGAAAACTGTCTCAATGATCAAGACAGTCCCATAGGCAGTGACAATAAGTATGAAAGTGCAGACTACCAAGACAAATGCCCATGTCAACAACACTTGCAAGCCACAGAGAACACAAATCTAGGGACACTGAATCGAGACGCTACAGAGACCAGTAAACAACCAGGCAACATCATGTAATCTTCAAAAAGACCAAAGTCAGATATATTCAAGTGATCGAAATCCAACAAAGTCAAAACCGATGTCCACAATAACAAATTTTTCGATTCGATAAAGTCAGAGATCAGCCTCGACATCAAAACGAATATCGATGGCCGAGATGAATTCAAGCAACGAATTCAATTAATGGATACAACCACAATCAAAAGCATCGAATCAATTCCAAGTTAAGAATTTCACGCAGCAGAATTTAAAACGACTGAAATCACTTTCAAAACAAGACCGAAGTCATAAAATATGTGACGAAAATAAACGGTTCGAAGTTAAAAGATAAAACAATCGAACAGCTCAATCGAAGTCAAGATAGCCATGAAACAGTTTGAATTAGATGTGAGACGAACTCACCATTTTCGATGCAAATCAAGGAGCTGCGAGCGATGACCACAAGATTGAGCACGGCGATTGGCGAACCTCCCATCTTTACTTCGATCGAATGAAAATGATGCTTCGTAGAGCCCTAATTGTGGCGGAAGAACGAGCGAGATGCATGCCCTAATTCAGTTGCAAAGAGGAAATCGTCGCCGCCACCATTTTTTTTCTTTTCTTCAATTTAGGTTTAGGGTTTGAATGAATGAGAAGAGGGGGTTGGGTCGAATTGGAATAAGAAGGGAACGACTTTCCTATTTGATAATTATCCCTGCCCAACAAAATAAAAGAGAACGGGCCCAGTTTTAAATTTGTAAAGCTCGCATAATCACCTGACGCTTCAATACAAGGAATTTCGCTCTGACTAAAACTTCCAACAGTAATTTGCAATAGTTTGATCGTCACTTTGACGATGATAAAAATTTTACAAACTCCCGGGTTGTTACAATTTCCATTTCAATTTGATTAACTCGTTTAATCTTTAAATCAAGATTTAACTTATAGCTTTCAAAATAATTCCATTTCAAATGGTTTAAATAAATCATCATTGTAAATCTGTTAAAAATAAACAGATTTAATTCATAGATTTCGAAAATAATTCATTCATAATTTAAAAAACCATTTTTTCAATTCAAACTTGAAATTCCTTTAATTAAACTGGAATTTCATTTCTTATCTGAAAAGCTTTTATTCTTTCAAAATAAACAGTTTTCATTTTGGAAATCTGATTCATTTATACGAGTTAAGGTTCTTCTTGGGTTAAAATCAAATTCTCAAACCAATATTTTAAAAGTGGTTTAAATTCATATAAAACACATTTATAATATCTTTAATCAAAATTCCAATCATTGAATTCAATTCCAAATATTGAATTCAAATTCAAGTTGAATTATTTAAATTTCAAAACTTAATTAAGTTATTCGAAAATAAGACTTATCTTTGAAATTCCATTTCAAAAGCTTTTCACTTTAAACCCAAATTCCCAATCTCAAGATCAATTGAAATCAAAATTTCAATTTCAAAAACTTCAAATTTAAATCATCTGTGACTTAACCAATTTCCACGTGAAATCCATATCTGTGTGTGTAAAAGTGTAGTCCAGGGGTTTAACACAATAGTGCAACACAATGAATCATCCCAGATCAAAATACAGGATATAGTTGATAAGCGATATAAATTATAACGCTTATCGTTCATGCACAGACCACAGATATATAGATATGACAGATAATAAATTACCTCGCAGATAATTTGTCACAGATCACAACATAAATCAGGTGTATCACAAAGCATCATATATCAGGGATATCAAACAATTAAATCATCCAATACAATCTAGACATCCATAGATAAGATTACTTTAATTATCTGATTGATTCAAATCAGATTAATTTCTATGAATAAATTTACTAGTCATGGTAAATTAATAATCAATTGATTACAAAACATTTAATAAATTATCTTTTGATTAATCATTAATTAACCTCTAATTAATAATTAATTCTTAATTAATTACAACAACTAATTAATTACTCCTTAATTAATAAGTATTTCTTAATCACTTTCATTAAATAATTTACCTTAATTAATTATCTTAATTAATTAACCCTTAATGGTTTACTAATTAACTCTTAATTACTAAATTAATTAATCCAAATCATTAATTAATTAAATTAGTTAATTATTCATTTTAATTAACTTAATAATCACAAATCCTTAAATCTCCCTTATTTAAAGGATTAAACATTTTCCTATAAATGATCCAATTCTTATTTACAAATGCATTTTAAACATTTCACCTTTGCATTCGCTTTTACATTCCATTTCAAATTTAGATTCAATATAATTACAAATTTAACTTAGCAAAATTTAAAACACACTTTAAAATATACTTTAACATTTTAAAGTTGTTAAAACATTTTATTTTTATAAAACTTATATTTATTTAAAACTATGGAGACAAAACTTTAATTTGAATCCATCTCACATTTTATTTTAAACTCTGTTTTAAAACCCTTTTCTTAAATTTTAAAACTTTTAAAACTGAAAGGCTTTAAAACTGGCAACACCAACCTGACCCGAGACTACCCAAAATTGCTTCGAGTCGAACAAATAAAAACTTCGGGCCACCCCCTCCATTTACTCGAGAAAACTCGAGTAACCATTCCTACTACACCCAGACTTCTTAGCATCCACCAGAGAAACGCCGTGCACGTGTATAACGATCTCGATCGATTCCGATCGAGTTCGATGACGTTCCCACGTCAACGATCATCCCCAATCACCATCCCTATCTCCAGATTCCCCTATTTCAACTTGAATTTGAAATTCGTGTTCAACTGAAGCCTGGAAACCCAACAACTCGAACTCGCCAAAACCTGTCAACGCTCCAATGCTCGCCGCTTCGACCATCATAGGTTCTGAAACTCCGGCGTCGACTTCCCCTACGCGTCTACTACCATTCCCCAGAACCCGGTTGAACTCGATCAAATATGTGAAACGCGGTGATCGATTTTATCTACCTTAGCTAAACTAGGGTTCCTAACTACAAATGACAACCACCACTTTCCCACTGACAAGAACCATCATCTGACAATTTTGCCGAAGTCCCCGATTGTTCTTCCATCTCCAGAAAGCACGACAACTTCCCAGACCATCCTGATCTCCAGGGAGACTCGAAAACCCATTTTCCAGACATCACTATATAACACTTTCAATGTTACATTAAAAATTGTAAATTTGATTTTAAAAATCCTACCTTTCATATACGATTCCAGTTATATAATTATATCAACAAATTTCAATGTTTGGTTTTTAACATATTTCAAGTTTCTCTGTGTATTCACTTTTTCCAGACAATGTTTTCTATCTAAAATTCTTGCAAATATTTTCAAAGCTTAGTTAAGTTTAAAACAACAAACTTTGTTTTGCATACTTAAGCCTAAAGAAGATTAGAGTGAGAAGAATTTGAAGTTAGATCTAAGTTTAAGTCTCTGGGACTTTAAAACAGAGATGATCACAGTGATTTATCTAGACATACTCACAAGTTTCAGTGTCTTAAAAACCATCATACAAACACATTTACATACATACATCACAAGTTGCTCCAACCATAGGTCATATGCATCAAAACTAAAGGTATCTCATGTTAACAGATTAAAGGCAGAGTCTTGAGCAAAGATCAGAGATGTTTTAGTATCAACAGATATGCACACATACATAAGTTCACAAAGAATTGCACATACACATACATATAAAACAAATCATAAGCACAGAGATTTCCAGATTTATTTAAATTTTAGTTTAAAAGTTTACTCACCTGGCAAAAGAAATTAAACAGAGGAGTATCTTGTTTTTGTGGAAACTGCTGCTGCTCTTATTATTTTCTACTTTGATTCTAGTTTGATTTGTTGAAGCTTTGTTGTTTATGGATTCCAGATGATAGTTTGTTTGAATGAAACGAAATGATGCAGAGTGTGATGGATATAAGAGGAATGAAGCTTACAGGTGATATTTTATTTGGTACAAACTTTAGCAGTGATATTTTCTTGCTTTGTCTACTGATGTCTGGTTTGGTGGCTAAAGAGATGATGGCATTAATTGTTTTGTACAATACTTATCCTTATTTTGCTTATTTTATTTTGTACATTGCGTGAGAGAAAGGTCTGGTTACTTCTATTTTTGCAAGCTTTTGTACTTATCTTTGTACTTAAATATATTTGTTCAAACTTGAATAGATATCATCTTCATTTGCAATACTTGACTTCGGCTGAGAGGATATGGCATTTATTGCCTTGTACAATTCGTATATATATATATATATATATATATATATATATTTTTCTTCGGCTGCAACCAAATATGAAGATGTTGATTTGGTGGCCAAACATTAATTAGCTTGTACCATGTTTCCATTTATAAATTTTTTCTTATTTGGCTGAACAAAATGTTTGTTCACACTTACCTTCATTTGCAAGCTTCCATGTATATGTATGTTTCTTCTTTTGCCTTTACAACATTACTCTATAATATAATTAAATTTCTATTTTAATTTGTTGTTAGAATTTGTTTACTATGTTTTACTTTCTACTTGAATATATTTTTATCCTTTATTTTGCCTTTGCTTTTTAATTCAAATGAATTCCTAAAATTATTATGTTATTAAAATTTTATTAAATGAATTACTTAATAACTTATCTTTTATTTATTTCTCATTATTTTGTAATATAGATAAATTTCTAGATTTAATTTGTTAGATTTTATCCAATGTATTTATTTTATACATTATATCTTATATAATTTGTATCTTTATTTCAAACCATTTATTTACGATTTAAATTCAAATCAAATATATATATATATATATACATATATATTCAATTTTTACTCATATATGCCCGTATACATATATATTCACATATATACAATATTTACAATATTTTTAAATTTAAATGATTTGTACAGAATTTATTTGGCTTCGGGGAAACTCGCATCCCTTTAATCGATTAATTTTACAAATTGTCTTCAAAATTTAAATAAATTATCAATTTAAATTTATATAAAATTCGGGGTCGTTATAGACAACTATCCGAATCAACAACAATCGATTAAAAATCTCAAAAACATAAGCAAATAGGTAAACTGCTCGATTCCAGACGTCTGGAGGTTCAATCCAGGCGTTTGAAAACTAACCAGACGTCTGGTTTAGAATCCAGACGTCTGGATTTGTTCTTTGGAAATAATCCAAAGAACCCCCAGACATTTGAAACTTCAAGTCAGACATCTGAGACCCATCCAGACGTCTGATCTTAAATTTTAGACGTTTGGAATTAGTCTCTGACTTTTTTTTATACTTTGCATGCTTATATTTTTCTCTCCAGGTCCAAACCAAACGTTTGGACTTGGTCACTAGACGTCTGGTCACCTGGTCTGGGTAACAATTTGCCCAGGCCAAAGTGGCCAAAACATTTCGGAAGCAATTGGACGAGCAACGACGACTAAGGATTTACGCCAAGCAACAACCCAGCCTTAAAGGCTCTTCGATACACCCCGAATATCAATGTCCAAATAACCATAGAAGGATTTTCATAAAATTGGACCAAAACACCAAAATTTGAAAAATTCACCAAATCAATTCAAATCAAAAGCAAATGAATATGCACAAATGTTAGGAATTTATACCTAACAACAATGATAGCTATAGACGTAGATGTGAGTTAAAGAACTCACCTTTAAACCCAAAACAATAAACGAGAAGCTCTAAAGCAAAGGAAAGATCAACTACTCTTCAATTTCAACTCTAGAAGCTCTAATCTAAGATCATAAGCAATATTTCCTAAGTTAGGTTATAGGAAATTTCTGAATTTGGAGAGGGATTGAGATGGAGAAGAAGAAGAGGATGCTTACCTTAGCTTCTCTTTGATGTTGGAGCTAGAATTTGTATTTCCTAATTAAACTAGGGTTTGGAATTCTAATTTCCTTTCTCTTCCACCATTTTTCCTTTGACTTGAGAGTGTTAGGAAAATAATAGAATGTAAGAAGAGGGAGTGGAGTGTTAGGGTATTAGATGGGTTGATGGGCTGAAACCCAAACCCAAAGCCCAATAGAAAAAAATACCAAATTCTACTCAACTCCAAACATATCGATGTTTATACTCAAAAAAGTTGTAAATGCCATTTTGGACTCAATGGAAGTGGTCTCGAGTCCCAATTCCACTATTTACAAAAAGTAACATTTTGGACTTTAATCCGATTAATGATGCTATATTTAAATAAAACATTTAAATATACAATCGTAAAACATGCGAGTTGTTACAGACTCCCCTCCTTAAAGAAATTGCGTCTTCGCAATTCTTAAGAAGAAAACAAAGAGTAACAACCATACTAAGGCATAATCAACATAAAAGAAGAAATTTTGAAATGAGAAGTTCACCTTAATGAGCACGAAAGAGTAAGTCTGGATGTGTTCGCTCGATGAATTCTCTGGATTCCCAAGTGCAATCCTTAGGATTTGAGGACCATTGAACTTTCACAAGAGGGACATCTTTATTTCGAAGGCGTTTAACCTCCGTAGCAATGATACGAATAGGATGTTGCTCATAAGTCAAATTAGGCGAAACTTCAATTTCTTCAATAACACCGGGCTCAAGAACAGAATCGGAATCTCGAAGGCATTTCCATAATTGAGAGACGTGGAATACATCATGAATAGCAGAAAACTGAGCCGGTAATAAAATGCGATAAGCCACGGAACCAATGCGTTCGGTGATGGGAAATGGGCCAACATATCGAGGTGCCGATTTTCCAGATCGATTGAAACACACAACACCCTTCATAGGTGAAACACGAATAAACACAAAATCTCCCACAGAAAATTCTAATTTCCTTCTTCGGTTATCGGCATAGGATTTTTGTCTACTTTGAGCTTCTTTCATCCTATGACGAATAAGGTCAATCTTTTCTGTGGCATCACGAATAAAATCTGGACCTAAAACCAGCTTCTCACCGGCTTCAAGCCAACACGAAAGAGATCGACATGGCCTTCCGTAGAGTGCCTCGAAAGGTGCCATACCAATACTAGATTGGAAGCTATTATTATAGGAAAACTCAACAAGAGGAATATGATCTTCCCAACTTCCACCAAAATCAAGAACACATGCACGAAGAAGATCTTCAAGAGTTTGATTCACACGCTCGGTTTGTCCATCGGACTGAGGATGATAAGCGGTGCTAAAATTAAGCTTCATTCCCAAAGCTTTTTGAAGACCTTTCCAAAATCCACTAGTAAACAATGGATCATGATCGCTAACAATAGAAGTAGGAACTCCATGCAATCTAACAATTTCCTTGACAAAGAGTTTAGCCAAAATAGGTACGGTCCGGTTGAACCGAACGAGAAGAAAATGGGAGGATTTTGAAAGTCTATCTACTTTCACCCATAGGCTATCATGGCCCGAATGAGAACGGGGAAGACCGTCAATAAAGTCCATGGAGACCTGATCCCACTTCCAAACGGGAATGTCCAAAGGTTGCAATAACCCACCAGGTCTTTGATGCTCGGCCTTAACGAGTTGGCAAGTCATGAAATGCTTAATAAAGTTAGCAATATCAGATTTCATTCCATCCAAATAATAAAGTCGCTTCATGTCCGCGTACATTTTACTACTACCGGGATGAATGGTAAATTTAGAACGATGAGAATTTTCTAAAATGTGTTTACGAAGATCAATAATATTCGACACAATAAGTCTACTAAATTTTTGAATACTTCCACGAGCATCAATATCAAAGTCTTTCAAACCTTCAATATCAATTTTATCCCTACAACTTTGGCTAAGAAGAACCAATTCGGGATCATGCTTTTGAGCTTCAAGAATGCAATCTAAAAGAGAAGGATGAGCCTCAAGGCTACATAAAACAAGAGATGAACATGAATTGGATTCACGATCTCGAATCTCACAAGTGGATAAAGTCGCGAGATCATTCCATTCGGATATCATCATGGAAACAACCGCTTGTTGCTTTCGGCTAAGGGCATCGGCAACACGATTTCCCTTTATGGGAGTATAAAGAATATCAAGATCATAAGATGCAAGGAACTCGAGCCAACGTTGTTGACGCAAATTAAGTTCCTTTTGAGAAAATAAATACTTCAAGGATTTATGATCGGTGTAGAGAACAAATTTCTCTCCCAAAAGATAATGACGCCAAATTCTAAGGGCGAAAACAATAGCCGCGAGCTCTAAATCATGAGTGGCATATCTAGTCTCGGCAGGCTTTAATTGCCTAGAAGCATAAGCGATAACACGTTCCCTTTGCATGAGAACGGCACCCAAACCAACACGACTAGCATCGGTATAAACAATAAAATCTTGGTTCCCTTCGGGAATCACAAGAATAGGAGCTTCAGAAAAGAGTTCTTTTAATTTTTGAAAAGCAACTTCACATTTGTCTGATCAAATGTATTAAACTCTCTTCTTTGTCAAACTAGTAAGAGGTACGGAAATTTTAGAAAAGTCTTTTATGAACCGACGGTAATAGCCCGCCAATCCAAGGAAGCTACGAATTTCTGTCACACTCTCCGGTCTCTTCCAATTTTGAATCGCTTCAATCTTTGAATGATCCACGGAAATTCCGGATTCAGAAATAATATTCCCCAAGAATTTCACACGAGATTGCCAACAGTGGCATTTAGAAAATTTTGCTTTCAATTGGTTGCTCCTAAGAGTTTCCAACACAATACGAAGATGATTTTCATGCTCTTCCTCGGTTTTAGAATAAATAAGAATATCATCTATAAAGATGAGAACAAATCGATCGAGGAAGTCTTTGAAAACTCGATTCATAAGGTCAACGAAATAAGCTGGAGAATTCGTCAAACCAAATGGCATAACAAGCCATTCATAAGATCCATAACGAGTATGGAACGATGTCAAAGGAATGCTATCCTCTGTAATACGGAGCTGATGAAAACCGGTTGCTAAGTCTAACTATGAAAAGACTCTAGCACCACTAAGTTGATCGAATAGATCATCAATCCGAGGTAAGGGATATTTGTTCTTGATGGTGAGATCATTAAGCTTGCAGTAGTCAACGCAAAGCCTAAGTGTACCATCAGATTTCTTCACAAAAATAGCTGAAGCTCCCCATGGAGAGGAACTAGAACGAACAAACTGTTTTGCTTCCAATTCGGATAATTGTTTACGCATCTCCTCATTCTTTTTATTGGACATACGATAAGGAGGACGAGTGATAGGTAGAGCTCCAGGGATTAGATTAATTCTGAACTCAATTGCTCGCTTAGGTGGTAATCCTAATATGGACTCAAATATGTCGGGAAATTCATGAACAATGTGAATGAGGGAAATGACATCTTCCTCATCATCATTATCGCCATCATGAGGATTTAGAGAATACTAGGATGCTCCCGAATTGGAGTCTGAATCTTTAAGAAGAAGAGAAATCTACTTAATAGATTGAGGATGTCGAAGATATATAGTCCGCTCGTGACATAGGATATGGGCTTCATAACGGTTAAGCCATTCCCAAAATCATTCTGAAGCCTAAGTAACGCATAACATGCAAATCGACACGGAAAGAGTAATCACATAAAATAATCTCGACGTCTTTATAAAGTAAACTGAGTGTTGCGGATCCACCAACCGGATTCGCAATCCTCAATGAAGTCATCAAGCTAATAACATTCAAAGACAAAGCATCAACAAGTTCTTTTGATATAAAAGAGTGAGATGCACCCGTATCAAAAAGAACTTGAATAGGAAAATCACGAAATATAATAATGCCATCAAGGATAGAATGAGAAATACCTTGACCACAAGAAGTGTTAGTAGGGGCTTGCACAACGTTTAGCTTGCCTTCCTTTTTGCTTTGAAGTTTGGGACATGAAGATATAGTATGACCCGAACTTTTGCAATAGCGGCAAGTAAGGGACTTCGGACACTTGTTTGCATAATGGTCCTTAGAACCACAATTATAACATTCTCCACGACTAGAAGTAGGAGTCTTTGCTACCGAAGTTGCTTGCTTCCCTTTCTTGTTAGGATTAGGCTTGAATTTAAAAGGCCTCTTCTTGTTGATGTTTTGTTTGACTTCAACATCACTTTCTTTATCGGCCTCTTCGAGTCGAAGAGCGATATCAACAAGCTGATCGAAAGAAACTTCTAGTTTCAGAAGTAATGGCTTTTTGAGATTCTTATTCAACCTATAGACAAATCTCTGATTTTTCTTTAATGGGGTATTAATATACTCGACCCCATATTTAGATAGAGATTCGAAAGATGCGACGTAATCCGTCAAAGAAGATTCACCTTGAACAAGGTCAATGAAGCGTCGAGCTAGAGATACTTTTTCAGCTTCTGGTACAAATTTTAACTCGAATCTTTCCCAGAATTGCTCCCAAGTAAGATCCGCTTCAATAATTTTAGAAATCAAAAGCTCGTACCAATCTAATGCTCTTTCTTGGAGCATGCTAGAAGCTACTTGGACTCGATGAAGATCAATAAGATTCATGCGGGAAAACATGCGATCGCATGTTCTAAGCCAAGCTTGGACTTCTATAATGCTCTCGAAGCCCTTGAAAGGCTTTCCACCCAAGCTGGTGTAATCACTGCACAAGCGTGCAAACCCAGATTTAGGATGAGTAGGCTCTGGAATGGGTCCGATAGCTTGAGCATTTTTCACAAGATCTAGAAGTTGCTGAGTAGACATAAATACTCCATCCTGAGGAGTAGCACTCGATTGACCGGTGCTGGGACGGCTTGGTCTAACCATTTCTCTTCTTTAAGAAAGAAACAAGAGGAAAAAGGTTATTCACAGAATGAATATCCAACAAACTTGATTGATAAAACAAGGCATCATAAAAAGAAATAGGATAGAATGGTACGAAGACTCGAATTAAACCCTATGGCACGATTCCTAAGAAAGACTTAGGACAATGATCCTTGCTAGATTATTCTATATTGTTCCGAAGTTTGGCTCCAATACCAAGTAGTGACGCCCCACCTCTATACTCACGCTAGCCAAGGACACTACGGGGTAATGCCGTCGACTAGCACGAAGAATAATGTTGTTGTGGAGCGACCATCTGTGTAATTGCTTTATGCGAGTATCGATATGTCAGATAATATAACTTACATTTCATTTCAAGAGGAAATCCGACATATCAAATACAAACTCTAAGCTACCACACAGTGGCTATGAGGCCTTCGGAAACAAATATAGAAGTAAACATAACACAAATCAGTCACAGATATTCATATCACAAAGGCGAAATCAGATATGAATATATCACATAAAAGTATATACCAAAATAGTTGTCATAAAAGATCCACTACATCACAAAAGAATAGATACAAGTGCTAGACAAAAGAATAATTATACATCAAAGAGGCTCTATCTCAAATGTATAATAACAAAAACTACTAATCTAAAGTAGTTGGCCAAAAATCAGATGATCAACCCTGATAAGAAGTCAAGCAGGATCACCTGAAATACCTCGGTCTGACCCGAGTATTATTTAAGAAGAAAATAATAAACGGATCGGTCTAGCTATAAATATCAGATAAAATGAGATAGGATAAGAGATATGACCAAAAACGTATGATAACAAAAATGCCATACTGTGTCAAGTATACATCAAATAACAACAAAAATCATACAATATCTCAAATCATCTCAAAACACCAAAAAGAATCACATTCTTTAAATTATTCACCAAAACACAAATATTGATAGTGCTTATCAATGCAAACCACGAAAATTGGTGAAACACAAATTCTAGAAATCATCAGCTAGAAATCCAGAAATCACAAAAGGGGGAAGGCCTATCACAAATGGGAGCATGAAAACTCACCAACACGTGTATCACAAACGGAACGCTATTCCATGGTCGCTAACCGTTAATTTTGAGCTGAAGCTCCACAAACGGCCCGAAGACCATGGGTCGCTACCCCACCAAATTGAACCGAAGTTCCACAAACGGTGTTTTTAGTCCCCACACAAATAAATAGACATCGCACATCGCTAGTCTAAATCACAAAATGATCATCATCGATCAATAAAAAGTGTGAACCACACTAAGCTAGTAAATAAATGAGTTTAGCTTCATGTCCCATAACTGTTGAATATGCGACTATATGATTTTTGTTTGATGATAATAAACATATATATATATATATATTCATGTAAATGTATTTGTTATTGTACTATTTTATTTTCACAGATTAAATATTTGTTGAATAAAATAAATAACACAGAATTTAAATTCAAACAGATATTTTATTCAAACAAATATTTATTACAATTTTGAATAGTACAAATTCAAGCTCTCTCTATATAAATACACAATTTGACTACATCACGATTCACATTTACATCACTACATATCACTCGTTCACTCAACTCGTATTTATCTTCAACTTCATTCCAGTTTGAATCCAGCATCTGAGCAATCTGCAAAAATATATACTGACGCAGTAAAATTGAAAAAGAATTTTTTTTAAGTATGAAATAAAATGTGAATTTGAAATTTTTATTTGCCTCAGTTATTTGGGTTGTTCGTCATCATTTAATTCTGAATTCATCATACACGAACAGCTTGTGACATGCACAGTGTATCACTGTACATGCCACAAGGCCGTGCACACCGATATACACTTGATAATGCTACAGGGACAGGTGAGCACAAGGTCAACCCCAAAATAAAAAAAAAAGAGGACGAGTTCAACTCAGGGCAGTTGTACAGGTTATGACTTCGAGCATGCGAATAGGAAAACCAAAACAATGCCCAACTCAAATGAACACAGCGAAATGCACAAAGGCGCAGCAACCAACAAATACAAAGTCGAGACAAGAATTTACACATGGTTGCTAAAACATATGGTTCAGGCATGTACAAAGTTGAGACAAGAAGGCAACACAAACCAGACTCGAGGCTACAAACCAACAAGATGAACACATGAATGCAACAGTGGAACAAATCAAAAATGCAGACCAGAAAACACCAAAGATCAAAAGCAAGTGGAGCCTTAACATCAAGACCAGAGGTGGCAACATGGAGCTACAGACTAATATCACATTTGAACATATCTAGACCAGATGTCAAGGTGACAGCATGTACACATGAATCATGGCAGTGTACAATAGCAAGTGCACCAGTACGAAACAAGTGAACAATGGAATACAGTGCAAATTCAACAATACATACAAATAAAATGGCCGGAGTCAACCATTATCAAAGTCAAGGTCAAATTCAATCTGAAACAGCAAGGTACAGTGTCAAAGCAAATCAAAATGTGGTTGCAAGTTCTAACAAAGAAACTATTGTTAACAAGCAGTTACTAAAATAGTGTAACAAATTCAAATGAAGTCACAATCATGAATCACACCAAAGTCAGAGACGTGGTGACCAGGAAAAGATCGAACAGCTCAGAATTGAAGCCGTGGCAACCAAGAAAATTGACCGAGTTAAAAATCAATACCGTAAGAAGCAAGCATCAATTATACGATTTGATAAAGTCAGAGATCAATCTAAACATCCAAACGAATATCAACGGCCAGAGCAAAATCAACAGACGAATTCAACAAAATATATACGACGAGAATCAAGGGTTTCGAACCCTATATAAACCAGCCTAAACATCATCGGCAAATCATCAAGAATCGAGTTTGAATAACAGTGAATAATAACATCAAACTCGAATCTACAATCGAATTCAAGTGAGCCAAAACCAGCAAGTAAAAGGAGAAAATCACATACCGAAATCATCAAGTCGAATTCGATTGAATCTAAAGCAGCCGAAGCGAGCTACAAGGAGTCAGACGATCGACAGTGCAACAAGCGATTATCCGTTCGATCGATCAACATTCAAGCAGCGGCTCGAAGCTCTAATCCAGAACGAAGCCCTAATTCTTGAAGACGAACGAGAAAAAGAACTAGCCACCATTATCTCAAAGAAGAAACCGGGCCGACAACAAATAAAAGGGATTTGTTTTTAACTTTGATTTGGGCCGGCTTTTTTATCACTTGGGCTAAGTTTAATTAAAATTAGGGTTTTACATTTTAAATTTGTTTTTAAATTTAAACTCTTCTTTTAAACCGTTGTATTTACTGGTCGAGTGACTAGGGGACAAACTACGTGGCGTAGTTTGGGAATTCGCAACTCAGTGGATGAGTTGTGGCAGGGTTTTGAGCGTAGAGTTAGATTAGTCAATAGCGGGTATAGCTAGTTTACGTGTGTAAGCGTGTGACTATCTAATTTCTAGTAGAAACCTTGGGGGCAGCACGTAGGCAGGGTTTTGCCGAAGCTGGGTAAATTCTGTGTCGTTCTATTTTCTGCATTTACTATTCTGCTATTATCTGTGTTGATATTATTCTGTTGTGATCTGTGTTGAAATTAATATACACTTCCGCAATAAATTTTATAATTAATACTATCACCCTATTCACCCCCCCTCTAGGGTGAAATCGATCCTACAATAACCACTGGCTTAACTTAAATATTTACGAACAAATTGTAGATTTCCACTCGAAAATTTTCACAAGAGTTCAATCGAACAAGTCCAAGAATTAACCGACAAAGTAAACGCAAGCGTTTCATACCACTTGTTTTACTAAGCCGTTTAATTAGATTTCTCATACGAATGAGGTAAAGGTTTGTATATACTAATAGATTGGAAAACGATTTTATAAATGAGATTTGTATTAAAATAGAGTTGAAAACATCTTTGTGAAAGAGTTTGAATATTTACTAATAGTATAGAAACCTTGGTATTTGAAAGTGACAAATCACAAAAATGATTGTAAAAACAATCAATCACCAAAGATTCACATTCGAAGACTTGAATCAAAACCATAGAAATCGATATCAAATCCATCAAATGAATATTCCCAAAAATCTAAAGAAAGAAGTCATCAAAGTCGATAATAAGTGATGACAACTATCTAGATCAACAACAATCGATTAAAAATAGGAAATCCATTCAAAAACATAAGCAAATAGGCAAACTGCTCAATTCCAGACGTCTAGAGGTTCAATCCAGGCGTTTGAAAACTAACCAGACGTCTGGTTTAGAATCCAGATGTTTGGATTTGTTCTCTGGAAATAATCCAAAGAACCCCCAGACGTCTGAAACTTCAAGTCAGACGTCTGATCTTAAATTTCAGACGCTTGGAATTAGTCTTTGACTTTTTTTTATACTTTGCGTGCTTATATTTTTCTCTCCAGGTCCAAACCAGACGTATGGACTTGGTCACCAGACGTCTGGTCACCTGTTCTGGCAACAATTTGCCTAGGCCAAAGTGTCCAAAATGTATCGGGAGTGATAGGACGAGTAACGACAACTAAGGATTTACGCCAAGCGACAACCTAGCCTTAAAGGCTCTTCGATACACCCCGAATATCAATGTCCAAATATCCATAGAAGGATTTTCATAGAATTGGACCAAAACACCAAAATTTGAAAAATTCACCAAATCAATTCAAATTAAAAGCAAATGAACATGCACAAATGTTAGGAATTCATACCTAACAACAATGATAGCTATAGACGTAGATGTGAGTTAAAGAACTCACCTTTAAACCCAAAAACAATAAACGAGAAGCTCTAAAGAAAAGGAAAGATCAACTACTCTTCAATTTCAACTCTAGAAGCTCCAATCTAAGATCATAAGCAATATTTCCTAAGTTAGGTTATAGGAAATTTCTGAAATTGGAGAGAGATTGAGATGGAGAAGAAGAAGAGGATGCTTACCTTAGCTTCTCTTTGATGTTGGAGCTAGAATTTGTATTTCCTAATTAAACTAGGGTTTGGAATTCTAATTTCCTTTCTCTTCCACCATTTTTCCTTTGACTTGAGAGTGTTAGGAAAATAATAGAATGTAAGAAGAGGGAGTAGAGAGTTAGGGTATTAGATGGGTTGATGGGCTGAAACCCAAACCCAAAGCCCAATAGAAAAAAATACCAAATTCTACTCAACCCCAAACATATTGATGTTTATACTCAAAAAAAGTTGTAAACGCTATTTTGGACTCAATGGAAGTGGTCTTGAGTCCCAATTCGTCTGTTTACAAAAAGTAACATTTCGGACTTTAATCCGATTAACGATGCTATATTTAAATAAAACATTTAAATATACAATCGTAAAATATGCAGGTTGTTACATGTAACCCCCATCTTTCCACCGACCGCTTAGCATCGATGACATTCTTGACCTATGAAAATAGCTCATGCTCCCATATATGGTACCGATCTCACTTTCATAGCGCCGAGCCTTGCTCACCATCCCATTTTGATTGCCTAACGCAATCTAGAAAATACTCACTTGTTACTTAGTACCCCCTAAAAGGTTGAAGCAGACTCTACTTGTCCTTTGACACTTCGACCGAGACGAAGCATCCTACTTAGTATTCCCTTTACCTATACACGAACGTATAATTCCATGGGTCCTATAGTTGGATATGTCCCACGTTAGTATAATGTGTACACAACTGCTGATAACCCCTTGCAGACTTGCAGTAGGCAGGCTTCTTTTGTATAACACTACAGACCTTGCATTCCAACCCAATTTAATGACTATGTCATTCATATTTAATCTAAGCTATTAACTATCTTTATTAATTCATACCCGTTTAAAACGCATACTTGAGACTACGTATATATTCATACTTATTTTCATGCTAGACTCTAATGTCTAACTGTAAATAATATTCCTTACTTTTCACTTTTTTACTTCTTATTTCATTAATGTCAATTTAGTGTCATTTACTACTTACTTTTAATTTAAAAGATTCAAATAACCTTTACTATTCATTTCCTTTTTTTTCTATTTAATGTTCCTTTTTATCTCATATTATCTTTCTTTGGTTACTAACTTCATCACTTACTCATTTCAATAATTTACCTACATTTCGTCGCTTATTATTTAATTTCTAACTTGTCTTTCATTACATACCTTAATTTTACATTCGAACTATTATCATTTTCTCTACTTGCCCTTTTTTGGTTTATATCTAGGAATTTTTGCATTTTAATGCATTGGAAGTACACCTTTCCCTAATGGAATTGTTAACACTGTAAACTTATATACTTATCCAAAGGGGGATTTGTGTTACATTTGGAATTACAAGGAATTATCTTTTAATTTTTAACGAAATAGACATTGTAAAATACGATAAAGACCCATATTTTATATATCTCTTTCTTTTAGGCGTGTTCCTAATTACTTCGGACGATACGCTTTTATTCATAATTATAAAATTGGATAATTTATAGAAGTTTACATTTGAACACACTTCATTCCAATGAAATAAAACACTACTTAAACCCCAATTCAATTTATAATAACCTATATTTCATATTACCTAACATATGCCATTTAAATCCACAAATCTTGAATATCTATAAAATGTTGTTGATTTAGGGACTACAACTTATAACCTTACCTTCTAGATTTAAGTTAACTATTCACAAAATATATAGGCATGGATTTAAATTTCATTACACATATATAATTAAGCCTACAACTCCAAATAATTGTATCCATGCACACACGGAACAGATTTACAAGAAAAAATCCAATATTATATTAAAATATGTAATTTCCACTCACCTTTAAGCTTTACAAAGCTCCAAATCTAAACACTGTTATTTCTGTTTGACTCCCTTTTTCTCCCTAATGGAATATGTACCGCAAGCATACACATACATATAGAAATCTAAATCTGAGAAGTGTTTTTAATTTGACTTAGATTTGGATTTATAATTATAATTTACCTTAACTTTGGAGAGGCGATTCGATTCGATCCTATTCTTCTTCTCTACTTCGCTATTCTTCACTTGCATATACATGTATAAATTATAATTTTATTTAAATTTAATAATTTGTGGAAAAAATGAAATGCCAGAGTTTCACCATGCTTCAGAAAATATGAGAAGAAAAGTGAGGGTTAAGACTGTATTTATAAGGATTTGAATCAGTTCCAACCATTAGATTATTCTACTTTAAATTTGTATCGTTCGGCCTAGGTTCATATTATAGCCAATAGCTAAATAGCAGTCGACCGCTATCCTACCACTGGTCGACGACTATCCCACCATTAGTCGACCGCTACCTATCGATCGGTCCAATATAAGGGTCGACCGGTTGTGAATTTTTATTATGTGTTGATTAAATTCCTTTTATATGTTATTCTCTATATTTTTAATCGATTTACCCTAACGTTGATTATTATTATAGGTTAAGTAAACGTTAACTATCAGTTAACTCTAATTGTTGTTAATTAATGTTAGTTAATTATATTTACTTTCTTAGTTACATTTATAATTATTTTCAATTTGAAATATTCAAACATTAATAACTTTTTCATTTGAACTCCGATCGAAACACTTTATATTTGAAAATTGATTAGAAAATTGCAACGAACCCAACAGTGCAAGTTCCATATCCAAATTCTAATGTTTGTAAAAAAAATCTATTTTCGGCGTTACTGATTATTAATTAATTTCATTTTAATTAATTATTGTTAAATTTACAGGGTGTTATATCTCCCCCCTTAAAAGAATTATCTCCCCCCTTAAAAGAATTTCTTCTTGAAATTCCTTAGAGAATTGAAGCATGTAACATAATGTGCAATTAATCTAAGCTATCCAACCAATTAGTGTGCAACCAATTTTGTAGCCAATAGTATATAAGTGCATGGTGTATCCAATATATATGATATGTATGTTGAATAATTCTAAATCGGCGCCATCGATATGAATGCGTTATTTAAAACAATTTTGAAACATATGGTACAAACAATTTATATATACTGGTAGTTCTATAGGTATGCAAACTTCGAAAATCAAACCTTTGTTTTCTCATCCAAATTTTCCACACTTCGATGAATAGAAGTATAGTTCAACTAATTTTTGCATCCAATCCCTACCATCCAAAATCCTAGCACACCATTTCTAGCATCCAAAATTTTGAAAAATTCAATTTTCTAAAGCTATATTCTTATGTTAGAAAAGGGCATAGATGGAGAATTCCATATTTATATCATTCTCTTGTGTTCCCATTCCACTATACTTTGGAACCTTCTCTTTTGCCTCTAGTTTTTTTTCAACATTTCCAAGTATAGTCTACATAAGGAAATTTATTTTTAAAGTTCTAATTTTAAAAAAGAGTTTGTTATCCCACCTTTTGGTCAAGGCTGGAATATCAACAAACTACACTAGTACAAAAAGTGCATATTGCTTCGCCTCATTTGCATCAGTTGAAGTAAAAACTGATGCAAATAGAACTATTTGCATCAGTTCCATCTTAATAACCGATGCAATTGGTACGTGAAAAGCAATAGGTAATAAAAAATCAAATTTGCATCAGTTGTCACCAACAACCGATGCAATTGGTACGTGCAAATAGTTTTAGTCGCATCGGTTTTAAATTCAATCGATGCAACTACATTAGTTTGCATTCATTTTCCATCGGTTTGTTACTCCAACTTTCATTTTCCCTCCCCTTAACTTTTCATTTCCCGCTTAGCTTTCATTTATCCCTCCACTTCCCCCGTAACCCATTAAAAAGAAAACAAAAGCAACTTTATATTCGTTCAATTGAACGACTTCAAATCAAATGAAATCTAATGTCAATTTATAAACTCATGTCTCGATTCGAATTCAAAAGCAAATCTCAAAGCCAAATCAAAATCGGCTCTCGTAAGCAATTCTCAAATTCAGTTGCGGATTTTAGGAGATTTGATGCGTTGAATTTGATTTGGGGATTTCAGTCACTCTGGGTTGGTCACATGTAGTTGGTCTCAGTGAATTAGGAACTCGTGATTTGGAAATCATTGTTGGTGGAGGCAATAAACTGCAGTGATGAGGGACAGTAGGCAGTGAGCTGGTAAAGTGATTGAAGTCTAGTGTTCGAGTTCGAGTTCGTGGCGAGGTAATTCTAAAATTCGAATATGCGATTGAGGTGAGTCGATTGGTTTCATGGTTTTTGGTAATAGGAGGTACATATTGATGCTGTAATATTTTTATTTGTAGTTAAACTATTTGTTTCGAGTGTGTTTTTGGCAAAAAAACTAATTCATAAATGTTAGAATATATCTTTTTTAACTTGGTTACACCTTCTCATTTTTATCTGGTAAACCTGTATGCTTATTATATATAGAGAGGGTAGCATATGGACTCCATATGGTACAAGTTTAATAGTTACAACGGGGAAGGTTTTTATCAAAATATATAGGCATATCTGTACAATTGATCTCTACCACCAACTTTTCTTTCACTCGACTATTGTTATGCCAAATGAACATGAAATCAAACAATAATGTATAACTACATCAAATGAAGTTGGCCTACTGACAAAACCATGTTATTCTCGTTCAAACCATTGCCAATCAATGACAAAATCCACTCCCTTCAAATTAACTGAAATCCAATTATACTAAATTAAAAGCCTTACTTTGATTTTTTAGGTTCCTTAATGTCAATATTCATTTGTTACAGTCAATTTGAAAAAAAACATTTTGGACATAGAATTTGGTGTTTTGAGAGAACAAAAAAGGCTAAAAAAACAGTTTAGTTTAGGTAAATAATGAATTTGGTGGTCCCCTAAAAGGTAGTGTGACAATAAGAGACATTGCAATTAATTTTTAGTGTTATTTTTAGCCTTCATGCTTGGAAGGGTGTTTTGAAATGCTCTTAACAGCACATAGTTTAGGTAATAGGAGGTATATATAAAGCTTCAACTAATATAGATAATAAAGTGTGATAGGCCCTACATTTAAAAGTCAGATTTCTAGAAGCATAAATTCAATAGTCTGGTATAAATACTTGTATAAACTTCCTAATAAATACTTGTAATAATATCATATTTATCACATTCAAGCTAGCATATTAGAACCACCAATAAAACAAAATCAAAGTATTTATTACATCTTCATTTGCTTTTGAGCTCTTAGCAATGTGGACAGCTCATAACATATATATTGGCTTGATGGCTTCCTATATTTAATCTTAATAAGATTGCGTTCCAAAGTATTGCAGGTTGTATACTTGGCTTGACAGATGTTTGACTATAGTATCCAACACTTGTTTGGTTCGGCCTGGAATAGAAAGTGATACATTTGATGAGTCGCCTTTGATTAGTAGTTTCAAATAATTTGTAGGAACACGCATTGACATTCAATTTAAGAAGTTTCTGGGTGAGCATAGATGAAGCATTGAATGAACACGTGGATTTTGAAATAATTGTTTGGCTGACTCAACGACTTATGATTCAACACCTTTTCGAGAACAGCAGTCAAACTTGATTAATATTTGGTCTACTGTTATATTCTACCTACTTTTTTTTGTGTTGACTGAAATCTACCTGTTTTCTTGGAGGATTGCTTCATAATTATTTAATATATATGCAGTTGCCAACCCAAGCGAGCAAAAATTCGTGATCGCATGTCAAGATGGTTGGAGATAAAACTTTGCAAGCCTGTTTTCAAACAAGATAAATGGGACACAAACAATGCATAAATTTCCATGAACATTATTACTACGGAGTAAAACTACAGTTTGTATTTTATTTTGCATGCAATCTTTTTTTTTCTCGCATCAAGTCTTTTATAAAATTGATATCTAACCAGTTGTCATATGATCTTTGATCTTGTACGTTTCTTCGATAGATGACAATTCTCCCTGTACGATAAACCAATAGGAAGCCATACATATGGATGAAGCTATAAAGTTCATCTATGAAAGGGATCCATAATGAAGCTTCTTTATTAAGCCAATTGAACAAGCTCAAGGAACCAAATGCATGGAAGCTTGCCTTAGTTATTTATTGGCTCGTAATATATTCAAACGAGTCAAAGTGCTCGCCCTAATATGATAGAGAGGTATTTTCTCCATAACTTCACTTAGTCAACTCAAAGTGCATGTTCAGCCTTCCTTCAGGTCTTGGTTCTAACAGATCATCTTCGACATTCGAAGCCAGGATCGTTTTATGCTTTACCTTAAAGCCCACAGCTATTTAAGCAAATGTTGATGGTTTCAGGATTTGAGAGACTATCAAATTGCAAGGTAAATGTATTCCTTTTTATTCATTTACCTATTTGTGTTATTGATTTATTGATTGGATTTGGGATTAAGTTGAGGGGAGCAATTTCCATTGCAGAGGGTTGGTAGGTAGTGAACTGATGAGGTTCTGAAGTAGTTAGTTGCCAGTGATGTGGCTGTAGAGGAAGACATGTGAGTGTGGTAGTATGTGTTGGTAATAATGGAAGTGGAGACTAACAGCAGTGGTTTGTGTGAAGTAGCGATAATCATTAATTAGTAGATTGGGTTGATGAGGAGGGTGGGCAGTAGTGGTTGATCTGTTTGGTGATTGACAGTGGAGTGATGGTGGACAGAGAATGTATGGTGTTGTTTGTTGGCAAATGTCAAATTGTTGCAAGTTGAAGCAGTGATGGAGGAACTGTTATGGAGGAACTGTTATGAAGAAGTCTGATGGCAGGCAAATAGTGATGCCGGAGGAAGGTTGCTGTCACATACGGAAGTTTTCGACTTTCGAAAATTCGACATCGATACTCCCTTTATCGACTGCCGAGCAATCGAGTGCCGGAAACTCCAATAGTGAGGGTTTAAGAAAGAGAAATAGAAGAAAAGATAGAAGAAAAAGAGAAGAAGAAGAAAGCAGAAGAAGAAAGAACAACAGAACAACATCAGAATCTTACAAATCGCAGCGGAACAATATACAATAGATAATTACTAGTCTTTTAAAACAAAGAACTATATTAGTTTATACATACATCAATCAGAGTCAATATACAACAATGGACAGTTATATAAACTTGTCCTCATACAGAATACACAGCGGAATAAATCATATCAGATACAAATACTACGTCTCGTCATCCAGCTTATCTCCAAAGCTCCAGAATATCCAGAATATCCTGATAATCTAACTCTAGACTGCCCGTGTGGAAATTGGTGGGCACCCAGAGTTTAGAAGGGAAACAATAAACTCCGAGTCAGTCATGGTGACTGGTGTGAGATCGTAAAACAGTTATTCTTCACAAAGAAAATAAAACAAATTCGCAATGCTTTTGGAAAATGAAACTACCATAAGACCTCCCACCACACACACAATGCAAACGCAGAATTGGAGGAGATTTCTTCTTATGATAGTCAAAGATGCTTACTACGCAAAATCAAATTCTTTTTGATATTATTATTAGTGCATAGTGTAGAAAACATTTCGAAAGTATAATATTAATCTTAGCCAACATACGACCAATATCGTATGTCTATTATAGCTACCATCCAAACAGTGGGGTGCCACCATAAGTGAATGATAGGTTCTACAACTAAAACCGTACAAGGCTCGTATTGTTTCTTTGGATTTCCAACAAATGGTCAGGCTAAGGAACTTCCTATCCACGATGGGTACGTCCCTGGAATAGACGACCCGAGAACCTAACCGGATCTCTACCAACACAAGGCCGGGTTACCTCTGCAAAAATAGGTAACTACTGACACGCGTATGCCATCCCCCGATCGTAACCGATCTTCCCGAGGATCCCCGATTTCCAACAACCACAAAGAAATAAATTTGCAGCAACCACATGGGTTAAGTATCTGGGCTCCATACCATGATACCACCTCTATCCAGAAGGAATGACATACACTAAGGGGCGCTACTCCCTAGAACCTTGCTGCATCCTTCCTGTTTCGACCATTTCCGGGGTGTGAGGCTCGACGAAGTCTCGTCCACAAAGCTACGCTTTCTACAAAGCCATGCTTCGGGTCAAACAAAATGATCAACCTATGATCACAAAGATATAAGATCAAACAAATGATCATATCGCAAATGATCAAACACTGATCATTTCACAGCAACACTTAGTATGCCACGTTACCAAATTGGGAATATATCGCTGATGAATTTCAACTACATAACCTCTGAGCTCGTACGTCTCAGAGAAGGGTGTTAAGCTAAGAGAATAAATTCTCCGCCACCAACAGAAATGTATTTGAAAGAAATCAGCTTTATATCTCAAATTGTAACGTCAGACACACAATCCATACAAGTCTGTTCCGGGATCGAACAGAACCGAAGGCACTTCTCACGAAGCCCTTGCATATCCGGATAATTTTCAATCACGTCAGGACTTCCCGTCACTAAGGGTGATAAAACCTCTAAATCGGAGATCAGCCGATGTAGAGTAACTCGACGGTAATCCTTCCGTTTTCAAAAATATCCGGTCTTCAACACCGGTCTTCGAATGCAATTCATAACGACGTATCACATATTCGGAATGGGTTATACAACCCCATGGTCCTTTCTCGGCTAACCCGAATAGTGAGCGTTTATTCAAAAATAAGTGTGGAATTCAAATTCATCCAATTCACAACAAATATCCATTCAAGGTAATTATTGATAGTCGGTTATTTAACTATCAATAAAGATGCGCAACATCATCAGATTCCAAATAATTTTCCAAATTATTTTATCTTCAAAATATCTTTACTAGATATATAATTTCCATACTTCGAAAATAAATCAACGTTTATTTTTCTAAACAGTTTCCCTTTCCTTTATAAATTCCATAGTGAATTAATATTTTCAAAATATCTACTGATATACGATTCTCAAATCGATTTCAAATATATTCAATTTCAATTTACCTTTACAAAGATAAATTCTCAAACGTTCACTTCATATTGGAAAAGCAATTCCATACTTATTTAAAAATAAGTGTTTCACAAATCTATTTATTTTCAACATTTGAAAATATTCGATATACTTAAATCAAATTAAGTATATATTCATTCTTTAAGGAAATCATTTATTTTAACAACATCTATTTGAGTCAAAATGAATGTTACGTAAAACATCGTTACGATGACTCAAAATCACTAGTATAGGAATTCGGATTTTTAAGATAGATATATAAATCCCAATACTACATCAAAACATTTCCTTTCGGAAATCATTTACTATAACAACAGTGTTATAGTCCATCATTTCCTTATTCCTCAAAAACGTCTATTTCAACAATGAATGTTGAAATCTATGATTTCGATATTCATTATATTTGAAAACATCTTTAAAACAATTAACTCCATTTCAAATATCACTTTCCCAAAATCATATCCATTTTACTTAAAAATATATTCACTGTCCAAAATCGTGAATATACTTTACTAACCACATTTCAATCTTTTCTACACATTTTATTTCAATAATAATTCGCTATCCAAAATCGCGAATATAACTCCTTTGATAATCTTCTATATTAAATTTATCAAATTCAATTAATTTCGAATTTATAAAACAACGTTTATAAATTCTATTTCTATTTTATAACAACTTCGATTTGTAAATCTCCTTTGTATTAACTTCTATATTTTACTTAACAAAATAAGTGATCTCGGAATTATAAACACATTTATAAATTCCATTTATAAAAGCTTCAATACCAGATCAATTTCAATCTTCATTTCTAAATAAATTTCCCATCCTAACTCATTTTATATTGACTTTCCAAATTCGTTTCAATTTTCCAATTAAATTTATAGTTGGACTTCCAACTTATTTCCTTTTAAATAAATTCCTCTTAAAGAAAATAAATTTCAATTTGTTTCTTTCAATCTATTTAAAAATCCAAATTTTAAATCAAATTCTTCAATTTATAATCACTATTTTTACGAAATCCATTTATTTAACATTTTCACTTGATTCTGGAATTAATTCGATAAGATTATAAAAATTAACTTTTTATACTTTAAAATTCCTTTCTTCAAAATTTATTCAATTTCTAAAATTGATTCACTTAGAAGTTTCTACTTGAATTTCAAAAATTCAACTTCGTTTATCTTTGGAATCCAATGATATCAAACATCCATTCAGCTAAATTTTAGCTTTAAAACAATTTCCAGACATCAATTCAATAACATCAATAATCATTCACAGATTATCACATCACAGTAGAAATAAATTCAATCAATGTGAGGGGTCCAGTTGGATCCCTCCAACCTGTTTCCCTGCATCCAAAGACGTTAGCACAATACCAATTCCACTTCGAGGTGGAATATCGCGGTATATGGGTTTTATAAAAATAATCCGCTTACTAACGGCGCAATAGGGTCTCATCCGCTATACGAGGCGGGAAATCATCAATCCAATATATACATATGCCAATATGTATATATTGCTATATATATATATATAGATATATCCTACTATATCTAATATCACATCCAAATAGCAATCATCAATAACTGCAAAAATTCCACATTCAATTTGAGTGAGAAAATCTCACCTTTGCTTTATTTTGCCATCCATTTCCATCCAATTTGTTTTCTTGATTTAACCTTGTATAAATAAATTTACAATTTATTATTACTTGAACCAATCAAACTATTATTCACCATTTACTTATTCAATTAAACTCATTATTTGATTTAAAAATTTTAAACTAATAGTTTCTTTTAACAAATTAAATTACAGATCTACCTTATCCATCATTAAAAATCTAATCTTTAAAATTCTATTTCTTACATCTGCAAACTAAATTGAATTAATAACCCAATATATATATATATAAACTCTGGAATTTTAAAACTAATCAGTAAAACTGTAATTAGAAATAATTAAACAGATTTACCACTTACTTCGTCCTCGACTAGATCCACGATTTTCAGACCAAAGAAACCTGACCACAAAGCATCATCTTCCCCACACGTACGTGCCTCGTCGCCATTTGTGTGCTCGTGACCTCAACTTGCGCTCGTACATATCGCGACTTCACCTTCCATTGACGCTGCCAAACCCCAAAATCAATCGAACAACTCCACATTACGTCGCGAGCTTCCAGAACTCGAGCTCCACGCATCGCTCGCCGCTGTCTTCCACGCGCTCGCCCCAAAAAAAAAATCACGATGCCGCTCTCGACCTACGACCATCGCGAACGCCTCCTGGGCAGTGCGAATCCCCCAAATCGCCGCTGCCACGATCGACAAGTTGCGGCCCTGCCTGAGCGCACGCGCGCACCCTCCCCGATACCATGTGGATGCCGCCTCGAGTGATTTTAGGAAGAAGGAACTTCAGATTCTCGTTTTGTTTTAATTTGAAGTGTCGATCCCTAGGGTTTAAAAATGAACGAGAGCGGTTTCGAACTGAAGAATTAAACAGAGGGGAGAGATGTCGCCATTTTTATTTTCGTTTTGATTTTATTTCTCTTTCGTTTGAAATGTTTGAACAGAGGGAGAACGAGATATTTGAAAACGAACGACATGCTCAGCGCGATTCCCTCCCCATGATAGATGGCATGATAAATGGAACGAAACGTGCTGAGGTTTGACAAATTACAATTTAAATTGAATTTCGATAAAAATTCAATGCGTTTTCCCGTCGTACGTTCACATAACAGCTCCGATCAATGCGAAATTTGAAATCCAGTAATAATACAATATTACGGACCCAATGGAACTAGTTTCGTTGAATTCCGAGACTGTGCCCCGAAACGCTATATTTCAAATTCGATTCGAACAATAAAAATTCAAAACCGATCAAATCACTTCTAAATTCGATTCTGAAGCTTCTATTATCTTCAGTATTATCAATATGAATTTTAAAAGCTTTCAAAATATTTTTCTTCAGCTTAAAATTGAAGATTCGAATTTTTATTCAACATTCACTAGATTAAATTGTAAAATTTAATCGCCAATTTCAAAGTTATATCGGGGATTCAAATTAAATCATCGTTCAAATATTTAAAATTAATTAAATATTTCCAATTTAATTTGTTCGAAATTCAGGGTCGTTACAGACTTCCCCCCTTAAAAGAATTTCGTCCTCGAAATTACAAGTTAGGGAAAAAGGTCCTTAACTCGTCTACTATCTTTCCAACATTCAATAGTTTTATCAAATTTTCAAAACAAATCTTTCTACTAAAGATTCGTTATTAATCAACTAACATTTCAACTTCAATTTATACGTCCAAACAACATTGTTTTACTACTCTATTCAAATTCAAATTTAAACTTTCAAAATTTTCTCAAAAATTTTCTAACGCCCTAAATTTCCGAAAAATTTCGCCAGCGTCTCCTTTGCGCGGCTAATACGGTACGACTACAAAACGTCCCTACGGACTCTCAGATTCCAAAAAGAAAAGAAAAAGCCAAGCGGCTAGACAAGAAAATCATCAAATCTCATATTAAAATTCAAATTCATACCTTTTGTCGAGCAATTCAAATTCATCTTTGAAGATCAAATCCAATTTATAACACCTGTATATCCTACTAGCCATAATATTTAGTTACAACATTCAAACTATTTTGCAAATTTGATTACAAAATTTCTAGTATAAACTGCCTATACATTTACTGTTGAAGTTATACATATTCATTTTCATTTTACATTTCACATTCATTTGAATTTTTTAATTCACAATTTCAATTCTAATTTGGATTCAGTTTACAATTTCAATTCTATTTGAATTCAATTTTATCTTCTATTCTGAATATTGAATGTTTATCAACTATCTTTCATTCAACTGCACTATTTTAGATTAGTTTCATTTACTAATCCATCATCACTTTATTCAAATTTGCTTTCAACATTCAGTTTCAATTTTATTCACTTACAATTGTGAATTCCATTCATTGCAAATTTATTTCTACTTACTTGAATTTATCTTTAAATTCGAACCATCTCTTTTCATTTAGCTCATAATTCCAGTTTTATTCACTTTTGTTCGCTCCCAAAATTTGTTTACAATTCACTATTTTGGTTTATAACCACTTATATTAAACTGGATTTTAATTCGAATTCAATTTACGTTCATGTACTTGCAATTGCAAATTGATTCATTCATTCACAATTTTATTTTCATAATTCAATACACAATTCCAGAGTCTTTTCAACCTTTTCAAAACCATTTTTGAAAACAATTCAAATTTATCTTTTGAATTCCAAAAACCAAACCCAAATTTTCAAACAACTTCCATTTAAAACAATTTGGCAGCAATACCTCTTTTGGAAACCCGAAAATGAACATCAATGATGCCGCGGTCATCATCGAAGTTATTTTCCAGCGACCGAAAAGAGTTTAGAGTTTTTCATTCCTTCAAAACATTTTTCCAAAATCCTTTGAAATTCATTTTCAAATCAAAAATGATTTAACTTTCCAAATCTCCAAAATTTTCAAATTCTTTTCAAAACATTTCCAAAAACTTCTCTGGAATTCCGTTTTAAATTACAAATCACATTTATAATTTATATTCTCAAATTTCATTTGTATGTGAATTCATCTCCTAACTTTGGAGTTAAGATTTCAATTTCTTATTCAATTTCAATATAACAATGATAACATTTCAATATTATCACTTTCTAACAACCAAACATCCATATACTATAATAATTTACAGAAAATCATTTCCTTTATATACGAAAATAGGTTTGGGCAAAATTATTTCATTTACCCTATTTTAAAATCAATACTGTGTCGGTTTATCTTGTTTAAGAGTTTAGAAACCCTTATCGATTACAGTTAGCTAGACTGCACCGACCAGAATCCATAAACAATCAACCGATAAGTCAACACAATACAAAACAATTTCATATTCACTAACAAATACGCGCTCATATTTATTATTACACTCACACTCATTCTAGAGTACTGCTGACTCTATCTCTAATGAGTAACACCCAACAGAGCAGGGTTGTCGCTTAACCATATGCTCTGATACCACGCTGTCACATACAGAAGTTTTCGACTTTCGAAAATTCGACATCGATACTCCCTTTATCGACTGCCGAGCAATCGAGTGCCGGAAACTCCAATAGTGAGGGTTTAAGAAAGAGAAATAGAAGAAAAGATAGAAGAAAAAGAGAAGAAGAAGAAAGCAGAAGAAGAAAGAACAACAGAACAACATCAGAATCTTACACATCGCAGCGGAACAATATACAATAGATAATTACTAGTCTTTTAAAACAAAGAACTATATCAGTTTATACATACATCAATCAGAGTCAATATACAACAATGGACAGTTATATAAACTTGTCCTCATACAGAATACACAGCGGAATAAATCATATCAGATACAAATACTACGTCTCGTCATCCAGCTTATCTCCAAAGCTCCAGAATATCCAGAATATCCTGATAATCTAACTCTAGACTGCCCGTGTGGAAATTGGTGGGCACCCAGAGTTTAGAAGGGAAACAATAAACTCCGAGTCAGTCATGGTGACTGGTGTGAGATCGTAAAACAGTTATTCTTCACAAAGAAAATAAAACAAATTCGCAATGCTTTTGGAAAATGAAACTACCATAAGACCTCCCACCACACACACAATGCAAACGCAGAATTGGAGGAGATTTCTTCTTATGATAGTCAAAGATGCTTACTACGCAAAATCAAATTCTTTTTGATATTATTATTAGTGCATAGTGTAGAAAACATTTCGAAAGTATAATATTAATCTTAGCCAACATACGACCAGTATCGTATGTCTACTATAGCTACCATCCAAACAGTGGGGCGCCACCATAAGTGAATGATAGGTTCTACAACTAAAACCGTACAAGGCTCGTATTGTTTCTTTGGATTTCCAACAAATGGTCAGGCTAAGGAACTTCCTATCCACGATGGGTACGTCCCTGGAATAGACGACCCGAGAACCTAACCGGATCTCTGCCAACACAAGGCCGGGTTACCTCTGCAAAAATAGGTAACTACTGACACGCGTATGCCATCCCCCGATCGTAACCGATCTTCCCGAGGATCCCCGATTTCCAACAACCACAAAGAAATAAATTTGCAGCAACCACATAGGTTAAGTATCTGGGCTCCATACCATGATACCACCTCTATCCAGAAGGAATGACATACACTAAGGGGCGCTACTCCCTAGAACCTTGCTGCATCCTTCCTGTTTCGACCATTTCCGGGGTGTGAGGCTCGACGAAGTCTCGTCCACAAAGCTACGCTTTCTACAAAGCCATGCTTCGGGTCAAACAAAATGATCAACCTATGATCACAAAGATATAAGATCAAACAAATGATTATATCGCAAATGATCAAACACTGATCATTTCACAGCAACACTTAGTATGCCACGTTACCAAATTGGGAATATATCGCTGATGAATTTCAACTACATAACCTCTGAGCTCGTACGTCTCAGAGAAGGGTGTTAAGCTAAGAGAATAAATTCTCCGCCACCAACAGAAATGTATTTGAAAGAAATCAGCTTTATATCTCAAATTGTAACGTCAGACACACAATCCATACAAGTCTGTTCCGGGATCGAACAGAACCGAAGGCACTTCTCACGAAGCCCTTGCATATCCGGATAATTTTCAATCACGTCAGGACTTCCCGTCACTAAGGGTGATAAAACCTCTAAATCGGAGATCAGCCGATGTAGAGTAACTCGACGGTAATCCTTCCGTTTTCAAAAATATCCGGTCTTCAACACCGGTCTTCGAATGCAATTCATAACGACGTATCACATATTCGGAATGGGTTATACGACCCCATGGTCCTTTCCCGGCTAACCCGAATAGTGAGCGTTTATTCAAAAATAAGTGTGGCATTCAAATTCATCCAATTCACAACAAATATCCATTCAAGGTAATTATTGATAGTCGGTTATTTAACTATCAATAAAGATGCGCAACATCATCAGATTCCAAATAATTTTCCAAATTATTTTATCTTCAAAATATCTTTACTAGATATATAATTTCCATACTTCGAAAATAAATCAACGTTTATTTTTCTAAATAGTTTCCCTTTCCTTTATAAATTCCATAGTGAATTTATATTTTCAAAATATCTACTGATATACGATTCTCAAATCGATTTCAAATATATTCAATTTCAATTTACCTTTACAAAGGTAAATTCTCAAACGTTCACTTCATATTGGAAAAGCAATTCCATACTTATTTAAAAATAAGTGTTTCACAAATCTATTTATTTTCAACTTTTGAAAATATTCGATATACTTAAATCAAATTAAGTATATATTCATTCTTTAAGGAAATCATTTATTTTAACAACATCTATTTGAGTCAAAACGAATGTTACGTAAAACATCGTTACGACGACTCAAAATCACTAGTATAGGAATTCAGATTTTTAAGATAGATATATAAATCCCAATACTACATCAAAACATTTCCTTTCGGAAATCATTTACTATAACAACAGTGTTATAGTCCATCATTTCCTTATTCCTCGAAAACGTCTATTTCAACAATGAATGTTGAAATCTATGATTTCGATATTCATTATATTTGAAAACATTTTTAAAACAATTATTTCCATTTCAAATATCACTTTCCCAAAATCATATCCATTTTACTTAAAAATATATTCACTGTCCAAAATTGTGAATATACTTTACTAACCACATTTCAATCTTTTCTACACATTTTATTTCAATAATAATTCGCTATCCAAAATCGCGAATATAACTCCTTTCATAATCTTCTATATTAAATTTATCAAATTCAATTGATTTCGAATTTATAAAACAACGTTTATAAATTCTATTTCTATTTTATAACAACTTCGATTTGTAAATCTCCTTTGTATTAACTTCTATATTTTACTTAACAAAATAAGTGATCTCGGAATTATAAACACATTTATAAATTCCATTTATAAAAGCTTCAATACCAGATCAATTTCAATCTTCATTTCTAAATAAATTTCCCATCCCAACTCATTTTATATTGACTTTCCAAATTCGTTTCAATTTTCCAATTAAATTTATAGTTGGACTTCCAACTTATTTCCTTTTAAATAAATTCCTCTTAAAGAAAATAAATTTCAATTTGTTTCTTTCAATCTATTTAAAAATCCAAATTTTAAATCAAATTCTTCAATTTATAATCACTATTTTTACGAAATCCATTTATTTAACATTTTCACTTGATTCTGGAATTAATTCGATAAGATTATAAAAATTAACTTTTTATACTTTAAAATTCCTTTCTTCAAAATTTATTCAATTTCTAAAATTGATTCACTTAGAAGTTTCTACTTGAATTTCAAAAATTCAACTTCGTTTATCTTTGGAATCCAATGATATCAAACATCCATTCAGCTAAATTTTAGCTTTCAAACAATTTCCAGACATCAATTCAATAACATCAATAATCATTCACAGATTATCACATCACAGTAGAAATAAATTCAATCAATGTGAGGGGTCCAGTTGGATCCCTCCAACCTGTTTCCCTGCATCCAAAGACGTTAGCACAATACCAATTCCACTTCGAGGTGGAATATCGCGGTATATGGGTTTTATAAAAATAATCCGCTTACTAACGGCGCAATAGGGTCTCATCCGCTATACGAGGCGGGAAATCATCAATCCAATATATACATATGCCAATATGTATATATTGCTATATATATAGATATATCCTACTATATCTAATATCACATCCAAATAGCAATCATCAATAACTACAAAAATTCCACATTCAATTTGAGTGAGAAAATCTCACCTTTGCTTTATTTTGCCATCCATTTCCATCCAATTTGTTTTCTTGATTTAACCTTGTATAAATAAATTTACAATTTATTATTACTTGAACCAATCAAACTATTATTCACCATTTACTTATTCAATTAAACTCATTATTTAATTTAAAAATTTTAAACTAATAGTTTATTTTAACAAATTAAATTATAGATCTACCTTATCCATCATTAAAAATCTAATCTTTAAAATTCTATTTCTTACATCTGCAAACTAAATTGAATTAATAACCCAATATATATATATAAACTCTGGAATTTTAAAACTAATCAGTAAAACTGTAATTAGAAATAATTAAACAGATTTACCACTTACTTCGTCCTCGACTAGATCCACGATTTTCAGACCAAAGAAACCTGACCACAAAGCATCATCTTCCCCACACGTACGTGCCTCGTCGCCATTTGTGTGCTCGTGACCTCAACTTGCGCTCGTACGTATCGCGACTTCACCTTCCATTGACGCTGCCAAACCCCAAAATCAACCGAACAACTCCACATTACGTCGCGAGCTTCCAGAACTCGAGCTCCATGCATCGCTCGCCGCTGTCTTCCACGCGCTCGCCCCAAAAAAAAAATCACGATGCCGCTCTCGACCTACGACCATCGCGAACGCCTCCTGGGCAGTGCGAATCCCCCAAATCGCTGTTGCCACGATCGACAAGTCGCGGCCCTGCCTGAGCGCACGCGCGCACCCTCCCCGGTACCATGTGGATGCCGCCTCGAGTGATTTTAGGAAGAAGGAACTTCAGATTCTCATTTTGTTTTAATTTGAAGTGTCGATCCCTAGGGTTTAAAAATGAATGAGAGCGGTTTCGAACTGAAGAATTAAACAGAGGGGAGAGATGTCGCCATTTTTATTTTCGTTTTGATTTTATTTCTCTTTCGTTTGAAATGTTTGAACAGAAGGAGAATGAGATATTTGAAAACGAACGACATGCTCAGCGCGATTCCCTCCCCGTGATAGATGGCGTGATAAATGGAACGAAACGTGCTGAGGTTTGACAAATTACAATTTAAATTTAAATTGAATTTCGATAAAAATTCAATGCGTTTTCCCGTCGTATGTTCACATAACAGCTCCGATCAATGCGAAATTTGAAATCCAGTAATAATACAATATTACGGACCCAATGGAACTAGTTTCGTCGAATTCCGAGACTGTGCCCCGGAACGCTATATTTCAAATTCGATTCGAACAATAAAAATTCAAAACCGATCAAATCACTTCTAAATTCGATTCTGAAGCTTCTATTATCTTCAGTATTATCAATATGAATTTTAAAAGCTTTCGAAATATTTTTCTTCAGCTTAAAATTGAAGATTCGAATTTTTATTCAACATTCACTAGATTAAATTGTAAAATTTAATCGCCAATTTCAAAGTTATATCGGGGATTCAAATTAAATCATCGTTCAAATATTTAAAATTAATTAAATATTTCCAATTTAATTTGTTCGAAATTCAGGGTCGTTACAGTTGCTGGTTGATAGATGAGGCAGTGGGGCTTGTTGAAGCATTAAGTGGAGGAGATATGGTATAGTGCTGAGAGATGACAGTGGGAAGAAGAGTTGATGTAGAAGTTTGTAGAGTTGTTTTTGACGATGTTGTTTTGATGAATGTTTGGAGTGGAATGTTTGTTGTCTGGGTATGCTTGCAGTGGTGGTACACTGATGGTGGCACGGCAGCAGTGTTGTGGTTGGAAAATTGCTATGGTCTGTGGTAAAGGCAAGGAGAAATGGTGAAAGAAATTTGTATTTGAGTATATATTGGTTATATGATGGATTGTTGGAGACTGGCAGAAAGTTGTAGGAGTGGCAATAAGTGGACAGTGAAGCTATGAATTGAAGTTTCAGTTAATATGACTGGTGGAATGCAAGGTAGTGATTTAGAAAGGTGATAGGGAAGGCAGTGATACTAGAACTATATGATGTATAAACTATGTGGTTGTGACTGTGATGAAGGAGAATTGCAGTAGTGTAGTTTGGTGAAGGAGGGATGTTTGTTTGAGCAAGTACCAGCAGTTGGTGGTAATGCAAGTTTTGAAGGAAGATGTATGCGGTGCAAGTATGGGGTGGGGTGTTTGTTGAATTGATGTGCAAATGTGTTTGCTGTAGTTGTTTTGGAACTAGGCAGTGATGTGGTGGTTTGAGTTGCAGTTTGTGGCAGTGAGAGGAAGACAGTCGTATAGGATGGCAGCAAGTTGAAGAGGTATGATTGATGGTTGGTTAATGGAGATGGCGCTGGTATGTATATATTATTAACACTATAATTATGTGTTGCAAACAAGAGATAGATGAATGTACAACTTAATGATTGTACTAAAGATCTGAATTATGCTGCTAAAATGAATGTATGAACCATTATTTTGTATAGATTATTAACACTATAATTGATGATATATGTTTATTTTGGTATTATGTTATTCAGTTTGTATTTGCCATCAAATTTAATTTTGAATGATTGTAATATTGCATGCAATAATTGTTTGTTATAATCAATAATATATATATATATATATATATTCTATTTGAGTACTGTAATAATGGTTTATGAGAATAGTTTGCATCGGTTGTTATAAAAAACTGATGCAATAGAGGGATTAGTTTGCATCGGTTTTCAACAACAACCTATGCAACAAGTTCCTTTGTTGCATCGGTTTTCATTACAACCGATGCAACATGGGGGTTGTGTCCAAGCAACCAACCATGATATTTTGCATCAGTTAATAGTAACAACCGATGCAAAAAGGACCTTTTTGCATCGGTTTCATAACTGATGCAAAAGTGTTAAGCCTGTTGCGTCGGTTGCATATGCATCGGTTGCTGAACTGATGCAAAAGGGGGGTAAACAACCGATGCAAATGGCCTGTTTTGTAGTAGTGCTAGTTGGAAAGTGATGGATATCCGGATTGGAAATCGATTGGAAATAAGGCTTTGATCGATATCGTCAAAATTTGGCCGAGCTCCGATCAAGGCAGGATCGATTGGGAATGATGATCAAGGCTATGAGAGACTATGTTTCAAATTCTAGGTCAAAAGGAGTTCATTTGCTCTAGATAATTGATCGATTCGAACAAGGCGTTCGTATCGATCGGCATGGATACGAACATCGCCTTCGTATCGTTCAGTAGGAAGGCCAGATAAGCACGGCATGGTTTGTTCGACTCGATGCAGTTCGAATCAATCAGGATGGAACACAGCAACATATCTCGAATCGATACTATTCGTATTGATCAACGCTGGACATTTCGAATCGATACTGTTCGTATCGATCAGCATGAACGCTTCAAGTCGACATGAACAAAGGCATAGTCGATGGATACGAATAGAGGAGCGGTCGAAGGACACGAAGGAGACTGGGAACGTTAACAGATGAATGCGAATAAATGGTTACGAAGCCTGGATGAAATGTGCGTGGATACGAAGGAGTCATGTTCGTATCAATCGCATTCGTATCGATCGATACGAAGGAAGTAATCAACTCGGCGTAAAAGGTGGATCGACCCGAAGAGTGCGCACCACGTCATCACCTAGACACACGCATTGATCGATACGAATGGATCGAGTCGAATAGATCGATTCGAAGCAAACGAACTACAGAAAGTCTCCATTTCGTATCGATCATAACTGGAGATCCACAAGTCCAAATGCTATGAAAATTTCACAGGAGCTTACGCATGTGCTAAAGAATGTCCATGCCAAATTTCGACTCCATTGGATGAAATCTTGATCGATATGAAAACGTTCGTATCGATCACGGATCGGGCCGAAACTTCACGGGCTTGGTCGCGCAGGCCTACTCACATGCCAGAAGTTGTCTCCCGAGATCTAAGGGAAATATCAGCCTCCTACACCTATAAATAGCACCCCGGAGCCAACAGAAAGGGGGACCTTCTTCTTCTTTGAATTCTCCAACGCCCAGACTCTACCGGATCCAGTTCTACACTCCATTGCTGCTGCTACTAACGAATTTTACTGCTGTGAATCATTATTATCTGCTGTAATCCGCTGTAATCAGCAAAGAACATCAATAAAATATTAACTTTTGGAGTGGACGTAGGCCAGAGATAGCCGAACCACTATAAATCTTGTGTCTCTATCTATTTCTCTCCGTTTTAAGTTTATTATTCTTCACTTTTTATCCTCTACAATATTTAGATCTGAGATCTATGATTATATATTGCTTATTTGCGTTCATAGACTGGTGCTTTCACGACATTTGGGGTTTGTGACCAATTTTGGCGCAAACACTTTGGTGCTTTCACTGAGAAAGAGACTAGCACCCGCTATACCAGATTTGGAATTCAGATATGAAGGCTTAAGGGTTCGGATCTAAAGAGCTATGACAATGCAATCAGGTTGAAGACAAAGAGCGGAGAGAATCCAACAAGGGGGAAGTCAAGGGGCATCCTCTGGAGCCGGAGAAGGACAAGCTTCGATCTACATCACCAGGGACGAAATGGAGGCTATGGCGGATTCAATTCATGAAAGGTTGTTGAAGAGTCAACAAGAAATGATGCAAAACTTCTTTGATCAGAAGAGAACAGCAGGAGCAGCTAGAGCTTCAGGAGATCAGATCCACAGGACAGGAGCAGAAGGCCCAAACAGGCAATCTAACGGAGGGGCTCAGCAAGGAACAACCCCTGATCAGCACACCACTGCTAATCTGGATGGATCCGGACATGGGGGCACACCACTTGGCGGCAATGGACCAGTTCGTGGAGGAAGTCCAGTTAACACCACACAGTAGGATGCTGGCAGGAATGTAGGAATGCAGGATGAGGAGTACGTACCAGAATTCCCTCTAGGACTCGGGGGGCAACCATTGGCAGACAAAGCAAGATTAACTGAGATTATCAGGCGAACTATGCGCGGAGGTTTGACGAACAGAGATCTGGAAGGAGTAAATAGGAGTCCGTTTACTCGTGACATCAGAATGGCTCGGAATCCACCAGAATTCAAGCTACCTATGGTAGAAGTATACAATGGAAAAGCTGATCCGACTGATCACTTGATGAGATATACAAGACATATGGAAGTGCTGGATGCATCGGAGGAAGTGATGGCCAGATGTTTCCCTCTATACTTGATGGATATAGCTGTGATGTGGTTCAGACAGCTGGAGGAAGGATCTATCAGGACATGGACAGAATTGGTGGACAGTTTTCTGAAGCAATTTCGGGTTCATATCAAAAGGCCGAAGAATGTGATGACGCTAACATCAGTAAAGCAAAGGATGGATGAATCACTCAGAGCTTTCTTAACTCGGTTCAATGCAGCGATTGCTTCGGTAGACCGGCCGGATCCGTCGATGGTTTTAATGGCAGCAGTATCAGGAGTCAGAGAGGATTCAGATTTCAAAGTATCTCTAATACGGGACCCACCAATGGATCTCGGAGAATTCTTTCACGAAGCTGAGAGATTCCTTCGGTAGGAAGATGCGTGCTCGGATATGAAGTTAAAGGAGGTAAACGCAGCTGAGGATGGAGGGCCATCCAGCGGAGGCTCGGATAAAGATAAGGCCAAAAGGATGCTGGATGACGAATCAGGAAAAGCTAGGAAGCGATGGAGGGAACCAAAGTTTTCCACATACACAGGATTAAACGAAACATTGGAACAGATATTCATGGAAACCCAGAATTGCCTTCCCTATCGAAGGCCGACTAGGAGAGAACCCTTGGAACGTGAAAGGGCATCAGGGAGGCACTGTCTTTTTCACGATTTAGACGGACATGATACCAACAGTTGCAGGCATCTGAAGGACATAATTGAGGAGCATGTAAGGAATGGACAGTTGCGACAATATGTCGGGGCTCGGAATGCGGTGGTGGAGCAGGAGCGACCACCGTCCACCTCAAATAACGATGGCGCAAGGCCAATGAATGATGGTCGATTGATTATCAATTGACCGGGATAATACGAAATAAGTAGCAAACTGCTAGCAAACGGCCAAGTCATTTACTCATGTACGGGGACGGAGATGGCCCCTAGGCATGCTCTGACTGACGATAAACTGCAACACTATGGTTTGTGAAATCTGTTTCTTCTTTTGATTTGGACATCTGCTTTCTCTGGTTCGGTTTTGGAGTTTGGTTTGAACTCCTGATTCTGTTTGATTTCTGGTTTGGATTTTCATTTGAATGATTGTTTTCATTTTTGGATATTGGTTTTGATTTCGAATGTGGGGTTTTGGTTTTCTGATTTGATTTGGATTTTGGATTGGATTTTGGATTGGATTTTGGATTACTTTTTGATTGAATTTTCCTCTGGTTTTTGGTAAATGGTCGTCGAGTATGGACTATGCTCGGCAAGGGTCCGGAGAGACCATGATTCGGCCTAGGACTTAGGCCCCATAATACCAATCGGATATAATTTCAGGTCGTTGAGTATGGACTATGCTCGGCAAGGGTCCGGAGCGACCGGGATTCGGCCTAGGACTTAGGCCCTATATTATCGGCTGTTATTTCAGGTCGCCAGGTATGGACTATGCTCGATAAGGGTCCGGAGCGACCAGGATTCGGCTTAGGACTTAAGCCATGGCATTACTCAGCGTCCAGGGATACTGGACCACGGTCGTCAGGTGTGGATTGCGCTTGGCAAGAGCCCGGAGAGGTTACGGATTTGGATATCGACCCGGAGAGGTCCTGAATTCGGTTATTTCTTATTGAACAAGGATGGATTAGGACTTGGATATCGAGTTCGGATGGATATGGAATTGGCTAAGGCTTTGGTTACTAGATTCGGAATCAGACATCGACTCAGAGCAGTCAAGAACGATGCACTTGGATGATATGGCTATGGACTTTAGATGTCGGATTCTGGACTATTCAAAACACACCTTCTTATCACAAGGCATGTTTTGGAGGGCAAATGTTATCCCACCTTTTGGTCAAGGCTGGAATATCAACAAACTAGTTGGAAAGTGATGGATATCCGGATTGGAAATCGATTGGAAACAAGGCTTTGATCGATATCGTCAAAATTTGGCCGAGCTCCGATCAAGGCATGATCGATTGGGAATGATGATCAAGGCTAGGAGAGACTATGTTTTAAATTCTAGGTCAAAAGGAGTTCATTTGCTCAAGATAATTGATCGATTCGAACAAGGCGTTCGTATCGATCGGCATAGATACGAACATCGCCTTCATATCGATCAATAGGAAGGCCAGATAAGCACGGCATGGTTTGTTCGACTCGATGCAGTTCGAATCGATCAGGATGGAACACAGCAGCATATCTCGAATTGATACTATTCGTATCGATCAACACTGGACACTTCGAATCGATACTGTTCGTATCGATCAACATGAACGCTTCAAGTCGACACGAACAAAGGCATAGTCGATGGATACGAATAGAGGAGCGGCCGAAGGACACGAAGGAGACTGGGAATGTTAACAGATGAATGCGAATAAATGGTTACGAAGCCTGGATGAAATGTGCGTGGATACGAAGGAGTCATGTTCGTATCGATCGCATTCGTATCGATCGATACGAAGGAAGCAATCAACTCGGCATAAAAGGTGGATCGACCCGAAGAGTGCGCACCACGTCATCACCTAGACACACGCATTGATCGATACGAATGGATCGATTCGAAGAAAACGAACTGCAGAAAGTCTCCATTTCGTATCGATCATAACTGGAGATCCACAAGTCCAAATGCTATGAAATTTTCACAGGATCTTATGCACGTGCTAAAGAATGTCCACGCCAAATTTCGACTCCATTGGATGAAATCTTGATCGATACGAAATTCGTTCGTATTGATCACGGATCGGGCCGAAACTTCATGGGCTTGGTCGCACGGGCCTACTCACGTGCCAGAAGGAGTCTCCCGAGATCTGAGGGAAATATCAGCCTCCTACACCTATAAATAGCACCCCGGAGCAAACAGAAAGGGGGACCTTCTTCTTCTTTGAATTCTCCAACACCCAGACTCTGCCGGATCCAGTTCTACACTCCATTGCTGCTGCTACTAACGAATTTTACTGCTGTAAATCATTATTATCTGCTGTAATCCGCTGTAATCAGCAAAGAACATCAATAAAAGATTAACTTTTGGAGTGGACGTAGGCCGGAGATAGCCGAACCACTATAAATCTTGTGTCTCTGTCTATTTCTCTCCGTTTTAAGTTTATTATTCTTCACTTTTTATCCTCTACAATACTTAGATCTGAGATCTATTATTATATATTGCTTATTTGCGTCCATAGACTGGTGCTTTCACGACATTCGGGGTTTGTGACCAATTTTGGCACAAACAGAGTTATTTTAAAACAAGTTTTGTTCATCTATCGAAAAGGTATGGAAAAAGAAATTCCAAAGCTAAAACAGTTTTTTCCCGCATAACTAACTGCCTTTTAATTTACTGTCACTTCTACCGCATAGTAAAATTCATTATTGCTAACCCATCAACTTTTTTCTTATGCTAAACATGTGGTATTTCAAAAATTAAAAAATCCCTTCTTTTTCATTCACAATCTTTTTCGAATAAATTTTAGAAATGGTTAGAAAATTTAAAAATAAAAAACTTCTTTTTTAAAAATCTTTTGCAAAAATATTTTCTGTTGAAAATCAAAGAATTTTGATCAACTTTTTTCAAAAGCATTTGTTTTTATCTTTCCAAAACAAACTAAGCCACATTCTACGAAGTTGGAATTTAGTCAATGAGTTAACATCTATAATTGTATCTTTTCTACTACATGGTAAATTTTAAAATTTCTAAAACTTTTTCTTTTAAATTAGAACAACAATCAGCATACATGTTCACTTATAAGTTTTAGCTTTAAAGATATAGGGATAGCGATCCATGGTTTCACAACAACATTTTCTTGTCCTTCGCTTGCTAAAATTTATCATCCAAAATTTTACTACATTTTGGGACTTAACTTTTCTTTTAGAAGCTAATAAATTTTCTACTTTATTTTATAAACTACCAGTCTTACTTTGCATTAGTTAAGTGTCTACATGAGATTTCCTTATTTATTCTGCTTTTGAACATATAGCGGTCAATCCAAAAAATCAACATAGTAATAAAAAGGAACTTTTCTCGGAAAGTAACGTACGTATTTTTATACAACAGAAACAACCGATGCTTACTACCCAAACCTAAAAGAAACAATTGCTGCAAATTGCCTCTCAACATCAACTGACATTAATGATGTTGTGGCCCTATCACTACTTATATTAAATGGACCTTTCTAACATGTCATTCTAATGTAACCCACCTTTCTGGCTTCTTGTAAATAAGGTCTACCCATTACTCACATTATCACACTTAATTATGGGATAAACTATGCATCCCCACAATATAGTAGGTAAGAAAATATAAATTATGCACACTTATAACTCATTGGCAAATTGGTTTGGCGGAATAAATATTCCACCATCTATCTTGGCTTCCTTAAACTTGAGTTTACCAACGTCTTCCATGTGTGTTTGTCATCTCATTGCCCTCGGTTATCATCTTCTTTTAATCCAACTCTCTTGATAGTATTATCAAATTTTGGTATTTACTTTCTTTATGCTTTATCTTTCATGCGAGCATACTTTATAATTCGTAGAAATGTACTTTCATACAATTCATCATTTCTAGGTTGTGACAACCTATCTTTCCGAACCCCAAAAGTTGACAGTATTACATCCACGGTATTAACATGTCGAACAACTAAGTCCCGGAAAGACAGATTGTTAGGGGAAAGAAAGGAGATAGAAGATAGAAGAACTAGAAACAAACACAGAATTTCACAATGCAACGGAATAATATATAATATAATCGAGTCTTTACAAAATCTGAGACCCTCCTTTTCTTTATACATATACCTATCAGAGTTGGACAGTTATAACACATGTCCTTACAACAACAAACAAACTACACATAACACATACACAACGAAAGATATCCAAAATACGAGAGTACATCCTGGGCCTCCAACTCGACTCCATAGCTCCAAAGCATCTAAAGCTAACCTAGAAAACATGCTCAGTCTGACCTGAGCATTACATGGAATAATGCCCAAATCAGTCTGGTAAACCGACATGAGTAAAACTCGATAACAAGTAACAACCAAACTGATTTCTACATTTAAAAACCTTTCAAACAAAGGGTATTTCGTAAGACCACACAGCACATAAAAACAGATGGCTTTTTACCTTATGATAACCAAAACATTTTATATCAAAATCCAGTGATATTATCATAGTGTCTAGGTTTAAAGTAAATAGATAAAATAGCTGAAATGATTGCATCTCACATTCCAACATACTAGGCTCTACAATCGAAAATGTAAGGCATGTATGGGATAATGGATTACAACTAATGACTGGGCTACTAGGGTACCGTCCTCCATAGTATACCTCTAGAAAAATTTACCAAAACATTTCCTTTATACTTGGAAACATTTATATACTTATCTCAACAGTATAAGTATATTACCAAAACATTTTACTTTTCATGCCTTGAAACAAAATCATATACTTATCTTATCGGTATAAGTATATTTACAAACTTTTCAAATTTCCTTCTTCCCAAATCCAAACATTTCTTCCAAATAAAATATCCCGCTTATTCTTTGTTAAAAATTCTCTTTTTAAAAGTTCATCTCATATTTCAATTAACTGAAAACTTTCGAAATAAAGTTATAACTCACTTTTATAAAACTTTAAGTTAATTTATAGACCTCTTTCCAAATCTCTGAAATAATTTATAAACCTTTTTCCTATTTTTAAAACTCTTTATATAAACCTTTCTATACTCCTTTATAAAATATCCTTTATAAATATCATTTACAAAAACATCATTTGTAAAACACCTTAATAACCCTTTTCATTAGAAAAACCCATTTCTATAAACAAGTTATCATTTATAAATACCTTTATAAGAATTATATAAATTGAAAAACCATTTATAAAACCTTAGCCTCAAATTGATTAAAGAATTAAAGTAAATTCAAACCATACTTTATAAATTCCAAATGACGCTTAGCAGTCCCAATGATACTGATTTAAGTTACCATTTAATTTCAATTCGATTCCAAACTCACATAACAATTATTTACATAAGCTACCATATATGTAAATACAGTTCATATCCAATCAGGGAATAACACATCAATATAACTATTTGGCATATACAAGTCCAAATAACATAACAACAGGATGGTGATTTATCCTGCTAATTAGATGCCCAAACAATTCAACCAATTTATAGTAGAACGGGAATTTATTCTGCTTAACACATGTCCACACAATCAAATCACTTACACTATAGTAGAATGGTGTTTTGTTCTGCTAACGGATATCATTTAATTCTCCTAATCATATTCGTTACTTAAGGGTCCGGACAAGAGATCCTTTAATATAGAATCGATTTACTTTGAAAAAGAAAATTGATTAAAACACATTCTGTTTAGTTTAAAATCACCATTGAAAAGTTAAAAGTATATTTAATTAGCTTAAACCCTAACTTAATCTTAATTAATCCAATTTAAATTAATATTAAATCATAATTAAACACTAATTAGGCTTAATGAACTTGATTAAGTACTAATTAACTTCCTAATGCAACTTGGTTAAGGTTAAACCAAATTGTTTAAGAGTTAAACCCTAAATAATTAAATATTAATTAAATAACCCATTAATTACTTAATAATTAATTAACCATTAATCTTAATTAAATAATTATTAATCACTTAATTACTTCTTAACCCCATTAATCACTAATTAAAATGTTATAAATCAATTAATAGTCATTAACTTAACTTAAGTGATAATTAACCTCTAATCACCTTCTTAATTACCAATTAGGTACAAATTACCTTTTAATTAAATAATTATATTACAACTTAATTGCTTTTTAATATTACTAATTAAGTTTGAAAAACTTTGTAAACTAATTTCAAAATAAAACAAATTTGAATAGAAATTCAAATTTTTGCCGAACTGCATCCATAGCGACTGTCGCTATGAGTGCAGTTTGCTCTAACCCACCTTTAAGTGAAGCCACATTACTAAAACCATACTATTTCATGATTGAAACATACCTTAGTAAATTTTCACACTTTAAAACCAAATACGCAAACTTTAACCACAATCTAGACTTTAAACTTTTGAAACAAGTTTGATTTCAAATCTGACCTCAAATCCGTCACAACTACATACATAGTTTCAACGTTGTTTTCAACCCTTTAGGACTATAGTAAAGTTCATCATCATCCCTTTATATTCACACATCACATTCATACAACAAACTGTATACATATACCAATATATATACAATTACTAACTTTGCAATAACACATCCATTCGAGTGCTAACACTAATTCATACATTAGCACTTATCGTCACATTTCTAGCATGCTAAGATACAACATATATATAACATACATATAGCTAAGGATCAACACAACATATAAAGGAAAGTTCTTTCCAAAAGATTAGGAATTTACTCATCGAAAGCTATCCAAACTCTCGCTAAATTAGAGTATGACATAGCACTTCCATTCCTAAGCATCAAGATAGAGTCTTGAACCCTGAATGCACTAGGTAGGCTTGGCCTTAAAGGGAAGAGGAAGCGAGACTTGTTTTGGTAAGGTGGAGCGACTTCGGATAAACATCGAATTCTCAATAATAAACCCAAAAAATAGGTCATTTTGCAACTGATTTTGGGCTACCTACTCATGGAATTTCAAAAAGGACTCAAAGAGTATGTTATTGGAATTTCTTTTCTCTATCATTTCAAAAAAAGTATTACTCATTTTAAATTTGTTTTGAAGAAGTTATGATAAAAAGAAGAAGGGTAATTTTCGGACATGAAATTCTGGGTGAAAATTTGCTTTGCAAAGATTGAGTATTTTGACATAGCTATGATTGAAATTTGAAGAAGTGGTAAACTAGAATGTTATAGCCATTAAAATTTCACATGATTTTGGAAAAAGAAAACTCCATTTGAGATAGAAATGAGGAAGAAAAGATTGGTGGAAATAGGATGAAAATTGAGAAACATATGGGTTATTCATAGGCAAGATTTCACACCTAATCACTTATCAAGTCACATCACAAATCTTTTATAATATATATATATATATATAATTATTTTTAGTCATATCACTCTTTTATATATATAATTATGTTTAGTCACATCACACACACACACACACACATATACATATACATATATATGTATAATTATGTTTTTTAGTCACATCACTTTCTTTATATGTATAATTATTATGTTTAGTCACATCACTTTATATATATATAAGTTTAATTATTAATTAACTAAGATGTGAAAAGAGATAATTATGGTTAATGATTAAAAATCTAAGATGTGGCAATACTTAATATATATATATATATAATGTTTATTATTTTTAAAACTATGTCTTGTCACATCACTTACTAATCAAAATTAACATAAGATAATTTATTTCTAAGCATATTATTTTATAGTTAATTAACTCTTATATATATGTACATATAGTGCACAAAGGCGAACAACGTTCCCGATAACATTCCGACGTCAAAAGGTCGAAATTTCGGAAAATGTTTTTCGGTCACATTTTCTGTTTTTCTACGAACAATTTAATTTGGTAAAAAATTTGAAAACGATTTTACCATCATTATTAATTAATTAAAATGAGTTTATTTTCATTATAAAACCTATATACTGAATATTTAAAATTAATTAAATATTCACTAATTAAACTAGTGAAATTCCGGGTCGTTACATTCTTCCCTCCCTAAAAGAATTTCGTCCTCGAAATTACACCTCGACCTATCCCAAAAAACACTTAACACTATACATCAGCTCATATGATGTACATAGATCGTTCTTATGAAAAATCTGATTCGATCTCAACTCAAATACATATCTTTCCTTCTGAACGAGTATCGCTCTCTCGATTCTCTAGTGCGTACTCCAATCAGGGTCCTTGATTTGGAACCTCTATTCTCCTTACATAGTTGTAATTATGATAGAAAACTTTGGTCCCACACCAAGAACCCTCATCAAGTGCTCGCCGTCAAAAGTCGAGCAATAGATCCTTATTTAAAACGGTGCAACGCCTTAAAGCCATATACTTGAATCTTGGGTCACTCAATATGGAAAGAGAAATGATCTACGTCCAACTTACGCACTTACTTAATTAGTCCTTCCTAATACCAATTCTATTTCCACCAAATTATTTATGAAAACATTTCATTAACAACACTGGTTTAACTTGGATGTTATTCCACTACATCCTAAGATCATATATCCCTATCTGATTCCATTATTCCATTTTGAATTTATCTCTCAAAGAAAATTCAAGATCCAAATACCCAGCTTTTATTCAAAAAAATTCAAATAAAACTATATTTCAATCATAGAAATATATATATATATATATATCTTTAGCCCGAGTAACTCCAAAATGATACTAAGGAACGGGGTACTACCAAATAGTATCCTACATTCCCTTACCAAGAAGGGTAATACTTAAGGGAAGTGTTTACCATCTGAAAACATTCCTTCCCTAATTTTCAGTTATTTTCGAGCCACTTGAACTAGTTAACTTAAAATATTCCTTTTATTTCAATATCTCATTTTTGGAACAATACTTTACATTTTCCAACAAAACATTTATTTCTAACTTACTTTGGGTTCGTTCGGGTTGAGCTTGTTTCGACTGTATAATGATAAAGAGAATAATTTACTAAGTGCACTACAACGTTCACCTAGGCAAACATCTTATTGTTACTTAGAAGATTATTCTGATCATCACAAAACAATCAAGACTTGTTCCCCGTACCAATCCAAAAATAACACTTCTTACTTACACTTTTATCCCCAAAAATTTATACTTAAACCAAATTGGTTTCAAATATTATTATTATTATTTTCCCAAAGTATTGAAAATCATTTTTCCAAAAGCACCAGGATCTAGGTTCTCAAGGTTTCAACCTAAATTCTTCCAACTTAAATGATACATTTTTATAATCCCATTTTATAAATCACTTCTATTAAACCATTTTAAATATTTATCTCAAAATATTCTAACTTTTAAATCAAATTCTACCTTAATATTAACATCAAACGCCCTATAGTCAAACCTTGAAACTTAATTCACAAGGTGTTCGTTGCCATATTTTTCCCAATCCTTATCTACCCAACCCATACCTTAAAAGGGAACATACTACCAATAGTCAATGCTCAACTAAACGAGCATGACTAAACAAACCCTAAATGATAATAACATATTATTATCTCCTAACACCCTAACCAACTATACTACACTATTTGTGAAAATCTTTCTTTTTTGTATATAAAATATATTCTAGGTAAATATATTTCACTTACCCAATTTCAAAACAATACTATGTCAATTGAACTTGTTCCAGTGTTTAGGAAATCCCTATCGATAATATTGGCCAAACGCATCGATCAGAATTCTTAAGCCCCTCAACAGATCAAACAACACAATATAAAATATTTTTATATCACTAACAAATACGAACTCTCATATACACACACACGCGTGCACACACACACAAAAACTCATCCAAGGGTCTCACTTACCCTATCTTTGATGAGTCAAACCCCACCAAAGCCAAGGTTCTCCTTAACCTTCACCTCTGATACCACGTTGTAACGAACCATCTTTCCGAACCCCAGAAGTCGACACTAGTACATCCCCGGTATTAACATGCCAAACAACTAAGTGCCGGAAAGACAGATGTTAGGGGGAAAGGAGATAGAAGATAGAAGAACTAGGAACAAACATGGAATCTCACAACGCCACAGAATAATATATAATATAATCAAGTCTTTACAAAATCTGAGACCCTCTTTTTTTAATACATATACATATCAGAGTTGGACAGTTATAACACACATCCTTACAACAGCAGACAAACTACAAATAACACATGCACAACGGAAGATATCCAAAATATGAGAGTACATCCTGGGCCTTTAACTCGACTCCATAGCTCCAAAGCATCTGAAGCTAACCTAGAAAACATGCTCAGTCTGACCTGAGCATTACATGAAATAATGCCCAAGTCAGTCTGGTAAACCACCGTGAGTAAAACTCGATAACAAGTAACAACCAAACCGATTTCTACATTTGAAAACCTTTCAAACAAAGGGTATCTCGTAAGACCACACCGCACATAAAAATAGATGGCTTTTTACCTTACGATAACCAAAACATTTTATATCAAAATCTAGTGATATTATAATAGTGTCTAGGCTTAAAGAAAACAGATAAAATAACTGAAATGCTTGCATCTCACATTCCAACATACTAGGCTCTACAATCGAAAACGTAAGGCACGTATTAGAGAATGGATTCCAACTAATGATTGGGCTACTAGGGTACCACCCGCCACAGTACACCTCTAGAAAAATTTACCGAGGTCGTACCTAACGACCCCTGCCAACACAGAACCGGCCCACCCCTTGCTGGATAGTACCGAATATATCATCACCCCGGTTGCTTTGCAACCTTTTACCGAGCGCTCCCACATACACGAATTCATTGATGATTGTGTATATATCTAGAAGGGTGATGATATACCCTAATGGGTGCGACCCACATAACCCTGCTGCATATCCTATGTTTAAGTCCTTCCCGGTTGATGAGGCTTGAGGCTACGTTTTACCTTTTAGAATAGCAGTCCCTCTTGGAATGCTAACCCTTCCCTCCCGACAGTAATGCAGTGCCAACATTCATCCATACAAGTTGTCCAGGATAAGGACAAACCGAAGGCACTACTTCTAGTACATCTATTTTGGAATCACCCTCAGGATTAGTAGCAAGCAGCCCTTGTACTTCAATGGCCCCATGCTTCAAGGTGTCTTCATTACGAAACGCTTGGGTTGGATCAAAGTGGTTTCCGGATAACATATCTGATCCCAGTCTCTTCGAAACAACTTTCGATATTTTTCGGTAAACTCAACCCCAGTTCTTTAGGAAAGAAACTAACAAATGACAAGAGCGTAGTTCACCTCCTAACCTTTTGGGATGGATTTCCTTATCATTCATCCTAGAAGAATGAATGAGTTTATACATAAAGTATAGCACCTTCGACGGTAACGGTACCATATAATTCTCATGTTTCTCCTAGATATTTCCAAATAATGTTTTAGGTCCAGCTTTGATAGTCGGTTATTTAACTATCAAATAAACAAACATCCAATCATGATTTAATTTCCATATGTGATCCGCTAAGCCTTTATTAATTCTCTTTAATTAATAAAACCACTTTATAAAATCTGATTACAAGATCTTTTCAAAAACACTATTCCCAAACCACTTACATTTCCTTTATACTTGGAAACATTTATATACTTATCTCAAAGGTATAAGTATATTACCAAAACATTTTACTTTTCATGCCTTGAAACAAAATCATATACTTAACTTATCAGTATAAGTATATTTACAAACTTTCCAAAGTATCCTTCTTCCAAAATCTAAACATTTCTTCCAAATAAAACATTCCGCTAATCCTTTATCAAAAATTCCCTTTTTAAAAATTCATCTCATATTTTAATTAACTTATAACTTTCAAAATAAAGTTATAACCCACTTTTATAAACCCATAACTTTACATATAAACCTCTTTCCAAATATCTGAAATGATTTATAAAACATTTTCCTATTTTTAAAAATCTTTATATAAACCTTTCTATACTCCTCTATAAAATATCCTTTATAAATATAATTTACAAAAACAACATTTGTAAAACACCTTAATAACCCTTTTCGTTAGAAAAACCCCTTTCTATAAATAAGTTATCATTTATAAATACCTTTATAGGAATTATATAACTTGAAAAACCATTTATAAAACCTTAGCCTCAAATTGATTAAAGAATTAAAGTAAATTCAAACCATACTTTATAAATTCCAAATGAGGCTTAGCAGTCCCAACGATACTAATTTAGGTTACCATTAATTTCAATTCGATTCCCAAATCACATAACAATTATTTATATAAGCTACCATATATGTAAATACAGTTCATATCCAATCAGGGTGTAACACGTCAATATAACTAATTGGCATATACAAGTCCAAATAACATAACAACAAGATGGTGATTTATCCTGCAAAATAGATGTCCAAACAATTCAATCAATTTATAATAGAATGGGAATTTATTCTGCTTAACACATGTCCACATAATCAATTCACTTACACTAAAGTAGAATGGTGTTTTGTTTTACTAACGGATGTCATTTAATTCTCTTAATAATATGGGTTACTTAAGTGTCCAGACAAGAGATCCTTTGATATGGAATCGATTTACTTTGAAATAGAAAATTCATAAAAACACATTCTGTTTAGTTTAAAATCACCTTTGAAAAGTTAAAAGTATATTTAATTTGCTTAAACCTTAACTAAATCTTAATTAATCCAATTTAAATCAAGATTAAATCATAATTAAACTCTAATTAGGCTTAATGAACTTGATTAAGTACTAATTAACTTCCTTATGCAACTTGGTTAAGGTTAAACCAAATTGTTTAAGAGTTAAACCCTAATTAATTAAATATTAATTAAATAACCCATTAATTACTTAATAATTAATTAACCATTAATATTAATTATTTAATTATTAATCACTTAATTACTTCTTAACCCCATTAATCACTAATTAAAACTTTATAAATCAACTAATAGAGATTAACTTAACTTAAGTGATGATTAACCTCTAATCACCTTATTAATTTCCAATTAGGAGCTAATTACCTTTTAATTACCTAATTAATTAGTTAATTACTTATATTTCAACTTAATTACTTTTTGATATTACTAATTAAGTTTGGAAAACTTTGTTAACTAATTTCAAAATAAAACAAATTTGAAATAGAAATTCAAACCTTTGCCGAACTGCATCCATAGCGACTGTCGCTATGAGTGTAGTTTGCTCTAACCCACCTTTAAACGAAGCCACTTTACTAAAACCATACTATTTCATGATTGAAACATACCTTAGTAAATTTTCACACTTTAAAACCAATTATGCAAACTTTAACCACAATCTAAACTTTAAACTTTTGAAACGAGTTTGATTTCAAATCCGACCTCAAATCCGTCGTGACTACATACAAAGTTTCAACTTTGTTTTCAACCCATCATGACTATAGTCAAGTTCATCATCAACCCTTTATATTCACACATCACATTCATACAACAAATTATATACATATACCAATATATATACAATTACTAACTTTGCAATAACATATCCATTCGAGTGCTAACACTAACCCATACATTGACACTTATCATCACATTTCAAACATGCCAAGCTCCAATATATATAACATACATATAGCTAAGGATCAACACAGCATATAAAGGATAATTCTTTTCAAATGGTTGGGAATTTACTCACCGAAAGCTATCCAAACTCTCGCTAAATTAGAGTATGACATAGCACTTCCATTCCTAAGCACCAAAATGGAGTCTTGAACCCTGAATGCACTAGGTAATCTTGGCCTTGAAGGGAAGAGGAAGCGAGACTTGTTTTGGTAAGGTGGAGCGACTTCGGATAAACATCGAATTCTCAATAATAAACCCGAAAATAGGTCAATTTGCAACTGATTTTTGGGCTACCTACTCATGGAATTTCAAAAAGGACTTAAGGTGAAAGTTATTGGAATTTCTTTTCTCTATCATTTCACTGTAAGAATCACTCATTTTTGTTTTGTTTTGAAGAAGTTATGATCAAAAGAAAAGGGTAATTTTTGGACTTGAAATTCTGGGTGAAAAATTTCTTTGCAAAGATTGGATATGTTGACATAGCTATGATAGAAATTTGAAAAGGTGATCAACTAGAATGTTGTAGACATTAAAATTTCACACGGTTTCAAAAAAATAAAAACTCCATTTGAGTAATAAATGAGGAAGAAAAGATTGGTGGAAAGAGGAGGAAAAATGAAGAAACATATGAGCTATTAATAGGCAAGGTTTCACATCTAATCACTTTGTCAAGTCACATCACAAATCTTTTATAATATATATATATATGTATATATTTATAATTATTTTTAATCGCATCACCCTATTATATATATAATTATGTTTAGTCACATCACTTTCTTATATATATATGTATAGTTATGTTATTTAGTCACATCATTTTCTATATATATATAATTATTATGTTTAGTCACATCACTTTTTACATATACATAAATTTAATTATTAATTAACTAAGATGTGACAAAAGATAATTATGGTTACTGATTACAAATCTAAGATGTGACAATACTTAATATATATATTTATATAAAATGTTATTATTTTTAAAACTATGTCTTGTCACATCGCTTACTAATCCAAATTAACATATGCTAATTTATTTCTAAGCATATTATTATCTAGTTAATTAACTCTTATATATATGTACATATAGTGCACAAATATGAACAACGTTCTCGACAACTTTTCGGTGTCGAAAGGCCAAAATTTTGGAAAACGTTTTTCGGTTACATTTTCTGTTTTTCTACGAACTATTTAATTTGGTAAACAAATTTTGAAAAAAAATTTACCATCATTATTAATTAGTTAAAATGAGTTTATTTTCATTATAAAACCTATATATTGAATATTTAAAATTAACTAAATATTCAATAATCAAAGCAGTGAAATTTTGGGTTGTTACATAGGTCCTCACTAATATTCCTTACGCTCTTTATGGATTCCTTATTGATACTTTACGAGCATTCATTCTTGTTTTACTCATGGCCTTAACTTCTAACCAATCTTACTTAAGCAATCATCCCTATCTACTCCATATTAAAATTTCAATTTAGTCTTCGTCACTTTTTCTAAAATTGAAACTTTACAATTATAAAGTACTTAATCCCAAAAAAATTAGCTTTAAAAATATAAACTTGGAAACTTTTTGTTTAAATCCTTCAATAGTTTGGTTTCAAAAATAAACCACGAAAATCTCCTTATTTTAACCCATTTTAATTTTAAGCGCCTTAACCTTTAAAATTACAATTTAGAATTTATCAATTAAGTTTATGTATAAAGTTTTAAAGGAAATGTTAGCAGTTAAAATTTTAAAAGATCATTTTTTTTCTTTTCAAATAAGTGTTATAGTTTATTACATGACTGTCATTTAAATCAACTTTTCCTTTAAAACCTTTTTAACAACGAAGATTTTAATTCTTAAAAGTTGAACTTTTAACTCAAATTATTTATTAAGTTTTATATTCCAAAAACTCAATTTTTATACTAAACCATTTTCTTCAAAAATGCACTTTACAGTGTTTATAAAACATACTTTATAACTTTTGCTAAAAACTAGAGAAGACAAGGACAACTTCCATCCTATTATTTTCATAATACTCATGATTCTTCCACCTTTAATCTTAGCTAAGGTTCTAATAGCATATAAGGGGGACTTTTAAAAAGGTATGTGGAACTACTGCACATATTTATGGAAACTATCCATTTTTCTTTCTTTTAATTTGATACATTGTTTCTAATTACTAACATTATTTAATATAAATTTCTAACATTGTTTTTATTTATACTTCATAATGTTACTACTATCAGCTTTTTTCTATCTAAACTGCTCTTATTTAAATTGCTTCTCTTTGTACAACTTTCCCTTAATTGACTATTTTCTTTATTCAACCATCGTAATGCGTTCACCTATAGCTTTATTTTTTGGTTCTAATCTTCTCCATTTTATTTACCTCATTTTAAACTTGTACCACTTCTTGTTGTCCACCCCTAAAAATAATTTTACAACTTAAAATTTTATTTACAACTTAGAAAATCAACGAGCTATAGACGCTCTACTATTTTTTTCAAAACTTTTTTTTTATAAAAATTCATATACTGTAAATTTTGATTTAACAAATTTTAATTTCTACTAAAACCTTTTTGTTTAAATAAAATATAAATATCTTATTTTATTTTTTTGAAAATTTTATACTTTTCAAAAATAGGGTTTCTATACTTTCAATAAATCCTTTGAAAATCATTTCAAATATGTTATTTATATATTTTCTATCTTTTATATTAAAATATTTCATATGGGGTCAGACTCTGGGTGGATTTTTATTTGTCCCTTCTTTTGGACGTTTCATCTTTCCTACTTACTTACCGACTTATCTTCTCCTAGAATATTAAAAATCCGGCTATCATCTTGGAGTAATTAACCTTCTTTCGAGAACTTATTTAGTTCTTAATTTTAGATATTTACAACATATAGATCCATTTATCTGGATGTACTGTACATCATCAATAGGCGTTCCTGCAAGGATCTACAACCATAGAGAAATCTATGCTCTACAAGGCAGTTAAGTACTATCTAACTTCAAGGATCTTTCATCATGCTCTTCTTAAGTCAATGCCTTCCAATATGACCTACTTCCCATGGGGTAATTAGGATAGGAGCATATCTTCAACTTCATCTATTGTTCCAACTCATAGTCGCATTATCCATCTTTTTGGAATATGGTTACAGCTAATTCTATAGTCGGAATTTGTAGAGTTTGGCGTATATAATATATATAATTATAGTAAACATTACAAATAAGTTTACTCATAATACCTTAATTCTTAAGATCGACTAACCTAAGCTCTGATACGAAATGTAACAACCCACAACTTATTGGGCCTGGATTTTTGCTAAATCGAAAACCCAAGTCGACTAAAGTACGAATCATTGGTGTTTGGTATCCGCAAATAATAAAAGTATTTCAAAGCACTATCGATATAAACTCAAAGCAGAATAGTAAAGTATAATAAAACATATGATTACCAACCAAGGCTGATACCTCAATCTTTAGTGTCTTTGTCAGTGTCGAGCATGCATAAAGAAATCCGTCCTTCTACCATTTCTGCCTTGTACCAGTACTTGTCCCTTTAAAGCTTTCCTGTGAGTTGTAATGAGGAGGGGGTCAAAACTACGCTTTGGTGATTAGTAAATTACACACTTTATCCATAACACTAGTTTATGTCGATTGCCTTCCATTACATGTTATGTCCCTTGTTTTACTTAGTCATCTTGATTCCAAGTGAGCATACAATACGCCCCATCTACTCACGATAGGCAATAAATACATACGAGAGAGAGTGTGTGTGTGCGCGCGTGTAAGTACCACAATCTACCTTTGGACCAAGATACTTTTCCCACTAGTATTCTTAACCTAACATCTTGTCAGGATCCATCATCAATGCAGTATCACATCCCCATCGTCGTGCATACCAAGGAATTCTCGTAGTGCCTAATAACGACATCATAGTAGTTTGGCCGTTTCTATTCATTTCTAAAAGACCTCCACGAAAGAGTAATCTAGCCTTTCCTCCTAACAACAAACAAATTAGAAAATAACTGTGAGGTGGTGCATGTCCTAAGCAGGATTTATACTAGTAGGAGGTGCAGTCCGTTTAAGTGTAGCCCTCATCTTTCCGCCGACCGCTTATGACCGATGGCGTTCTCAACTTATGAAAACAGCTCCTACTTCCGTATATGGTGCCGATCTCACTGTCATAGCACCAAGCCTTGCTCACCGTCCCATTTATATTGCCTAAGCAGTCTAGGAAATACCCACTTATTACTTAATACTCCCTAAAAGGTTGAAGCATACTCTACTTGTCCTTTGAAACTTCGATGGAGGCGAACCATCCTACTTGGTATTCCCTTTACCTATATGCGAATGTATAATTCCATGGGTCCTACAGTTGGGTATGTCCCAAATCAGTATAATGTTTACACAATTGCCGGTAGCCCCTTGTGGTGGATAGGCTTCTGTTGTAGACACTACCGACCTTGCATTCCATCCAATTTAATGACTACGTCGTTCTTATTTTATCTAAGCTATTAGCCATCTTTAATAATTCACACCTGTTATAAAGCATACTTTAGGCCATGTATATATTCATACTTATTTATGTACTAGGCCTCAAATGTCCAACTATTAATAATATTCCTTTACTTTTCATTCATTTACTTCTTATTTCATTAACATCAATTTAGTGTCATTTACCTCTTACTTTTAACTTAAAAGATTTAAATATCCTTTTTCGTTCATTCCCCTCTTTTTTTCTATTTAGTGATCTTTATTATCTCATACTATCTTTCTTTGGTTACTAACTTCATCACTTACTCATTTCAATAATCTACCTATATTTCATCATTTATTATTTTCTTTCTAACTTGTCTTTCATAGCATACCTTAGTTTTACCTTCAAACTATTATTATTGTCCCTACTTACCATTTGTTGGTTTATATCTAGCGATTTCTGCATTTCAATGCATTGGAATTACACCTTTCCAAAAGGAATTATTAACACTATAAACTTATATAACTTACCCAAAAGCGGTTTTGTGTTACGTTTAGAATTACAAGGAACTATCTTTTTTTTTATTGAAATATACATTATAAAATATGGTAAAGACCCTTAATTTATACATCTCTTTCTTTTAAGTGTTGCTTCAAATGATACATTTTTATTCTTAATTATAAACTGGATAATTTAAAGAAATTTACATTTAAACACTCTTCATTCTAATGAAATAAAACACTACTTAAATACCAATTCAATTTATAATACCTTCTATTTCATATTAACTAACATATGCCATTTAAATCCGCAAATCTGGAATTTCTACAAAACCTTGGTAATTTAGGAACTACAATTTGCACTTTTACTATCCAGATTCAAGTTAACAGTTCATAGGATATGTAGGCATGAGTTTAAATTTCATTATATACATATGTTTAATCCTACAACTCCAAATAACTATATCCAGGCATACAAGGAACAGAATTGCAACGAAATAAATCAATATTATATAAAAATATATAATTTTCCACTTATCTTTAAGCTTTCTAAATCTCCAAATCTAAACCCTGTTGTTTCTGTTTGACTACCTTTTTCTCCCTAACTATGTACCACAAGCATACACATAGGTATTACAAATCTAAATCTGGGAAGAGATTTGAATTTAACTTAGATCTGGATTTATAATTATAATTTACCTTGGCTTTGGCAATTCGATTCTGTTAGTGAGATTTTTTGTCTCACAACATCCAAAATGAACGTGAAGTACCTTTAGTGTTAATTACTACGATGATTTAAAATTAACAAATTTAAGTGACATTAAATTTGCCTTTGGGTAGTAATTGTGCTGTTGTAATCTTACATAATTATGAAGGTGCACTTTAACTGTTTGTTAAAATGTCAAATCGAGCTGGTATTTAATTCAAGTAAAAACTTAACAAAATCTAACACTGAAATATATGTGAAATAAATAAAAGTGCAAAAAATTAAAATACAAAAAGAATTTACGTGGTTCAGATGTTAAGGAATCTTACATCCATGGGGAAATGTCACTTTCTTCTTTATGTTTCTTGGTACAGATTTTATATGGAACGGAACAAAATAAAATGATATTATGTTTCCCTTCTAAGAGAAAAGGATCCCTTTCTCATTACAGTGTCTCTCTTATTTATAGTGTTGAGTTGCACGTGGATTGCCACAATCCCTCATCTGCTATTCTGATTTCTACCTTTGGATCATGCCATGTACTATGCATCTATATTGTTCATTTGAGGTACACAGATTGTTTACGTGCCTTTGGCAGAAAACCATACTTTGAGGGGTTGAATTTTTATAATTATATTATTAGAGAAATACTCTTTAAAATATTCAAAATACTAATCTATGAAGTTCTCATAATTTCTATAATTTATATGCTTTAAATAAATATTTTGAACTAAAAATAAAATTTACTTTTCAATAATTATTAGTTTCTCAACCTCTTATATATTTTTAAATATTAATTTAATAAACATTTATATACTCCAAATCAATGTAAAAGGAAAGATTGATCTAAAAAACTATGAAATAGATTATCTAAATAAATATAATTATAAAACAACTAAGTTAATATATAATAAAATCATTTAATTACTTTATAAAAAGATTTCTATATTCTATAATAATATTGATTCCAAAAAGAGTTTTATAACAAATAAAGAAGCTATATTTGTATTTATATCAAAATATATCTATAAGCCCAAAACTAGCTAAATTAAATAAAATCTAGTAAAATATTTATAGACTAATTTTAATAAGGTTTTAAAACCCTTACGTAATATTTTATGCTTTTCAACCATTCATTAGAACCAGAAGTGAATAAATATATATATATATATATAGCTATAGAGTAAAATTACTCCATAACAAATCAACACTATCACAGTAAATATCACGTGACCTGAGTTGAGTTCCATCATACTCCAAACATTTACAAAAGTCACACATCAACAAACAAATAATCATATGATTCAATTCGCAAACAGACAAAATTCCGTTTGTATACTAACACTTCCAATTCATACAAATAGCCAATAACTAAACAACTATCATTCCCAAACAAACAATAAAATAGTACAAGGATGTGTCATGCTATTTCAAACAACAACAACCATATCACTCAATTTCATCTCATCCAATATATCAAACAATTCATTCAACCAACAATTCAAGCAATAAATGGGATAATTATATATATATATATATGTATGTATGTATGTATGTATGTATGTATGTATGTATGTATGTATGTATGTATGTGTATGTGTATGTATATATATAGCAAGTGATAAATGATAGATATAGTTGTGAGTTAAGGAAACTCACCTCAAGCGATTGCTGCCTTAAACTTCATCATCTCTACTTCAACTTGCTTTACCCCGAAAATTGAGAATGTGCTTCACCTTCAGCCAACATTGCAACTTCCACTCCACTCCACATCGCACCGCGGGAACGTAGAATCGTGCATTGCTTATTCCCACGCAATGGCTATCGCACAACCAAGTTGCACCACTCTGAGTCGGCGTCTACTCCCTTCAATATCGTCCACATCGCACTTCCCAGGTCTCAATATCACACACCAAAACTCATCGTGACCGACTCCTGCATCATGCTGCGCCATCTTCGATCGCCACCTCATCTTCGCTCGTCGTGCCAAGCTTCAGCCTCAATCGCCATATATATATATATATATTAAAATTGATTTTAGGGCTAGGGCACGTGATTTTTGATCAATAGCAGGCATGGGAAGTTCGGGCTTGCGGTTGGAATATAAGAGAGGAATTTTCTAGGGTAATGGTGGGCTTGGGCAAGTATGATTTTGGGCTTTGATTGAATAGTAAATTTATCTTTCTTTTAATTTTATACAACTCTTTTAATTTACTTCAAACTAATTTATTTTCCAACTATACCAATCATATAAAAAAATTTCACAGCTCAAATTAGTTTATCTTATTTAAGACAATCTATTTGATTTCAATCTATTATCTGAAAAGAATTTATTAAAACAAAATCACTTGCTAAATAGAATTCAAACAAATAAGAATTTATTTTTAAAATAATAATTATCAAAATTGAATTCGAACAACTTTGTTTTAATTAAGTTTGCGTACAATTATGACATAGAAAGCAGGGTTGTTATAGACTCCCACTTATGAAAATTGCGTCCTTGCAATTTCTTACAGGGAGACACCAAACAACTCATACCCTGACTTTCTTCGTATTCAACATTCGACTATCAAACTCAACTACTCGATCCTCTATGCAGCTTTTATGTTCTAACTCATACCTTCGTATGCAAAGAATTTAAATAGATTTATTTTAACGTCTTTTATTTTTCACATAAATACAATCCTATGAAAATTTTCTAACTCCCAAAATTTTTGGAAAATTTCGACAGTCTACTTTGTGAGACTTTTAAACAATGGAAATATGATAAATAAGATATACATCGACAAAAACATGGTCGAAAACAATTTATGTATCAAAATTTGCCACATGGCATATAATACTCAAAATTTATAACTCCTTAAGTAAAATGTACCTTTTTTATTAGCGTTTTAAACAATTTACATTGCTATTTTTTTAGCGAGCAATAGCGAGTATGCACCAAAATCCAATTCAGGGCAGCTTCTTGTATCCATGCTAAGCTTATATAAAACATATTAGATCATATTTTATAATATAGAGTAGTAGAACATTCATATAACAAAAGAATATGTTGCAATTTCATTTTTAGATCACTTCCAACCAACTTTAAGGCATCAAAACACAAAATCATGTCATGATTTCAAAAAATCAATTGTTAAATAGTATGCCATTCAAAACATCTTTCAGATTGCAAAAATGTGGTTTATAACTCAAGTTATCATAGAATTTTAAGCATGGGTGGTTCAGATTTATTGAAAGAATATGCAGGCCCACTCTTTTAATTTGCCTTTTTAGCTTTGTAAACGTAATAATTTCACTAATCACTCTAGATTAAAGTTGTAGCTTATGCTCTTAGCTTTTCGAAATGGAAAATATTATCGAAATCGGATAAGCCATTTGAAAATTATGCCTTAATAAACTTTTCAATTTTATGTGTAGAAATGCATACAATGGTATGAAACAAGGACATATGCAATATGGCTTATATACAACAGCTCTCAACATGCAAAATTCACAAAACCACAACATAGAAATTGCATTAATGTAACAAGGCTATTATAGATTCACAATTGCACTCGACACAACTTTTTGGGTTGTAGAATCTAAATACAGAGTTCGCTTTTCAAATGTGCATAAATAAATTTTGCATATTAATTCATTAACATATAGCATACTTTTATTTTATTTTATTTCATTTTCAAAAATTTATTCTACTGTGATGTCTAAATTTATCTATTGATGAAATGGTATGTTGAGTATGTGTTTATGTCTAAATTTACTTATTCATTGAAAGTATATTCAATATATGATGAACTCTATTATCCTTTTACTTAACAAGTTCAAGCTATCCTATATTAGTGATCTAAACATGAATTTGGTTCTTCTTCTTTTTTTGATAACTTCCCACTCATAAAAGCTAATAAACTATTTTTTCTCGTTTTATCATAAAAGTTGCAATATGCAAATAAAACATTTACCATTTTACTTTTTTTTACTTAAAATGGAAAAAAGTATATATTTTTAAATTAGTTCACTAACTATGGTTTTGTTTTCTGGTTGGGTGACTGAACTAAAAAAATACATTTTGGAGTTACATTATTTATGAATATGACTTAACAACAAAGCATAGAAGAAGAGGGGAAAATCATTGAAGCACCTCACTTTATAAAATACTAATACTACATTGTATACCAACAACACAAATTAGACTTCTAATCCTTTTTTTTAATATATATATTTTTCAACATCTACTTGTTCTTATACTTTCATTGCCTCAGCTAACGAACCAATGATGTTTACTGATAATGTAGTGAATTGCATTTAATTCGTATAGTGATCAATTATTTATTTGAATGGTAATTCAATATATATGCAAAAGCATATGTCATTAACAATTAGATAATCACATAATATCTTTGCGACAAATAAACTTGCAACCCAAAATGTAAGATGAATGCACACTCTTCAGTTTTGCCAAGCAATACTCAAAATTGCAGATATGTACATCTCTGGTTTACTTATATTTTAAACATAACTATTTATACAAATGTAGCTAGGTATTTTCTTTTCAAACATTTTATTCTTTCCAAACATTTTATTCTTTTCAAACCATTATGTCGAAATGTCTCGTCCTAGTATTTAGGAATTCCTATTGATAACGTTAGCCAGATGCATCGACCAAAATTCTTAACCCATTCAACGGAAAAATTAACATAATTTTTTTTATTTCAAATATATCCATAAGTATCACTTTTACAAATTGTTTAATATACTAATTCAATAAATCCTTTACTAATTCACTTTAAAATATAACTCAATACTATGTTTTTAACATATACTTTTCAGAAAAAATTACTTCTTATACTTGCTCCAAAATCACATAATGATACTACTCACATAACAATTTCAAACTTTCTTTAAACACAAAGAAATTTCAAAATTAAATTCAAAACCAGCAATTTCAAATAGCCAAAAAAACACAAAAGACTAAAATAAATGCACTTACCGAAAACAAATAAATAAATTTTTTGCTGCACACTCTGATCAAAAATCAAATCAAAACTCAACTTACAATATCAAATCAAACACTACAATTGAATACAAAACCATACAAAATCATTAACACAAATGCTATTGGTTAGACTTCGTCCTTGCTACTCCATCCAATTTAAACTTCATATTCAAAGGAAAAGAAATTACATATTTTTAAATACATATGTACTTGTAAAATCACAAATATGTCTCCTGATGATTACCCCAGTAATCATTATATATGTGTGTGTGTAATATACTATCGCTTATTATAGGAAAGTACCCAACATAGCCAAAGGTCAAGGACTTTAAGTCTCATCTAAGGTCTTAACTCATGTCTCTAATATACGATGTATTGTTCTAAACCTTGCTCTGATACCATATGTAACACCTTACCTCTATACTCATACTATCTAAGAGTATTATGGAGTAATACTGTCAGATAATACGGAGAATGAGACTATATGGGGTACACATGTGAATATCTCTTAAACTTACACTAGTACATATTAAAATATCAAATGAATAACTCAGCTATATATACACGATATCGGTATAAAAAAATAATCACGCGTGCCTCCAGTACAGGACAATATAAAATATACAGCGAATAACAGAGAAGACAGAGTCAATCGCAGTGATAACATATAATATTATAAAACATAGTACATATTGATCGATATATGTCTCAATGTCAAAATATACAATGAATCGATGTCATACAAGTATACAATAAAACTCCTAATATATATCTCCTATGAAAGTGACTGTGCTATATGATCGAGTAATATGGAATATATAATAGATAACTAGTGCGGAAAATAACTGTAAAATAAAATAGCAGTAAAGTAAAGTGGCACCAGGAATTTTTATACTGGTTCAAACTCATGTTCTACGTCTTTGGAATTTAAACTAGCAGCCCTCACTTAACCCGGAGGAATAGGTTTACACCGCCAGAGCAACCGAATAGGACTTGACTGCCTGAGCAACCGAACAGAACTTGACCGCCTGAGCAACAGAACAAGACTTGGCCGCATAAGCAACCGAACATGACTTGATTACAAAGTAGATTGTCTTGACCTTGTGTGTTCTAATAACATGAATTTGTCCTTGTATTACACCCTTCCTATAATCTTTTCCTCAGATAGATGTGTATGATTATGCATGTATGAATAATAGGAAGTTTAGAATTGCTTGTAAGATATGGAAGTGAGATCATAAGCAATGAAAATATGAAATCAAGTAAGTAGTAGATTCGAAGAATATAATTCAAGTTCGAGCAAGAGAGAGAAGTAAATTAAAGTTATTTGATCAATGAAACTCAAGTATATTTATAGTAGATAAGGAGTTGAAACTGATGGCGAAGAGATCTTTATGAATAGCAATGGCTGCAACCCTTGGCAAGAGAGAAATCTTTTGAGAAAAGGAAGTGTCTATTCAAAAATTACAGTTATATAGTTTTCAGTCGACTGAATTTAAAATGTGCACATGCATTTGAAAATGCACAGATTCAGTCGACTGAATGATGCCGTCAGTCAACTGGTCCGTGTAAATTTAAAAAAATTATGCACATGTTCAGTCGACTGATGGCATCAGTTTAGTCGGCTGAACTGTGTATTTCCTGAAGCATGAATGCAAGTAAGTTAAAAATTGTAATTTTTAAAATGAATGCTATGCATGTGAATATATGAGAAGGAGTGATGATTCTTAAGGATAGATTTTAACAAAGCAACTTGACTTGACTCTAATATATATAGTACTTAACTCTAGATTAAATATATATTATATATGAACCATACATCGAGTCTTTGAGTCCGGTCTTCATAGCTATCGCAGATTCATGAATTGTTGTGTCTTATAACCGTAACATAGTTATCTGATATTTTATTATGGAAAACAACACCAGCACCGTAACTAACACTAGCTTTCTTGAATGTCAATCTACTGCACGACCACCTCTATTTAATGGAATGAACTATAACTATTGGGCTACTAGGATGAGAATTTATATACAAGAAAATAGTAATGAAACTTGGAATATTACTCAAACTGAATATAACATACCTACTACAGAATATTCACAATGGTCTAACACACAAAAACTGGATGCTACTGCAAATTCTAAAGCCATGAACATGTTATATTGTGCATTAGACAAGAATGAGTTTAATAGAGTAAGCATGTGTAAAACGGCTTATGAAATTTGGCGTACACTTAAAGTTACACATGAAGGTACTAACAAAGTAAAATAGAGTAAAATCTCTATGCTTAAAAATTAGTTCCAGAATTTCAAAATGAAGCAAGATGAAACAATAAATGAAATGTACTCTAGATTCCAAGATATATATCATTCTCTTTTAGCTTTCGGAGAAACATATACAGACTTTGATATTGTTTCAAAAATCCTCAACTCTCTAATGGATGAGTGTGAACGAAAGGTCTTAGCAATCGAAGAAGCTAACGACATTTCAACCATTAAATCAGAAGAGTTGATAGGAAATCTAATGTCTTATGAAGTTAATCTCCAGGAAAAATGAGTACAGGCTCAAGATAAGAAGAATATTGCATTCCAAGTAGAAAAGGATGAATCAGATTCAGATGAGGAAGATATGGCGTTCATTGCTAAAAATTTCAAAAAGTTTTTGAAGTTTAAAAAGGGAAACAAATTCAGAAACAACAAGAACAGCTCCAGCAACAATAACAACAACAACAAACCATCATCTTCTATTCTAGAATGTTATGAATGTCACAAGAAAGGCCACATCAAGAAAGACTGTCCTGATAGAAAGAAAGACAAATATAAGCACAAGAAAGAAAGATTCAAAAAGAAAGCCTTCTCTATCACTTGAGACGATTCAGAATCATCTTCATCATTAGATAGTGACTCAGATAGTGATACAGAACAAGCCAATGTATGTTTTACAGCTACAAATAACGAGGTGAGTGATCTAACTTCTGATGATTTATTGGAAATAAATTCTGAATTACTTGACAAACTAAGAGAAATCAAAAGAAAATATAAAAAAGCCCTTGAAAAATTAAATAGGATTGAAATTAAGGAAGATATGTTAAGAGATAAGAAACAAATTTTAGAAGAAGAACTTGAAGTTACTCAAGAATCTTGTTCAAATATGAAATCTCAACTCTCTATGTTAAGTCAAGAGATAGAAACTCAGAAAGAAAAGAATGATGCTCTATTAATTGAAAATCATGATCTTAAAGCTAATATTAAAATATTGGAATTAGATAATTCTAGTCTTAAAACAAAATTAGAATATATTACTAAAAATGTCTCTAATTTAAACAAAGGTAGGGAATATCTATCTAAAATTATAGAAAATTCTCAGACTGCTTCAAATAAAAGAGGACTAGGATATAAGCAAGTTTCTAAAGTTATTCCAGAGAAAAAGAATTCATTATATAGCAATTTTAAAAGGAATAATAATAAAATTGAAAAACCTAGTTCAAAATTTACAAATTATTCTAGACCAATTAAGGTTTGGTTCCTAAAACAAATAATTCTTTAATTAGAGATAAATATATAATATATTTTATAAAAAATATTCATAAAAATAAAGATTTTATTTTTAAAAGGAATTCTGAACCCTCTTGGGTTTGGCTTCCTAAGACCTAACTCTTAGGACCCGAATAAAACGGTGGGTACCAATGTTAATTTTATATTTTACAGGTACCACCTAAAAAGAGAGGAAAATGGATATTAGACAGTGGTTGCTCAAAACACATGATAGGAAACAAAAAGATGCTAACGAACATTACCTACTAAGATGGAGGACCTGTCACTTTTGGAGACAATTCCAAAGGATATATCATCGGCAAAGGCGATGTGAGCAATAACGGTATATCCAATTTACCTCTTATTACAAATGTTTTATTAGTTAAAAATTTTAAAACTCAATTTACAAAGCATCAGCCAACTGTGTGACAAAGGATTCAATGTTTCTTTTTCCAAAAATAAGTGTAGTATTTTTTATCAAAATAAAAATCTTATTTTTGAAGGTTTTAGAGATAAAAATATATATGTTTTGAATATGAATATAAATTACAATACTAATATGTGTTTAATAGCCAAAGAAAATGGTCCTTGGCTATGGCACAATAGATTTTGTCATATTAATTTCAAAGCTATAAACAAATTATCTAAAAACGAATTAGTAAAAGGTTTACCAAAAATGGTTTTTAAAGTAAACAATATTTGTGAAGCTTGTTAATTGGGTAAATTATCAAATCATCCTTTAAATCAAAGAAAAATATTTCTACTATACGACCACTTGAACTATTGCATTTGGATCTCTTTGGTCCAACTCAAGTTCAATCCATAAACCATAGTAAATATGTGTTTGTCATAGTAGATGATTTCCCAAGATATACTTGGACTATTTTTCTGAAAAATAAAAGTGACACTTTTGAAAATTTCAAAACTTTTGCTAAAAGAATCCAAAATCTCAAAGATTTAAAAATTAAATTTATTAGAAGTGATCGTGGAGGTGAATTCTAAAATGAAGCTTTTGAACATTTTTGTAATAAAAAAGGGATTTATCATAATTTTTCTTTTCCTAGGACACCACAACAAAATGGAGTCATAGAAAGGAAAAATAGAACTTTACAAGAATGTGCAAGGACTTTGTTAAACGGAAGCACTTTACCAAAATATTTTTGGGCAAAACTGTAGCAACTGCCTGTTACGTTCTAAATCATGTTTCCATCCGACCACTAACTAAACACACTCCATGTGAACTATTTCATCAAATAAAACCAAATATTTCATATTTAAAAGTTTTTGGCTTAAAATGTTTCATTTTAAACATGAAAGATCAATTTGGAAAATTCGGTCCAAAATCCAATAAAGGAATTTTCATAGGATATTCAGAACGAAGTAAGGCTTATCGAATTTTTAATAAAAGAACTAAAATAATCGAAGAAACACTTCATGTTTCCTTCGACGAAAATTTTAAGTTTAATAAAATTGAGGATGATAAGATAATAACTAAGACGATCACAAATATGGTTACTCAAAATAATTTTGAAGAAGATGAAAACATTGTTTATAATGAAAATGAATTAAGATCTCCTTCTAGGATTTTACGAGATCACCCAGTAGAAAATGTCATAGGAGAAATTGATTTGCATGTCAGAACTAGAAATCAACATAATCAAATGGGCCATGTAGCTTTTCTTTCTAATATTGAACCTAAAAATGCAAATGAAGCCTCTACTGATGACTATTGGATTATAACTATGCAAGAAGTGCTAAACCAATTCGAACGAAACAAAGTTTGGGAATTAGTTCCCAGACCAAGTGATCAAACAGTCTACTAAATGGGTATTCAAAAATAAAGTAGATGAACAAGGAAATATAACTAGGAATAAAGCTAGATTAGTTGCACAAGGATATAATCAAGAAGAAGGAATTGACTATGAAGAAACGTTTGCTCCGGTCGCATGACTAGAAGCAATATATATCTTACTGGCCTTTGCATGTTTTCATAATTTTAAACTTTATCAAATGGATGTTAAAAGTGTCTTTTTAAATGGATATATAAAAGAAAATGTTTATGTTGAACAACCTCCTTTACTCGCTCATGAAAAATTTCCAGACCATGTCTATAAACTTAAGAAAGCCTTATACGGTCTAAAACAAGCACCCCGTGCTTGGTATGAACGTCTTAAAAGCTATCTTATAGATTCTGGTTTTGAAATTGGGAAGGTTGATCAGACTCTTTTTATTAAATGAACTAAAAAAGATATTTTAATTATTCAAACTTATGTAGATGATATTATTTTTGGTTCTATTAATGAAAAATTATGTCAGGAATTTTCAAATATAATGACCAAAGAATTTGAAATGTCACGTATGGAAGAATTATCTTATTTTCTTGGTTTACGAATTAAAAAATTAGATAATGGAATTTTTATTAATCAAGAAAAATATTGTAATAATCTAATTAAATGCTTTGGTATGGAAAATACTTCTGCCAAACCAACTCCAATGAGTACAACAATACATCTCGATAGAGATGAAGATGGAAAGAGTGTCGACCAAAAATTATATCGAAGTATAATTGGATCATTACTCTATCTAACTGCTAGTAGACCTGACATAATGATGAGTGTTTGTTTATGTGCTCGATTTCAAGCAAATCTTAAAGAATCACATATGCGAGTAGTGAAACGAATATTACGTTATCTAAGAAAAACCAAAGATTTCAGACTTTTTTATCCGAGAGAATGTCCTTTCGAGTTAGTATCATACAGTGACGCTGACTTTGGAGAATGTTGAACGGATCGAAAAAGTATGAGCGGGATTTGTCACTTCATTTGATAATCCTTAGTCTCCTGGTTTAGCAAGAAACAAAATTGTGTTTCACTATCGACGTGTGAAGCGGAATGCATTTCTGCTATTTTAGCGTGTGCACAAGTCATTTACATGAAACAAACACTTCAAGATTTTGGTATAAATTTATCTAAATCAACTATTTTCTATGATAACACAAGTGCTATAAACTTAACAAAAAATCCTGTCAATCATTCACGAACTAAACATATTGACATTCGTCATCATTTTCTTCGATAATATTGAAAAGGATATAGTCAAATTAGAATTTGTATCCTCTGAAAATCAGCTGGCTGATATATTTACAAAACCTTTAAATGAAAATATTTTTATAAAATTACGAAGAGAATTAGGAATTTTATCATTAAATGATTTATAATTATTATATATTTTATCTAAAACTAATTTTTTTTCAAAAATCGAGTTTCCAAGACTCAGACTCTATTCCCTTATTTGCAAGTAAGATGTACTACCACTTTACTATTGTCTTATTCACACCAGATTCAGTTTTTGCAATTCCTATTATAATTTTTTTCTATTCTTAATTTTTTTTTCAGCCTTGCATTTTCTTATTTTGTTTAAACCAAACATTTATATATTGTTTAAATGTATTTCACCATAAACTTCTTTACTATTTCTGATGTGTTTTGGCCTATATATACCTTTCCTTATCAAAAAGTTTTATATATTCAATTCTGTTTTCAAAAGAAAAGTTATTCTGTAAAGTCTCTTCACTTTTAAACATGTCGTCTCATGAATCGTCGGAGTACTCTTCCATTGACTTTTCTTCACCTAGCTTCGGCTCGACAAATTTACCCACACCAACACCAATCTACGAACCCGTGCCCATTGTGCCTCCCAGCTATCACACCAGATATACACTCGACTCAAAACGCATTCGTAGAAATCTGAGCTTCGGCTCCCCATCGATTGCTTGTCAGATTGATGATATTCATCATTATCAACGAGAATCGTTGAGCATTCAATGGGAAATGTACTACGAGCAGAAAAATCACAGTAGAAGACTCAGCTTACAAGAGAAATTTTCAATCAAATTCTATCGTTCGCCTCCATCGAATAAATATGTTCATCAACCATCTCCCAAGAGGCCTCCATACTCGCCTAATTCATGGGATCGTTCAACTATTCAACCGACGAGAGAAATAATCAAAATCGAACCGGAAGAGTGCTCGACTCCGAAATCTTCTGAGTCATCTAAATAAATGTTTTATATTTGTTTTCTATTGTTTATTATGCTATTCCTTAAGTTATTTTTATGTACGTTCTTTTCAATATTTAATAAAAATCATTTCTTCATATTTTTTTTAATAGAAATAGTCGACTGAATAAGGCAAACAGTCGACTGAATGAAAAATTTTAAACTAAATTTTTCCCTGCAACTCAGTCGACTAACGCAGAAATTTAGTCGACCGAATAGCCCAAAATTACACTATAATCTTTCGGGAATGATTCAGTCGACCGAATCCATAGGTCAGTCGCTGAACCTAGTTATATAAATTTTTAAAAAACCCCAGTCAGTCGATTGGTTTTGCAACTTCAGTCCACTGAAAATGGTAAAACCGGGTATCTTTTGGCCAAAAGACATTTCAAATATCAATATAAACTTATATTTTTTCACACTTCCTCATTTCTACTTCTATTCGGCCATTATCTCTCTGTCTCTACTCTAAAAAAACTCCCAAATTTCCACATCTATTTTCACTTTTTCTCTCAAAAAACCTAAAACCCTACCATGGCACCAAAGAGAGCAAGGGCTTCTTCATCCTCCGCCGATCCTTCAGATTCTCAGATTCGTAGTTGGCTATATAATGAGAGAGCGGCACAAAGATTTGACAAGATGAAGAACTCTAGAATATTTGAAGGTTCATTTGTTAAATTTCCTGATTTTTCTTCTTACGCCATCCAAGATCTCGCTAGAAGGAGTGGATTGGAGTCTCTGATAGATTAAAATGCAAATAGTATCAAAATCAACCATCTCATCATCAAACTATTCTACGCCAATCTCAACCTAGACCACCATACTATTTAGAATACGGATGATTGTATTTGGACTCTTGTCTATAGCGTAAAGATCTTCCTACCACTAGCTCGACTTGAAAGAATTCTCAATTGTCCATCCGAAGGAGAAGAGTTGGCTGAAACTTTAGTAAATATGGAGTTGAGAGATCGAACTAGCCACCTATTCCTCTCGGATGATATGGTAGAACTTAAGGCTGTTGCGCTTAGACCCAAAGCAAGAATTATGCACCGTGCATTGACTCACTCCATCAACATAAGAACCGAAAGCTATGAAAAAGTTTATAGGCGCGATTTCCAATCGCTATAGCCATATGGGGTGCATGTCACGTCAGTTGGGCCAAGGTAATTCTAGAAGAATTTCAAACTTTTAATCAAGGACGAATGAAAACAATTCATTATGGTGCATACATCATGAGGATAATTATGCATTTTGAAGGTCCATTCCCCGACTCAGATTTTTCTACAATTGGATCACCAAAACACTGAGCTAATGGGTCTCCCGAAACAATACCGTTATCATACGATTATCATCTTCGAGCATTGGCTAGAGAGCCAAGCTTCCGGACAACCACAACCACCCTCTAGGCAACAAGCTCCATGTGTTGAAGCTACAAGTTCCTCTCAACCACCACCACCTCAAAGGGAATTTAGCAAGATATGAGAAATTGGTTCGCAAGCTCGACCACAAGAGGCCTTGACCATCATTTCCAGAAATCAAAGGCTTCTAGATCAACGCCTTACTCATGTCGATACGAATGTCTCTCGTGTTGAGAAATCTGTAACAAAGGTGAACAAAAAGCTCAATCATATCAAAGGTTTCTTAAACAATATTTGGAAGCAATTTTGTGTGCACAACTCTCTTCTACATCCGTTCATGTTCCTACATGTGACGCCCCACCTCTATACTCACAATAACAAAGAGTATTAAAAGAAATACTGTCTGTTATTATGAAGAATAAGGCTAGATAGGAGCGGCCATCCGTAGTTGGCCTTACACTAGTATTGGTTACCTCGATAGGAGTGGTATATATTTTAAAATTTTCATCTCTTATTTATTGACTCCCATCGACATACCCAATTCCAGTATAAAACGAGCTACGATGGTTCATAATGGTTTAGGACAATATATATAAAAACAACACAGATACACAAAGAATGCGGGACACATATAAAAACAAAAGTCTCATATATATAACTGATGTCAGTTACAATACAGTTGACACAATACATATGATACAACTACAACTGTCGACCCAAGAAGTTATATATACAAGTACATTATCGACTAATATACATGAATACATATCAACTTAAAACAGACATACTGACTACTACAAAAGACGTAGACCACTTCAAATGATATGAAAAGTCTTCACAGCTCAACAGCAACTCAAAGCAGTAAATCTACAACCTGAAATACTCGGGTCTGACCCGAGTATTACATTCAAAAGAAAATAATACACGGGTCAGTCTAATTCAAACTCAGTTATTAGTGCACAGAAGCAATAATAATCAATTATCAAATAGACGACAGTCACAGAAATCTCGTATATCCGACTCCTCGATAAAAGAATCGGATAACGGCAGATATAAAACTAAACAGTTTTAAACGACAATTAACAATCCAAATCAATTTAAACAATTGAAATGTCAATTTAAAAACGGCAATGCTGATTGGCTGCAGTACACGCTAATGTGTACTACCTCGCCAATACAGTCTATGAAATATCCAAAAGCTCAAAGAATCAGAAACAGATGACATCAAACCAAATTAGATCTCGGTGTGGCTGCAGTACATGCACGCGTGCACTACCTCGCCATTACCGTACGTCGAATCTACCAGGGTCAAGACACTGATTCAACTCGAATGTAGAACACAAAGGCTCAAATGACCAAGTGCACGAAGGCAATGGTACAAATTACCAAAAAGGAACCAAACCACATAATCATGCAGTGACCAGGAAAGACAAGCACAAGCAAACTGTCTCAAATGGTACAAGTTAAAAACTGCAAGTCCAAATCAACATAAAGGCTCTCAATTCAAAATGACTTGAACATCACAGACCAGTGCCAACAGACTCAAATAATACATGCACCCACAACAAGATCAAAGGCAAGGCAATGCTTACTGAAGACTACAAGTCAAGTGCCAGCAAAAATGTGCAACTCCAATACAAATGCAAATATACCAGACTCAAATGCATTCAAGCATGTGCAGACAGGCTAGCAAACTCATTACATCATGATAGTGCAAACGTGAACTGAATGCAACTACCGTGACCAAATAGACTGCAGGAAGTATATAACTCGAAGTGAAGATTGCAGCAAAATCCAGTGTCAACATGAACAGAGACCCGTAGTGAAGCAACCAAGTGCGTGAAGACCAACAGACTATATGAAAATATCCTAGGTGAAGACTACAAGGTGATGTCAGATAACATACTACAGTGAAGCTACCACAATGAAACCATGATCAAGTGAACGCATGTACATCAATCCAGAAATCAAGAACCAAGCATGTATAGGCAGTATGCATGTGAAACCATACTACATGAATGTACAGAGGCTACAAGACAGAGAAACAAGTTCAAGTGACTAATGCACAAAAGACATAGCAAGGAACTCAAGTCACAGGTGATACTAGACTACACAAAAGCTACAGTTCAAATGACTAGATTAAGATAGCGATCATCACCAAACAATAGTCAGATAAGATCAAAGTAAGGCGATGACAGAAAGCGTGTCAAAGTCAGGTGATGTTAAATGATCAAGTCGAAACAGTTTCAAAGTAATGATATACAGACAAGTCCAAAATGATCGAAGCCGAATATCAAATGAAGTACAGTTCAATATCTAAACCAATGTCGAAGATAACCAGAACCAAGTTCGAACTATACCAAGTAACCAGGGAGTCACGAAATCTAATCAAGTCAGAACTCAAGTTTATATGAAGATAAACAGTGTAGTGATGGAATTACAGTGATATGCAAATGCAACAGGTAAGGGATGATTCCAAAGCTACACAATATCAAAGTGCTACTAGAGGCAGTGGATAACATGGCAAAAGTCGAACCAGGCCAACATCACAAAATCGGGTGTGCAGCCGAAGACAACTACAGGTACAGATACAACAAAATGCAGACCCAACTCCTCAAATGACCGAGCAAAGTTCAAAGGCAGCGAGCTACACCAACTACAAGCCCAATGTGATAGCAAACACGAATGAAATGCAACCACAAGGAATGGAACCATAGTGGAACAGGTCAAGCAACAACATGAAGCAGTGCAGACTACCCTAAATGAAGACTACCCGAGCTCAATGTATCAGTAAAATAAGCTCGGGAGTGTGGCAACAAGTATCATATCAACTTTGATATCAAAACTCAAAGCAAAACAAATGCAAAACTTCCCGAGGACCACAAGTATCCAGACCGAAGTCAAAAATGAAATCAAGATACAAGTTCAACAAAATCGAGTGGTCGAAGAATGGCCAAAGTCGACACCCAAAAATCATCAATATCAACTAAATCGAGCTGCCGACTAAAATCATGATCGACTCAATTCAATTCGAACAATCATAAATTTACAAAAACAATGGATAATTGCCCACTTCACAATATATGTACGAACTCACAACAAGGGATTCAAACCCTAAATAAACAAGACACCATTTCCGAAATCAAGTAAACCCAAGTCACGAAAATCAACCAGTACAATCAAAGTCAAGATAGCCATAAAATAGAAACAACGAAAATCACAGAGCTTCGAACTCTAAATAACCCAAAGTAGGAATTAGATGTGAGCGGTTATCCACTCACCTTATTTACGTAGCAGAGACGAGCAACTCCGAGACAAAGTCGGGGCGAGCGGAGAATCGAGCAAGCCATCTTCGAATTCACGGAAGCCCCAATTCGAGACGAGATGAGCATGCCCTAAATTTGGAGAAGACGGGCGAACGGAGAAGAATGGAGCCGCAATTTTTTTCGTTATTTAGTTTAGGGTTTTCGAAAATGAAGAAGGAAGGAACGGTCATCAACCCTAGATAATTATCATAACCCAAAACAATTGAACGTGGGCCAAGGTTCAAATTTGTAAAGCCCACTTAATTCCTAACCAACTTCTTAAAAGAATTTCTACCAATCAAAATGCCAATATCAATTAGCTCCCAATTTAATCATCATTGGACGAAAATAAATCGTTATAAAACTCCGGGTTGTCACAGACTCCCCTCCTTATAGAAATTGCATCCCTACAATTTTCATAATTAAGGTTGTCAATAACAATTATTTTTCTAACATAAACTGGTTAAGCTTGAAAAATAAAGATCGAGAACACCAAAACCGAAGAAAACTTTTAATTCCATAAAAGAAATTTACAAATTCTCACAAAATCTAATCATCAAATAGATAATCAGAAAACAACAAAACTGGACAAATGCAATTGTCAGCAATATTCAATTATAAATTAGATAATTAGAATACAGAAATCACAAAACAGAAATTTAATATAATCAACATAATCTAGAATCAATTAGAGACTGGAAAGTCTTACAATCAGCAAAATTAGCAATTGCCTAATTATCAAAACGATAATCTTTAATTATCAAAATGATAATCAGAAATCCCAAATCAACAATTATTCAATTATCAAAAACGATAATCGGATCTCAAATCAACAAATATTCAATTATCAAAAACGATAATCGAATCTCAAATCAACAAATATTCAATTATCAAAAACGATAATCGAATCTCAAATCAACAACATTCAATTATCAAAAACGATAATCGAATCTCAAATCAACAAATATTCAATTATCAAAAACGATAATCGAATCTCAAATCAACAAATATTCAATTATCAAAAACGATAATCGAATCTCAAATCAACAAATATTCAATTATCAAAAACGATAATCGAATCTCAAATCAACAATATTCAATTATCAAAAACGATAATCGAATCTCAAATCAACAAAAATTCAATTATCAAAAACGATAATCGAATCTCAAATCAACAAATATTCAATTATCAAAAACGATAATCGAATCTCAAATCAACAAATATTCAATTATCAAAAACGATAATCGAATCTCAAATCAACAAATATTCAATTATCAAAAACGATAATCGAATCTCAAATCAACAATATTCAATTATCAAAAACGATAATCGAATCTCAAATCAACAAATATTCAATTATCAAAAACGATAATCGAATCTCAAATCAACAAATATTCAATTATCAAAAACGATAATCGAATCTCAAATCAACAAATATTCAATTATCAAAAACGATAATCGAATCTCAAATCAACAATATTGTATTATCAAAAACGATAATCGAATCTCAAATCAACAAATATTCAATTATCAAAAACGATAATCGAATCTCAAATCAACAATATTCAATTATCAAAAACGATAATCGAATCTCAAATCAACAAATATTCAATTATCAAAAACGATAATCGAATCTCAAATCAACAAATATTCAATTATCAAAAACGATAATCGAATCTCAAATCAACAAATATTCAATTATCAAAAACGATAATCGAATCTCAAATCAACAAATATTCAATTATCAAAAACAATAATCGGATCTCGAATCAACAATATTCAATTATCAAAAACGATAATGGAATCTCAAATCAACAAATATTCAATTATCAAAAACGATAATCGAATCTCAAATCAACAAATATTCAATTATCAAAAACGATAATCGAATCTCAAATCAACAATATTCAATTATCAAAAACGATAATCGAATCTCAAATCAACAAATATTCAATTATCAAAACGATAATCGAATCTCAAATCAACAAATATTCAATACAGTATACATGTACACATACTCTTATGGAATTAACTCATTTTAATTCCATATCTCAGCTCTAAATCTCGATTTATCAATTTAATTTGGTCATATCTCTTTGCCATTGAACACCATGTGTGCATTGCAATGGACTCAATTCTGTTAACCCTTGCACAAAGGCCTATAGGACTTAAACAAGTCATGCACATACCCATCATACTCCTTATGATGAATAGATCAAGGCTTCTCTCCTAGATTAGTTTTATAATCTAGTGACCAGTCTCATTTCTTATTTCAGAAAATCTCAACTGTCCTTACTTTCATTCATGAAAATAATGCTTTATTTCATTTCTCCAGTTGTCTCATTCAAAATTTGTTTTATCACTTGCATATCTCCTATATTCAAGAATGTCACGATCTCTTAAACAAATCCATTAGAATTCTATAAAAATTCTTATACTCAATTCTATTGTGAACATAGGGTAAGGTTTTAGAGAAAAAACTCATAAAACATTTTAGCTTTAGATCTGAACAAATCAGCACATAAATAATTTATTGCATTGTTCATCTCCAATTTAAAACAATCAGACATAAGCATGAACCTCCTTTGTTCACACTGCCTAGCTTATTTTCCAGTTCCATCTTACATTTTTATATGGTCCAAACTCTTGCCTTTGAACACAAAGTGTGCATTGCAAAGGACTCAATTCTGTTAACCTTTGCACAGAGGCCTCCAGGACTTGAACAAGTCAGGCACATACCCATCATCCACCTGATGATGAGTAGATCAAGGCACCTCTCCTAAATTACTTGGTAATTTAGAGACCATACATATTTATTTATTTAAGGAATTTTCCTTTTTAACTCCAGAAATACTCTTGTAATCCTTTCTTCATTTCATAAGTAGGGAATTTAATTTCCTTAAAAATCATATCTAAACATACCAACTTTCATGCCAAATTTTACAACCCATTTCAAAGTCATTTCTGCTTGATCGCATTTTTTTTTCAATATTGCTTTGTTCATATCAATTTTTAAATGAACTAGACATGAGCATAAACCTCTTTGTTCATACTGCCTAATCCATTATTATTATTCAATACCATATTTCTCAGTAAATTTATCAAATTATTTTCTTATAAAAACTGAGTCATAAACTCATTTCTGTAATCAGGTTATATGATTGATTAAATAATTTTCAAAACAAAATTAGCCAATGCCAAAAACAAATCAAAACAGCAACCAAAAATTCAACCAAAATGCCATTCATGATCATCATATATTTATTTAGAGAAATAAAGATTAACAGAAATCATAATATGATTTTCATATAAAATAATTGGCTGCCCTTACTTGGGTCTTAATGCCATAAATCTCATAAGTGATTATCACTCACCTTCCTCTTCTTTTGAAAGTGCAAACTGTTAAAAAAAAATTTATAAAACAATTTTCATTTTAAAACGATTTTTCAATTACGTGATTAAAGCACCAATATTAGTAACAATTTCGATAAGGAAATTGTACTTCTCAAAATACCGTTAAAAACGGGACACAATCAGCATTGCGGTATAACCGCTTGAAAATCCACTTTTAAAATTTGACGGTTACTGAAGCCAAAGCGACAGTAATTTTTAAACGTCAAAATCTCATCAAAATAATTTACCCCACAATGTAACACCAGTGAATTTTTATTCATAAAAATTTTCAACTAAGCACTGTGCTTCAAAATATAGCACTAGTGTAAAAATCTCGTTATAAAGGTAACGGCAACAAAATACGTTTCATAACCAAGCATCGGTTCAACGTAAAATAAATGCAGTAACGTGCAATTCATATTTGCACGCACACTACAATATAAACAAAGAAATCACTCTATTATCTTCAATGAAGATAATTTAAAACAGCAAAAATCTAATCAATAGATGATTAGTACAAAAGAAAGCCAGCGGAAATTTCAACAAAAATCACATATCTGCAATTTCTTCGAATCCTCAATTCGGATTCGAAATTCTCAAAGAAACAAAATAATTACAGCTATGTGAATAACAAATGAAATTCATATCAATTTCGTATTTTGATTTTTAAATCAAAAAGATTATCAGTTGTACTCAGCGAAGACAGTTTCACTGTTTCCGCTGCGCACTCTGATAAAAAGAACACAATTTAATCAAATCAACAAAACACAGTTTCACTTTTATTTTTAAATAAAGATATTTAAAAAAATTTCATCATAATTTCAAAACTTTAGTTTTGACTCAAAACACAAAGAAAACATCGACAAATAGTTGTAACACATGTTCCATCTAAGGTATGTTTTATATTATGTCCATAAACCCCAAGCTCTGATACCAACTGTGACGCCCCACCTCTATACTCACAATAAGAAAGAGTATTAAAAGAAATACTGTCTGTTATTATGAAGAATAAGGCTGGATAGGAGCGGCCATCCGTAGTTGGCCTTACACTAGTATTGGTTACCTCGATAGGAGTGGTATATATTTTAAATTTTTCATCTCTTATTTATTCACTCCCATCGACATACCCAATTCTAGTATAAAACGAGCTACGATGGTTCATAATGGTTTAGGACAATATATATAAAAACAACACAGATACACAAAGAATGCAGAACACAGATAAAAACAAAAGTCTCATATATATAACTGATGTCAGTTACAATACAGTTGACACAATACATATGATACAACTACAACTGTCGACCCAAGAAGTTATCTATACAAGTACATTATCGACTAATATACATGAATACATATCAACTTAAAACAAACATACTGACTACTACAAAAGACGTAGACCACTTCAAATGATATGAAAAGTCTTCACAGCTCAACAGCAACTCAAAGCAGTAAATCTACAACCTGAAATACTCGGGTCTGACCCGAGTATTACATTCAAAAGAAAATAATACACGGGTCAGTCTAATTCAAACTCAGTTATTAGTGCACAGAAGCAATAATAATCAATTATCAAATAGACGACAGTCACAGAAATCTCGTATATCCGACTCCTCGATAAAAGAATCGGATAACGGCAGATATAACACTAAACAGTGTTAAACGACAATTAACAATCCAAATCAATTTAAACAATTGAAATGTCAATTTAAAAACGGCAATGTTGATTGGCTGCAGTACACGCTAATGTGTACTGCCTCGCCAATACAGTCTATGAAATATCCAAAAGCTCAAAGAATCAGAAACAGATGACATCAAACCAAATTAGATCTCGGTGTGGCTGCAGTACACGCACGCGTGCACTGCCTCGCCACTACCGTACGTCGAATCTACCAGGGTCAAGACACTGATTCAACTCGAATGTAGAACACAAAGGCTCGAATGACCAAGTGCACGAAGGCAATGGTACAAATTACCAAAAAGGAACCAAACCACATAATCATGCAGTGACCAGGAAAGACAAGCACAAGCAAACTGTCTCAACTGGTACAAGTTAAAAACTACAAGTCCAAATCAACATAAAGGCTCTCAATTCAAAATGGCCTGAACATCACAGACCAATGCCAACAGACTCAAATAATACATGCACCCACAACAAGATCAAAGGCAAGGCAATGCTTACTGAAGACTACAAGTCAAGTGCCAGCAAAAATGTGCAACTCCAATACAAATGCAAATATACCAGACTCAAATGCATTCAAGCATGTGCAGACAGGCTAGCAAACTCATTACATCATGACAGTGCAAACGTGAAGTGAATGCAACTACCGTGACCAAATAGACTACAGGAAGTATATAACTCGAAGTGAAGATTGCAGCAAAATCCAGTGTCAACATGAACAGAGACCCGTAGTGAAGCAACCAAGTGCGTGAAGACCAACAGACTATATGAAAATATCCTAGGTGAAGACTACAAGGTGATGTCAGATAACATACTACAGTGAAGCTACCACAATGAAACCATGATCAAGTGAACGCATGTACATCAATCCAGAAATCAAGAACCAAGCATGTATAGGCAGTATGCATGTGAAACCATACTACATGAATGTACAGAGGCTACAAGACAGAGAAACAAGTTCAAGTGACTAATGCACAAAAGACATAGCAAGGAACTCAAGTCACAGGTGATACTAGACTACACAAAAGCTACAGTTCAAATGACCAGATTAAGATAGCGATCATCACCAAACAATAGTCAGATAAGATCAAAGTAAGGCGATGACAGAAAGCGTGTCAAAGTCAGGTGATGTTAAATGATCAAGTCGAAACAGTTTCAAAGTAATGATATACAGACAAGTCCAAAATGATCGAAACCGAATATCAAATGAAGTACAGTTCAATATCTAAACCAATGTCGAAGATAACCAGAACCAAGTTCGAACTATACCAAGTAACCAGGGAGTCACGAAATCTAATCAAGTCAGAACTCAAGTTTATATGCAGATAAACAGTGTAGTGATGGAATTACAGTGATATGCAAATGCAACAGGTAAGGGATGATTCCAAAGCTACACAATATCAAAGTGCTACTAGAGGCAGTGGATAACATGGCAAAAGTCGAACCAGGCCAACATCACAAAATCGGGTGTGCAGCCGAAGACAACTACAGGTACAGATACAACAAAATGCAGACCCAACTCCTCAAATGACCGAGCAAAGTTCAAAGACAGCGAGCTACACCAACTACAAGCCCAATGTGACAGCAAACACGAATGAAATGCAACCACAAGGCATGGAACCATAGTGGAACAGGTCAAGCAACAACATGAAGCAGTGCAGACTACCCTAAATGAAGACTACCCGAGCTCAATGTATCAGTAAAATAAGCTCGGTAGTGTGGCAACAAGTATCATATCAACTTTGATATCAAAACTCAAAGCAAAACAAATGCAAAACTTCCCGAGGACCACAAGTATCCAGACCGAAGTCAAAAATGAAATCAAGATACAAGTTCAACAAAATCGAGTGGCCGAAGAATGGCCAAAGTCGACACCCAAAAATCATCAATATCAACTAAATCGAGCTGCCGACTAAAATCATGATCGACTCAATTCAATTCGAACAATCATAAATTTAAAAAAACAATGGATAATTGCCCACTTCACAATATATGTAGGAACTCACAACAAAGGATTCAAACCCTAAATAAACAAGACACCATTTCCGAAATCAAGTAAACCCAAGTCACGAAAATCAACCAGTACAATCAAAGTCAAGATAGCCATAAAATAGAAAAAACAAAAATCACAGAGCTTCGAGCTCTAAATAACCCAAAGTAGGAATTAGATGTGAGCGGTTATCCACTCACCTTATTTACGTAGCAGAGACGAGCAGCTCCGAGACAAAGTCGGGGCGAGCGGAGAATCGAGCAAGCCATCTTCGAATTCACGGAAGCCCCAATTCCAGACGAGATGAGCATGCCCTAAATTTGGAGAAGACGAGCGAACGGAGAAGAATGGAGCCGCCATTTTTTTCTTTATTTAGTTTAGGGTTTTCGAAAATGAAGAAGGAAGGAACGGTCATCAACCCTAGATAATTATCACAACCCAAAACAATTGAACGTGGGCCAAGGTTCAAATTTGTAAAGCCCACTTAATTCCTAACCAACTTCTTAAAAGAATTTCTACCAATCAAAATGCCAATATCAATTAGCTCCCAAATTAATTGTCATTGGACGAAAATAAATCGTTATAAAACTCCGGGTTGTCACAGACTCCCCTCCTTATAGAAATTGCATCCCTGCAATTTTCATAATTAAGGTTGTCAATAACAATTATTTTTCTAACATAAACTGGTTAAGCTAGAAAAATAAAGATCGAGAACACCAAAACCGAAGAAAACTTTTAATTCCATAAAAGAAATTTACAAATTCTCACAAAATCTAATCATCAAATAGATAATCAGAAAACAACAAAACTGGACAAAGGCAATTGTCAGCAATATTCAATTATCAATTAGATAATTAGAATACAGAAATCACAAAACAGCAATTTAATATAATCAACATAATCTAGAATCAATTAGAGACTAGAAAGTCTTACAATCAACAAAATTAGCAATTGCCTTATTATCAAAACGATAATCTTTAATTATCAAAACGATAATCAGAAATCCCAAATCAACAATTATTACATTATCAAAAACGATAATTGAATCTCAAATCAAAAAATATTCAATTATCAAACGATAATCGAATCTCAAATCAACAAATATTCAATTATCAAAAACGATAATCGAATCTCAAATCAACAATATTCAATTATCAAAAACGATAATCGAATCTCAAATCAACAATATTCAATTATCAAAAACGATAATCGAATCTCAAATCAACAAATATTCAATTATCAAAAACGATAATCGAATCTCAAATCAACAAATATTCAATTATCAAAAACGATAATCGAATCTCAAATCAACAAATATTCAATTATCAAAAACGATAATCGAATCTCAAATCAACAATATTCAATTATCAAAAACGATAATCGAATCTCAAATCAACAAATATTCAATTATCAAAAATGATAATCGAATCTCAAATTAACAAATATTCAATTATCAAAAACGATAATCGAATCTCAAATCAACAAATATTCAATTATCAAAAACGATAATCGAATCTCAAATCAACAAATATTCAATTATCAAAAACGATAATCGAATCTCAAATCAACAATATTCAATTATCAAAAACGATAATCGAATCTCAAATCAACAAATATTCAATTATCAAAAACGATAATCGAATCTCAAATCAACAAATATTCAATTATCAAAAACGATAATCGAATCTCAAATCAACAATATTCAATTATCAAAAACGATAATCGAATCTCAAATCAACAAATATTCAATTATCAAAAATGATAATTGAATCTCAAATCAACAAATATTCAATTATCAAAAATGATAATCGAATCTCAAATCAACAAATATTCAATTATCAAAAACGATAATCGAATCTCAAATCAACAATATTCAATTATCAAAAACGATAATCGAATCTCAAATCAACAAATATTCAATTATCAAAAACGATAATCGAATCTCAAATCAACAAATATTCAATTATCAAAAACGATAATCGAATCTCAAATCAACAATATTCAATTATCAAAAACGATAATCGAATCTCAAATCAACAAATATTCAATTATCAAAAACGATAATCGAATCTCAAATCAACAAATATTCAATTATCAAAAACGATAATCGAATCTCAAATCAACAAATATTCAATTATCAAAAACGATAATCGAATCTCAAATCAACAAATATTCAATTATCAAAAACGATAATCGAATCTCAAATCAACAATATTCAATTATCAAAAACGATAATCGAATCTCAAATCAACAAATATTCAATTATCAAAACGATAATCGAATCTCAAATCAACAAATATTCAATACAGTATACATGTACACATACTCTTATGGAATTAACTCATTTTAATTCCATAGCTCAGCTCTAAATCTCGATTTATCAATTTAATTTGGTCATATCTCTTTACCATTGAACACCATGTGTGCATTGCAAGGGACTCAATTCTGTTAACCCTTGCACAAAGGCCTATAGGACTTAAACAAGTCAGGCACATACCCATCATACTCCTTATGATGAATAGATCAAGGCTTCTCTCCTAGATTAGTTTTATAATCTAGTGACCAGTCTCATTTCTTATTTTAGAAAATTCAACTGTCCATACTTTCATTCATGAAAATAATGCTTTATTTCATTTCTCCAGTTGTCTCATTCAAAATTTGTTTTATCACTTGCATATCTCCTATATTCAAGAATGTCACGATCTCTTAAACAAATCCAGTAGAATTCTATAAAAATTCTTATACTCAATTCTATTGTGAACATAGGGTAAGGTTTTAGAGAAAAAACCCATAAAACATTTTAGCTTTAGATCTGAACAAATCAGCACATAAATAATCTATTGCATTGTTCATCTCCAATTTAAAACAATCAGACATAAGCATGAACCTCCTTTGTTCACACTGCCTAGCTTATTTTCCAGTTCCATCTTACATTTTTATATGGTCCAAACTCTTGCCTTTGAACACAAAGTGTGCATTGCAAAGGACTCAATTATGTTAACCTTTGCACAGAGGCCTCCAGGACTTGAACAAGTCATGCACATACCCATCATCCACCTGATGATGAGTAGATCAAGGCACCTCTCCTAAATTACTTGGTAATTTAGAGACCATACATATTTATTCATTTAAGGAATTTTCCTTTTTAACTCCAGAAATACTCTTGTAATCCTTTCTTCATTTCATAAGTAGGGAATTTAATTTCCTTAAAAATCATATCTAAACATACCAACTTTCATGCCAAATTTTACAACCCATTTCAAAGTCATTTCTGCTTGATCGCACTTTTTTTTTTCAATATTGCTTTGTTCATATCAATTTTTAAATGAACTAGACATGAGCATAAACCTCTTTGTTCATACTGCGTAATCCATTATTATTATTCAATACCATATTTCTCAGTAAATTTATCAAATTATTTTCTTATAAAAACTGAGTCATAAACTCATTTCTGTAATCAGGTTATATGATTGATTAAACAATTTTCAAAACAAAATTAGCCAATGCCAAAAACAAATCAAAACAGCAACCAAAAATTCAACCAAAATGCCATTCATGATCATCATATATTTATTTAGAGAAATAAAGATTAACAGAAATCATAATATGATTTTCATATAAAATAATTGGCTGCCCTTACTTGGGTCGTAATGCCATAAATCTCATAAGTGATTATCACTCACCTTCCTCTTCTTTTGAAAGTGCAAACTGTTAAAAAAAAATTATAAAACAATTTTCATTTTAAAATGATTTTTCAATTACGTGATTAAAGCAGCAATATTAGTAACAATTTCGATAAGGAAATTGTACTTCTCAAAATACCGTTAAAAACGGGTCACAATCAGCATTGCGGTATAACCGCTTGAAAATCCACTTTTAAAATTTGACGGTTACTGAAGCCAAAGCGACAGTAATTTTTAAACGTCAAAATCTCATCAAAATAATTTACCCCACAATGTAACACCAGTGAATTTTTATTCATAAAAATTTTCAACTAAGCACCGTGCTTCAAAATATAGCACTAGTGTAAAAATCCCGTTATAAAGGTAACGGCAACAAAATACGTTTCATAACCAAGCATCGGTTCAACCTAAAATAAATGCAGTAACGTGCAATTCATATTTGCACGCACACTACAATATAAACAAAGAAATCACTCTATTATAGTCAATGAAGATAATTTAAAACAGCAAAAATCTAATCAATAGATGATTAGTACAAAAGAAAGCCAACGAAAATTTCAACAAAAATCACATATCTGCAATTTCTTCGAATCCTCAATTCGGATTCGAAATTCTCAAAGAAACAAAATAATTACAACTATGTGAATAACAAATGAAATTCATATCAATTTCGTATTTTGATTTTTAAATCAAAAAGATTATCAGTTGTACTCAGCGAAGACAGTTTCACTATTTCCGCTGCGCACTCTGATAAAAAGAACACAATTTAATCAAATCAACAAAACACAGTTTCACTTTTATTTTTAAATAAAGATATTTAAAAAAAATTCATCATAATTTCAAAACTTTAGTTTTGACTCAAAACACAAAGAAAACAACGACAAATAGTTGTAACACATGTTCCATCTAAGTTATGTTTTATATTATGTCCATAAACCCCAAGCTCTGATACCAACTGTGATGCCCCACCTCTATACTCACAATAACAAAGAGTATTAAAAGAAATACTGTCTGTTATTATGAAGAATAAGGCTGGATAGGAGCGGTCATCCGTAGTTGGCCTTACACTAGTATCGGTTACCTCGATAGGAGTGGTATATATTTAAAAATTTTCATCTCTTATTTATTCACTCCCATTGACATACCCAATTCCAGTATAAAACGAGCTACGATGGTTCATAATGGTTTAGGACAATATATATAAAAACAACATAGATACACAAAGAATGCGGAACACAGATAAAAACAAAAGTCTCATATATATAACTGATGTCAGTTACAATACAGTTGACACAATACATATGATACAACTACAACTGTCGACCCAAGAAGTTATATATACAAGTACATTATCGACTAATATACATGAATACATATCAACTTAAAACAGACATACTGACTACTACAAAAGACGTAGACCACTTCAAATGATATGAAAAGTCTTCACAGCTCAACAGCAACTCAAAGCAGTAAATCTACAACCTGAAATACTCGGGTCTGACCCGAGTATTACATTCAAAAGAAAATAATACACGGGTCAGTCTAATTCAAACTCAGTTATTAGTGCACAGAAGCAATAATAATCAATTATCAAATAGACGACAGTCACAGAAATCTCGTATATCCGACTCCTCGATAAAAGAATCGGATAACGGCAGATATAACACTAAACAGTGTTAAACGACAATTAACAATCCAAATCAATTTAAACAATTGAAATGTCAATTTAAAAATGGCAATGCTGATTGGCTGCAGTACACGCTAATGTGTACTGCCTCGCCAATACAGTCTATGAAATATCCAAAATCTCAAAGAATCAGAAACAGATGACATCAAACCAAATTAGATCTCAGTGTGGCTGCAGTACACGCACGCGTGCACTGCCTCGCCACTACCGTACGTCGAATCTACCAGGGTCAAGACACTGATTCAACTCGAATGCAGAACACAAAGGCTCGAATGACCAAGTGCACGAAGGCAATGGTACAAATTACCAAAAAGGAACCAAACCACATAATCATGCAGTGACCAGGAAAGACAAGCACAAGCAAACTGTCTCAAATGGTACAAGTTAAAAACTGCAAGTCCAAATCAACATAAAGGCTCTCAATTCAAAATGACCTGAACATCACAGACCAGTGCCAACAGACTCAAATAATACATGCACCCACAACAAGATCAAAGGCAAGGCAATGCTTACTGAAGACTACAAGTCAAGTGCCAGCAAAAATGTGCAACTCCAATACAAATGCAAATATACCAGACTCAAATGCATTCAAGCATGTGCAGATAGGCTAGCAAACTCATTACATCATGACAGTGCAAACGTGAAGTGAATGCAACTACCGTGACCAAATAGACTGCAAGAAGTATATAACTCGAAGTGAAGATTGCAGCAAAATCCAGTGTCAACATGAACAGAGACCCGTAGTGAAGCAACCAAGTGCGTGAAGACCAACAGACTATATGAAAATATCCTAGGTGAAGACTACAAGGTGATGTCAGATAACATACTACAGTGAAGCTACCACAATGAAACCATGATCAAGTGAACGCATGTACATCAATCCAGAAATCAAGAACCAAGCATGTATAGGCAGTATGCATGTGAAACCATACTACATGAATGTACAGAGGCTACAAGACAGAGAAACAAGTTCAAGTGACTAATGCACAAAAGACATAGCAAGGAACTCAAGTCACAGGTGATACTAGACTACACAAAAGCTACAGTTCAAATGACCAGATTAAGATAGTGATCATCACCAAACAATAGTCAGATAAGATCAAAGTAAGGCGATGACAGAAAGCGTGTCAAAGTCAGGTGATGTTAAATGATCAAGTCGAAACAGTTTCAAAGTAATGATATACAGACAAGTCCAAAATGATCGAAGCCGAATATCAAATGAAGTACAGTTCAATATCTAAACCAATGTCGAAGATAACCAGAACCAAGTTCGAACTATACCAAGTAACCAGGGAGTCACGAAATCTAATCAAGTCAGAACTCAAGTTTATATGCAGATAAACAGTGTAGTGATGGAATTACAGTGATATGCAAATGCAACAGGTAAGGGATGATTCCAAAGCTACACAATATCAAAGTGCTACTAGAGGCAGTGGATAACATGGCAAAAGTCGAACCAGGCCAACATCACAAAATCGGGTGTGCAGCCGAAGACAACTACAGGTACAGATACAACAAAATGCAGACCCAACTCCTCAAATGACCGAGCAAAGTTCAAAGACAGCGAGCTACACCAACTACAAGCCCAATGTGACAACAAACACGAATGTAATGCAACCACAAGGCATGGAACCATAGTGGAACAGGTCAAGCAACAACATGAAGCAGTGCAGACTACCCTAAATGAAGAATACCCGAGCTCAATGTATCAGTAAAATAAGCTCGGGAGTGTGGCAACAAGTATCATATCAACTTTGATATCAAAACTCAAAGCAAAACAAATGCAAAACTTCCCGAGGACCACAAGTATCCAGACCGAAGCCAAAAATGAAATCAAGATACAAGTTCAACAAAATCGAGTGGCCGAAGAATGGCCAAAGTCGACACCCAAAAATCATCAATATCAACTAAATCGAGCTGCCGACTAAAATCATGATCGACTCAATTCAATTCGAACAATCATAAATGAACAAAAATAAGGGATAATTGCCCACTTCACAATATATGTACGAACTCACAACAAGGGATTCAAACCCTAAATAAACAAGACACCATTTCCGAAATCAAGTAAACCCAAGTCACGAAAATCAACCAGTACAATCAAAGTCAAGATAGCCATAAAATAGAAACAACGAAAATTACAGAGCTTCGAGCTCTAAATAACCCAAAGTAGGAATTAGATGTGAGCGGTTATCCACTCACCTTATTTACGTAGCAGAGACGAGCAGCTCCGAGACAAAGTCGGGGCGAGCGGAGAATCGAGCAAGCCATCTTCGAATTCACGGAAGCCCCAATTCGAGACGAGATGAGCATGCCCTAAATTTGGAGAAGACGAGCGAACGGAGAAGAATGGAGCCGCCATTTTTTTCGTTATTTAGTTTAGGGTTTTCGAAAATGAAGAAGGAAGGAACGGTCATCAACCTTAGATAATTATCACAACCCAAAACAATTGAACGTGGGCCAAGGTTCAAATTTGTAAAGCCCACTTAATTCCTAACCAACTTCTTAAAAGAATTTCTACCAATCAAAATGCCAATATCAATTAGCTCCCAATTTAATCATCATTGGACGAAAATAAATCGTTATAAAACTCCGGGTTGTCACACTACATCTCAAGGAAAACGACCTCAACCACATTTTACTTGATTGACCTCTGAAGAAGGACGGGAAGAAGAAGAAGAGGAAGTCGAAGAAGTGGGAAATCAAGAAGGAAATCCCAGTGGTGAAAAAGGAGAAACCGAGGGGGATGAGGAAGAAGATAACTCCGATGAAGAAGGAGACGGTGATAAGTAAGTTTTTTTGCTTTCTAGTTTCAATAATTTAAACCGATATGTTGTTATTTTGCAAACAATGGTAGGTATTCTCTTTATGTTAATGTAATATTTATGTGACAATGTGGTTATGAATCTCTGTGGATTCTGAATGTTTATATCATTATACATGTTCAGTATATGCTCTTAGATTATAAATATTATCAGTTTGAAAACTCTTCCTTTTGTCGATGACAAAGGGGGAGAAAGATATCATATTACTATTTACAGGGAAATAGAACCATAGATTCAGGGGGAGAAACAACGAGCACAGTGGCTAGCATATATTCAGGGGGAGATATAGAATAACAAGGCTTGTCAAGATTCATTCATATCAAATGGAGTTCTCATCATCAAAAAGGGGGAGAATGTTGGATCTTAAGTTTTGATTATTGACAAGAATTTCAAGCGACACAACAATTCATGAATCTGCGACAACTAAGAAGACCAGACTCAATGACTGATGTATGGTTCATATATACTATATATTTAATCTAGAGTCAAGTACTATATATATTAGTCAAGTATAGTTTCTTTGTTAAAATCCGTCCTCAAGAATCATCACTCCTTCTCATATATTCACATGCATAACATTCGTTTTAAAAATTACCATTTTTAACTTAATTGCATTCAGGCTTCAGGAAATACACATTTCAGTCGATTGAACCGATGCCATAAGTCGACTGAACCTGTGCATAATTTTTTTAAATTTACATGGACCAGTCGACTGACGACATCATTAAGTCGACTGAATCTGTGCATTTTCAAATGCATGTGCACATTTTAAATTCAATTGACTGAAGGCGCCTAGTCAGTCGATTGAAAACTGTATAACTGTAATTTTTGAATAGACACTTCCTTTTTTGAAAAGATTTCTCTCTCGCCAAGGGTTGCAACCATTACTTCGTAGAGATCTCTTTACCAGCAGTTGCAACCCTTATCTACTATAAATATACTTGAGTTTCATTGATAAAATAACTTTAATTTACTTCTCTCTCTTGATCTAACTTGAATTATATTCTTCGAATCTACTGCTTACTTGATTTCATATTTTCATTGCTTGCGATCTCACTTTCATATCTTACAAGCAATTCTAAACTTCCTATTATTCATACATGCACAATCATACACATCATTCTTGAGAAAAAGATTATAGGAAGGGTGTACTACAAGTGACAAATTCGTGTTATTAGAACACACAAGGTCAAGACAATCTACTTTGTAATCAAGTCATGTTCGGTTGCTTAGGTGGTCAAGTCATGTTTTGTTGCTTAGGTGGTTAAGTCCTGTTCGATTGCTCAAGCGGTGTAAACTTATTCCTCCGGGTTAAGTGAGGGCTGCTAATTTAAATTCCAGAAGGATTCTGGGATTGGACGTAGAATGGGAGTTCGAACCAATATAAAAATTCGCAGTGTCACTTTACTTTACTGCTATTTTATTTTACTGTTATTTTATGCACTAGTTATCTATTATATATTCCATATTACTCGATCCTATAACACAGTCACTTTCACTCTTAGCCCACTAAAACAAATGCCGGTAATATCATCCATGTACCTGAAATGTCTCAGAATGACCCGAGTATTGTATAAATAATAAACGAGTCAGATTATATCTACAATGATGGATGTAATATAACTTACAGTAATAACATAAGAAGAATAATAAATTACAGTTTCATAATATCTCAAAGAACATTCATAGCAAACCCAAACAAAAAAGTGTCGTCACCCATATAAAACACATCAAATCAAAATTCATATTAAACAACATTGAATGAGTGAATCGTACATATCTCAAAATCATCATCAAACCTAGAAATAATCAATAATGGGACATCCATAAGTGAAATCAAGCAGTAACGAAGCAATGTCCACAATCTCTCTCAATCTCATTTACAAAATACCATTATCGAATCAATCAAATCGATAAGAATGGTTTGAGCTAGAACATAACAATATACAAATATAATCAATAATCAGTAGGTCTTCCACCTATAAAGAATAGGCCGTCTACCTAAAAAGGATACGGGGCAGACTATAATCTAGACACTGTCTCTGGTATAATCTCATTTATACATAATATATGTATGTCTACCATCCACTCACATATAAATACTCCATATACACCGGAACCAGAAGAAGTTGACAACATGTCTGCTTGCTATAGGATCCACATGTGGTCCAAAAGACACGACTCCTAAAGTCATCGGTTACCATTAACTCTCCTTTCTCAGTATTGTGACAATGATTCACTATAGGATCGACAACGCGTAGCCACTTCGGCCATGACTACCGACATGTGCTCCTATAGTAACTAACTGCTTGTCTATGTGACACAAGCGGGCATTCAACTACCTATCTTGTAATGTTCATCAAATATCATAACAACAATGGTGTCGCGGATCTGGGGCGCGACCTCACAATCAGGCCGCTAGGTTGGATACTGACCAATTTGGTTCACTAACGAAACATAAAGGGAGTTGGAAAAAGGTAGAAAGACATATAATGTACACAACTATGTAGCTAACTAGTAGCCTTCATATGTGCTCACTGCAACGAGTCATACATACATATACACAACATACCCCTGTATGAGTGTCATCCACGAGCAAAGAATAACTGAATAAATAACACAATGATATCTTATACCACTGCGTGTTACTAGTCCATTTGCATACAGCTTTTTGAAATGAAATGTGTTGTACTTTGACACTACTAATACATCTTCTGGTGTTGTAATGCACCATTTCCACCCCGTTGTCATATCTTGGTGACTTTGTAGTTCCATGTATTATAGTTATAGACTGTTTTCTTCACCCTGTGACCATGTCAGATTTTGGGATTAGTATCATAATATTACACTGAAATTAGGGTACCAGCGCAGTTTGAATCTTTGTTGTTGTCTTGAAATTTCTGAGTGCAGTATTCTCTTGACTTCGCTTTACTCTTTGCTTTTCCCCTTTGCGATCCAACTTTTATTGTGAGAGCATCCCATTCCAGTCTTGGTGTTAACGTCTTCTTGCCTTTAACAGGGTTTGGGAAATATAGTAATAACAGATTCGATCATATTCTTCTTCTCTATTATCCTCTACTATTCTCCACTTGTATATACGTATATAAATTATAATTTTATTCATATATAAGAATTTGTAGGGAAAAGGAAATGCCAGAGCAACGCTATGTTTCATAAAATATGAGAAGAAAAGTGAGAGGTTATGCCCGTATTTATAAGGGTTCGAATCAATACCAGCCTTTAGATTATTATATTTTAAACTAGACCGTTTGGCCTAGGTTCAAAATATAGCCGATAGTCAAATTGCGGTCGACCGCTATCCCACCACCGGTCGACCGGTCCAATATAGGGGTCGACAAGTTGTGAATTTTTGTTATGCATTGATTAAATTCATTTTATACGTTATTCTCTATACTTTTAACCGATTTACCCTAATGTTAATTATTCTTACAGGTTAAGTAAACGTTAACTATCAGTTAATTCTAACCGGTGTTAATTAACGTTAGTTAATTATATTTACTTCCTTAGTTACATATATAATTATTTCCGATTCGAAATATTCAAACGTTAATAAGTTTTTTATTTGAACTCTGATCAGAAAACTTTATATATGAAAATTGATTAGAAAATCACCACGAACCCAACGGTGCAAGTTTCGTAGTCAAATTTTGGTGTTTATAAAAATTCTATTTTCGGCGTTATTGATTATTAATTAATTTCTTTTTAATTAATCATCGTTAAATTTACGGGGTGTTACATAGACTTAAGGAATAAATACATACTTAAACGTATATATACTATGATTTCTAATATGTCTGACACTTGAATCACGTGGGTTTTTCATAAGAAATACTTTATTTCATAAGTCGATATCACTCAATTAAATATATTAAAGATTATGAATCTTTAATATAATGTTGTCCTTTACCATTTATATCTTTATTAATAGTTGGTTTGGAAGCGCAAACTTTTGGTCCGGCCGCGAACTTTCAAAATTGCCCTTTACATGTAATTCTTTGTTAATAGTTGTAATATATTTGCCGTCACACTCTTTTGGTATCAGCATCAAATACCAAAAATGTCTCTATACAGATATTATTAAAATTTAGCATCGCTTAAAATTAGGATCTGACAATTAAGCTTCTTTTACAAATTAAAATTTTCCTCTATAAATATTTACTAAGTCTTAATATCACTTAAAAATAGGATCTAGCAAATAAATCTTTACAAATTTGTTTTTTATTAATTAATAATATAAATAAAAATTTAAACTCACAAGAAATTAGATATTGCAACTTAGAAATAAAATTTCAGATTACCTACGTATGGTTCAATACAGAAATAAGACTAAATATATGTGGAAATCATTTTCTTTTGAACGTATTAAATAAATACAATTTGTAGAAAAACAATCCAGTCTTCTTTACTTGCATACTCTTTGGTTGCTGAGCAAACTCAAGTTAGAGATGTTATGTGTAGTATTGTTAATATATTGACTAGACGAAGTAAGATAACTATATGTATTTGTTGAGCAAAACGAGCAATTTCATAATTAACTTAAATGGGCAAAATGGGTATGCAAATATGATTTATTTATTTTAAAAAAAGTATGGTGTGTAAAGAGAAATTTATGGTGCATTGGTCATTGATTTGTTCTTTCTAATACCATATCCAAAGTATACAAATTTGATCGGTCCACTCAATCATTATCAACTGAATCAAATCGAATGAGCCAATATCTTGAAGATTATGATTTAAACAGCCCTAAGAATCGATGTATGTATTTTTGTAAAAGAAAAAAGGCCTTCCACTTTTTTTTTAGTTTAAAAATTAAAAGTTATGTTTTTGGAAATTCATTATTATTTCAAAAAAATAGTTTTGAAAGATGTTGCAATTTAACGTGATTAATTTAACAAAAATTTTATTTATTATTCAAAAAAAATCAATAGAAACCACTGAGTGTCAACAATCATATACCAAATGAAGTTGAATCTCATTGATAACGTCCTTCCATTCAGTGGAAACTAGCCTTTAGGAAGAGTACAATTATATTGCATTTTGACTAACTTAAATGATATTAGAAATAATAAATTAAAGTGCCTTTGGCACTGTCTTAATATATTACTTTTAGACCATTATCGTCTGAACGTTCAGTAATTTACATAGAAAACAACTTTTAATGTTAATTGTAATTTAAGGAATTAGTACTGAGTACTGATCTATGAGCTCTGCTATATACAATCGTGCAAGGTGACTGTGTTTGGAAACTCGCCGATTTATCGATTGAAACGGATGGCAACATCAACGTTAATAATTTTTATAATTGAAAGTGAGTCCTACAAACGCTGAATTGACCAATGAAGAAGCAAGTGTTTTGTACAGTCATTCACAGGGCGGATGCTAACATTTGTGTTGATCTATATACACGTCTACATCATTTTTAACAATACATATCAATCCTGCTACAGGTTGTTATCAGCTAATTCTGATGTATAGATTTCGGTAACGAACACTCAGTAGAATTCTTAACTATATTCTAGTAATTTTGATAGCAGGATGGAAACTTTCTATTAATTTTTGATTCTGAACAGATGGATCATGATTCATAATTTTAAGTACTACGATGAATATCCACTTGTAGTAGATTGTGGCGGAGGTGACCAAATTGAGACAGACATTAGGCGTCGCAGTTTCCAACTTAATACTAGCTTGTTAAGTGCGCACTCTTCAACTCTATGGCCACTGTTGTACAAATCAAGAAGCAGTCTAGCTTGACAGTGATTAAATGAACTAATACCAATTCTGCAAAATCCACCTTTACTTAGCCAATCTCCCCATCCATTTTCTTTGTCCAACTCTTCTTCATTCTGATTGTATGCCCTAGCAACGGCGCTACAAATTCTAGGTGCTAATATAACCTTTTCAACCAACTCTCTAGCTTTCGCTTGCATTGGAAAACCTGCTTCTAACGAATCCCAAATCGCTGAGTACCTATGCAATTCATCCATAAATGTCGCTACAAAAGCATTTTCATCCTCGTTGTTTCTAGTTTCGTACTCCTCCTCAACTAGTGTGATTAATTTTGCACCAATGGTGGCCGCACCAGTCAGAAAAGAAGCTATCGAGATGGCAGATCGATGTGGAATGTGTGGAGAATGAAGCATACAATTCACAATCACAGTCTCACCTTTAATTACTTTTACTGAGGCAGGCCTGAACTTCTCATCACTGTCAAGGCGACACTGGCCAAACGAAAATGGCAGCCCAATCGATGCTGCAAATGCAGTTAGTCGTCTTCCAGTCTCCTGTATGGAACTTACTTGCTTTCTACAGCTACTATTGTATCTAGTGATTGCTGTTATTCTTAGATGCGGAGGAGGGGGCCCTTCTTTTTTTGACACCATAGCCTGCATCAATGAAGCCCATTGCGCACCTTCCATGATGTCATAATCGACTATGTGGACCCTACGACTGGTTGATATCGACTCCAAAATGGCCTGATTGGCTGTGAAGTGCCCAAACTTCACACAGGGAGACATGTCTTGTAAGAGCTGGTAAGCTGCCAAGGCATTGGTAGGATGCATCTGCTGGTGCTGATCTCCTTTGTGACTTTTGCTTGCAGAGCTCGGAACATCGAGCAGGCATCGGAGTGCTTCCGTGAAGTGAGCGGCCAACCGTTCCATGTTTGTTCTAGAACCTCCGGAAGGTGAGACCAACTCCTTGAGCCGAACCAATATCACGCTTGCAAGTTCTCGGCTTTTGTGTGCCCCTTTGAGAGCCTCGGCTGCTGCAATCAACAAGTGCACCAACCTCAGCCCTCTGTCGTCGCCTTCGGTGACAGGCGGAGGTGATCCCTCACTAGTGGTCGTGCTGAAGGAGGGCGGGTCTTGATGTTTGATGTCATCTGTTGTGTTATTATCGCACATCATCAATGAATCGATTAGGCCATGGAAGATATCAGTGTCACTGCATAAAGGATCCCAGTTGATTGCAGGGTGCCACTCACTCAAGTAAGTATAGCCATCGTTGTGTTCGTCTTCAATTGTGGATGTGGAGCTACATCCGGAATATTGATCACATCTGTATAGGTTGAAGCCATTGTCAATTAGTATATCCATATCTACTTCCATTTTAGGCTTTTTGCTTTTTTATTTTCTCCAAATAGATCTTCTTATGGATATATATAGAGAGAGGTTTAGCATAACTCGACCAGAATTAAGTACAAACAAGTTGTTTAGTAGTTAATAGTGTGGGTAGTTATTTATTATGAGAGATGAGATCATGTTAACAAGATTCCTTAGACTTTGGTTTATTTTAATACTGTGTGGGTTACGCTAATTGTTTATTAATCAATAAGAAATATGTTAGTACCATTTTAAAAAAAGGACGTGATGTGGATTTTACATCCTATGGAACTTGGACATTATCAATTGAGAAAGCTCATCTTTCAGATGTATCTGTGAGCAGGTACGATGGAAACTCAGTAATAAGTTACAGTTTATGGGATAGATTATTGTTCATGTATTGCTTTTACTTACTAGAATATAACATTTGGACTATCTATTGCTCTTTTTACTAGCTACTGATATTAAAAATAAACCGAAATAGGCTGCTTGTCTGGGTTCAATTTTTCTCTTATTTTTTTCTGGCCATCAATTATGGTTGCAGTTTATGCCTTTGTTAATTTGACTCAGTTGACAGCTTATGGTTTTAATACTTCAACTTTACTTCAGTAGAGTATTAAATGAGAAAAAATTCACATAAATAGAACCCCAAGTTTAGGATAAAGATCATGCTGTTGTATGAATCAAAATTTCACCTTATTTTTGCTATTAATAATATTGCTTTATCCCATATCAACTCTTGATGTATTTAATCTACCTTGTCATGTATGACTAAGCACTATTACTTGGCTCGTGTTGAGGTAAGAACTGAACCTTTTCTCCATTACCTATCCATGTCAAAAGTTACCCTTCAGACCTGAAAGGTATATCACATCTGTCATTTAATCGCCACAAGTTTCTGCTGTTCTAAATCACCTGACTTAAGTGCCGGCTGTAATAACTTTAAGCTCGCTGTGATATTTGCTTTGTTCTAATGAAAGATGTAAGAGCTAGAGTTTGATCTTGTTTCATCAAACAGTGACATAATTATTATAACTAACTTTGCATTAAAGTTTACCAAATCAAGCACATACAATATTATGATGATGTAATCTCTTGTGTGATTTGTAGGCCTGCATATAGCATCAGTTTGTTGGAATATAGTCAAATGAAACCTGTTGTCTGTTCGTCAGCAAACAAGCAAATTGGTAACATTCTTTTTAGCTTGTTTTCCCATATTAGTACTGTTTGTTTGATTCTGACATTTAATTGTACTTGATCAAGCTTGTTTACTTTCACATATCAGAAGATTTTCTTGCCTGCAAAGTTGCTAGCAGCTTAAAAAACCATTCACAATTCGATTAAAAATATAATTTAATATTTCAGTTGCCTGCTGGCAATCATATAGCATTTGTAAATAAAAACATTACGTGTGCAAACAATTTTTAGTCTGCACCCCAAAATTCTGCTTCAGCAATAAAAATAGTGTTTGTGGATTAATGGTAAAAGCTACAGGTGACAATTAACTCTTGCTAACTGTATAAGGTGGTTTAGCATATGATCTTACTATCAGTTGAGACAATATATCCTTAAGCAGATTCATGTCCTCAGTGTGAACACGTTATGCATCTATAAAATAGTGCGCAACTTATGCTGTTAATTCTGCCTCTTATTATTTTAACTTGTATTTTGCAGGCGATGTGGGCTCGATGCTCCTCCAATCTGCGTCGATGATTGTAGTAGATGTTGATGTATGTAAATGCCATATAAAGTTATAAACCATTGACAGCGAGACATTTCAAGACTGAATCATATATAGCCGGCTAAATTTTGAAATTTTTTTACTGCTGAGTTATTATATATATCTGACCTGTTAAATTTTGTGACACTATATGATGGAGAATTGAAGAGGAGGAATGTAGCTTCGTGTCGGAGAAGACGATTCGCAAATCGGAGTTCGAAGGAAGGAGATAGGAGGGAAGTGCTGAAGTTCTGATGTAGGTCAGACGTCTGGTTGAGAGAGTCAGACGTCTGACGAGGTTCAGACTGTTTCCAGAAACATCTCTCAGACGTCTGGTCCCTCTGCCAGACGTCTGGTTCTGTCTGTGCCAAACAGAACCTGGCCTCAGACGTCTGAGGTCTGAGGCCAGACGTCTGGTCCTGTCTGGTTCTGTTATCCAGAACCTGGCCTCAGACGTCTGGGATAAGGGGCCAGACGTCTGAGGCAGCATTTTCTTGTCTTCCTGGGCCGAGTTTCTGATCTGTTTTGTGATATGTTGATGGGCAAAGTGGTCTTTCGCCTCTGTTTTCTCCATTAGTATAAATTCTCTATTCAGGTTTAGAAGAAAAAAAAAGGGAATCATATCTATTCAAGGGTTTAGTCCTCCATTAATTAGGGTTTTAGGCAAAACTCTGTTTCTTCAATTCTAATCTTCTCAAACAGATATTCTTATATGAATAGATCATTGTAATCAATCTCTTGTACTCTTCTCATTTGGTGATAATAAAAGATCTCTCTCAAAGTGGATGTACACTAACGCGACGTTAGTGGAACCACTATAAATCGGTGTGTGATTTATTGCTTTTGTTATTGTTTGTTATCATATATTGCTTGTGGTGTTATTGTGATCGTGTTTGGTTTTGGCGTCATTGAATTCTTCAAGTGTTTGGTTGTTTTGCACTATCTATCACGATTTAGCTTTTCCGCGTGCGTTTGGGAATTTGTGTTTGAGCGGTCTCGATCGAAATCCACCATAACATTTGGTATCAGAGCTTTGAAGTTGGTAGGTGGTTGTTGAAATGCCAGAAACGGATACCTCTGAAAATTCAATGGTTGGTCCAAGTAGTATAGCGCCGTATGTACGTGGGTCGTATGTGGCGTCGGGATCGCAATTGGTTATCGACAAGTGGAATGACAATAATGATTTTGAAAAATGGCAATGGATGATGAAAGCGGTTCTAAGGAGGAATCGGGTACATCGAGTGGTGTTTGATACACATTTGTTGCTGGCGGACATCTCAGATGTCGAGAGAGAGGAAATGAAAGAGTGGGCATTTACTACACTTCAACTTGCAATGGGAGAGAATGTGATCTCCGAAATTAGTGGTGAGACCACCGCTAAGGTAATTTGGGACAAGTTGGAAGAATTGTATATGAAGCTGTGCAGTTAATGCCCTGCTATATCCCCGCTATAGCTCCGATATATCTTATAGCGGATTCCTACCGCTATGATTTTTCCATATATCCCCAACATATAGCCTTTCCGCTTTAATCCCCGCTATTTCCGCTATATCCCATTATTTCCGCTATATTCCTCTATTTCCGCTATATCTTCTATAAAAAATTGAATTGAAAAATGATATTTATACGCTATAAAAATTATGAAATTAATTAATTTCATTGAATTTTTGATATATGTTTAGAAATGATAATACTCTAATATTCTACTAAATTAAATTAAGTTATATAACAGTTTTACGTTCATTTACAATACATTTGCACATATTTTTATTTAAAATTATTTTTGTATTAATTATAATTCAATTGAATGTTAATTTTTCACATAATTACTATCTATATATTTGTAAAAACAACAAGTATGGGATTTATATGCTATTTTAGAGTAATCCGATATATCCCGCTATATCTTCGCTACATCCCCGCTATGACTTTTTGCACCTCTACGGCATTGAATCCACCGAGCGCTTTAACTGCACAGATATGAAGAAGTCTCTAACTAATCGTTTGATCTTGTTGCGAACGTTTTTCACCTATAAGATGAAAGAAGGAACTTCGCTAAAGGCACATTTGAATGTGTTTGATGATTTGCTTATAAAGATGAAGGCAGTAGATTTGAAGATTGAGGAAGAGCAAAAAGCGATGATATTGTTATGTTCATTGCCGGACCGTTATACGGGTTTCTCAAATAGTTTGATCTATAGCCGGGATACATTGACGTTAGATGATGTCAAGACGGGTCTTCTTAGTGAGGAATTGAGAGATCAAATGAAGGAGTTGAGTGTTGGTGGTAGTAGTGCCGGTAATGGTCAAGGTTTGTTTGTGGAGAAGGAAAGATATGTGAAGAAGGACAACCGGGGGCGTTCTAAATCAAGGAATCCCGGTTGGAGAGGAAAATCAAAGGAGAGGAAAGACAAGTGCTATATTTGTAAGAAACACGGTCATTGGAGAAATGAGTGTCCAGACAAGGAGAAGGGTAAAAGGGAAGTAGCATCTTCATCGGTGGCGGTGGAGAGAAGTGTTGGTGAGGAAGACGTAGATGTGTTGATGACGGTAGCATCAGATGTTTCCGGTAGTGAGTGGGTGCTCGACTCGGGGGCGTCGTATCATATGATGCCTAATAGAAATTGTTTTTCTTCTCTTGTTGCTAAAGAGGGAAATTCAATTATTATGGGAAATGGTGCTATGTGTAGGTCTCAAGGCATTGGTTCTGTGCAAATTCGAATGTTTGACGGGGTGGTTCGTACTCTCACTAATGTACGCTATGTTCCGGGACTTCGGAAGTCTCTTACCTCTTTGGGGCAATTGGATTCTCTTGGTTGTAAGATCACTATTGAGAGTGATTGTTTACGGGTTTCGAAAGGGGCACTTGTGGTCATGAAAGGTGCTAGGGCTCATGGTGTTTATTTGCTTCGCGGAGAGACCGTAGAAGGTGAAACTTGTGTAGGTGTTGATAGTTCTCGTGGCTTGGATGCGACAAGGTTGTGGCATTTGAGGTTAGGTTATAGCTCGGAGAGGAGTTTGGAGATTCTTCGGAAAAAAGAGATGATCGATGGTGAGAGTTTCAACAAATTGGAGTTTTGCGAAGAGTGTGTCTTGGGGAAGCAAACGAAAGTATCATTCGGTGAAGGAAAACATGATTCAAGAAATGTTCTTTAGTATGTGCACACGGATGTATGGGGACCGGCACCGATAGCTTCTTTGGGAGGAGCAAAGTATTATATTTCCTTTATAGATGATTTTTCTCGGAAAGTTTGGGTGTATGTAATGAAGGCTAAGTCGGAGGCATTTGCAAAGTTCAAAGCATGGAAGACTCTTGTTGAGAATGAGAGTGGTAAGTCTTTGAAGGTTCTTAGGTCCGACAATGGCGGGGAGTATGTTTCCGGAGAATTCTTAGAGTTTTGCAAGCATCATGGAATTCGGAGACATTTTACTACACCGGGAGATCCGCAATCAAATGGAGTTGCGGAGAGGATGAATCGTACTCTACTAGAGAAAGCTCGATGCTTGAGATTGACATCGGGTTTGTCTAAGAGATTTTGGGCCGAAGCTTTGTCAACCGCGGTACATATCATTAATCGAATTCCATGCTCGGCCATTGGTAACAAAATTCCTGAGGAAGTGTGGAAGGGAAAGAGTATTGACTTGAGCTATCTTCGTGTCTTTGGAAGTCCGGTTTATGTGCATGATCCGGGTAATGATAAGCTTGAACCAAGAGTTTTCAAGGGGGTTTTGCTTGGCTATACGGATGGAGTGAAAGGCTATCGGATTTGGAATCCGGAAACGAAGAAGATGACAAACTCTCGTCATGTTACTTTTGATGAGTCGGCATTGTTCAAGGAGAATGAGAGCTCATCGGATATTCCGGTCTTGGTTCGTGATGAATCGAAGGAGAAGGAAATAGTTTGTACCAAAAATGGGCACAACACTCTTCGGAAGTCTTTGAAGAGATAAACGCGTAGAATGAAAATTAACACTGTGGATTATCTAACAAAAACTCCAAATAACAGAAATGTAAAGTGTAAAGACAAGCGATTTAGAGTGGTTCGGCGTTTTAGCCTACGTCCACTATGAAGTTTGATGATTTTATTACTCGACACTCGAAGATTACAATGTCTTATAACGCAGTACAACTGGTTTTGAGAGCTAAGTCTGAATTTAAGGCAACCGTGGCGATTCTGAGTAAATCTGGCAGAGTCTGGGCGCTCTTTAGCTCTTAGAATTCTCCGACCCCTTTTCTGAATGACCAGGGGCTCTATTTATAGGTGTAGGAGGCTGATATTTCGCCTAAACTGAAGGGAGACCAGTTCTGGTACGTCAGGGGGCCCATATGCCCGCTTTCTGGAAGTCCGGGCCCACTTTGGAATCGATTCGAAGCTATGTTCGAATCGATCAAGATTTGCTCTGATTGAGATGAAATTTGGCATGAACATTCCTTAGGTTGCCAGTAAGCTACTATGAAAATTTCATAGCATTTGGACTTGTAGATCTCGAGATATGATCGATTCAAGATCATGTTCTCGGCTGATAAGCTCCTTCGAATCGATTACCTTCAAACCGATTCACTTGAGTTGATTGCTTCGAATCGATTCTTATCGAATCGATAGGGTCGAATCGATGTTTCATCGTGCCTTCGTGATGACGTGGAGCAGAAATTTAGCTTTGATCCGCTTTCTTCTCCTGTTTGATTGAGTCGTCCTAGAGACTCTGCCACCTTGACTCGATGGATTCGAAGCAAGGCATAAGGATGGATTCGAAGGAAGGCATACTGATGGATTCGAAGGACTTCAACTTGATGGATACGAACCATGCAGGCGTGAGGCTAACTCCTTCTACCGATGGATACGAACGCTATGGGTTCGTATGCTGGCTACATTGATGGATATGAAGTAGGGTAACCTGATGGATACGAATTGCTCTGCCCAGATGGATTCGAAGAGAGGTTTCCATGATGGATATGAAGCATGGCCTTTCCCTTCAACTTGCATCCATCATAACTTGAGCATATGAACTCGGATTGACTTGAAACTTGGAACGTTGGCTCTCTTTGCTTTTCTAGTCATGTCTTATCAATTATAGCTCCATCTGGTCTCGGACAAAATTCATCGATATCCAGGGTAGACCTATGTGCACTAGATGTCCATAACGAGCGACTCTAGGTTTCTGATCAATTCCTTGGTATCTCGGCCTTGCCAAAAGGCGGGATAACATTTGCCCCCCAAAGTATGTCTTGTGTGAACATGACGTGCTTTGAAATGCTGCATCTTTCATTCTGAAAAAGTTCTATCTATATACTGGTCTTTGGATTCGTTTCTCTTCACATAGCATTGCGACGCTTATGGCACATGTTGACACGGCCCAATTGATGTATAAATCTTCGTGATCCAAAGGTTTGGGTAAAATGGGAGGTCTCTTTAAGCGATCTTTCAGATCTGCTTGGATGTCCTCGGTACATGGGTGTCTCTAACTCTATCAAGTCATCGATATGGTCGTTTGATAGCCGTGATCTCACGAGCATATTAACCACATCTACTTTCATCGATCGACCGATATCATTTTTGAATGATCTGCTAATCATCCTTTGGTAAGTAGCATAAGCGTTCTCAAGTTCGAATTTAGGGATTTCAACATAGCACTATAGGCCCAGGTCAATAACGAGACAGTTGTATTCCTGGTCTAGGACATGCTTCAGTATCCGATTATATCTGGAGTTTGCATCCATGGATGTGAGTAATTCATGTATGATGGTCAGGTCCATCAGTTGGTCAATCATTGGAAGTGGAGAGCCGTGCTTTGTCATATCCCATGCAAATCTGAGTAGTTGATGTATGTCCTCCACTCTCTGTTCGTTTTTCTTATAAGTAAAGGATTGGATACTCACTTTGGTTAGAGGGCATCATGGATAAACCCACTGGTTTTAAGCAGATTTGCCTCCTCTTTAAGTGCAACAGATCTCTCCGGATCCATGTCGCATCGTTTTTTGTTCATCGAGACATGCCTCGGGTCGACATTAAATGCAGGGTTCTTCATGGCTAGCGAGAGTCCACATATATATATATATATATATATGAGATCGAGTCCAAGCGAACACATCAAGATTCACCTGAAGTAAAACAGTTGACTCTTTCTTCATCATTGCGCAGAGTTGTGATCTGATCTACAATGCTCGTGATGGGTTGTAGGTGCCTCATATGTTTATTTGCAATGGTAAATGATCAGGCTTATAAGAATGTTGAATCAAAGGATCAGTAGAATTTAGCCTTGTACTATATGCTGCTACATAGCTGGCTCCAGCTTTGAGATTGAATTTACTTATGTTTCTGAATGATGCGCTTTTCATTCAATGTACCTGCGATCCATTGCTCATTGGAAGGGTCAGGGTAATGATCAGTTGCCCATAAGTCCGGGTATTGTTCTAATGATTCTATCTCTAGGCATCCTTTCGGTCGCAAGCTAGAGTTGTTTATGAATATCAGGCATGGGTCATAGGCTCAAATTGTCATAGTCAACTCTTGGATAATCACTCTTTTGCCCCCAGTCTTGGGTTGGCGGATGCATTACGCGGACGGTCTAGTCTCGTCCTAGCTGTGTTTATACTGTAGTTCAAGCTTTAAGAATCAGAGTTGATTGATGAATGGTTGAATCATATTAATCTTATCTTCTTGCTCGTTCCCCCAAGTCTGGGGAATATCTCGATAAGTGGCAAGGTAGATAATGTCCACTTCAATTTTGTATTCTATCCCATTGAACCATGGGATCGAGTTAACCGATGGAGGGCTAAGTCGTGCCTATCCTGCATTATGCTCTAGTTCTTTCCTCTAGGCGGAATACATTGTTACTTTGCCGACATTCGGATATAAGCTAGATTCTGGACGGTCAATGACATTCACTTTGCTGCTTATGTCGTCATACTTTGGGCAAAAACTGAAGAGTGAATCGCCCAATCAGATCCAATGCAGGATTGATGATTTCCTTGTCGGATTCAGGGTAAGAATCAGTGTGCAGATGTTTAGGTTGCACTTGTTTTGAATTGCTCTTTCAGTTGGATCATGGTAAGAGACAATGAATGAATGGTCGTGTTGCATTCATTTGGAATTGGGTGATCAACCATGTCCATTTCGATTTACGTTCTCCCGTTAGATCTAGGGATAAAGTCAGCTCAGATGTAGTCATGTCATGCTCATTTGGTCTCATGCTCTTCCTGACGGATCGAAGGAAGGCGATGGAGGACAAATGGCCAAGTCACACTCATTCGTGGTTTATTCTTCTATCCGTGCTCTGTTGGTCAAAGGTATTCGATGGACGTTCGGGTCTCATCGATTTGTAGTCGAGGAGGATCGATATTGAACGTCGATTCAACGGCACGATGTAGAATGCTCGGACCTCATTTCCTATCGATCCAATGGTATGATATGAAAGGTGCAGATCGATATTTCCCGTCAATCCGGCGGTACGATATAATTGGTTTCCCAGAACTTCGGGCATCATTCTGATTGGTTAGCATTAAGGTCTCCTTGTAGTCATTTCCTTAAGTTGTAAAGGACACTAAGCTGGAGATGTAGCGAGTCACCTTTCTCTTCTTTCGGTGATTTGTACTTCTGCCCCCAGTCTGGGGTTAGCAGAGTTGGTTCGTGGATGGTCTAGTTGCACCTGTAGTGAGTTTACACTCCTCACGGCGAGTTTAGGTCAGAGTTGGTGAATGAATTGTCGAATCTCATTCATTCGTTTGTCTATTCTTGTAGGCACACTTTGGGGATCATAGTCAGTTGAAGGGCCATTCATCACACCTATTTGATGTTTTATACCCCTGTCCACACTCTGGGGACTAAGAGTTTTAGTAGAAAATGATCGGACCGCATTTTCCTCAAGTAATCCCTCTAGCACTAGCCAATGGCGAAAGTCGAAGTGTGGTCAATCACATTACAACAACTTTAATTTGATGCTTCTCCTACTGAATTGTAGGAAGGAATTGATTGGCAGATGGTTAGGTCACATCCATTTAGAATAGGACATTCAGCTAGGTTCGTTTTGCGAATTTGCGTCTCCCTGTCGAATCAAGGAAGAAATTTTGTCTTGTAGGGTTGGAGTGCATCCCTACAAAATTATGTTATGGATCCGTGCCGGGGACAAGAGGTTATGCATGGACGGTTGGTCACGCCCGCTTAGCGCTGGATAGTCTGATCGCATCCAATTTTGTGTGTTAAGTGTGACCCCGTGTTAGGGGAAGATTGGAAAGCATATGGTCGAACCACATCCGCTTTTTGTATTACAAAACTTGATGAGGAACCATAGCCGATAGATGGATAGTCGAATCACATTCCTTTTGGTATTCATATTTCAAACCTTGCTTTGAGGACTGGAGTTGGTTGATGGGTGGTCATTCGCACCCAGTTGGTGTTTATACTCCGATCTACGCTCTCGGGACCAGATTTAGTTGATGTCTATACTCCAGTTCGCACTCTGGGAGTCTGGAGTTTGTTGACCAGACGGTCTGTCACGTCTATTATGAGTTTCCTTTTTTGTGTTCGCACTCCGGGAACAAGTGATGTAACTTGGCTGAGATATGGTCGAAGTCATTAGGTGGACGGATCCACCCTCCTCGAAGCCGCATTTGTTTGATGCTTATACTCTGGCTCGCGCTCTGGGAGTTTGGAGTTAGTTGTTTATACTCCGCTTCGCACTCTGGGAATACGGAGTTGATGAATGCTTATACTCCGCCTCGCACTCTGGGAGTATGGGGTTGGTTAATGTTTATACTCCAGCTCGCACTCTCGGAGTCTGGAGTTTATGAATGTTTATACTCCGTCTCGCACTCTGGGAGTACGGAGTTAAGGAATGTTTATACTCCGTCTCGCGCTCTTCGGAGTACGGAGTTGATGAATGTTTATACTCCATCTCGCACTCTGGGAGTACGGAGTTAAGGAATGTTTATACTCCGTCTCGCACTCTTCGGAGTACGGAGTTAAGGAATGTTTATACTCCGTCTTGCGCTCTTCGGAGTACGGAGTTAAGGAATGTTTATACTCCGTCTCGCACTCTTCGGAGTACGGAGTTGATGAATGTTTATACTCCAGCTCGCGCTCTCGGAGTCTGGGGTTTGAATGTTTATACTCTGCTTCGCACTCTGGGAATACGGAGTTGATGAATGTTTATACTCCACCTCGCACTCTGGGAGTACGGAGTTGGTTAATGTTTATACTCCAGCTCGCGCTCTCGGAGTCTGGAGTTTGAATGTTTATACTCCGCTTCGCACTCTGGTAATACGGAGTTATTTGAGGGATTGTCGTGTATCTCCCCATTTTTGGCCTTGATGTGATGGCTTGCCCCCGAGCTCGGGGTTTCACTTAGCGATTGATCAGTGGGTTCCCGAGCACTTTCCATTTATCTGCCTTCAATGGAGGATGAGATTTAGTTTATGGATGGTTGGATCGCGTCCATGTTCATTTGGATTCCACTTTTGCCAAGCCTAAGGAGTAAGATTATTGTTCTGGCAAGCTTTGCGCTCGAGCATAGGAAAGGATGGTTGAACTACATCCACTTTGAGTTGTATATTTTCCCTTAAGTCGGGTGCAAGTAATGGAGAGCAAACAGTAGATTCACATCCAATTTATACTTTGCATTCTTTCGATCGAGCTAAGGAAGAGAGTTTAAATAACAGCTCATGATGGTTAGTGAGTAGACAGTCAGTCGTTGATGACTTTGAATTGAGGGTTGGACCCTGATGAAGTCGGTTTAAGGCATGATTGTTTTGCCTAATCACAGACGCAAATTGGGGAGTGAACGGCCAAGTCATATCCACTTTAAACATGTGTTCTCAAATAACCCCAAGTGTCTAATGTAGGATTGGATGCATGGATGGTGGCGTTGCGTCCACCCTTTGTGTGATTCCGATTTTATCGGGCATCAGAAGAAGCGTAAGTATTTTGGCGAGCTTCAAGTATGAGATGGAGAGTACATTGTCGGGATATATCACCCCAAGTCTTTCTTACATCTCCTAATTAAATTGCATAGGCGGATGAGTGGATGGTCGGTTGTATCCACTTTGTACTAGAGTCCTAACCTAGTCGGTCTCTTCCGCTTTGATGCCTTGCCCCCAGTCAGGGGCATATAGTAGCCGATGAGTGGTTGAATCATGATCGTCATGATGATACCTCAATGATTTGATCATAGTCCGCGGAGGTTGTTTTGCACCCAATCTTAAGTACTCGGTTACCTGCATCATTTGCAAGTAGTTTAATTCAAGTAGGTCATATTTCGCAATGTAAATGAAATTGAATTGGAAATAATTCAAAAGAGATCAGATCAAATCAAATCTCATTGATAAGTGAGGCAGCGTCGTATGCTCGCTATTGCACTTCATTCCAGCCCTTCTCGGTTGAAAGTCTAACACAAATGGTTCAGCGGTGACCAGCTATGTTTTGAGTTGGAAGAATAGACAATGTCGGGGAGTCGTCATATTAGCCATTGTACCATAGTTGTCAATTCGGGAGTTTAAAAGCTGGTCAATTGGAGGGAGTTGCACTCCACCTTAAAAGCATGATATATTAATCAACTCCAGTTCTTGGCATACTAGCTAGGTTCTCCAGCCTCTGGGAGTACGGTTGAGTAGTATTTCTTTACCCATTCCTTGATTGCAACTCAACATTTGTTGTTGTGATCTCCTATGTCTTGTTCAGTCATGGAACAATTAGAAGCACGGATGGAATGTTCCTTCACTAAATTGGTGATTGAAATGACAATGCGGGTGCCCTGCGCTGCGGCTAGGGTTCGGGGGGTTTCCCCCGGAATTTTTTTTAGCCTCTTTTTTGGAATTCTGGGTCGTACCCGAAAAATAATTTTTTTTTAAAATTTCGTATCGTTCCACCATTGTTCGTATCCATCAAGCAACCTGAAAAAGTCCTTCTTCATATCGTTCTTGTTCGAATCCATCAGATGCGCTCGTCTTCGTATCGATACGAAGTGCGCATGGCTAGATCGATACGAAAGTGGTATCTGTCGATCGATACGAATTAGATGCAGATGGATGGATACGAACTGCATATGAGTATCGATACGAATTGGAGGCAGATGGATGGATACGAAGTACCTGTGAGTATCAATACGAATTGGAGGTAGATGGATGGATACGAAGTATTGCTTCCTGATGGATACAAAGTACAACTTCCATCTCATGGATACGAAGTAGAGCATCCATCTCATGGATACGAAGTACAGCCTCCATCTCATGGATACGAAGTACAGCCTCCATCTCATGGATACGAAGTAGAGCATCCATCTCATGGATACGAAGTAGAGCATCCATCTCATGGATACGAAGTAGAGCCTCCATCTCATGGATACGAAGTAGAGCCTCCATCTCATGGATACGAAGTACAACATCCATCTCATGGATACGAAGTAGAGCATCCATCTCATGGATACGAAGATTATTGATACGAAAACAACATATTTTATGGATACAAATACATGGATACGAAAATCACCATATTTTCATGGATTCGAAGACATGGATACGAAAATCACCATATTTTCATGGATACGAAAAATTGCATTTTTTCTGGATTCGAAAATATGGGTATGGAATTCATGATGAATGTAGTTCCTCTTAGATCTGGAGCAATCTGAATAGAATAGAAGAAACCACTGAATGGCAGATCTGGATCTCCTCCTTAGATTTTTGCAATCCAACGACGGTAGTAGATCCAACGAGCAGGAGAAAAAAAACTTGGTTTTTTCTCAGTGAAAGCACCAAAGTGTTTGTACCAAAAATGGGCACAGCACTCTTCGGAAGTCTTTGAAGAGATAAACGTGTAGAATGAAAATTAACACTGTGGATTATCTAACAAAAACTCCAAATAACAGAAATGTAAAGTGCAAAGACAAGCGATTTAGAGTGGTTCGGCGTTTTAGCCTACGTCCACTATGAAGTTTGATGATTTTATTACTCGACACTCGAAGATTACAATGTCTTATAACGCAGTACTACTGGTTTTGAGAGCTAAGTCTGAATTTAAGGCAACCGTGGCAATTCTGAGTAAATCTGGCAGAGTCTGGGCGCTCTTTAGCTCTTAGAATTCTCCGACTCCTTTTCTGAATGACCAGGGGCTCTATTTATAGGTGTAGGAGGCTGATATTTCGCCTAAACTGAAGGGAGACCAATTCTGGTACGTCAGGGGGCTCACATGCTCGCTTTCTGGAAGTCCGGGCCCACTTTGGGATCAATTCGAAGCTATGTTCGAATCGATCAAGATTTGCTCTGATTGAGATAAAATTTGGCTTGAACATTCCTTAGGTTGCCAATAAGCTACTGTGAAAATTTCATAGCATTTGGACTTGTAGATCTCGAGATATGATCGATTCAAGATCATGTTCTCGGCTGATAAGCTCCTTCGAATCGATTACCTTCGAATCGATTCACTTGAGTTGATTGCTTCGAATCGATTCTTATCGAATCGATAGGGTCGAATCGATGTTTCATCGTGCCTTCGTGATGACGTGGAGCAGAACTTTAGCTTTGATCCGCTTTCTTCTCCTGTTTGATCGAGTCGTCCTAGAGACTCTGCCACCTTGACTCGATGGATTCGAAGCAAGGCATAAGGATGGATTCCAAGGAAGGCATACTGATGGATTCGAAGGACTTCAACTTGATGGATACGAACCATGCAGGCGTGAGGCTAACTCCTTCTACCGATGGATACGAACGCTATGGGTTCGTATGCTGGCTACATTGATGGATATGAAGTAGGGTAACCTGATGGATACGAATTGCTCTGCCCAGATGGATTCGAAGAGAGGTTTCCATGATGGATACGAAGCATGGCCTTTCCCTTCAACTTGCATCCATCATAACGTGAGCATATGAACTCGGATTGACTTGAAACTTGGAAAGTTGGCTCTCTTTGCTTTTCTAGTCATGTCTTATCAATTATAGCTCCATCTGGTCTCGGACAAAATTCATCGATATCCAGGGTAGACCTATGTGCACTAGATGTCCATAACGAGCAACTCTAGGTTTCTGATCAATTCCTTGGTATCTCGGCCTTGCCAAAAGGCGGGATAACAGAAATTATTCCACCATTTCATCCAAGTGGTAGAGGTAGAGTAGTTGAAGATGCCTGTGAAGAAAATGCGGTTGATGTTACATCACAAAGTCCACGTGGTGCCTCTAGTAGTGTTGGTGATGTACACGAGCCTAGAGAAGTTTCGGTTCAAGGTGGAGCCGAAAGGAGTTTGGGTGAAAATATTGCTACTCGGGTTGGTCGTCGTCCCATAAGACCACCCGAAAGATATGGTGATTGGAACTATCTTAGTTTTTGTGATAAGTTGGACTATGCGCTCCATGTAGTCCAAGATGAGCCTTTGGACCTTGTGACGTCATGAATTCGAGTGATAGCTCGAAGTGGATTTGTGCCATGGAGGAAGAGATGCAATCATTGATGAAGAATCGAACTTGGAGTTTGGTTCCGCTTCCTAAAGAAAACCGTGCTATAGGGTGCAAATGGATATACAAGGTGAAGGACGATGGAAGATACAAAGCTAGGCTAGTGGCTAAGGGGTTTTCACAGAGAAAGGGTATGGAGTATGATGAGATATTCGCACCGGTCGTACGTCATACTTCCATACGGATATTACTTGCCATAGTTGCTATTCACGACTTGGAGTTGGAGCAAATTGATGTGAAGACCGCTTTCTTGCATGGTGACTTGGATGAAGACATTTACATGGAGCAACCGCAAGGTTTTGTTGTAAATGGTAAGTCAAATATGGTGTGCAAGTTGAAGAAATCACTATATGGGTTGAAGCAATCACCCAGACAATGGTACAAGAGATTTGATCATTTTATGCTTGAAAACGGATTCAATAGAAGCATCAAGGATGCTTGTGTGTATTTCAAGAAGTTGGGAAATGATTGTTGGGTGTATCTACTCTTGTATGTGGACGACATGCTCATTGCTTCGAAGGACAAGAATGAAATCAACAAGTTGAAATTGCAATTAAAGTCGGAATTCGAAATGAAGGACCTTGGAGAAGCAAAGAGAATTTTGGGCATGGAGATAGAAAGGAATCGAAAGCATTTTGAGTTGAAATTGACTCAAAAGGAGTACATAAAGAAAGTGCTTTGCCGGTTTAGCATGGAGAATGCAAAGGTTTCAAATACACCTTTACCTTTGCATGTGAAGCTTTTGAGTAAAGGGTCACCTATCTTGAAGAAAGACAAGGCTTATATGGCAAAGGTGCCATATGCAAGTGCAGTTGGAAGCTTGATGTACGCTATGGTGTGTACAAGGCCCGATATAGCAAATGTCGTTGGGGTGGTTAGTCGTTTTATGTCTAATCCGGGAAAATCGCATTGGAAAGCTGTGAAGCTTATATTGAGATACCTTAGGGGTACGTCATCTCATGGTCTTGTTTTTGGTGGTAGTGGGAAAATGAGTTGCAACTTAGTTGGTTATTGTGATTCGGACTACGCCGGTGATAGAGATAGGAGAAAGTCAACTTCCGGTTATGTCTTCACACTTGGTGGTACAGCCATAAGTTGGAGATCGAGATTGCAAACCGTAGTAGCTTTATCCACTATGGAGGCGGAGTTGATAGCCGCGGTAGAGGCGGCGAAGGAAGTGCTCTATTTGAAGCGATTGTTTTGTGACTTGGGTATTGAACACGATAGCATTGATGTTCAATGTGATAGCCAAAGTGCTATTCACTTGGCTGAGAATTTGGCGTTTAGCTCACGGACGAAGCATATAAAAGTGAGGGAATCATTTTTGGTAGCCATGGATGAGGATAAACAAGTATATCTTCGAAAGGTGCACACAAAGGAGAACGCGGCGGATATGTTCACTAAGGCATTGCCGGTTGGGAAGTTCGAGCATTGCTCGAACTTGATTCGATTGGAGAAGTGCTAGGTGCCACGGGGTGGTACGGTTGAGAGAGATACTTGTGTAGATGAGGAAGAGTATTGGTATGAGATTGTCGTTTTATCTTTTTGGTGTAGTGCTAGTGTACACTCCTAGTGCTCTTGTTTTTGGTAAGACGGTGTTTGAATGTTTTCAACATTTCGTTGGCGGGTGGGGGCTTTGTGCCTAAACTCGTTGATGGAGTGCAATGGGAGGCGGCTTTGCCAGAACCCGTTGGGGAAACATTCATGTTTGGTTGAAGGTAGAAGTGTTGGTAGTTGGAGCTATCGGTTGTTGATAGTATAGTACCGTTGGTGTTGGAGATGCATATAGTGTCAAGGTGGAGTGTTAAATTTTGTGACATTATATGATGGAGAATTAAAGAGGAGGAATGTAGCTTCGTGTCGGAAAAGACGATTCGCAAATCGGTGTTCGGAGGAAGAAGATAGGAGGGAAGTGCTGAAGTTCTGATGTAGGTCAGACGTCTGGTTGAGAGAGCCAGACGTCTGACGAGGTTCAGACTGTTTCCAGAAATATCTCTCAGACGTCTGGTCCCTCTGCCAGACGTCTGGTTCTGTTTGTGCCAAACAGAACCTGGCCTCAGACGTCTGAGGTCTGAGGCCAGACGTCTGGTCATGTCTGGTTCTGTTATCCAGAACCTGACCTCAAACGTCTGGGATAAGGGGCCAGACGTCTGAGGCGACATTTTCTTGTCTTCCTGGACCGAGTTTCTGATCTGTTTTGTGCTATGTTGATGGACAAAGTGGTCTTTCGCCTCTGTTTTCTCCATTAGTATAAATTCTCTATTCAGGTTTAGAAGAACAAAAAAAGGGGGAATCATATCTATTCAAGGGTTTAGTCCTCCATTAATTAGGGTTTTAGGCAAAACTCTGTTTCTTCAATTCTAGTCTCCTCAAACAGATATTCTTATATGAATAGATCATTGTAATCAATCTCTTGTACTCTTCTCATTTGGTGATAATAAAAGATCTCTCTCAAAGTGGATGTACACTAACGCGACGTTAGTGGAACCACTATAAATCAGTGTGTGATTTATTGCTTTCGTTATTTCTTGTTATCATATATTGCTTGTGGTGTTATTGTGATCGTGTTTGGTTTTGGTGTCATTGAATTTTCAAGTGTTTGGTTGTTTTGCACTATCTATCACGATCCAGCTTTTCCGCGTGCGTTTGGGGATTTGTGTTTGAGCGGTCTCGATCGAAATCCACCATAACATGACCGAGTATTGCGCATATGTTTTTGACATTAGTTAGCAATTTATACCTGAGGTGAGCATGATTCTTTGAAAAGAATTTAACAGTTTTGATAGCCATTCTGTTTCCATAGACCTAATAATGGTGAACAAGGATTTGCATTTGTGATCTTCTTTTAACGTTCTATTATAATACAGAGCATGCCGTTAGAGCTTGGTAATCAATTGAGATGTCTGGATCTCACCCGCATTTGTTTCTCACTAAGAGCGGGCTATCTCACATCAACTTAATGTTGCAGACCATGGGTATGTTAATCGCTATAATCACCCCCTATTTCTGGTTTAATGTTTTTAGCTGGTATACTATAAAAGTTTACTATACATGAAATTCTTGTCTTTAACTGCAAAGATATTAAATAATGAATTTTTTGTCTTTAACTAGTTTACATTATTTTACTGCAAAGATTCCCCAATTATTAACTGTTTAGTCATCTTGTAATATTCCAGTATATTCTTGTACCAAACAATATAAGAACTAGCAATAGAGATGCAATCATATTAATTATTAGTAAACTTAGCTAATCACCCATTAGATGCTCTGATCTTTCCTTTAACTAAGGGAGAGATTTATTTCAAAGACAAATTAATTTTACTTAAATGTTAAGTTCTACAAAAATCAGAGAAATTTCTCAAGTCCTAAGTGGCATGTACTTCTTTATCTCTGCTTAAACCAGGAAATAAGATGCGTGGAAATAAGATGCGTTCACTAATTAAAAATAATTAAGAGATAGGGTGTTTATGTTGAAGGAGTCATTCATATTCAATGTCTGTATATGGTCTTGTTTTGTGAATCCTTCTCAAATTAGTTAACCCTCATTGGTACTTAGTAAATCGGATATATTCTGGGAAAAAAAATCACTGATTTTTATCAATAAACAGAACCACTCAAAACTGCTTCAGAGTTAAATTTGAAGTTTTGTTTCTTGAAATGGCAGGTGAACACTCAATTCAAACACTTTTAAAGTAAATACATTAAACATGCAAATTTCAAGTCGGTAAATTTTTGCAGCTGCACTTAATTAATTAACTGCATGAACAACATTGATTATTGTATGATATTGTTTGGGTGATCTTTATTAAACCGTAAGCATATACCAAGAATTATACTGTTAGTTACACTTATTCTTATTTATTTATTTGAGTTTACTTATAATACATTCAACATATGAAATCAAGCGTCTTCATAATGAGCACATTTGTTGGTTTGTATATTCTTGATAGTTAGATCTGTTTCCATTTTTGATTATGATATGCACATATTGGTTAAGGTAGAATAATTTGAACCTGAAAGGTTAAAATACAGTTGACAAAATGATGCAGGGTGGTTTTTATTTGCTTTTGGCATACCATTTCTTTATTTCAGTGAACAGATTTGTCTGTCTACAAAAAATAAAAATAGAAATAAAAATTTTAAAAATAAAAATAAAAATAAAATAAAATAAGAAATTTAAAGAAAATTGCAGGGATAACAATTCTAATAAATAAATTGCAGCTTCATAGCTAGGCAAATGTCTTCTACATAGATGTAAAATCTTTGATTTCCCTCTATAAAACTGTAAAATCTTTATCTCACGGATCAGAGAATTTTTCCAGTTTCCTTCTGTGGCTCTTTGAATATTAGTTGCGGGGTTATCTAAATGAAAATTTGAAATAGTTAAATATATATTATAGGTAGATATCACTTTCTTTTAAGTCATCGACAATTCATATATACATATATTATAAGTAAAGTTGATGACTTTCGTCTCGTATAAAATAAAATCGAACTTTTTTGCCACCATCACCAATTTGAACCAACTCATTTGTTTCTAATAAATTATAGGATAATAATAAAAGATATAGAAAAAATAGTGTAAAGACTATATTACTACTTTTCTAGCAGTAAGTAAACTGGCACATACATGCAAACTAACTTTCAAAATACTGACAGTCATAGGCTCTGTTATAATATACTTCATGTGTCATTTTCACGTTAGCCCTCCACCGAAGAAACTATGAACTATCACAGCACATCAAACTCAACTATGGTTTCACATGTAATGATCAATATGAACTTTTTGCTATCATCACTAAGCCTCCTTTCATGACAGCGTCATATTTAATGTAGTTACATTATAGATTATAAAATATATCATAGTCTTGAAATTAGCTATTTCTTAATTATGGCATTACAAAAATCATTATATAACTATTTCTTATGGCATAATAAAAATCATAATCATGACAACGTCTTTACTAATTAATCCATAAGTCTTGCCACATGCATTTGGTATATTCGATTGCCGTCCGAGAAGTGCTTCTTAAATGGTTAAATATTATGCAATTAGTTGGTTTGGTGGTTACCTTTAATTATCATTTGCTACCAATCTAATAGTGAACCAAGTTTAGTTTATTGATTGTATATATAGTCTTTAATACAATGATGTTCCAACTAAAATGGATGCACATGAGAACAGTACTGTCAAGACGCATAGGTTAATAGATAATGGAGGATACTTGCATGCCTTCGTTCTACTACTTCATAGGGCTCAACATCATAAGAATTCCGAAGTTTAGACCCAAAAAAACATTAGAATAGATGACTTACAAGTCTTTGATTTTGTACTACAGCAAAAGTTGCTCTATTCATCATGTTTAAATGATTGGGAAAGTATTGTGCTTATTTTGTTCTTAACTTATTTAACACGTGTGTGTGTTTTTTCCCCCCTTCCAGATCTATGCACAGGAGACTACTATATTGGATGCACTGAAGTGGCTACCATCGAAATGTGGTGTCATTTACGGGTATATATATGTATAAAACTATCATGTCAGAAAGTTGACATCCAATATCATAATCTTATATACGATGTTTGAGTTGAGTTTTATAGTTATTCATTATCCCCAGTTCGGATTAAGCATTTTGTGGTAAACATGAAGGTTGGATATATGGTTTCAGTAGTGGGATATATTAGAAAAAGCTACCTGTTATTGCAAAATATTCATGATGCATTTAAGGAAAATCACCTGTTGATTTGGGTAATGGGGAGCATATGTGTGGTTATTTAACTAAAATTGGTTTGGATGACTTGGAGCATATCTTGGAATTAACGGATTGAGCCCATCCCCGATTACCATATTAGAAATATAGTTTAAGAAGTGAATATTTGTTTTTCCCTTGCATGATACAGAATCTACTTCTTTAACCAAATTTTTGATATTGTTTCGCTGCAGTTTACATATTTTTGAACAAATATAGGACCGATGTGAAACTAATAAAGGAGTTTGTTAACGCTAAAAATTGAACGCTAACACCCTGGTGTGTGTAGTAGTAACGTGAAAGCACCACCCGTGATACGGGAATAAGAAACAAACAGAAAAGTAGCAGTAAACAGTAAAAGACAACGATTTTATAGTGGTTCGGCTTAAGATCAAGCCTACGTCCACTTTGAATCTCTTTATTGCTGATTTTGGTTACAAATTGATACAATGCACTTCAGAATACAATACACTTCGATTCCTAAACACTTCAGACTAGTAGCTCAAACTTCGATGATGTGATTTGTTGAATCCATGTTGGATGTGCAAGATCTCTTTCGAAGCTTGTTGTAGTGTCTTTGGTGTTGGAGTTCTTCTAGTGTTGATTCAATTGAGAAAGCGGCAGAGTAGCAGTGCTTCAGAGAATGATCGAAAAATCCCCCTTACTCCGTAGGAGTAGCTGTCGTATTTATAGAGAAAGCTCTGGGCAGAATTTGAGCACACAAGTCCTAGGTCGTGTACGACCTAGAGTAGGTCGTGGGTCGGCAACGACCTAGGGGTTGGCGACTTATCTCTAATGCACTTAATTTCCTCTGAGCGGGTTAGTAGGTCGCACGCGACCTAGAGTAGGTCGTAGGTCGTCGACATCTTAAGAGAATAGATCAACAAGAGTTATTAGGTGGTGAACGACCTAGTGGATGCGGCATGGACATAGCTTCATTTTGCTTTAGCTCGATAGGTCGTGGCATTGCTTAGGTCGGTACGAAGTTAGGTCGGTAAGTCGCGAACTCCTTAGGTCGTATGCTTCTTAGGTCTGTAAGTCGCGAATCAGAAGAGGGTTAACATTTGCCCCTCGAAGTACACGCCCAGGTCGTAGGTCGTGTGCTTCGATTTCCTTAGTTCGCTCTTTGATGAGTTTGTTAGGTCGTGAGCGACTTAAGATAGGTTGTAGGTCGTAGGTCGTATGTGTCGATTCGCCTTTCACTACCCCAGTGTATAAATAGCTTAGGTCGTTCCCTCTTTTCCTTCACCTGCTCTATCATTTCATTCTGCCATTAGCAAGTACTCAAACTCTCGAAGACGAATTCAATTACTCGATCACCAGTTATCCTTAACGTTACATTGCGTAAGTGAACCTGTTTTCTATTCAATCCTCGATTGTCACTGAATCATGAATTCCACTTTTCATCTCCGACCCACTTTTCTTATGCCACGCTTCATCACGATTCTCGTTTAAATCGATTGCTGATGGATTCGAGATGGTTTGTCCTGGCTTTAGACAGTTTGTGAGAACGAGGTGATGGGTTACGGCGCTTTTAGGCTAACTGATTCGTGACTTTAGAGGAGATGTGGGAACTGTTAACGGGTTATTGGGTTTATGGATCTCGAATTGGCGGGTTGACGAGTTTCTGAGTGGAGAGGAGGCTAATTGGGGTCAATTGATTAAGGGAAGCGAAGCATTAGCTTGGATGGAAGATCGCTCGAGTTCTTTCATCAAAAACGGCCCAGTGAATCTGAACGACCCACGAAATCTTGCGACCTAGCATACTTGAACGATCTAACTATCTGCGGCATAAGCCTTAGGCCGCGACCGAGCTAGGACTTAGAGAAGTTTGTGCCACTTTGTCCTGAGGCCTTTTCCTTCATATGCATTACGACCTAAAGGGTCGACGACTTAACTTAACTCGTAGCATATCCTTTAGGTCGTGGACGAGCTAATACTTATTCCTTCCAACTTGCACATTGTGACCTGAGGAATTTCCGACCTATGCTAGGTCATGAGCGACCTAGGACTTTGAACAATTTAACGACCTAATTTCTGCAGCATAGGCTCTAGGTCGCAGCCGAGTTAAAACTTGACATATTTGCATTGCCTTGAACTTTGAATTACTTGAACTTTGAACTATCTGAACTTCTTTACAGATTATTTCTAATGCTAATTGCCTGTTAAACATAACATTTGCAGAAAACTGGGACGAATATACTGCCATTGACTGCCCACATCAAATGACAGATTAGCCGATAAAGAAAAATCAACTTAAATGAACTGTGTGAACGAAATGCTGTAAACTAACCAATTCAAGTGAAGTACTAAAGGGAAACTATAATAGTTAACTGAAGCTGATTTGTTAGCATTAACACTGCACTTGAGTTTTAGATTAACAAATCCTGAAATCTTGCAATCGACCAATTGTCAACTAATTTAATTCCAGTTATGTTTGCTTTTTATTTTGATTAGTTCTGCACAACACTTCACACTTTTTAGGAAACGTGCACCTTCACATTTGAACATCCAGTTGATTGTGTAGAATGACTTCTCAACAAGAAGAAGTAACAGTTCAAGCTGGAGAGGCTATTCCTATTCCTGCTCCATTAGCTAACCCTCCAGAAAGAATCTCGACCACACTATCATATAAAGTTTTCCGCCAACTGTGCACTCAGTTCGGAATTGCTGAAGCAGATGCCATACATCTTGAGAAAAACGACACTGCTGACATGCCACCCCACGGTTTTGTTGCCGTTAATCGCCAAATGTGCATGAACGGAGCCGTTCCTCCTTTTAACAATTTCCTTCAGCAGCTTCTTCTTCGACTGTCTATCTCTCCCTTTTAGTTACATCCCAATGGCTACGTCATCCTGAAGGAACTATGTGTGCTATTTAGGAGGACGCTGGATCGTCTTCCGAGCTTTGACGAAGTTTGTTATCTGTGCTCGTTTGCCAAAAACAAAGACCATCCTTCCATCACACTTGTGAGAAGCGCTAGGAACCGCAAACTGATCATTGGTCTTCCTGACAGTGTTCATGGGTTTCTAAGTCAGTTTTTCTACGTTCGCTGTCCTCCGGGATTTTACGCTATCCGGAGAGTAGGAAGTAAGATCATTTATCTTCGTTCCTTATGTTTTCTGAACTTTTTCGAAGCCTGAGTTGTCAAGTGTTAACTTCGTTCTTTTCTTTTCAGCACTTCCTCCTCCTTCTAGGGATCCTGGTCATAAATCAACTTTTGAGAGGCTCATGGTCGTGCCAGTTGAGGAGAGGAGCATCCAATTTCTGTTGACAGACGAGTTCTTACACCAATTCAGACTTCTGCATTCTTCACGTTCTACTCAGCCTCATGAAGTCTCTGATTCTCCAGCAAAGACATCAGATGCCCCAGCTCTTGCTGAAGAACTTACACCGAAAGAACCTACCACTGAGGCCCCACTGGCGAAGTGTTCTACTTCTATTGACATTGCGGGGTCATCAAGCAAGTTAAAACTTTCCCCAGTCATCGAAGAAGAGGAGCCTTCTCAGCATTCCGGAAAGGTGGCTGATATGGGAATTGAAAAGGAAGGTTCCGCCGGGCACACTGGCATGATATCTTTGAGGGGTTAAGTGATTTGATGATAACCTCGCAGGAGCTATTCAAAGATGACACTCCAAAAGCTATCTCTTCTGCTGCCGAGGCGACTTCTTCTTTACAACCAATTACAACGCCTGCTATACAAGTCGTCACCATTCCCACACCAAAGAGTGGTTTGTAGTCTGACGCGCGTAGTTTGCACGCCACACACACTTAGGATGCTTCGCACTTATACGCACTTAGGTTCTTCACTTCGAAGATTTTTATGATTTTGTCTTTTTTCACTTTCAGATTCTCCGATGGGGCGAAGTGGCTCGTACTACGACAAATTCCAGCGCCATGGAAGCCGCGAAACTTTTGATTTTAGGCGCTATCTCACTGCCCCGAGGGAAACGAATGAAGAAAGAGCTGCCAGAAAATCTCATGAAAGGCGAACTTATGAGGAGCAGCAAAGAAGAAGGGATGATCGACACGACTCTTCTCACAGAGGGGATGATTCTCATAAGAGGAAATCACATGATGATAAGGGGAAGGGCCACATTGCTGACGATCCGAGCAAACGGGTTAAACTTAGCGATCAATCAGCGTCTATTATTTTTGAGAAGACCAATGCTCCTAACCCTCTTGACATCTCCTCCGGTTCTCCTGCTCTCAAGAAGTCTGACATTCAAACAATTATCAACAGGCCTCAATATCAAGTCGGGGACGGTCCCCCTACACTTCAAAGCCGATTCCCAAATTGGTGCTTAAAAGGGGTGCGTTTCGACTTGGACTTGGTACCGATCGATAAGCAAGCCATGCTTAGGAATCTTGATGCTGTTAAGCTTGATATCGAGAGGATATCCGGATGGCAGAAACTTGTTGATGAGCTTCAAAGAGTTAACCATATGAATCTTGAAGCCATGTTGACAATGGAGAATGACAAGACAGAATGGGATAAAATTTGCAAGCAGCATGATGCAGAGATGGCGAGCATTACTGACGACAATGCGAGACTTGAGTCCGAAGTTAAAAAACTCAAAGAAGATCTCGCCACTTCTTCCGCTTCGCACTCTCAGAAAGAAGAAGTTTTTCAAAAACAAGTGCGGGATGCACATGCTGCTTAAAAGGATGCTGAAATGAAACTTGAGGCAGAGCAGCATGTTACTGAAAAATATCGCAAAGATACCGCTCAACTGCGGGAAAGAGTTAGCTCGCAAGATTTGGAGATTGCAGCATTAGAAGCTCGACTTCTCAAAGTTGAAAAAGAGCGGGATGAGGCAGTTGCCAGCCAAGTTGCAGCCATTGCCGAAAAAGAAGCGGCTGAGCAGTTGCACGAGGCGACGAAGGCAAAAATCAGCTCTACTCTATTTGACTTCTATATTCATAGCGTCTTGGGGCGCGGGAGCCTCTCATTCCTGGGTCCGACATATGAAGTGACTTTGGACGAAGTGTGGGAAGCAATAATTGACATGTTTGGAGGTGCTGGCTATGCAGAGACCGATCTTGAAGCGACTTATCTGGATGATGAAGCACGCGCCGCCCTTGCCAGGGGAAAAGAGCAGCTTGCTAGGGAGCGAGCCGAAGCAACAGGAGGAGAGTGTTTAGAGAAAGTGACTGTAACTGACCCTGCTCGTCCTCCAGCTTCGATCGATCCTGATAACATTGGTTCTAGTTCCTATTCTTCACCTTCCGCAAAAGCGGAAGTTAAAACTGCGACAACTGAGCCTTCCACTACTCAAGTTGATGAGAAGACCCAGGACGATGTTGAAGATGAAAAGTTTGAAATCGTCGTGATTAAGCCGACTTCTCCAGGTAACTTCGATGTTGATCCAAGTCGAGTAGATTACTTATTTTCTTCAACCGAGTTTGATGAATTTCTCGATTGTTACTTAAGTCTTGATGAGCCGATATCTTCTCTTTTTTGGAGAATACTGATTTTAACTCCTTTTCTTCTGTAGCGGAGGCACCGAGCGTTGTACACACTTCTTCTCTTCCAGCTGTTCCTCCTCCAACCCTTCAAGTCACTCCTGCTTCTCAGCCGGGTTCACAGGAAGAGCAAATAGAAGCCCTTCAAGGCTTGGAGGATCCAACCGCTTCACAAGAGCAGAAGGCGGAAGATCTTGAGGACAGTGAGAAGACTCCGGAGCAGTCTCTTGATGATAACACAAAACTTTCCACGCTGCTTACTACTCCGGGAAGTGAGTCTACTTCGAAGAGGAAAGGGAAGCGCGCCATGAGGAAGAAGAAGAAAAACATTTCAGCTGGAGAGGATAAAGCAGAAGAAGATCCAGCTACACCTTCTTCTCCTTCTTCCCCGACCCATCCACACCGGATTCCGAAACTAGTTATCAAACCGGGCGGGGGTACTAAAGGTGGCAGGAAGAAGGAGTGATAAGCTGGACTCTACTTTTCTTATTTTTCTTTTCGCTTTTTACATGTATTGACCGGAGATTGTGCGGATACCGGCCTCCTCTTATTGAAACCTGCATACGCACAAAAATTTCATAGTATGGAATAAAATGGTTCTTTTTTCTTATACAATTTCTTATTAGTATATGTGTGAACGTATTTATTCCTTATTTTTGCACAAGTTTCTTTATTTACTTTATATGATATTGCAGTGAGCTCGTGGTATGATGTTTGAGCGTTGTTTTTATTAATATAGCTATTTGCCCCCATACCATGGCTTACTGCAATATTCTGAAAAGACTTGTACTCTTATTTTTTAGAGAATAATTCTTCCGTTTTGAGGAAATATTATTCTGCTTTTAATAGAATACGCTTTGTATCGAAGAAGTTTTTCTTTCTCTTTCTTCCTAAAGAACACTTCTACTTTTGGGGATGATCACTTTTACTTGTTGAAAAGTGGATTCCCCTACGTAGTGAAGCGAGCTTCTGAAGAATTGTTTTGATCTATTGGACGTGCCCCATTAGGGGACTCTGTCTAGCACTTCACTGTTGAGAGTAAAAGTGTGCCTCTGAAGAGAGCTTACTGACATTTCTGAGGGGTAGCATTTGGACTCTGTGGAGTATCATGGACTCCAAAGAGTAGCATTTGGACTCTGTGGAGTAGCATGGACTTCGAAGAGTAGCATTTGGACTCTATGGAGTAGCATGGACTCCGAAGAGTAGCATTGGAACTCTGTGGAGTAGCATGGACTCCGAAGAGTAGCATTATGCTCTGTGGAGTAGCGTGGACTCCGAAGATTAGCATTCGGACTCTGTGGAGTAGCATGGACTCCGAAGAGTAGCATTATGCTCTGTGGAGTAGCGTGGACTCCGAAGATTAGCATTCGGACTCTATGGAGTAGCATGGACTCTGGAGAGTAGCAGTAAGCTCTGTGGAGTAGCGTGGACTCCGAAGATTAGCATTTGGACTCTGTGGAGTAGCATGGACTCCGGAGAGTAGCAGTATGCTCTGTGGAGTAGCGTGGACTCCGAAGATTAGCATTTGGACTCTGTGTAGTAGCATGGACTCCGACGAGTAGCATTATTGCTTGTGTCCTTCCACCATCTGCTTCCTAGCGATTCCTTGTTATCACTTCAAATGCATGTCCTGTCCTTTTGCAAGTTGTTTGCTTTTTGTCAGAGAAGTGTACATTATCGTTGAGTGAATCCACGGGGCAGACGCAAGCTACTTTACCGGATGTTCGTTTGCACAAACGATCGCGATTGGTTAGTCAGGGTCTGAAATCTTCTTGTTAAGAAGATGCCCACCTTGGTGGAATCACTAACTGTTTGAATAGCATCTCTTTTGTAGGAGTTGAATTTTGGAACTTTGGTGGCTTGACATTTGTTTGTTGAGTGATTTATAGGAATCGCTGAGCCTTGTGACGTGTTGAATAGGTGAGCTTTGCTTTGATAGCCTGCGATATTAAATCGACATTTTAGCAATATTTTTAACATATTTGCATATCGAAATGAGACAGGCATCTTATAGTATTAAAAGACACAAGACTTATAGTTCTTTATTATTGAATCACACTGATTTCTCAGCGGTTTACAATACAAGAGTTATACATCCATCATCATTTTACTAATTCAAGCAATGCTGTTAAGTAAAAAATTGGATGCAAGTGATTGTTGTTCCAGATTCTCGGGATTGAATCTCCATTTCCGCTGTAATCATAGTTTCTGATCCGTATGCCAGTTAGAATGGAGTGTGGTCATATGCCGTGCGAGAACCCCCTGTAACAACATTAATGACAAGCCTCTCAGATTCCTGCGCTTCAGCCTTGTCTTCTAAGCGGGATTGATGAGTAGGAAGTCGTTGCCCCTGAGTGGATGAGGTCGGGTCGACTCTGTTTTTCTTCACATATTGTTGCAGCTTATTCTGTTTCAGAAACTCTTCAATCACATTCTTTAATTGGCGACATTGGTTAGTGTCATGGCCAGGTTGATTGTGAAATCAACAGAATCTCCCATTATATATTGCCCCTCTCCCCATCTCAGGTGGTTTGGGGTACTTGACAACATCCTTTGTTGCGAAGAAGATATTCTCTGGTGTATCAGTTAAGGGAGTAAAATCTGGAGGATTAAAGCGGCGAGGTTTCTTCTTATTCCTTTGCTTCTTTTCTCCGTCATTTTCCCTTTTCTGGTTTCCAGATTCTGTTTTGTTAGAAGCCACATCGTTATTTTTGACTTCGGCGACAACTGCTTTTGTTGGCCCATGAAGGCTTTCTAGGCGCATGAATTCGTCGGCCTTCTTATAGAATTTCTCAAGTGAGTTTGGCTCCTTCATTTTTAACCATTTTCCGAATTCACTCGATTTGTCGATGGCTCGCATCAGGTAAGTCAGGATCATACGGGGTTCTGCATTATCCACTTCAGCTAGGGCTATATTGAAATGGTTCAAGAAAGATTTGATAGATTCTCCGGAAGCTTGTTCAAGGCTGGACAGTGACATTATATCCTTAGCTTTTGAAGCATACAATCTGAACTGATCCTTGAATTTTTGAGTTAAGTCAGAGAATTGATCTACGGACCGAACTGGTAGCTTTGTGAACCAAAGTAGGGCCACTCCTTCCAAGTACGCTGGAAATTATCGGCATTTAATCTCATCTGATGCCCTTGCACCGATCATATGCCAATCGTACTTGTATAGGAAATGATTCGGGTCACTTGTCCCTCTATAAGCCGGGATAGTAGGAGGTACAAATTTTCTTGGAAACTCTGCTTTCAGGATCCTTTCAGTAAACGGAGTTCTGCTTGGCGCAAATCCCCAATCACTCTCATTTTCTTTCCTTTGCATGCTCTCTTTCATGATTCAGCGAACCATCCCTGATAGGTATTCCTCATTGTTCAAAGACATCGCTGGGCAGACATCAGCCATTCTTTCAGAAGTTTGCCTGGGCAAATGTTCGCGAAAAGTTGGCTGCGGCCTTGGACCTTCAGCTTGGAAAGGTGGCGCTTCGGCGGTGCCAGCTGCTCTTTGAGGAATATCTTTTTCTTGGGAATTATGAGCATCCTCGGCGAAGACTGTTTCATTGTTTTCTGGTTGTCAATTTGCCCCAAGTAGGGCGTTTAATCTGTCCATCATCAAAGCATTTTGAGTTTCAATTTGTTGGTATAATCCAGATACAACATCGTCTAATTCAGCCCTTGTGACTCCAAAGGTGGGAGTTGCTTGATCTGCTGTTGGGGAAGCCGAGCTTCCCTCATGAGCATTTCCGGATCTGGTAGATCTACCCTTTCTTCCAGGAGTCATGATCTCAGATAAGCTTCTGGTTTTTAGAGAGATTGTTTCAACAAACTTTTGCGAAGCAATGGTGAGAGTATTCCTGAGTTGGGTTCTCAGTGAAAGCACCAAAATGTTAACGCTAAAAATTGAACGCTAACACCCTGGTGTGTGTAGTAGTAACGTGAAAGCACCACCCGTGATACGGGAATAAGAAACAAACAGAAAAGTAGCATTAAACAGTAAAAGACAACGATTTTATAGTGGTTCGGCTTAAGATCAAGCCTACGTCCACTTTGAATCTCTTTATTGCTGATTTTGGTTACAAATTGATACAATGCACTTCAGAATACAATACACTTCGATTCCTAAACACTTCAGACTAGTAGCTCAAACTTCGATGATGTGATTTGTTGAATCCATGTTGGATGTGCAAGATCTCTTTCGAAGCTTGTTGTAGTGTCTTTGGTGTTGGAGTTCTTCTAGTGTTGATTCAGTTGAGAAAGCGGCAGAGTAGCAGTGCTTCAGAGAATGATCGAAAAATACCCCTTACTCCGTAGGAGTAGCTGTCGTATTTATAGAGAAAGCTCTGGGCAGAATTTGAGCACACAAGTCCTAGGTCGTGTACGACCTAGAGTAGGTCATGGGTCGGCAACGACCTAGGGGTTGGCGACTTATCTCTAATGCACTTAATTTCCTCTGAGCGGGTTAGTAGGTCGCACGCGACCTAGAGTAGGTCGTAGGTCGTCGACATCTTAAGAGAATAGATCAACTGGAGTTATTAGGTCGCGAACGACCTAGTGGATGCGGCATGGACATAGCTTCATTTTGCTTTAGTTCGATAGGTCGTGGCATTGCTTAGCTCGGTACGAAGTTAGGTCGGTAAGTCGCGAACTCCTTAGGTCGTATGCTTCTTAGGTCGGTAAGTCGCGAATCAGAAGATGGTTAACAGAGTTCGAGTAATTTCGGTGTGTTCTTTGACAAAGGAAAAAAAAGTTACGCTGGCATAGAAAGGTTGAGAGAGCGTAGTTTATACTTTATAATAGGTCGATGAAACATATATTCGGAAATAACTATTAGGATTTTGTCTCCTGTTTCCATTATGTGCTCTCTCTGCCATTCTATCTCAAGTGTTGAGACTCAACATCCACTACCCAGCTCATATCTTTCCATCTCCAGCATGCAGCCCTGGCAATTATTCTTGAACATCTATTCTATCAACCCATTCCAAACTCTGCTCTCTTCACTACCCAGTTTAATATCTTTGCCATACATCCCTCCCTCACAGCCTGACTTATTTTATATATCCTTTTGTCGGAAAACACCCTGAAACTGTTTCAACTCCCTTATAAGTACCACACCAATTCCGGATATCTTCAAAATGCGTATGCTGTAGTTGCAATTTACTTGACCGTGATGGTTTTATGGAAAGGGATTGTTAAAATGACTCTACATTTGGATAAGGGAGACAATTTTAGAGGGATTCATGTCCATTTTATAATTGTTAGGGGGCTTTAATATATTAATTTATATTAATGTGTGTACAATTTTACCCTTACATTTACCTTGCTTTAACTTCACTGCCAAACCAAACTTCTCATTCGCATTCAAAATACTAGGGTTCCATCGATAACACACTGCCAAAAATAATTAGGGTTTAGGAGCATTCAACAAATTCGATGATGGTGCGAACGAAGACCACTAAAAGGAAGAGGCCTGATCCCAAAATCATGGAGCAAATCTTGGAAAGATACGTGTTTTTAGGGTATTGAATTTTAAAGCTATTTTGACCGTGTTAGTTGTTGAAGATGAACGGTGAGTAGAGAAGAAGAAGAAAACGGTGGGGGGTTTTGGCTTTTAATTTATTAAACGGTGGCACGGTGCCGCAAAACATTTTTATTAAACGGCCATACTTTGCCGAAGAAAACATATCATAGGAATGTTATAGTATTATTGAATGGACAACGTGTTGTCCTTTTTCTTAATATTAAGCAGCAATGCCTTACCCTTTTTTTAATTAAATTGTTCCCCCGCCGAAGTAAACCTAGCACTTAAATGATGTTGTATTTTGATTCAGTAAGGTATTGTCGTTTTTGTTTTAATTATTTGGCACAACCTTGCTGTTTTACCGTTTTGAATACAATGTTACCCTACCGTTTTTTACCAATTCAACTCTAAGTTTATTTGCAGCCAAAAAAAATACATCTATGTCTATTTATGTACCATCCACGGCTTCAAATCGAAAGAATTTAGCTATGGAAAGACAAAAACAATTGCTAGAGCAAAAATGAAAAGAAGTGTTTGTAAATGAACAAGAAGACAATAAACCTGAACAAAGTGCTAATGAGAGTAGTAGTTCTGATGAGAAGACAAATAGTACTGATGGTGATGAAGGCGACGAGGAGGATTAAAATGTAGAGCATGAAGAAAGTGAAGGCGACGAAGGCGTTGAAAATGTAGAGGAAGAAGAGATAGATGAAGAGAAAAGGAGGACAAGTAAAAAAGAAAGGCAAGGGTCCAAGAAAACAAGCATCCCCTCAGCCATCTGAATCTGAAGAGAGTGAAGGTGACGAAGGTTATGAATATGAAGAGAAAGCAGAGATAGATGAAGAGAAAAGGAAGACAAGTAAAAAGAAAGGTAAGTGTTCGAGAAAACAAGCATCCCCTCGACCATCTGAATCCAAAGATCAACCATCGCTACTGTTCGCATTCAAAGAGCATATAGCTCATAAAATTTGGAACTCCGATGTAAGTTTACCTTTTATGATGTCGAGAATTAAGGTAAAGTTATTAGTTTATATGTATTGATTAATGTATATATAACTTAGGAAACACGGGGAGAAGCCAGAATAGTAAAAGTTCATAGTCATGTTGGAACGCAAGGTTGTGGGATTATAAGGAGAAATGTTCATTTGTAAAGGATGTAGTTGTTTAGTCAGGATTTTATCAGTTAGTGATGCATGCTCATGAAAAACTTGATAAAGTTCTTGTCAATTCCTTTGTCAAAAGATGTTATCCTTAAACACACTTTTCACCTTCATTTTGGTGAAATGAGAATTACTATTGATGAAGTCGTTCACATGACTGGCATTTCAACTAAAAGAAGAGCTATGACATGACCCCTTGGAGGATATAGAGGTGTTAGTTATAGTGATGTGTATGACCCGCTGGATCATTGTCTTGGGGTTGACAAGGAAACTGCTGGTGGATGAAAAGAAGATTAGATTTGAGAACTTAGTTTAAAGGTTCCAAATAGTCGGATAGTGATGAAAGCAAGACACATTGTGCGATGGGATACTTTTTGTACACGATTGGGTGTTTAGTTTGTTGTGGTAAGTCTGGGAATAAAGTGTTTGTGCATTTTCTACAATGCCTTAGAGAGTTAATACATGCGCATATTTATTCTTGGGCAACTGCTTATTTGAGTTGGTTGTTGCAAAACTTAGGTCAAAGTACAAGAAAAGATGTCCACCAAATGACTGGTTGTATGACATTTCTTTAGGTAAGCATACGTGTTTATATTCAAATCATATATAATATCGTCTATTTATACATAATTTACTTGTTTATAGTTTGGATTTTTGATCATTTCCAAGTCTCAGACGACATAATCAGTGTGCTGGCGCGGTTGAATGTGAGAGTTGCTTGCTATTTTGCCAAGGAAACTAGTACTAACTTAGCCTCTAATTTGGCTACTCTTAGAGAGAGGATGATGATATGCAAAGCTGTGATATTATTTGGGATTGTTTCAAGAAAAAACGACAATTTTACCAATTTTAGCAATCTGCATTATACAACGGTCCTGTTATTTGCTTTAAAACCATAGAATTATACCTCCCCCAAAGATTTCTACATCAATTTGGTTATGTTCAGAACATTCCGAATACTACATTCACTCTTGACAAGAAGAAGTTTATGTCATCGTCTCGAGGATTTAAAGCTACTTACTATAATCTAGGTGATTTTGATTGGAGTGAATGGAGGAATCATCTCTTCAATGAGAGCCTAACATCACGAGAAATTATAAATCCTTAGGATTGTGATGAAAGTTATATGCAGTGGTACAAAAATGCATCGCATCCTCTTGTGGCCAATCTGAAGAAAAGAATTACCGAACCAATGAATGCTAGTGAACAAGATTCGCTTCTTGTTTGCATTGTAAGTTTCTTACTTGCATTCTTTAATTTGTTTCAAAAAACAAAATATTCCTAATACATATAATCCTTGTATTGATTCTTCTTTTTTCTTTCCATAAATGTCGACTTAGGCACATTGCTAGTTTTATTCAATCGCGTGCTCCTAGTGAATCAATAACTCAAGTGTTAGAAAAGATCAAGTGAATAGAGGAAGCTAAACCATTGGAGCTTTATGGGGAGACTGTGTAAGTAGAAGAACGTAGTTACGAAGGCGAGCAAAACTAAAGCTACTACGGTTGGAGCGAAAGACAAGCGTGTGAAGGAATTTGCAACTAAGAAAAAGTAGATGCGGTTGGTTTTGGTTTGTTTTGTGTTTTGGTTGGTGGTATGAGTTTGCTGATGTGGTTTGTTTTGTATTAAGACAATGTGTTATGTTGTTTGAATGTGTTATTAGGGTTATTTAGACAATGTGGTTTGTTTTGTATTAAGACAATGTGGTTTGTTGATGTGATAGTCGTTAATTGTGTTGATTTAAAACCTGTTAATTGATGTGGTATGTTTGTTAATTGTGGATTAAAATATGTTAATCTATGATATAGTATGATGTGGCTGTAAATTTGTTAATTGTGGTTTGTTTAAAACTTGTTAGACAATCTGTTAACTTGTTAATTAAATGGTAGGCAAGGGTTAACATTTTCTACTAAATTCGGCAAAACACAACCGAACAACAGTATGAAAAACGATAATTGGTGGCCGTAAACGCTTGGGTTAGAAATGAATTCTACATACGGTCGGGGTCTATCAAATATTTTAAATGAAAACGGTAACGTTTGGCCGCAAATTCTTGGGTTTGATAGGAAATGCACAGATGGCAACGGACCGTCAAATATTTTTTATTAAAATGGCAACAACGTGTCGTATACTCTCCGGTTAAATATGAATACTACAAACGACATGTCCTTACCGATATTTTTATTTAAAAATGGAAAATTTTGGCCGTAAACTCTCGGGAAATATATACGTTGGTTAGACTGCTTTTACCTATCGATATTTTCTGATTAAAACGGTAAGCTTAGGCCGTATGCTCTCGGGATAGAAATGCTTACTTCAGACGGCCATACTCTACCGATATATAACCCTTAAAACAGCCCATAATTGCTGAATTGTTGTGACTTTTTGTTTTTTACTCCTCGAACTACAATGCATCCTTACATCCCATTACACCGACTTAACATCCTAGTACAAGATAACAACAACAACACAACTTGCATTTAAACCAAAATAAGAGTACAGTCCAGTCAACATCCAATCACAAAATTTATGTATTTGTCAATTCTTCCAAAATAAGAGTACATTAAAACCAGTCAAATAAGAGTTGCATTTTAAACCCTAAAACTATAATAACATTCCTAACAATCTACTCTGCTTGGACTAATGTTTGATCATCATCATTAGTTTCCACCAAAGTCGTGTGCTTGTTAATTCTGCCTTGGTACTGTCTAATCCAGTCGCTTGCGTTAATATTGAATATCCTCTGAAAATATGAAGATTATGAAGTAGGAGGTAAAGGAGAGTCTGGTTTGAGTTGAATACAAACAAAATGAGAATCAGTAATCGCACGACAAAGAAGCTTCAGCATGCTTAAAGTAAGAAGGATCTCGTTTTGTTGGTTTGTCCTTTTCTCTTTGCTTTGCAGAAAGCCTACCTTTTCTTATTGCGGCCACTGAGGGTTCTAAGGCCACCAGGGGTTCTAAGGCTTTTGTTTTCAATCGAAAAGTTAGTACTTTCAACTCACTTTGCAACACAACTCGCTCATTATCTGATGGGCTCTCATATCTACTTTAGAGGGCTTTAATTTCAGGTAACTCAAGAAACCCAGGAGTCGAACGGTGTAAAGTCAGAGGTGTGCATGTTAGTTGTTTCCAAAAAGAATCAACGGTGCTAAGAGGAATATAATTGTATATCAATTTAAAGTCCTCAAGCATATGAAAACAAGGTAAGCCATTAACTTTCCATAGAATACATCCACAACATTTAATAGTTGAACCAATGTAATGATCGGCCTTTTCGACCCCCGAATGTCGACATTAATACATCCATGGTATTCACGTGTTGAGCACCTAAGTACCGGAAAGATAGAACGTTAGGGTAAAAGAAAAAGAAATGGAAATAGAACAAAAAAGAAGAACACAATACCAGAATCTCACATGCGGAACGCGTTGGAACTAGACCAGCACGCAGCGGAAGAAATGGGTGAATTTAAAAAAAATTACAATTTTGGATCATTAATGGGCCTTTAAAGTCTAAATACAATTGGATCTTATCTAAATTCTCTTTTAAATAAAATCTTTATTTTATTTAAATTGTTAAATTGGAGATTTGAATGTAACTTAATTTATAGCATTATAATGGATGTATCAAATACATCCATTTATGCGAATATATATAAATAGTGCTAATATATGTAATAAAAACATGTAAAATGAATTTACAGAAGAATTCATTTCCTTCTCTTACCCTATGCAATAAATAAGGGAAGATATGTCAAAATATAAAAAGGAAGAAACCTTTCATTTCTCTTCCTCTTTAATTGAATTAATTGATGTTGTGTTTCGGCACTCCAACGCATCCTCATAAACGGGTGCTTCATTGTTTTGTAATAGCGTCACCTAATGAGGCTTCCGATGTGCCAGTGTCTCAATTGAACGTCCCTTTCATCGCCTTTCGAAACGGGCACATACATGGTCTTGGCAACACTTGCTTGTAACAAAAGGAATTCCCAATGTTACGTGCCACCAATTCCACATATATACCACATCATGCGCCATATTTCTTGTGATGTGATACTTATCGTTTAACCCATGAACTCTCAAAATGCAAGCTGCACCTAACAATTCTACACATTGGCGAGCATTTCCTCTGACCTTCATTTGGAGCACACTGAAGAAGTTCTGCAGTGGGATCAGGCTACCTTTTTTCTCACTTCTTACGCAGTTGGGCAGGGACGCGTTACCAAATCTCCACCTTAAGGCAAGTACTTTCCACTCAAGCCATTTTGGAGCATCAGTTCTGAACACAGGAGAGCAGGCTGTGTATCTAGCAGTGGGGTCAAGCTGCTTATATACCTCCAATCCTCAAGGAGTCCTTGCTTCGGTCACTCTCGCATCATATAATTGTCCCTTGTATCATCGGCTCTGATACCATGTTGTGTTTCGACACTCCAACGCGTCCCCATAAACGTGCACTATATTGTTCTGTAATTACGCCACCTAATAAAGCTTTCGATGTGCCAGCGTTTCGATTGAACATCACTTTCATCGCCTTTCGAAATGGGCACATACATGGCCTTAGTAGCACTTGCTTGTGACAAAAGGAATTCCCAATGTTACGTGCTACCAATCTCACATATATACCACATTATGCGCCATAATTCTTGCGAAGTGGGACTTTTCATTCAACCCACACACTCTCAAATGCGAGCCATACCTAACAATTAATGTTGAGATTCTATGATTCAAATTATACGTTATTTTGAAGAGGATTATGTGTTCTTCACTATAAAAGAGACATGAGGTCATTCGGAGCGTAGAGGAGGAAGTTATGGTAACGAGGAAAGTAATCATGTTTGTTCATTGTTTTTAACATGGAAATGCATAAATTATTGAATTGCATTTGCATGAGATGGCAAGGAAATAAATACACGCACACGTTGTGGAATAAAATATATGCAAAAAGATATGCAAATTATTTCTTTCTCAGTAAACGTATTGCTTTGGGATTATTTATTTTCATCTTTGTTAATTAAAGGAATCGGTGAATTACTTGCTATATTTGCACCATTTGTTACCATTGTAAATTGCCTCCATTATCTTCTTACCATATCTTGGAAATTTAATCAACGGCTCTCATGGATTTGCACTGGCTACATATTGAAGATAGACTTCATTGTAAACTCATCCTGGCATTTAGCCGACGATCCCCTAATAGAGCGTCTCTTTTCGTTAACCCTAATTTAGGGCTTTGGTATGTAAATTCTTATCTTGTAATCTCTTGTAATTCTCTCATGTGTAATAAAATCTCTCTCCTTGTACTGAACGTACACTATCTTGATGATAGTGGAACCAGTATAAATATTGTGCGTCTCTTTTCTTCTTTATAGTTATTTGCTATTTATTTGGAGTAATAGAATAATTGCTGTTAGATTAAGTAATGTTCAAATTAGCAAATCTAGATCTTGTTTATTATTTTTCCCAATTTGTGCAATTTTTGCACAACAGATTGGTATCAGAGCAAGGCGATTTGTTTAAATTGTGCATCAATGGTTTCTAGAAAGAGTGGTAGATCTGGTGGTAATTATGCTATTACTCATTTGGATGGAAAAAGAGATTTTGTGCAATATGGAAGATAAAGATGGAGGAGATTATGTTGAGAGAGAAGAGCGTTTCAGTCTTGGAACTTTGGTGATAAGGAGTTTAGCATGTTGAAGGGACATCTGGATTTGGGAACCTATATCTGCTTCACGGCTCAACGCTGATGTGTGAGTCTTATGTTAATTTCCATGGGAAATTTGGGAGATTGCAAAAGGAGATTTTGTTTTCTTTTCGTACACCATATTTGTAGTCCACTTGGTTCTTCGAGTACTAAGGATGGTGCTCATAATACTGAAGAGTTCAGCTGATGTAGCTGATTTTGGTGATGGATTTGGCACTGTTGAGGCTTGTTGACTTGTGATGCCATCTTGGAGAGTTCAGTTCATAGAGATGATTTTTGGCGGATTTGGTGCCGATAAGGTATGTCGTCGATTTTGTGATGCCATCTTAAAGTAGTTATGCAAATCATGTGTGGACTTTGGTGACATCGTGAAATTGCTAGTTAGCTTTGGATTTGTTGATTTGTATATTGGTGCGTTCGAGCGTGTCTCAGACTTGGTTTGTTGTTTTTTCCCAACGACTGTGGTGCCACATGATGGTATGTGGGAGGAGAGAGATTTGTCTTGCATATAGAGATTTGGATTAGCCTTTTTATGTCCATTGGCTTTTGTTTTTTGTCTCTATCTTTGGATTGGTGATTGCGAGAATTTTTTTGGCCTTGGTGGCGTTGAGATTATTTTGGTATCTACCTTCTTTTGATTTTGGATATTTTCAACATTTTATTGATAAAAGAGGACATAGTTTGAGCTCATTAGCAAGGTGTGATGGGAGGTGGCCATGCTAGAACTCATTGGGTAAGTATTCATTTTTGGTATCTATCTCGTTAAGAGATTTTGGTTGAAGGTGGAGTTCATTTTTAAGAATTTTATGTTGAAAAGAGAATTTGAATTGAGATGCAGTGTTGAGATTCTACGATTCAAATTATATATCATTTTGAAGAGGATTATGTGTTCTTCACTATGAAAGAGACAGGAGGTCGTTCGGAGCATCAAGGAGGAAGTTATGTTAACAAGGAAAGTAATCACGTTTGTTCGTTACTTTTAATATGAAAATGCATAAATTATTGAATTGCATTTGCATGAGATGACAAGGAAATAAACACATGCACACGTTATAGAATAAAATATATGCAAAAAGATATGCATATTATTTCTTTCTCATTAAATGTATTGCTTTGGGATAATTTATTCCATCTTTGCTAATTAAAGGAATGAGTGAATTACTTGCTATGTTTGCACCGATTGTTACCATTGTAAATTTCCTCCATTATTTTCTTACCATATCTTGGTACTTTAATCGACGACTCTCATGGATTTTCACTGGCTATATATTGAAGGTAGACTTCATTGTAAACTCTTATCTTGTAATCTCTTGTAACTCTCTCATGTGTAATGAAATCTCACTCCTTTAGACTGGACGTACACTATCTTGATGATAGGTGAACCAGTATAAATATTATGCATCTCTTTTCTTCTTTATAGTTATTTATTATTTATTTGGAGTAATAAAATAATTGCTATTAGATTAAATGATGTTCAAATTGGCAAATCTAGATCTTGTTTATTGTTTTTCCCCATTTGTGCAATTTTTGGACAACAATTAATATAGTAAATTACATTAATTAATGGAATGTTTTTCTTTATTAATTTAAATCTATATTAATTAAGTGTAAGATATGAAAAGTGTGAATATATCGAATGTATTCATACTTTAATTTGTATGACCAAAATGCTAAACATAAAGTAAGTAAGATAAGTTGTTAACATAGAATTAATAAGAATAAATTGAACGCAACCATATAAGGATCTAATAAAGTAGGAAATGAAAAATGGAATCATTGATTTATTCACTTTCCCTTTAACAAATTCAATTAATATAACATCGTTTTATATGCAAGAGGTATTATGATACAATGACATAAACATCAACTAGTAATTAATGTATATATGTAATTGCCTCACTTTTAAATTAAAAAGGGTTAAATTAGACTTTAGCAATTAAAGATACAAATATTTGAAGTTTATATGTATGCACACATATAGTTATACAAGCATATGTTTGCAATATAAAACCAAAACTTTCTAATAAAAATTTTAATTTGACAATCTACATTTCATTCTGAATTATCAACTTAAATTGAACTTTTAGTTTGGAAATTAAACAAGAGTTTGGAAATTTTACAAAACTATAAATTTAGAAAAGATATATATATATATATATAAAATTTAAAATTACATAAAATTTCATCCAAAATTTTAGATCAAAATCTTTCATGCTTGCATAAACAATATTCAAACTGATTGTATTTAGTCATTAATCATGCAACGATAGAAATTAAATTTAAAATACGAATTAAATTACAACTCATTTGAGATTGTGTATGTAAATATTATAAAATATAATTCACTAGAAATTAATTTATAATAATTGTAATGTAAAATATAACAAATGTAGATCTAAATGAAATGAACATAAGATACATATTTTTAATTGAGAAAGTGGTTATCAATTTTCATGTTACAACATAGTCCATATGAACATAAATAAATCACACAAATCCAGACATATGAATATAGAGAATATGTAAATGAATTAGTTAGAAATTACCTTGAGAAGTTGCCATTAAATCACTCATTAAATGATGAATCAAAAGCTCTTAGATTCCGTGAATCGATCTTATTACCCAAAGCCTTGAAGCACACATTGAAAATGAATTCCACTTAAGATGTTGCCTAGAAGTCACACATTGAATGATGATATCTCCTCAAATCTTCAAGATCCTCGTCCTATCCTTGCAAGATGTGGATGAACCCCTTTTGTTTTGTTTTATTTGGAGTTGAAAGATTTTTAGAAATTTGATTTCTTTTGTTTTCTGCCATGAAAAGTTAGAAGAGAAAACGAAAGAATGAATAAGAAAGAATGAATTGTACGTACATAATGAATTAGAGAGTATGTTTTATTTGAAAGAATGACACATTTCACATTCTTTAGTTAAAACTTCCCTAATTAATCCTCTTGATTGTTTCTTTCTCTCCAATCCTTTCTTTACATATGATATGTCATCGAATGACATGAAATTTCCACAACTCATGTCATCAAATGACATAAAATTTCCATAAATCATTTCATGCAATTATCTTTAAATTACATAAATATTGTCTATTAATGTGCACAACTATAACTTTTATTTAAAAATAATTACAAACAACTTCCAAACACCAAATAAAAAATAATTAATATTTCTTAAATATCAATTAATTTAATAAATTTACAATATTTTATAAATTAATTCAAACATGTGGTTTTTCGAAGAATTCACAATTACGGTTGTGCGACTCAAAGGTGTAAATTCAGTCAGCGATTAATATCGAACTATTCGAATATTAACGTTCACACGTCACCTAGCAGGTGGTGTGATATTTTGGCTGAATTTATCGCTTACACGCCTTTTGATAAAATTCAATTTTACTTATTATAAGCAGTACCCAATAGTGATAATTATTTACACCAATTCTCTTCATTAGAACTTGATGCAGCTCAGGCCAGGGATGAAGGCATAAGTCGTACGCGACTTAAGGAAGTGAACATAAGTCGTCCACGACTTATAGGGGTAGATCGTGTATGATCTAAGGCTACAGGAGGAGCGTCACGAAATGCACAAGTCTTAAGTCGGCTACGACTTAAGGGAAATGTTTTAAGTCGTCCACGACTTAAGGAAAAGGGGCTACGACTTAAAAGCCTAAGTCGTCCATGGCTTAGTAAAGCGGAAGTAGAAGATATAAGTCGTCCACGACTTAACGAGAATGATAAAGGTGAAGCGAGTTATACTGAAGAAGAAAATCAATGACTTATGATAAGTCGTCTACGACCTACGACTTAGTTAAGTCGTCTGGATTCCTTAAGTCGGATACTGGGTTAAGTCGTTGAAGTTTTATCTCCTAAGTCGTCCAAGCTTAAGTCGCGTGAAGATGCTGCTGTGTTATGTGTCTAAGTCGTTACCGACTTAAGTTGAGTCGTGTGTTGTTTGTTTTTTTAGTCGTGTACTATGTAAATAAGGTGTATTGTATTTTTAGGTCATACCAGGTTAGGTCGGCCATGTTTGTGAGTCGTTGTATGTTGTAACTGTTGAGTCGGAGCTGTTGATAAGTCGTCGCCGACTTATAGTAAGTTGTCTACTTTAGGTCGTGGGGTGATATGTAACGACCCAGAATTTCGAACAAATTAAATTGAAAATATTTAATTAATTTTAAATATTTGAACGATGATTTAATTTGAATCCTCAATATAACTTTGAAATTTGCGATTAAACTTTAAAATTTAATCTATTGAATGTTGAATAAAAATTTAAATCTTCAATTTAAAGTTGAAGAAAAATATTTCGAAAGCTTTTAAAATTCGTATTGACAATACTGAAGATAATAGAAGCTTCAGAATTTAATTTCAAACTGTTTTGTTCAGTTTTGAAAATCATATCGTTTGAATTGAATTTAAAAATAACGTTCCGGGGCACAGTCTCGGATTTCGATGAAACCAGTTCCATTTTGTCCGGAATATTGAATTATTATCGGATTTCAAATTTCGTATTTTTCGGAGTTGTTTTGTGACCGTACGGTTAGAAAACGCGTTGAAATTTTAAAACGAATTCAATTTAAAATTTAAATTTAAATTAGTCACATCAGCTACCCTATAACTTTGCAATGCCGACCTACTCTCTGCTAAATCACGTTCTTTGTCTCCCCATTGCTTTACAAATCTCACGCAGAGGATCCCTCTTTCAATTTTTAAATATTCACGTCCTCTCCTCTTTCCAGTTTTAAACCAACAGAAGAAAAAAATTGTTAATGGCCGAAGCCCCTCTCTCAGATTCAAATAGGAAAAAAATAAAATCAAATGAGAGAAATGGGAAAAGGGGAAAGCTTGCGTGCTCGAACACGCGAGGACATCGCGACATCAAATCGAAAAGGGGGAGGCACTCGCGTACAGGCGACTTCCGATCGAGGGAGGGGGGATCAATCGGTCGATCAAAGAAACCCTAATCGAGCATCGTGAGGGTTAGGTGAAGTCGACAAGGCGATGGCGTACGCAAGGAGGAGGAGCAGGTCGAAGCGGCGACAGTGAAGTGGAGCTCGCGACCAGGGCGCTCGCGTGCGATGGCGACAAGGGGACTCGAACCCGAGTTCGAAATTGATGGAGGTGGCGACTTCTTCGGTGTCGCGATGGCTTGTTTGAGGGCAGCAATTCTTGGGGTCAACTGGAGTTCGAAGTCGAATGGCCGGAGTCGAGCAGAAGGCTGGAGTGCGTTCGACTGTGAAGGTGGCTGAAGTCATAGAGGTCGATCTGGGGATGTTCGACAGAGAGGGTAAATTGAGATTTTCATTAAGGAAGTTTTTTTTTAAAATTTAAATTCAATTTAAATCCGAAGATAAAAAAAAATATTTATAAATAAATTTATACAGTAAAGTTCTGTAAAGAAATTTATTTTCTTAAGCTTGTAGATTCGTGTATATGTATTTATGTTAGGGAAATGATTACAGTCAGGTGAAGTTTTTATTTAGAAAATAAATATAAAATCATTAGCTAGAAAATTTTAATTGATTAGCCTAAATTTAAGTTCTTAAACGAAAATTAAATTTTCCGATTAGTTCAAAATATTTTAATAAGGAAATTTTGAGTAATTTTGTTTAATAGTTGAAGAGATTATTTAAGATACGTATTTTAAATAGTTTGAAAGAGATAAAAGAATTTATTTCAAAAGGAAATAAATTTAGAAGTAAAATTTGGAGTAAAAAAATTGGTTCAAAAAGAATTATCAGTTAATTTAACTATTAAAATGAAATCACCGATGAATCAAAATTATCAAATGAAAATTTATTTTTCGATCTGCTCGAACATTAATGAATTGTACAATATTTATACAAGGTATAAATCGGGAAAACAAACTGGAACAAAATGGAAAATGGGATTGCAAAATAAAAGCAAAGGTGAGATCTTTCTCACTCAAAATGAAATTTGATATTGCAGTTATTGATTGATGATTGCTGTTTGGATGTGATATTAGATATAATAGGATATATCTATATATATATAGCAATATATACATATTGGCATATGTATATATTGGATTGATGATTTCCCGCCTCGTATAGCGGATGAGACCCTATTGCGCCGTTAGTAAGCGGATGATTTTTATAAAACCCATATACCGCGATATTCCACCTCGAAGTGGAATGGGTATTGTGCTAACATCTGTGGATGCAGGGAAACAGGTTGGAGGGATCCAACTGGATTCCTCACCAGTATTTATTTATTTACAGATATTGATGTATATTCTGTTATCATATTGATATATAATGTTTGTTGTTGTGATTGATTAATTGGTGCTGTTGCATCATCGGATTCAGTTTTGAAATGTAAAAATAACGACTTTTACTTTAAAAGGGTTTTTAAAGTCATTTTTGAAAATATACATTTTATGGAATTTTTGAATTGATTTATAAACGTTAAAATTTTAAAGTTATAAAAGTTATAATTTTTAGTGAAATATAACCAAAGTGTCGTTTTTGAAATAAAAGTCGATTTATTTATAAAATGGTTTAAGTTGGGATTTTTGAATAACTATAAACGATTTATATAAAAAGATTTATAAAAATTGATATTTATAAATCAAATATTGGAATTATAAAACGAGTTTTTATAAGTGTTAAAAATGAAATATTTATGGAATTCATAAGTAAATGAAATTTATAGATTTATAAATTGTGAAGTTATAAAATGGATGAAACTGTCGAATAGGAGATTTATAAAAAATTAACTTATAAATTGGATTTTTGCCTTTAAATGTAATATTGATCGAATTTGTTAATAAAAGAGATTTATTAAATCAAAGTTGTTATGAATTATGAAGATGAATTTATAAACGTTGTTTTCTAAATTCGAAAATAAATCAAATTTGATAAATTAAATATAGAAAGTGATTAAGGGAATTTTATCCACGATTTTGGATAGTGGATAATTCTTGGAATAAATGTGTAGAAAAGATTGAAATTTGGTTAGTGAAGTATATTCACGATTTTGGACAGTGAATATATTTTTAAGTAAAATGGATATGGTTTTGGGGAAGCGATATTATAAAATGAAGTTAATTGTTTTAAAAGATGTTTTAAAACGTGTTAAGTATCGAATACATAGATTTCAACATTCATTGTTGAAATAGACGTTTTCGAGAAATATAAGGAAATGGTGGACTATAACACTGTTGTTATAGTAAATGTTTTATATAGTATTGGGATTTATATATCTATCTTAATTCCGAATCCCTATACTATTGATTTTGAGTCATCGTAACGATGTTTTACGTAACATTCGTTTTGACTCAAATAGACGTTGTTAAAATAAAAGATTTCCTTGAAGAATGAAACATATACTTAATTTTGATTTAAGTATATTGAATATTTTCAAATGTTGAAAATAAATAGTCTTGTGAATTACTTATTTTAAATAAGTATGGAATTGCTTTTCCAATATGAAACGAAGGGTTTGAAACTTTATCTTTTAAAGATAAATTGAAAAGTGAATATTTGAAATTTGTTTTCAAACGGTTAAGTGTGGAAATTTTATATCTAGTAAAGATATTTTTGGGAAATAAATAATTTTGAAAAATTATTTGGAATCTGATGATGTTGTGCATCTTTATTGATAGTTAGATAACCGACTATCAATATTTACCTTTAATAGGTATTTGTTGTGAATTGGATGAATTTGAATGCCACACTTATTTTTGAATAAGCGCTCACTATTCGGGTTAGCCGGGAAAGGGCCATGGGGTCGTATAACCCATTCCGAATATGTGATACGTCGTTATGAATCGCATTTGATGACCGGTGTTGAAGACCGGATATTTTTGAAAACGGAAGGATTACCGTCGAGTTACTCTACATCGGCTGATCTCCGATTTAGAGGTTTTATCACCCTTAGTGACGGGAAGTCCGGACGTGATTAGAAATTTATCCGGATATGCAAGGGCTTCGTGAGAAGTGCCTTCGGTTCTGTTCGATCCCGGAACAGACTTGTATGGATTGTATGTCTGACGTTACAGATTGAGATATAAAGCTGATTTCTTTCAAATACATATCTGTTGGTGGCGGAGAATTTATTCACTTAGCTTAACACCCTTCTCTTAGACGTACGAGCTCAGAGGTTATGTAGTTGAAATTTATCAGCAATATACTCCCAATTTGGTAACGTGGCATACTGAGTGTTGCTGTGAAATGATCAGTGTTTGATCATTTACGATATGATCATTTGTTTGATCTTATATCTTTGTGATCATAGGTTGATCATTTGTTTGACCCGAAGCATGGCTTTTGAAAAGCGTAGCTTTGTGGACGAGACTTCGTCGAGCCTCACACCCCGGAAATGGTCAAAACAGGAAGGATGCGGCAAGGTTCTAGGGAGTAGCGCCCCTTAGTGTATGTCATTCCTTCTGGATAGAGGTGGTATCATGGTATGGAGCCCAGATACTTAACCTATGTGGTTACTGCATTATTATTATTATGTGGTTGTTGGAAATCGGGGATCCTCGGGATGATCGGTTACGATCGGGGGATGGCAAACGCGTGTCAGTAGTTACCTATTTTTGTAGAGGTAGCCCGGCCTTGTGTTGGCAGAGATCCGGTTAGGTTCTCGGGACGTCATTCCAGAGGCGTTCCTTCGTGGAATAGGAAGTTCCTTAGCCTGACCATTTGTTGGAAATCCAAAGAAACAATACGATCCTTGTACGGTTTTAGTTGTAGAACCTATCATTCACTTATGGTGGCGCCCCACTGTTTGGATGGTAGCTATAGTAGGCATAGTTCGAAATGTCTATGCTGGCTAAGATTTATATTCTACTTTCGAAATGATTTCTACACTATGCACTAATAATAATATCAAAAAGAATTTGATTTTGCGTAGTAAGCATCTTTGACTATCATAAGAAGAAATTCCTCCAATTCTGCGTTTGCATTGTGTGTGTGGTGGGAGGTCTTATGGTAGTTTCATTTTCCAAAAGCATTGCGAATTTGTTTTATTTTCTTTGTGAAAAATAACTGTTTTACGATCTCACACCAGTCACCATGACTGACTCGGAGTTTATTGTTTCCCTTCTAAACTCTGGGTGCCCACCAATTTCCACACGGGCAGTCTAGAGTTATGTTATCAGGATATTCTGGATATTCTGGAGCTTTGGAAGCAAGATGGATGACGAGACGTAGTATTTGTATCTGATATTATTTATTCCGCTGTGTATTCTGTATGAGGAAAAGTTTATATAACTGTCCTTTGTTGTATATTGACTCTGATTGATGTATGTATAAACTGATATAGTTCTTTGTTTTAAAAGACTAGTGATTATCTATTATATATTGTTCCGCTGCGATGTGTAAGATTCTGATATTGTTTTCTATTCTGATGTTGTTCTGTTGTTCTTCTTTTTTCTTCTTCTTTTCTTTTTCTTCTATTTTTCTTCTTCTTCTCCCTTTTCTTGTTCTTAAAACCCCTCAGGGTTCGTATTTCCGTGCATCTTGAGTTAATCAATGGAATTTAGTGTTTAATCAAGGGTGCGGATTTGCGGGTCTTGACAGCGTGGTATCAGAGCATATGGTTAAGCGACAACCCTGCTCTGTTGGGTGTTACTCATTAGAGATAGAGTCAGCAGTACTCTAGAATGAGTTTGAGTGTAATAATAGATACGAGTGCGTATTTGTTAGTTAATATAAAATTGTTTTATATTGTGATGATTGGTTTGTTGAGTGGTATATGGATTCTGGTCGGTATTGTCCGTACAACTCTATCGATAGGGATCTCTAAACACTTGTATAGAACAATTCGGCACAGTATTGTTTTTAAATTGGGTAAATGAAATAATTTTACCCAAAACTATTTTTGTATATAAAAGAAATAATTTTCTATGAATTATCATAGTATTTGGATGTTTGGTTGTTAGTAAATAATAATATTAAATTATTATCAGTGAAATTGAATAAGAAATTGAAATCATAACTCCAAAGTTAAGAAATTAATTCACATACGAATGAAATTTAAGAATATAAATTATAAATGTGACTTATAATTTGAAACGGAATTCCAGAGAAGTTTTTGGAAATGTTTTTGAAAAGAATTTAGAAATTTTAGAAATTAAATCCTTTTTGGAGTAGAAAATGATTTTCGAAGGTTTTGAAAAGTATTTTGGAGGGATAAAAGCTCTAAACTCTTTTCGGTCGCTGGAAAATAATTTCGATGATGATCGCGACATCACCGGTGTTCATTTTCGGGTTTCCAAAAGAGGAATTGCTGCCAAATTGTTTTAAATGAAAGTTGTTTGGAAAATTGGGTTTTGTTTGGAAATTCAAAAGGATAATTTGAATTGTTTTCAAAATGGCTTTGAAAGGTTGAAAAGACTCTGGAATACTATATAAAAATATTTATGAAATATTATGAAATTGATAACTTGTAAAGTTTAAAGTTAAATAAAAATCTGACTTAAAGAAATAAAAACCATATACAAATAGGATTTGTGAATATGAAATATTAATGTGATTTTTAATCTGAAATAGAGTTTCAGAAGAACATTTGCAACAAAATTCAATAATGAAATGTGATTTGATTTGAATCACGTTGAATAGGAAATTCCTAACTTGGAAAGGAAAAATGAATTGAATAATTCATGAAATGGAAGTTGAATTAGTTAAATTGAAACTTGAATTGTGAGCTAAATGAAAAGAGATGGTTCGAATTTAAAGATAAATTCAAGTTAGTAGAAATAAATTTTCAAATGAATGGAATTTACAATTGTAAGTGAATGTATAAACGATTTGATAAATCGAAATGTAAATAAGTCAAAGACTTATAAAATATTTGAAATTTGATAGAAATGAGAATTCAAATTGAAAATGAAAGAATTTGTGAATGAATAAATAAATTTGCAATTGTAAGTACAAGAACATGAAATTGAATGTTAAAATTCATTTTGAATTTGTAAGTAAATAGAACTGGAATTGAATTTGATTTGTGAAGTATTAAACTAAAATTAGTAAGTGAAACTAATTGAATATTGACCAAATTAATAAGGTTTGGAACGAATTAAATTCAATAATTATGAATTGAAATGTAAAATTGAATGATAATGGATATAACTTCAATAGTAAATTAAAAGAGGATATAAGTAGTTTATATTGAAAATTTTGTAATAGAATTGTGCAAAATGGTTTGAATATTGTAACTAGATATTATGGCTAGTAGGATATACAGGTGTTATGAATTGGGATTTTAATTTTGAAGATAAAATTGAATTGCTCGACAAAAGGTAAGTATTTAAATTTCAATATGAGATTTGCTGATTTCTTGTCTAGCCGCTTGGCGTTTTCTTTTCTTTTTGAAATCTGAGAGTCCGTAGGGACGTTTTGTAGTCGTGCCGTATTAGCCGCGCAAAGGAGACGCTGGCAAAATTTTTCGAAAATTTTGAGCGTTAGAAAATTTTTGAGAAATTTTGAAAGTTTGAAATTTGAATTTAAATTTGAATTTTGAAGTAAACAATGTTGTTTTGAAACTTATAATTGAAGTTAGAAAGATAGTTGAAATGATAATGAATCTTTAGTAGAAAGATTTGTTTTGATAAATTGATAAAACTATTGGATTGTGAAAAATAGTAGACGAGTTAAGGACTTTTTTTCCTAACTTGTAATTTCGGGACGAAATTCTTTTAAGGAGGGAAGTTTGTAACGACCCAGAATTTTGAACAAATTAAATTGAAAATATTTAATTAATTTTAAATATTTGAACGATGATTTAATTTGAATCCTCAATATAACTTTGAAATTTGCGATTAAACTTTAAAATTTAATCTATTGAATGTTGAATAAAAATTTAAATCTTCAATTTAAAGTTGAAGAAAAATATTTCGAAAGCTTTTAAAATTCGTATTGACAATACTGAAGATAATAGAAGCTTCAGAATTTAATTTCAAACTGTTTTGTTCAGTTTTGAAAATCATATCGTTTGAATTGAATTTAAAAATAACGTTCCGGGGCACAGTCTCGGATTTCGACAAAACCAGTTCCATTTGGTCCGGAATATTGAATTATTATCGGATTTCAAATTTTGTATTTTTCTGAGTTGTTTTGTGACCGTACGGTTAGAAAACGCGTTGAAATTTTAAAACGAATTCAATTTAAAATTTAAATTTTAATTGGTCACATCAGCTACCCTATAACTTTGCAATGCCGACCTACTCTCTGCTGAATCACGTTCTTTGTCTCCCCATTGCTTTACAAATCTCACGCAGAGGATCCCTCTTTCAATTTTTAAATATTCACGTCCTCTCCTCTTTCCAGTTTTAAACCAACAGAAGAAAAAAATTATTAATGGCCGAAGCCCCTCTCTCAGATTCAAATAGGAAAAAAATAAAATCAAATGAGAGAAATGGGAAAAGGGGAAAGCTCGCGTGCTCGAACACGCGAGGACATTGCGACATCAAATCGAAAAGGGGGAGGCACTCGCGTACAGGCGACTTCCGATCGAGGGAGGGGGGATCAATCGGTCGATCAAAGAAACCCTAATCGAGCATCGTGAGGGTTAGGTGAAGTCGACAAGGCGATGGCGTACGTAAGGAGGAGGAGCAGGTCGAAGCGGCGACAGTGAAGTGGAGCTCGCGACCAGGGCGCTCGCGTGCGATGGCGACAAGGGGACTCGAACCCGAGTTCGAAATTGATGGAGGTGGCGACATCTTCGGTGTCGCGATGGCTTGTTTGAGGGCAGCAATTCTTGGGGTCAACTGGAGTTCGAAGTCGAATGGCCGGAGTCGAGCAGAAGGCTGGAGTGCTTTCGACTGTGAAGGTGGCTGAAGTCATAGAGGTCGATCTGGGGATGTTCGACAGAGATGGTAAGGTGAGATTTTCATTAAGGAAGTTTTTTTTTTAAATTTAAATTCAATTTAAATCCGAAGATAAAGAAAAATATTTATAAAGAAATTTATACAGTAAAGTTCTGTAAAGAAATTTATTTTCTTAAGCTTGTAGATTCGTGTATATGTATTTATGTTAGGGAAATGATTTACAGTCAGGTGAAGTTTTTATTTAGAAAATAAAAATAAAATCATTAGCTAGAAAATTTTAATTGATTAGCCTAAATTTAAGTTCTTAAACGAAAATTAAATTTTCCGATTAGTTCAAAATATTTTAATAAGGAAATTTTGAGTAATTTTGTTTAATAGTTGAAGAGATTATTTAAGATACGTATTTTAAATAGTTTGAAAGAGATAAAAGAATTTATTTCAAAAGGAAATAAATTTAGAAGTAAAATTTGGAGTAAAAAAATTGATTCAAAAAGAATTATCAGTTAATTTAACTATTAAAATGAAATCACCGATGAATCAAAATTATCAAATGAAAATTTATTTTTCGATCTGCTCGAACATTAATGAATTGTACAATATTTATACAAGGTATAAATCGGGAAAACAAACTGGAACAAAATGGAAAATGGGATTGCAAAATAAAAGCAAAGGTGAGATCTTTCTCACTCAAAATGAAATTTGATATTGCAGTTATTGATTGATGATTGCTGTTTGGATGTGATATTAGATATAATAGGATATATCTATATATATATAGCAATATATACATATTGGCATATGTATATATTGGATTGATGATTTCCCGCCTCGTATAGCGGAGGAGACCCTATTGCGCCGTTAGTAAGCGGATGATTTTTATAAAACCCATATACCGCGATATTCCACCTCGAAGTGGAATGGGTATTGTGCTAACATCTGTGGATGCAGGGAAACAGGTTGGAGGGATCCAACTGGATTCCTCACCAGTATTTATTTATTTACAGATATTGATGTATATTCTGTTATCATATTGATATATGATGTTTGTTGTTGTGATTGATTAATTGGTGCTGTTGCATCATCGGATTCAGTTTTGAAATGTAAAAATAACGACTTTTACTTTAAAAGGGTTTTTAAAGTGATTTTTGAAAATATACGTTTTATGGAATTTTTGAATTGATTTATAAACGTTAAAATTTTAAAGTTATAAAAGTTATAATTTTTAGTGAAATATAACCAAAGTGTCGTTTTTGAAATAAAAGTCGATTTATTTATAAAATGGTTTAAGTTGGGATTTTTGAATAACTATAAACGATTTGTATAAAAAGATTTATAAAAATTGATATTTATAAATCAAATATTGGAATTATAAAACGAGTTTTTATAAGTGTTAAAAATGAAATATTTATGGAATTCATAAGTAAATGAAATTTATAGATTTATAAATTGTGAAGTTATAAAATGGATGAAACTGTCGAATAGGAGATTTATAAGAAATTAACTTATAAATTGGATTTTTGCCTTTAAATGGAATATTGATCGAATTTGTTAATAAAAGAGATTTATTAAATCAAAGTTGTTATGAATTATGAAGATGAATTTATAAACGTTGTTTTATGAATTCGAAAATAAATCAAATTTGATAAATCAAATATAGAAAGTGATTAAGGGAATTTTATCCACGATTTTGGATAGTGGATAATTCTTGGAATAAATGTGTAGAAAAGATTGAAATTTGGTTAGTGAAGTATATTCACGATTTTGGACAGTGAATATATTTTTAAGTAAAATGGATATGGTTTTGGGGAAGCGATATTATAAAATGAAGTTAATTGTTTTAAAAGATGTTTTAAAACGTGTTAAGTATCGAATACATAGATTTCAACATTCATTGTTGAAATAGACGTTTTCGAGAAATATAAGGAAATGGTGGACTATAACACTGTTGTTATAGTAAATGTTTTATATAGTATTGGGATTTATATATCTATCTTAATTCCGAATCCCTATACTATTGATTTTGAGTCGTCGTAACGATGTTTTACGTAACATTCGTTTTGACTCAAATAGACGTTGTTAAAATAAAAGATTTCCTTGAAGAATGAAACATATACTTAATTTTGATTTAAGTATATTGAATATTTTCAAATGTTGAAAATAAATAGTCTTGTGAATTACTTATTTTAAATAAGTATGGAATTGCTTTTCCAATATGAAACGAAGGGTTTGAAACTTTATCTTTTAAAGATAAATTGAAAAGTGAATATTTGAAATTTGTTTTCAAACGGTTAAGTGTGGAAATTTTATATCTAGTAAAGATATTTTTGGGAAATAAATAATTTTGAAAAATTATTTGGAATCTGATGATGTTGTGCATCTTTATTGATAGTTAAATAACCGACTATCAATATTTACCTTTAATAGGTATTTGTTGTGAATTGGATGAATTTGAATGCCACACTTATTTTTGAATAAGCGCTCACTATTCGGGTTAGCCAAGAAAGGGCCATGGGGTCGTATAACCCATTCCGAATATGTGATACGTCGTTATGAATCGCATTTGATGACCGGTGTTGAAGACCGGATATTTTTGAAAACGGAAGGATTACCGTCGAGTTACTCTACATCGGCTGATCTCCGATTTAGAGGTTTTATCACCCTTAGTGACGGGAAGTCCGGACGTGATTAGAAATTTATCCGGATATGCAAGGGCTTCGTGAGAAGTGCCTTCGGTTTTGTTCGATCCCGGAACAAACTTGTATGGATTGTATGTCTGACGTTACAGATTGAGATATAAAGTTGATTTCTTTCAAATACATATCTGTTGGTGGCGGAGAATTTATTCTCTTAGCTTAACACCCTTCTCTAAGACGTACGAGCTCAGAGGTTATGTAGTTGAAATTTATCAGCAATATACTCCCAATTTGGTAACGTGGCATACTGAGTGTTGCTGTGAAATGATCAATGTTTGATCATTTGCGATATGATCATTTGTTTGATCTTATATCTTTGTGATCATAGGTTGATCATTTGTTTGACCCGAAGCATGGCTTTTGAAAAGCGTAGCTTTGTGGACGAGACTTCGTCGAGCCTCACACCCCAGAAATGGTCAAAACAGGAAGGATGCAGCAAGGTTCTAGGGAGTAGTGCCCCTTAGTGTATGTCATTCCTTCTGGATAGAGGTGGTATCATGGTATGGAGCCCAGATACTTAACCTATGTGGTTACTGCATTATTATTATTATGTGGTTGTTGGAAATCGGGGATCCTCGGGAAGATCGGTTACGATCGGGGGATGGCATACGCGTGTCAGTAGTTACCTATTTTTGCAGAGGTAACCCGGCCTTGTGTTGGCAGAGATCCGGTTAGGTTCTCGGGACGTCATTCCAGAGGCATTCCTTCGTGGAATAGGAAGTTCCTTAGCCTGACCATTTGTTGGAAATCCAAAGAAACAATACGAGCCTTGTACGGTTTTAGTTGTAGAACCTATCATTCACTTATGGTGGCGCCCCACTGTTTGGATGGTAGCTATAGTAGGCATAGTTCAAAATGTCTATGCTGGCTAAGATTTATATTCTACTTTCGAAATGATTTCTACACTATGCACTAATAATAATATCAAAAAGAATTTGATTTTGTGTAGTAAGCATCTTTGACTATCATAAGAAGAAATCTCCTCCAATTCTGCGTTTGCATTGTGTGTGTGGTGGGAGGTCTTATGGTAGTTTCATTTTCCAAAAGCATTGCGAATTTGTTTTATTTTCTTTGTGAAAAATAACTGTTTTACGATCTCACACTAGTCACCATGACTGACTCGGAGTTTATTGTTTCCCTTCTAAACTCTGGGTGCCCACCAATTTCCACACGGGCAGTCTAGAGTTATGTTATCAGGATATTCTGGAGCTTTGGAAGCAAGATGGATGACGAGACGTAGTATTTGTATCTGATATTATTTATTCCGCTGTGTATTCTGTATGAGGACAAGTTTATATAACTATCCATTGTTGTATATTGACTCTGATTGATGTATGTATAAACTGATATAGTTCTTTGTTTTAAAAGACTAGTGATTATCTATTATATATTGTTCCACTGCGATGTGTAAGATTCTGATATTGTTTTCTATTCTGATGTTGTTCTGTTGTTCTTCTTTTTTCTTCTTTTTTTCTTTTTCTTCTATTTTTCTTCTTCTTCTCCCTTTTCTTGTTCTTAAAACCCCTCAGGGTTCGTATTTCCGTGCATCTTGAGTTAATCAATGGAATTTAGTGTTTAATCAAGGGTTCGGATTTGCGGGTCTTGACATGATAAGTCAGAAACGACTTATGAGTTGTACATTTTCTGGGCGTGTGTTGTAACTTCTATAAATAGGCCGGTGGTGCCATTTGTAATAGTTTAGTTGATTTGAAATAAAAACTTTGTTTTGTTAGCTTTGTGCTTTCACCAAATTGGTAGTTGAGTGTAATCTCCTATCTCCACTCTCGGATAGTCGAGTGCGCTCGATTCAACGACAGCTGAAGCCGATTCACGGAATCTAGTGCGCTAGATCAACGTGTGAAGAATCGCAGATCTTTGAACCCGGTATCGTGCGCGATCAACGAGTTCGGGATAGCTAGAATTCGGTATCTTCGGATCAACGAATTCGGGCATTTCAGTATTCATCAATCCATCGATTGCTACTTTCATCGATCTACATTGTTTTGATTAATCCGCTGCGTCAGTTTGGTATCAGATCTTGTTTTAGCCAATCATAGCTAAATCGAGTCTTGGAGTCGATTTATTTGAAGAGTTAGAGAGGCCGAGCTACATCAAGCAAAGCCGAGTCGAAATCGAAGTGTTGGAGATTGAAATTTGCATCATTTAGAGAAGTTGTGTTCATCATGTTCATCATATTTTTGCAACAAGGTTGGAGTTTTCGATCCACATCACTTTGGATCAAAGTTCGAAAGGTGTTTGAATTTTGAAGTGTTTGTGAAGTTTTCAAGCATGCCGCCAAGAAGAGCTAATCGACATCAAAACGTTGAAGCATTGTATCGAAGAGAAGAAGCTGATGAGATGGAGCAAAGAATCAATGAAAACTTTAGTGAAAAGCTTAACGAAGGAATTGGTCGGTTAGAGAAGATGATGTTAGAGATGAATCAAAATCGAAGAAGGGATTTACCTGAATCTAACCATGGGGGAAGTAGAGTCTCACCACATTCCAATCGAGAGAGAAGTGTTGATGATGATCAAAGATGTGGGAGGAATGTGAATGATCGTGAACGGAGGAATGTAGATAGAAGGGATGTTGGTGGAAGACGTGATGGTAGTAGAGATGTTGGTGGTCAGGATCGACATCGATATACATCTGATTTTGAAGAGGAGTATGATGGTGGAAGTGTTCATGGACAAGGACGTGGACAAGGAAGAAATCAGTCGGAGTATGATCACAAGTGGGAATCTGGGATGAAGACTGAAATTCCAGAGTTCAAAGGAGGTATGCAAGCTGAAGAGTTTTTGGACTGGTTGTCTAATGTGGAGGAGATTTTTGACTTCAAGGAAGTTCCAGAACATCGTAGAGTGAAGTTGGTTGCTACAAGGTTGAGAGGTAGAGCTTTGGCATGGTGGCAACAAACCAAACTTACACGTGAACGGATGGGGAAGTCAAAGGTTGAATCATGGGAAAAGATGAGGAAAATGATGAAAGCCACATTCTTACCTTACAATTATCAATCGCTTATGTATCAGAGGTTGCAAAACTTGAGACAAGGGACGAAATCTGTGAATGATTATGCTGACGAATTTTATCAACTGATTGCAAGGAATGATATTATGGAGACAGAGGAACAACTGACAGCTAGATTTGTTGGAGGGTTACGAATGCAGATTCAGGATATGGTGAATATGTTTGATCCCAGATCAGTAGCTGAAGCACACCAGAAGGCGTTGGCTTGGGAAAAGCAGGGTAGACGAGGAGGTGGTGTGTTTACTAATTCCAACAATCAAGTGAAGAGTGTTAGTGGAAGTTCTAATGTTTCTAAACCTACCAGTAAACCAGTGGTGAAGGAGGCTGAGAAGGCAAAGGTTAACAACAGTTTCAAGTGTTATAATTGCCAAGAAATGGGCCACAAAAGTAGCGAATGTCCAAAGCCGAAGAAGAGAGCTATGATAGCGGAGGTTGAGGATGAGGATGAAGAAGCTGAATGTTCCAATTCACCACCTGATGAGGAGGAAGAAGAAGTGTCAGGAGACGAAGGTTGTAATCTGATGATGAGGAGGTCTTGTTTGACACCAAAGCTAGAGGAGGATTGTAGTTGGTTGAGAAGCAATATATTTCAGTCGACATGTACTATTCTGGGGAAAGTTTGCAAATTTGTTATTGATGCTGGAAGCTGTGATAATATAATATCGTCAGAGGCTGTGAGGAAGTCGGCATTGAAGACTGAGAAACATCCGAAACCATACAAGCTGGCTTGGTTGAGAAAAGGCGGGGAGGTGAAGGTTGGACGAAGGGCTTGTGTGAACTTTTCAATTGGAAAGAAATACAAAGATGAAATCTGGTGCGATGTGGTAGACATGGATGTCTGTCGTTTGTTGCTGGGGAGACCGTGGCAGTATGATAGGGCGGTGCAACATGATGGGCGTACCAACAGTTACAGTTTCATGTTTGAAGGCACGAAGATTACTCTAGTTCCAAAGAAGCGACAACCAGAAGAAAACAAACTGGAGGAGATTGAAGAGCTGAAAACTTTATTATCCTTGAAGAAGTTTGTTAAAGAAGTTGAAGAGGAGCCTGAGGTGTTTTTGTTGATTGGATGAGAGAGTCATGAAGTGGTGGAAATACCAGAAGAAGTAAAACCAGTACTGGAAGAGTTTGACAATGTATTTCCAGAGGAGTTGCCAATGGAGTTACCGCCGTTGAGGGACATTCAACATCAAATTGAACTTGTTCCAGGAGCTGTGTTACCCCACAGACCACACTACAGAATGAGTCCAAAAGAGCATGAGGAGTTGCGAAGGCAGGTGGAAGAATTGCTTGAACAGGGGCGTGTGCAGGAGAGTTTGAGTCCTTGTGCTGTACCAGCTTTATTGGTACCCAAATAGGATGGAATGTGGAGGATGTGCACAGATAGTAGAGCATTGAATAAGATCACAGTCAGATACAGATTTCCAATGTCGAGGCTTGATGATTTATTGGATCAAATCAGTGGGTCCGTAATCTTTTCTAAGATTGACTTAAAGAGCGGTTATCATCAGATTCGCATTAGACCAGGGGACGAATGGAAGACAGCATTCAAGACGAGGGAAGGATTGTACGAATGGCTGGTTATGCCGTTTGGTCTGTCGAATGCACCAAGTACATTCATGAGGGTGATGAACCAAATTTTCAGGCCGTACATTGGGAAATTTGTGGTAGTTTACTTTGATGATATTCTGATTTACAGTGCTAGTACGGAGGAGCATGTTCAACATTTGAAGAAAGTGTTAATTATTCTTCGTAAAGAACAATTTTATGCTGCTACAAAGAAATGTGTTTTCATGGCAAGGAGTGTTTTATTTCTGGGGTACGTTGTATCGGAGGGAGGAATACAGGTTGACCAGAGTAAAGTCAAAGCAATTAGAGATTGGCCGCAACCTAAGTCGATAACGGAAGTTCGGAGCTTTCATGGGTTGGCTTCATTTTATCGGAGGTTTATTCCACACTTTAGTAGTGTGATGGAGCCTGTGACTGATTGTATGAAGGGTAAATAGTTTACATGGTCAGAGGAAGCAGGAGATGCTTTTGGGAAGATCAAGGAGTTGCTGACGTCTGCACCAATTCTAGCTTTACCTGATTTTCAGTTGTTTTTTGAATTACATACCGACGCATCGAAGGTTGGAATTGGAGGGGTGTTGAGTCAGAGGGGGCGTCCTATTGCATATTTCAGTGAGAAGTTATCAGGAGCAAAGATGAGATATAGTACATATGACGTGGAGTTTTATGCTGTTGTGCAAGCTATTAAACACTAGAGACACTATCTATTTCAGAAAGAGTTTGTTCTGTATACTGATCATGAGGCGTTGAAGCATTTACAAGGGCAAGACAAGATTTCAGCGAGACATGCATCGTGGATTGCATATCTGCAACAGTTTATGTTTGTTGTGAAACACAAATCGGGAGTGACGAATCGTGTTGCGGATGCGTTGAGCAGAAGGAATCATTTGTTGACTACAATGAAGGTCGAAGTGACAGGGTTTGATGTGTTGCCAGAATTATTTGTCGATGATCCTTACTTTGCAAAGTTTGTTGATAAAGTCAAGGAGGGAGAGACGGATGAGTTTTTGATGGTAGATGGTTTTCTGTTCAAAGGAAATCGATTGTGCATACTTGATTGTAGTTTGAGAATGAAGATTGTAAAAGAGCTACATGAAGAAGGACATGTTGGGAGAGACCGTACGATACAGTTGATTTCACAGTCTTACTTTTGGCCATCTATGAGGAAAGAAGTGGAAAGGTTTGTGGAGCGATGTCATATCTGTTAGGTTTCGAAAGGAACTGCGACCAATGTTGGCTTATATATGCCGTTACCTGTACCAACTAAACCATGGGTTGATGTGAGTATGGACTTTGTGTTGGGGTTGCCGAGAACACAACATGGAAACGATTCCATTTATGTGGTGGTTGACCGATTTTCGAAAATGGCACATTTTATTGCTTGTAAGAAGACGGCGGATGCTGTTCATGTTGCTCAGTTATTCTTCAAAGAGATATATCGACTTCATGGATTGCCAAAATCTATTGTGTCGGATAGGGATACTCGTTTTCTGAGTCATTTTTGGCTAAGCTTGTGGAAGATGGTGGGAACGAAACTTAATTTCAGTAGTGCTTACCATCCGCAATCCGATGGATAGACTGAAGTCGTTAACAGATCTTTGGGAAATTTGTTTTGGTGCCTTGTGAAGGATAATCTGAAGAGTTGGGATATGAAGCTATGTCAAGCAGAATTTGCTCATAATCATGCAGTAAAACGGAGTACAGGATTCAGTCCATTTCAGATTGTATATTCAAGCTTACCCAAGGGGCCGTTGGATTTGACAATAGTACCACAACCAAAGGGAACTGTTAAACAGGCTGTTGATTTTGTTGATGGATTGGCAGAATGTCATAAGGTCGTTCAGGAATGATTGGAGAAAGCAAATGAAAAGTATAAACGATCTGCAGATTTGAACCGAAGAAATGTTGAGTTTAATGAAGGAGATATGGTATATGCTGTGTTAACAAAGGATCATTTTCCAGTGGGCGCTTATAACAAGTTGAAAGCCAAAAAAATTGGTCCTGTAGAAGTCGTAAAACAGATTAATGAAAATGCTTATAAATTGAAACTGCCGGAGGATGTGTACACATCTGACGTCTTCAATATTAAGCATCTTGTACCATATCATGGGGATGAGTTTGTTGTGGAAGAAGAGGGTGAAAATTCGAGGACAAATTTTTCTCAACCTGGGGAGGATGATGCAGCTCAGGCCAGGGATGAAGGCATAAGTCGTACGCGACTTAAGGAAGTGAACATAAGTCGTCCACGACTTATAGGGGTAGATCGTGTACGATCTAAGGCTACAGGAGGAGCGTCACGAAATGCACAAGTCTTAAGTCGGCTACGACTTAAGGGAAATGTATTAAGTCGTCCACGACTTAAGGAAAAGGGGCTACGACTTAAAAGCCTAAGTCGTCCACGGCTTAGTAAAGTGGAAGTAGAAGATATAAGTCGTCCACGACTTAACGAGAATGATAAAGGTGAAGCGAGTTACACTGAAGAAGAAAATCAACGACTTATGATAAGTCGTCTACGACCTACGACTTAGTTAAGTCGTCTGGATTCCTTAAGTCGGATATTGGGTTAAGTCGTTGAAGTTTTATCTCCTAAGTCGTCCAAGCTTAAGCCGCGTGAAGATGCTGCTGTGTTATGTGTCTAAGTCGTTACCGACTTAAGTTGAGTCGTGTGTTGTTTGTTTTTTTAGTCGTGTACTTTGTAAATAAGGTGTATTGTATTTTTAGGTCGTACCAGGTTAGGTCGGCCATGTTTGTGAGTCGTTGTATGTTGTAACTGTTGAGTCGGAGCTGTTGATAAGTCGTCGCCGACTTATAGTAAGTCGTCTACTTTAGGTCGTGGGGTGATAAGTCGGAAACGACTTATGAGTTGTACATTTTCTGGGCGTGTGTTGTAACTTCTATAAATAGGCCGGTGGTGCCATTTGTAATAGTTTAGTTGATTTGAAATAAAAACTTTGTTTTGTTAGCTTTGTGCTTTCACCAAATTGGTAGTTGAGTGTAATCTCCTATCTCCACTCTCGGATAGTCAAGTGCGCTCGATTCAACGACAGCTGAAGCCGATTCACAGAATCTAGTGCGCTAGATCAACGTGTGAAGAATCGCAGATCTTTGAACCCGGTATCGTGCGCGATCAACGAGTTCGGGATAGCTAGAATTCGGTATCTTCGGATCAACGAATTCGGGCATTTCAGTATTCATCAATCCATCGATTGCTACTTTCATCTATCTACATTGTTTTGATTAATCCGCTGCGTCAAAACTATATCACATGAGGACTTACGGAATTTGGTAATGATCAAAATTCCAATATCGTCCACATTTAACTTTACGGTCGAAACATAAAGTCCATTGTTCAATAATAACAACTATTATTAACCGAATTGATCTGGCTAAAGACTTTGACATTGAGTTGACATCAGTTGACCGTGATACTAACCTCATATAATTGAGGAGACGAATCCTCTCCCGAATAGTGTTTCACATCCAATGCTTTTGCTCGATCCAATTATAGTCGTTAGATGGATGTCGTGCCATGATTTAGCTATCACCAAAGTGGAGCTTCCACATTGAAGATTAACACTATTCTCAAGTCGAGAGAACTATGTAAATTAGTCACATCGATATTTTCTGTTTGATGGTTATATTAACCAATTGAAACCTATTAAGTGAGTCATTCCATAGTTATCCTATAACTATCAGTATGTAACCCCTTGGTGACCCCAGCAACCGTGGGTAATAAACTGCCCAACATTTGGGGAGCATTCTGTACTATAGTCTCAACGAATGTATTGATATCCAGACTCAATACATCTTGATCAAAAATATTTAAAATGGTATATTTATTTTCATTGTGATAAATTACTCATGGTTACAACAATTTGTAACTAGTATCACAAAACATACCATTTACAGATTTTCTATTATATATACTGTTTGTACCAAAAATGGGTACAACACTCTTCGAAAGTTTTTGAAGAGATAAAAGTGAAGAAAGAAAATTAAAACTGTGGATTATCTAACAAAAACTCCAAATAACAGAAAGTAAATTGCATAGAAGACAACAATTTAGAGTGGTTCGGCGTTTCGCCTACGTCCACTATGAAGTTTGATGATTTTATTGCTCAATACTTGAAGATTACAATTTCTTGTGATGTAGTACAACTGATTTTATGAGCTAAGTCTGAATCTAAAGAAGCAGTGGTGATTTTGAGTAAATCTGGCAGAGTCTGGGCGCTCTTTAGCTCTTAGAATTGTCCGACCCCTTTTTTGAATGACCAGGGGCTCTATTTATAGGTTTGGGAGGCTGATATTTCGCCTAAATTTCGGGAGACTACTTCTGGCATGTGAGGGGGCCCACATGCCCGCTTTCAGGAAATCTGGGCCCACTTTGGGATCGATTCGAAGTCCATTCAAATCGATCAAGAAATTGTCCAATCGAGCTGAAATTTGGTGTGGACATTCTTCAACATGTGTGCAAGCTTCTGTGAAAATTTCATGGCATTTGGACTTAAGGATCTTGAGATATGGTCGATTCAAGGTGATGATTTTCGCCAGAACGTTACGTTCGAATCGATTCATTCGAATCGATTGCTACGAATTGATGGTAGAGCACGCGAGGAAGTTGACGTGGCGCGCGCTTTTCGTGTCGATCTGCTTTTTACTCCGAGTCGACTGGTTCGACTCCATGATTTTCGCCACTTTGACTTGATGGACTCGAAGACACTGGTCGTTCCTGGATTCGAGCAGGACTTCGTTCGTATCGATCGATTCTCTCTTCAGTTTGGTCGATACGAAACGACTGCTCTGGATGGATTCGAAGTGGAGTAATGTCATCGATTCGAAGGAACCCAATTTGATGGATACGAACCAGATGGAAGTGAAGCTATCTCCCTTACGATTGATTTGAATGCTATGGATTCGTACAGAGGCAACACTTATGGATTCGAACAGGGGTAACTTGATGGGTTCGAATAGGAGTGTTGCCCATGGATTCGAGCAAGGGCTATGGATACGAAGACGAGGCTATTTCTTCCAACTTGCATCGATCATAACTTGAGCATACAGATTCAGATTGACTTGAAATTTGGAACGTTGACTCTTATGGCTTTGCTTGTCATATCTTATCAATCGTGGCTCAATCCGGACTCGGACAAAATTTATCGATATCTCTGACAAGCGATACTTTGTTTTTAGTCAGTCCCTTGGTATCTCGGCCTTGCCAAAAGGTGGGATAACATTTGCCCCCCAAAGTACGTCTTGTGTAAACATGGCGTGCTTTGAAAAGTTGCAGTCTTTCATGCTGAATATTTCCATTCAATTGGTTACTTGACAGTCGTCTTTCAGTCGTTTTGTTGTAATCTTCTTTTAAACAAATGTTCAACCAGCGTGCTTTGCTTTGGTAGACACAAAAATCTTTGATGGATACGAAATCCTGAGTCGTATCAATGAGTCTTTGTTGCTGTGGATCCAATGTTGATGGATTTGAGCCGATGGTTTCGAATCGATGGAATCGAATGTTTTTAGGGACATCTTTATTTTATACTTCGTATCGATGAACTCAGTGCATATTGGATGGGTTCGAATCGATGGATACGAAGAGTGGTCTCGAACTGGTGGTTGCCGATGTTTCCTTCGATTCGATGGAGACAAAAGGTCGAGGGATTTGAATAGGATACTTTGAATCGATCTGGTTTTGACTGGTTGCGAGCGATCACGTAGACCGGGAGGCGAATCGACCCGGTTACCTTCTGGGTTTCATATAAATACCGGGTACCTCGGCATTTTTTACTTTTTACTTTTCACTATAGCTTCTTGCGCCTTCGAATCGATCCAAGATTTCAAAATTGAATCGTTTTCTTGTGCGCTTCGAATCGAACCAACATCCAAGCCTTTTTTAATCTAATTTTACTTTTAGGTAGATAATTCGACTATGTATTTGGAGTTATAAGATCTGAAATCCTTTCTGATTCCGTTTGCATTCATATCGATCTAGATGGAGTCGAAATCGATTTGGGCGGCGGAGTTTTGTCATGGCGTTCACATCGATCTGGGAGCACGAAGTTGAGGATTGGAGGTCGGGTCGATTACAAAAGGCGAGATGCCGTATCGATCCATTGAGATCGATCGTGGAGCTGCCCCTTGTGATCGATACGAGACTTCTGCTCCAATGATCGATACGAAGCCTGTGTATCTTTAAAAAAGCAAAGTTCCATTTGTAAGATCGATTCGAAGCCATTGTTAGTCCAGACTGGTGATGGATACGAAACCCTGGGTTCCTTATCGATTCGGAACTCCGTTATGATCGATGCGAAGCGTATCGATTCGCCCGAGATCGATTCGAGGACAATGCTTCTCTGATCGATTCGAAGTTAAAATCCCGGCTTTGATCGATACGAATAAAGGCTTATGGATACGAACTTTTACACGATCGATAGCATGATTCCGACGAGCTTCATCTCTGCACATTTGACTTGAACTTTTATACTGCATACTTGATTATCCTTCGAAGCTCGTCGATGGAACTGTACTTTGACAAATTAACACAAACTAATCACCATGAATTCTGGACGACACGGTTTAAGACGGTCAGCAATGACGGTCACTCTAACCAACTTCATAATTTCCAAAGTCTTCATCTTGTCTTCGGTTTTGCTGAATTTACTAAGTATTAGCTGCACTGCACTTCACACACTTTACACTGCGGGATGCACGGGTTTATTGTTTGTTCAACACTGATTTCTGATAAGTAGTCAGTTATGGAATCTTCGAGCTCTCAACAGCAGGAGATTTAGAGTTCTCCCCCTCCAGTCCTTGTAATTCCTGACATCCCAGCGGAGGTAGTAGATCCAGCTCCTGACGAGCTACAAGAGGCTATATTTATTGAGGACCCTATAGATTCTATTCAGTCCAATATTTCTGAAAACTTGTTTGGCAGGATATGCACGAGACATAACATCTCTTTGGATGATGCATTATTGCCGGGACCTAGTGACAGACCTCACTGTCCGCCCGAAGGGTATACTGCCTTCTACCGACATGCTTGTGCGGCCGGAACACTCCCTCCATTCAATCAATACATTAGGGAGATGTTATCGTTTCTTGGAATCGCTCCTTCTCAACTACACCCCAACGGGCACGCGCTACTGAACAGTGCATTTATTGTATTTATGGAACACCTCTTCCGTCCTCCAAGGCCGACGGAAATTAGATATATATTTAACTTCAAGAGCAGAGGCGATAACCCGTCTTTTAAATTTTTGGAGGCAGTGAGAAACTGTCAAGTTATTACCGGAGCCTGGACCAGACTTAGTTACTTCAAGAATGAATGGTTTTATGTCCGGTGTCCTCCTGGTTTTGCTAGGCGATGGTTGTCTAGACGTAAGTGTCATAACCTGTTGACGATTTATTTGACTAATAGCTTTTTGGCATTGGTATTGACATCCTGTTTTTCTTATAGCCATTATTTCCAGACCCGACGGCGGGTATTACAAGGGCATGATTCAGAGCCTTCAAGAGATCCCGAGCGATCTGAGACACATCGACTCGGTGTTGATTGACTATAACTTAAGAGCTCTCGGCTTGATTGAAAGGAATTAGAGCATAGTCACCGAAGGGATGCTATAGCCCGTCTCAAAGAAGAAGAAAAACAAGAAGAAGAAGAAAAAGAAAATGGCGAAGAAAACGCTCGGAGTTGTAATAACTGAAGTGAGCGACGAGGAAAGAACTCACACAGACGTAGAGCCGATGACGGATCTTTCGGGAAATTTTGAAGAATTGGGAGAAAGACGAAAAAGCAAGACCGTCATTTCTAAAAAAACTTAAATCTAAGAGGTGGAAGTCTGTAGATGTGTCTTCTCCCACTTCCGGAGCTATAATTTCTGAGGCCGCCCCTTCTCATTCGAGAGATACTTTCAAAGGGCTTGACGATATTCCCATCCCGGATTATATATATCGATTCATCACAATTCCAGGTTAGAGGAATTTCAAGATGTTTTAAATATGAGCGAGCCCTTCCCTTTGAGTGCGGTCAACACTTCCGGTTGGTCTGGGGGTTTACACATTTACACACACTTCTACAGCACTACATGATTTCCGCATATTGAACATCGTTTTTGTAGGATTCTAAACTGCAGTTCCTTCTTATCGCAGGTGAGATGTCAGGTCGTGGATCCACTCTGGATAGGCTTCGCAACGTACGCCGATCTTCTTCTTATTATGAGTCCCGCTGGAGGGAATCGGATAGGGATCACGGTCGAGGCAACACCAGCCAGGAACGTTACGATAGAGACCGGGATTATTGGCGCGGCCATTCTGGTCAAGATCGTACTGACAGAGATAGGAGCTATTAGTACCGACCGCGATCTCGTTCTCCTCTGCCTCCTAGGGCCCCTATAGATCCTCCCGAGTCTTCGCAGCAACAACAACCTTCTCAATCTTCCAGGCCCGAAATTCAGCGGAAAAGGGTTGAACCGCAGACAGCTGCCATTGTTGAACAAGCTCCGGCTGAATTAACAAGTGAAGGAGCCATCCAGCTTGCTCAAATGAAAAAAGACTTTCCAGAAATTTGTCTGGATGCGTATGTCTTCCCTCCTCATCTCAAGAGGATTCCTCCGGATGCCGAGAATATTGCGCATAACTATATCCGCGACTTTTATGCTCAATACAAGGAGTGGTACAAAGCAGCTGTAAAAGCTTCAAAAGTGGCTTTCGACCGGGAAAAGATTATTGAGCAGCGTGATGCTGACATTGTCAAGAAAGACCGCATCATTCAGGTTCTCCAAACAGAGATCGAGTCGTCTCGAAGTGCTGAACTTCAAGCGCTTAAAAAGTATGACGAGGCCGTGGCGAAGATGGCAAGGATGCAACAAGCACACTGTGCCTTAGTAGAAGGGATGGGCCACCGCTATACCACCGTCGTAGCTGAGCGGGACACCGCCGTCAAAGAGTTGAATGAGCTTAAAGCCAAATTTGCTGAGGTGGTGAAAGAAAAAGATGATGCAAACACCACCGCTCAGGAGCCATGCGACCAAGCCGTATCACTTCGAGCTGAACTTGCTGCGGCGGTGGCGAAGACTAAGTCTGTGGAGGCAGAAGTTGAGGAAAAGATTATGGCGGAGCAGTCCAGGATGGAAGCTAATTTCGATGATCTCCTGGTCACTTATAACGCCAACATGCTGGAGCACAGAAATTTATCTTGGCTTGGAGATGACTCCATGATTCTGTACAACGCCTGGACTAGGCTGGTGGAGGATAAGAAAGCAGCACATCCGGATGAAGCACTGGATGATTTCGAGCTTGAGACGCGCTTGCTTTCTGAGGAAGAGAGGAAAGTTCTCCACGAGGCGATGATTTCCATGGAGAAAGAGAGGCTTGGTGTTCGGCAGATTGAGACCGGTGAGGGCTCGGGGATCGAGCATCATGAAGCAAATGCCGGAGTTGTAATTCCGACATTTCCCGATACCACTGGCACGGTCGATCCCCAGTCTGTCCCTGCTTATAACCCCGATCAGCCGCAACTGTCTCCTGTCGATCCCCCTACCTCTGCACCTGCCCATACTTTGGGTCAGGCGAAGGAAGGTATTTGAACTCCTCCCGTATACACTTAGTGTGGTGAATCTAAAGCAATACATTTAGCTAACAATCTTCGCTTTTTCACATTTCAGTGACCGAAGCCGTTATCTCTGCGCCTCCTACCTCTCAAGTTTCTTATCAAGCGCCAGGGGCTATTGTCACCGAGGCTATTATGACATCTACTATGGTCGGCGAAGAGGGAGAAACGAGCATGTTATCTTTTGATGCAAAGATGATTGAGGAACTCCTTAGTCAACCCAACGATCCCTTCGCAGTCCCATCTTTTGTCGTGAGTGGAGTTACTCCAGCTACTAGCTCCTTCATGCTAGCCATTAGTACCTCCCAGTGCGGCCCCAGTATCTCGTGCGAATGAGATTCTTGCTGAGATCAATGCTGAGATGACATCAGTGACAGCATGCATGAACTCGTCTGGTCCTGCCCCACTAATGATGATATCGCCGGGCGGCACTGTGGTCATTGCAAGCACTCCTGTCCCACTTCCTGTTACAGCTCCCATGCCTCCAGTTCCATCCTCCAAGAGAATCTCTGTTGCTTCAAGCTCCAAGGAAGATGTTGACATTATGCCACAATCGGAGGACAAAAAAGAGAAGAGCAAAAGATTGCGGAGGAAGTCGGGTAGAGGATCTAGCGGGACTACCCCGAAAAAGAAACCGAGGAAGAAGAAAGATTGAGCGCTTCCTTTAGTTTGCTGTCATGTTCGGGGGTAGTGTTTTGTCTTGTCTTTTTGATTTTTCATAGCCGTGTATAAATGCGGGCTCGACCCTCGCTAGTAGGAATTTTTGAACCAGCTTGTAATTGGATTTTTTTTGTTGATAATCGAAATGAAAACATATTCCCTTTTGTCTTCAATTCAATATTTGTTTTGGTTCTGCCCCCAGCCTTGGGGATAATGTCGCAATAGTTGCTAACGCTTATACCCAGCTCGCGCTCTCGGAGTACTCTGGGGTTTGTTTTATGTTTGTACTCCGTCTCGCACTCTGGGAGTACGGAGTTGATTAATGTTTATACTCTGTCTCACACTCTGGGAGTACGGAGTTGATTAATGTTTATACTCCGTCTCGCACTCTGGGAGTATGGAGTTGATTAATGTTTATACTCCGTCTCGCACTCTTGGAGTACGGAGTTGATTAATGTTTATACTCCGTCTCGCACTCTGGGAGTACGGAGTTGATTAATGTTTATACCCCGTCTCGCACTCTGGGAGTACGGAGTTGATTAATGTTTATACTCCGTCTCGCACTCTGGGAGTACGGAGTTGAATAATGTTTATACTCCATCTCGCACTCTGGGAGTACGGAGTTGATTAATGTTTATACTCCGTCTCGCACTCTGGGAGTACGGAGTTGATTAATGTTTAGACTCCGTCTCGCACTCTGGGAGTACGGAGTTGATTAATGTTTATACTCCGTCTCGCACTCTGGGAGTACGGAGTTGATTAATGTTTATACTCCGTCTCGCACTCTGGGAGTACGGAGTTAAGGTATGTTTATACTCCGTCTCGCACTTCGGGAGTACGGAGTTAATTAATGTTTATACTCTATCTCGCACTCTGGGATTACGGAGTTAATTAAGGGATTGTAATGTATCAGCCCATTTTTTGCCTTGATGTGATGGCTTGCCCCCGAGCTCGGGTTTCACTTGGTGAGTGGCCTGCCGTATCACAGCCACTCCCTACTTGAATAAATTCCACTGCGTGATGGAATTTAGCTCTCCGTGCATCGTGATGTTGTGCATTGTATTCAATGAATCACAGCTCTGGCTTGAAGAAATGGCATTTTATTGCTGAAATAAGAAAATATGGAAAAGTCAGTTGTCTTATTACAAATTCTAATTTCGAATGCAGAAACAAATTGCAAAAATGGAATTAAAACTAAATAGGTGAAAATAGCATGTTATTTGCAGTAGCGACGAAGACTTTCGCTACTCTAGGCTCTTGGTTAAGTTAGACCATCAACGGTCGCTAACTTAAATTTGCCATCCCTGAGCCTTCGCTTAATTTCGCGCGACCCTCTCCACGTTGATTTTAGGTGTGGGAGTGCCGGATAATCTTTTTTGGTGAAAAGCTCATCGAGTTCAAAAGCTTTAAGTTGGTCCTTGGCATTGCGTAATCGGGCGACTCGATTTCGGCGTATGATCGTTCTCAAGTCAACCTGGTCGCCCTGGACGACCCCAACTCCGTTGACGGTAGGGAACTTTAAGGTTAAGCACCACGGGGCAATTACGGCCCTGAATTCAGCAAGGGCAGGTCGTCCTAAAAAGGCGTTGTATGGCGAGTCTATATTCAACACAACGAATTGCAATGTTCGAATCCTCCTACGCTCTCCGGCTCCCAACTCAACTGGTAACTCCACCATCCCAACAGGTATGATAGCGTTGCCGTTGAATCCATGGAGATGTGTTTGGCAAGGTTTTAGATCCTTGGCTTTCATCTTCATTTGATTGTAAGCATGTATAAACAGGATATTCACAGAGCTCCCACTGTCAATCCGGATCTTATTTATCCGCATCGGGCCTACTTGAGTCGATATCACAAGCGGGTCAATAGTCGGGCTCCCGACGCCGTCAACATCGCTGTCTCGGAAAATGATGTCGTTAGTCATCGTTCTTTTCCGCTTGATCGAAGGTCTATCGTCCAAGTTACCATCATACTCGAAGTTCGCACGTCTAACTAAGTTGTTATATGTTCCAGTTCCTTCCAGCTTCGAACCGCTGGATGAGGACCACCACTTACATCATAAATTACCAATCTTCCTCCGACACGAGCTGGTTCTTCCTGTCTTTCTTGATTTTGCACACGATTTTGGTTTGAAGGGCCCGCACCACCAGGCTGCGGCGTTCGCACAAACTGATCTAACTTTTTTCCCCTGATCAACTTCTCGATGAGGTCCTGCAAATGTCGACACTCATTGGTATTGTGGCCATAACTCTCATGAAACCTACAAAACTTCCCTGTTTGAATCTGCCTCTCTGACGATTGCTTCGGAGCAGGTTTCTTATATTGCACAGTGTTGCAAGTATGTAGATACACGTTTTCCAACGATGTATTCAACGGCATGTAATTATCAAACATTGGAGCCCTACGCCGTGGGCCTCGGTTCTGATCTCTCTTTTTATCCTGACCATTGTTGCCTCGCGGCTGGGTCTGTTTGTTCTGTATATTCAACTGAACTTTTCCGGAGCTCTCACCGGACTGCTTAACTGCTACATTACTTTGTATTCCTTCAGTTTTGGGCATCGCATCGTCCTGCTTCCTAGACTGTTTCGCATCCTCTTGCCGTAAGAATTGAGCGGCTTTGGAGTAGAAACGGTCCAACGATGCGGGTGGCTTCCCGGCTAACCAATTTCCAAACTCAGAATCGGGATCGATTCCTTTGGTTAATGCCATCAAGATCGAGTTATCGTTAGGATTACTAATCTCTACACATGCCGCATGGAATCTTTCTAAATAGCGTCTGAGTGTCTCTCCCTTAGCTTGGGTGACGCTAGATAGGGTGTTAACGACTTTAGGTCTAGCGACATGCATACGGAACTGTTTGACAAATTTCTTAGCCAGTTGATCGAACGAAGAGATAGATCTAGGCGGTAACCTTGTGAACCACATTGTTGCGATTCCTCCCAAAGAGATGGGGAAACTTCGGCATTTTACTGCATCATCAGCCCTTGCGGCGCTCATTGACCACTCATATTTCAAAATATGTTGATTGGGATCGGAATTTCCTTCGTACATAGGGAGAGTTGGCATTCTGAATTGCCGAGGAGGTTCAGTGTATAATATTTCATCTGTGAAAGGAGTATGACTACGGGAGATTCCCCAGTCGTCATTGGTAAGTCCTTGGCTTTCGCGGATCATCTAACGTATCATGGTTGAAATATCGGGCATAGCCACATTCTGTGTATGCTGAGCTAAGGTGTGGTCGGGTTCCACAGTGCGAGTTTGGACCGGACGCTGTCGACGGCCTATATCTCGCCTCCTTGGCTCGGCATCTTCCAGGACGTATGGTTCAGGAGTACGCCCACGTTGTTGATTATTCGGATCTGACAGATTTTGGGTATCAACCCTTGTTTCTACTACGGCGGTTGCAGCACGATTGTCTATGGTATACCGTGGAACAGCACCTCCTTGTGATGAGGGCCCGGCCTGGAAGCTAGTGGACGGTCCGACCCTCAATTGTCCTACAGTCAAGGCAGGTTGATATCTGGTAGCTTGTGTGTGACTTGTGTCCAATCGGGGATGTGTAGATCTGCCGTGATAGTCAGATGAAGCAGAACTTTCAGTGGACGAGTGGGAAGCATCATCCCTCATGGTCCTCCTGCGCCTTCGGCGGTTTAATTGGTTGGTCAATTCAACGTTAGCGCGTAGCAGTTCAGTTAACTGTTGCCGACTTTGAGTTAGTTCTTGTAGCAACACTTGAAACTCTTGTCTGGTGACTGGTCCTGATGGATCTGAGTGAGCAGTGTTGTCTTGGTTGGATGGAGGCAGCTGCGTAGGATTCTGTCTATCCCGATCTTCTTGTCCAGCAGCTGTAGAAGCGGTTCTTGTGCTAACCATCTTGAGTGGTGGATTCCTTTCCTAGACTTTATGCAAATCTGAATAGAATGGAAGGATTCCGGATTCGGAAGTTTTTGAAGAGATAAAAGTGAAGAAAGAAAATTAAAACTGTGGATTATCTAACAAAAACTCCAAATAACAGAAAGTAAATTGCACAGAAGACAACAATTTAGAGTGGTTCGGCGTTTCGCCTACGTCCACTATGAAGTTTGATGATTTTATTGCTCAATACTTGAAGATTACAATTTCTTGTGATGTAGTACAACTGATTTTATGAGCTAAGTCTGAATCTAAAGAAGCAGTGGTGATTTTGAGTAAATCTGGCAGAGTCTGGGTGCTCTTTAGCTCTTAGAATTGTCCGACCCCTTTTCTGAATGACCAGGGGCTCTATTTATAGGTGTGGGAGGCTGATATTTCGCCTAAATTTCGGGAGACTACTTCGGGCACGTGAGGGGGCCCACACGCCCGCTTTCAGGAAATCTGGGCCCACTTTGGGATCGATTCGAAGTCCATTCAAATCGATCAAGAAATTGTCCAATCGAGCTGAAATTTGGTGTGGACATTCTTCAACATGTGTGCAAGCTTCTGTGAAAATTTCATGGCATTTGGACTTAAGGATCTTGAGATATGGTCGATTCAAGGTGATGATTTTCGCCAGAACGTTTCGTTCGAATCGATTCATTCGAATCGATTGCTACGAATTGATGGTAGAGCACGCAAGGAAGTTGACGTGGCGCGCGCTTTTCGTGTCGATCCGCTTTTTACTCCGAGTCGACTAGGTCGACTCCATGATTTTCACCACTTTGACTTGATGGACTCAAAGACACTGATCGTTCCTTGATTCGAGCAGGACTTCGTTCGTATCGATCGATTCTCTCTTCAGTTTGTTCGATACGAAACGACTGCTCCGGATGGATTCGAAGTGGACTAATGTCATCGATTCGAAGGAACCCAATTTGATGGATACGAACCATATGGAAGTGAAGCTATCTCCCTTCCGATTGATTCGAATGCTATGGATTCATACAGAGGCAACACTTATGGATTCGAACAGGGGTAACTTGATGGGTTCGAATAGGAGTGTTGCCCATGGATTCGAGCAAGGGCTATGGATACGAAGACGAGGCTATTTCTTCCAACTTGCATCGATCATAACTTGAGCATACGGATTCGGATTGACTTGAAATTTGGAACGCTGACTCTTATGGATTTGCTTGTCATATCTTATCAATCGTGGCTCAATCCGGACTCGGAAAATTTTTATCGATATCTCTGACAAGCGATACTTTGTTTTTAGTCAGTCCCTTGGTATCTCGGCCTTGCCAAAAGGCGGGATAACATATACTTTTAATTAAATTAATTGATTAATATAACACATTATATCAAGTATATAAGAAACAAAACACTATTTATCTTTGAACAAGATTGGTTCTCAAGTTAGATATATATAACAAATTACATGATTTCCCCTAGAGCATACCCCTAAATCTTTCAATCTTCCACTTGCACTTGGGGTCAATTATGGAATCTTATTCCAACTTCTCCAATCGGTTTCCTAAAAACCAATTGGGTTAGTCCCTTAGTGAACGAGTGTGCTATTAGATTTCAGTTATCTATTCTATCAATCAACTCTATCCGACGGTGATAAACTATTTTATCATGTCGAACAATTCGGAGTATGTATCTCGACTTCAAGTGAGCTCTTGGTTCTGTTACGAACTATATCACGACATTGTTATCATGTAACAATATTATGAGATTCTCAACATTTTGAATCACCCTCGGCTCAGTTATAAATTTGGGCATTTATACATTTATATCCATTGATTTAGTTGCAGCACCATCCAAGGCGATGTACATAGCCTTTTTCATTGAATCAACCGCATCTTTCATTTGGAACATTTTCAACTTAAAGATTCTTAGCTTGAATTTATTACTGACATATTATACTCAATATTCACTTATGAAGTTTGAGTCCGAACACTCCTTCATAAGGAGTTTGTTGTTTCTATAAACAATTCACTAGTATTTCATAAGTATACGAGAAAACCTCAAGCACATATTTAGTGATATCAATTTGGATTTGATATTTGCTTCATGTATCAAATACATAAATATATCACGATATCATAGATAACATAACATGTATGATAATTCCTATTACCAATACATAAGGAATCCTTCTTACATGTTCATTATTAAACATTTTAATAAGGTATCCTCGCATATCGTTTGGGATATTTCCAATATCTTTTATACTTTCTATAAAAGACATCATTTACGAATCCAATGTCGAGTATTAAAACAACTAAAACTAATTTTAACACAAGTACATCGTTAACAATTAGTAGTGTGCTATTTACTTATGATTTAGAAATATCTATGTACCTTTTATTCTTTCTTATGAGCACACGCTTCCTCTCACTTTGATTGACAATCAAACTATTTGATATTTCTGTTAAAACACTTGTTCAATTTTGATGCTTATAAAATGTTATTTTCTACCATTTCTTGGATAATTCCCGAAAACCCACAAACTCAACATCTCTCCCCCTGACTTTGAGACATCTCGGTTATTTATGAAAGCAGTCTAGTCTAAATCTATATTTAGAACTTTCTGTTTCAACATATACATACCAAAATCCAAAGTCATATTAGGCGATAATTTGCGAGTAAATCTGAATTAACTTGAGTACGTTGAATAGCGAATCTATTACACTAATTTCAACAATCAAAATTTGCGAGGTTATTCTTATCAACGTTGCTCATAAAATTTCAACTGCATTAGTCTCTTGAAAACACAATCGCGGCCGATGGATCATATCTCTTCGGATACGACTACCAAAATTGTATTTTGATAACGTACTTGGATTCCTTTTGGATTTGCACATCAAACCATATCATAGAGTCAATACTCTTAATGGTTTAATTAAACAACCGAGGAGTATATATTTTCGACATTGATAAGAAACTCATATTTTCTCTTCAATATGCAAGAATACTTGTCAAATACTCTAATGGATGTGTTCGATTGGGTTAGTTAATTTCATTTTGTCTAATGTAATCAGTTTTATCTTTGGATCATATCCAATTCTTTTTTACTACCAATAATTTCTTAAAAAATTCATTTATTATGAAGTTGGTATTTCTTGAAATGTCAAATGCTCCTTAGTGCAATGAAATAGGTATTCATAAACTTTTATGAATTTCCTAATTTATAAAACTGATTTGTTTATAGTTTACAAAACTTACGTTCAAAACATAAATATGTCATCTAATGATAGTTTTCCCTAAATCCTTTTAGGGAGATTCATACAAGGTCCTTCACGAATAATCATTATGTGCAAACTTTCGATTCGCACAACCTGCTAACTCTTTGGCCTAGGATATGTTGTGGTTTCTTATCCCTTATCTTGTATGATTTTGTAAACTGTTATTTACACTACAAAAAAATCTACCTTGACTGTAATGATTCTTAGCGTTCCAATGACAAATGCAGTCAAACTGATTTAACGAAAAGAAAATCACGTCCAAACGTTATATGATGTATCAAGCAAAATTATAAGGCGGGCTCTATTGAAATTATATGGTGGGCTTTCCTTTCATTTTTGCGGCCAAACTTTTTACTATTATCTCTTCTTCCTCTCGTTTCCAAAAGCAAAATGGCAACGAAACCCTAGAACGATTCTCGTCGGTGTCAATCGTTTGGCCTCCTCCTCCGTGTTGGACTCATTTCTTCGCTCAATCAAAACTTCCCTCTAATCAATCGTTTAGCCTCCTCTCCTTGCTGGATGGAATTGTTCAGTCACTTATTTTCCTCAATGCGGATCTACTCAATTTTCAAGTCAATTTTTTTTGCAATTCATCATGATTTATCATTTTTGTACTTACTGAGTTTTACTCGTTAGATTTTTGTTAAAATTGCGATGAACAGAGTTGTTAGAGATGTTATCCAAAATTTGAATCCTTGTATAAATAATACATTAAAATTTAATTTATGTTAACATAAACAAATTGATGTGGGTGATGAATGAAGATGTTATTTCATCTCTGCGATTTTCAGGGTAGGGAGAAATAAGTTATTCTACTCTAAAATTTTGATATATGCTGTTATAATTCCAACATCGTCCTTAATAATCAACAAACACAGAATAATCATGCTTTGACACAGCTACTATTGATATAAGCGAGTGTTTTCTTTCGTTTGAAATATTTGTTAAGTATTTAAGTTCTTATGAATCTCATTTGACATATTTCATATATATTGAATATACGGTACACGCAATCAACTCAAAAAAGCTTGCTATGACAACTATGTATTTATTGGTTACCACTATAATTTTTTAAAATATATTATTAAAAAATAGAATTAGTTATGCAATGTAATAAAATAGTTTTAAGTCTATATATTGTTTTAACTAATGTATTTCGTGAATAAGTTTGTTGAAATACCAACTTTTGGAAGAACATAAATTATATTAACTTGAATGCAAAATAGCAAAAGAGAATTAAAAGGAACCTTGTAAATAATTACAGATATTATATATTATAGGAACATGAATTAAAAATAATAGGAGAGAATTGAGACGAACTTTGTAAACTAGTAGAACCGCACAACGATGGAGGAACCGACCGTTTTTTCATATATTTTAGAAAAAAAGTATTTTTTTATTTTTTAAATAAATTTAATTGAACGTGTATCGATGATAGGTTTGACAAAATATTATATGCATTATCAGTAACAAAAAATATCAATATTTAATAAAGGTTTAACAAAGAACATTTGAATTATATGCTAGACTAAATGTAAAATTTTATTATTAGTTATTTTATACTTATTAGTTATTTTATTTGTTTTTACCATATATTTATTAGTTATTTTATTTATTTTTATTTTTTGATTTCAAAACAAACATAGTATGAAAATCAATTTTTACCATATACTTATTAGTCATTTTATTTATTATTTATTTTTTGATTTCAAAACCAGTAGAGCATATACCAGACTCAAGGAATATTGATAACCTAAAATCACTAGCTTTGTGCTTAGCATTTCCTTTGTTATTTGGAAATAAAAAGTTTATGAGGGTCATAATAGGTTAAAGAAAATATGCGAATATTTGAGAATAACATTAGATCAAAACTGATAACTGAAATAACAGTACCTTATTTTTTATTTCAAAAGGAGTTTCATATTTGCGTCACTCATAATACTTGTTTGCTTCCAATTTTAGTTGGGTTGCCAAGAAAAGCTAAACTAAAGAATATGATTATAACGTAACATGTAACAGAAAACATACATAATGTGACGATGAAATTATTAATTATATAAATCATACTGAAGAACATTTATGTGAAATTTAGTTTGTCTATAACTCTAGCATTTTCTAGGAATTGCATTAAACTATATTTCAGTAGTTACTCCTGTACCACCCTTGATTCTATTAGGGACTATAAGCTTTTGTGAAGACATTTTTGGTGTTCTGACTTTTGAATGATATATAGTGCATGCTTATGGACTAAGGAGAAAAGAATACAACAGTAAATTAAAGCATTTAATGTAAAAAGAGTGGGAAGTAGTTTTAGCAAATATATACTATTATATTATTGCTGAGTTGCATTTAAAGAGCGTCCAGTATTCTGTGAAATGAACAGTCGTGTTTTATATTTTACCCTTTTTGTACGCTGCTCTCTACTTCATCCTTTTTGCGTATACTAGGGTTTCCAGGCAATTCTTCCACCCAATTTCTACCTAAGTACAATCCTTGGAAGCCAAATCCCTTGAAAAATGAGCGTGATCGACATTATAACTAGCGTCGATGCGATCTGCAACAGAAATGACAAATACGATGTCGAAAAGCATCACGCCAATCTTAATGTCTCTGGCGACGATGGCTTTGTCAAACTCTTCACTTCCGTCGAGACTGCCGTCGAAGTTGCTTTGGAGGTAATTTTCACATCAAATTTAAAAAAATACAAATTGGTCATTGGTTGCAATAGCTTTCTCAAATTTAGGAATTACGATATCTGTGGAGAATCTTCATCATCCTCGCACTAATTGCTGTACAGTTTTTCTCCTTTAACAATCCATTGCGACCTATGTTAGTCCAGTATGTACCGAAATTTATTCATGTGGTAGATTCATTTACTCTATTAAACTCTTAAATCAGCCGCGGATGTTGTTGAATTCGCTGGAAGCCTAGAAATAACCAATTATTCAAGGTAATTCTTTTTATTTGGTGTCTTGGATTTTTAATTATTGGACTTGGCTTCTGATCTAAAACTTTTTCTTTATTTTATGGATCCCTGTCCAAATTTAGTTTGTTAATATTAAACCATGAGGATGTGACGCCCCACCTCTATGCTCATAATAACAAAGAGTATTAAAAGAAATACTGTCTGTTATTATGAAGAATAAGGCTAGATAGGAGCAGCTATCCGTAGTTAGGCCTTACACTAGTATTGGTTATCTCGATAGGAGTGGTATATATATATATATATTTTTCATCTCTTTGTTTATTTACTCCCATCGACATATCCAATTCCAGTATAAAACGAACTACGATGGTTCATAATAGTTTAGGACACATATATAATAATAACACAGATAAACTAAATGTGGAACACAAATAATATAAAATCTCATATATATAACTGAAGTCGGTTACAATACATGTGATACAATACATATGATACAACTACAACTGTCGACACTGGAAGTTACATATACAAGTACATTATTGTAAATAATATACATGAATACATATCATCCTATACTATGACAACGACTACTCCAAAAGATATGAAGAGACTTCATAGCTCAAGCAGCAACCCAAAGCAAGATATCAACAACCTGAAATAACTCGGTCTGACCCGAGTATTAATTCAAAAGAAAATAATACACGGGTCAGTCTAATTCAAACTCAGTTATTAATGCACGGAAGCAATAATAATTAAATAATCAATAGACGACAGTCATAATAAATCTCGTATATCCGACCCTTCAATAAGAGAATCAGATAACGGTAGTTATAACACGAAACAACATAAAACAACAAGTCAACAAACTCAAATCATCAACAAAGATAAATAAAAAGATTATCAATGAAGATAACTTGAAAACAACAGAATTGCCTAAATGGCAATTAACAGCAAGTGGCCAAAGCAAACTCAAGCCAGTAAAGCAAGAAAAACCACAATATCTAATTATCGAAACGATAATTAGAAAACACATAATCTAATTATCAAGTAGATAATTAGATAGCAACAATATGAGCAAATTGAATCAAATCAAAATACAATTTCGAAATATTGAATTGAACACACGAAACAATTCAAACAATTGAAATATCACATAAAAAGTCAATACTGTTTAGCTGCAGTACATGGTCGCGTGCATTGCCTCGCCACTACAGTGATGAAATATGTAAAAGATCAATGAATCAGAAGCAAATGGCACCAACTCGAGATCAAGTTCGAGTTATACGACTCAAACTCAACTGGATAGTGTCATCACAAAAAAAAACAATAATGCACAAGTCCATATGCAGACATGATAAAGTCAGATAAAATGCAATGTGCACAGAGAAATTTTTCTAGACCAACAATGCAATTGAAATGCAGACTGCCTCGAAGAGTGATACCAGGGACTACAAAGAAATCAAGGCTAGATAGGTTCAAGATACAATCATGTACAACAAAGACTGGAAACAAAGGCAGACCAACTCAATGCAACTACATGATGACTGGAAACACAATACATATATGCAGCCTCGACATGAAGTTCAAGAGACCCAGTAAATGATACAGATGGAACAGTGATGAAGCCTGTCCAACTAGATTAATATGGCAACACAGCAACTCATATAAACCAGTGCCAACAGATCAGAGTCGAGCATAAAGGAATGCAACAGTGAATCACAAACCAAGTGCGCCAAAGATACAACATGTATGCAACTACAAATGATCAGACTTCAATTCAGGCAACGACAAAGGCAAAGCAACCAATACACAAGTGCATATATGAAGTACACAAAGACTCGAGCCAGTGCACAACAAAAAGGCAAGCAAATATCACAAATGCATCACATATATGGTAGACAAAACTGAGTCAATGATGAAGCACCAGACTTTGAATTATGAACAACAAGTCAAAATGACATCAAGTAATACCAATGAAGTCACCACAATGAAACTGCTGTTGCAAACAGTGGCAACATACATGAATGATGCAATGAAAACATCAGATCAAAAATTCTCAGGGATGAACAAAAAGATGGCCAGAGTCGAAGTACATAAGGGCCATAAAATCAAAGCCATAATGATCAGTGAAGCCAGAAATTCAGTGAACAAAATCAAGTCAAAATCGAACAAGTCCAGGTTGACACAAATGGTAACAACATGTACAGGACAGTGAAGAATCAAAGTCGAAGCCGACCAGAAATTCATGCAACAAGTCCAAGTCAAAGCCAGAAATTGACGAAATCAAAAATGGGCGAAGTCAAAGGAAATCAACACCATGGAATTCAAGCACAAAAATATATTCGAGTTGAAAAAATCAACGTCATCAACATCCATACGAAAACAGTGCCGTGACAAGAAAACAAGAAATCGAACCAAGTCAAAATCAAGTCAGAAATCATCAACGACGAAACCAAATCGAACGCGAAGCATAACACTAAGTTTGAATTTAAGATGTGAGTGTAAATCACTCACCTTATTCGAAGAATCCAAACCCAATCTCGCAGCCGAAATCAAAGATCGAACAATTCAGAGTCGAAGCCGTGGCACTCAAGAAATTAGAGAATACATCGCCGCTTCAAGTCAAGCCGTGGCGATTTAGGGATCGAGCGAAGACAAACCCTAGCAGCCATTTTTATTTTTTTTCGTTCGTTTTGTTTTAGGGTTGCGAAAAATAATGAAAAGGGGGAAAAGAACGGGTCTCTGCCTTATGATACAACACAACACCCATAAAAACTGTGACCAGGATAATTATAAAGTCCACATAACATTTAACCAATCTATAAATGAATTTCAACCCGGTTAAAACTCCCAACAGCAATCAACTATCACCATTAATCGTTTAATGACGATTATAAATTGGTGTAAAACCCCGGGTTGTTACAAACTCCCCTCCTTATAAAAATTGCGTCCCCACAATTTTCATAATTAAAGTCGTCAATAAGAATTATTTTTCTAACATAAGCTGGTTAAGCTAGAAAAATAAAGGTCAAGAATACAAACGCCAAAGAAATTTTTTAATTGCATAAAAGAAATTCACAAATTCTCAACAAAATCTAGTTATCAAATAGATAATCAAAAAACAACAAAACTGAATAAATACGATTAACAACAATTTTTAATTATCAATTAGATAATTAGAATACAGAAATCACAAAACAGCAATATCTAATTATCGACACGATAATTAGAAAACAGCAAAATCTAATTACCAACAAAGATAATTAGAAACCACAAATCACAAATCGCAAAACCGCAAATATCTAGTTATCCAACAAATAACTAGAAAACACGAACTTCATAATCAGCAAACTCTAACTATCAATAGAGATAGATAGAAAATAGCAATTCAATATAATCAACATAATCTAGAATCAATTAGAGACTAGAAAATCTCATAATCAGCAAAATTAACAAATATCCAATTATCAAAAACGATAATCAGAAAACACAAATATCTAATTATCAAAAACGATACTCAAATCAGAAAATATCTAATTATCAAAAACGATAATCAGAAACAACAAATATCTAATTATCAAAAACGATAATTAGAAATCACAAATCAACAAATATCTAATTATCAACAAAGATAATTAGAACTCAAATCAGCAAATATCTAATTATCAACAAAGATAATTAGAACTCAAATCAGCAAATATCTAATTATCAACAAAGATAATTAGAACTCAAATCAGCAAATATCTAAGTATCAAAAACGATAATCGGAAACAAAAAATATCTAATTATCAAAAACGATAATCAGAAACAACAAATATCTAATTATCAAAAACGATAATCAGAAATAACAAATATCTAATTATCAAAAATGATAATCAGAAATATCAAATCAACAAATATCTAATTATCAAAAACGATAATCAGAACTCAAATCAGCAAATATCTATTTACCCAAAACGATAATCAGAAAACAACAAATATCTAATTATCAAAAACGATAATCAGAAATCTCAAATCAACAAATATCTAATTATCAAAAAAACGATAATCAGAAAACCCAAATATCTAATTATCCAAAACCATAATCAGAAAACACAAATATCTAATTATCCAAAACGATAATCAGAAAACAACAAATATCTAATCATCAAAAACGATAATCAGAAAACACAAATATCTAATTATCCAAAACGATAATCAGAAAACACAAATATCTAATTATCCAAAACGATAATCAGAAAACAACAAATATCTAATTATCAAAACGATAATCAGAAAACATCAAAAACGATAATCAGAAAACACAAATATCTAATTATCCAAAACGATAATCAGAAAACATCAAATATATAATTATCAAAAACAATAATCAGAACTCAAATCAGCAAATATCTAATTACCCAAAACGATAATCAGAAAACAAAAATATCTAATTATCCAAAACGATAATCAGAAAACAACAAATATCTAATTATCAAAACGATAATCAGAAAACATTAAATATCTAATCACCTGCAGATAATTAGAAACAACAAATATCTAGAAATCAATTAAGATAATCTAGAAAATCAACATAAAAGGTGGATCAATCCCAGCATATGGCGAGTAAAGCTACGCCGCACGTGCAACATCATATGGCCGAAGCCTACCAAGTACCGTCATCATAATTTTTGGCGCCCAACAAATGACCCGAAGGTCCAACATATGACCCGAAGGTCTGGTACTGGTATTTGACCCGAAGGTCCATCATATGACCCGAAGGTCCAGCATATGACCCGAAGGTCCAACATAGTGGCTCGAAAGCACACAAAATCATCAAAACAGGAAATATTTCAATTAACGAGTTCGGAATTAACCGAAATAGTGAACGCACATGTCCCATACCACGTGTTTTACTAAATCGTTTAAATCTCTTCATCGTTTCCTTGAAAGTGCAAAATTGTGTATTTTAAATAAACAACATTTTACGTTCTCAAACGGACAAGTCCGGAATTAAGCGAATCAGTAAAAGTGAGGGTTCATAGTCCTCAATTTTGCTGAAGCGTTTAAATCGCTTCCTCATTCTTTTGAAAGCGCAAACTGTAAAAATTTTAAAACAATTTTATTTTAAAAACAATTTTCAAAACACGTGATTAAAACAGCAACATCTGTAGCAATTTCGATAAGGAAATCGCACTTCTCAAAACACCGTAAAAACGGGTATCCAATCAGCATTGCGGAATAACCGCTTGAAAATCCACTTTAAAATTTGACGGTTACTGAAGTCAAAGCGACAATAATTTTTATACGTCAAAATCTCATCAAAACAATTCACATCAAAATATAATACCAGTGAATTTCATTCATTAAAAATGTCAACAAAACACCGTGCTTCAAAAATTTAGCACCGGTGTAAAAATCCCGTTATAAAAATAACGGCAACAAAATATGTTTAAACCAAACATCGGTTCAACGTAAAATCAATGCAGTAACGTGCAACTCATATTTGCACGCACACCAAAAGATGAGCAAAGAAATCACTCGATTATATCTTCAATGAAGATGTATTTGAAACATCATAAATCTAATCAATATGTGATTAGCATAAAAGGAAACCAGCAAAAATCTCAACAAAATCAAGACCACTGGTAAAACAACACAATGAAATTAATTTCATTTTCATATTCTGATTTTTAAATCAAAAAGGTTATCAGCTGTACTCGGCGAAGACAGACACTGTTTCCGCTGCGCACTCTGATAAACAAAACACAAATTACTCAATCATCTAAACACAATTTCACTTTTATTTTTAAATAAGGATATTTAAAAATTTCATCATAATTTCAACACTTTAGTTTTGACTCAAAGCACAAATAAAAACATCAACAAATAGTTGTAACACATGTTCCATCTAAGTTATGTTTTATATTATGTCCATAAACCCCTCGCTCTGATACCAACTGTGACGCCCCACCTCTATGCTCACAATAACAAAGAGTATGAAAAGAAATACTGTCTGTTATTATGAAGAATAAGGCTGGATAGGAGTGGCCATCCGTAGTTAGGCCTTACACTAGTATTGGTTATCTCGATAGGAGTGGTATATATATATTTTTCATCGCTTTGTTTATATACTCCCATCGACATATCCAATTCCAGTATAGAACGAATTACGATGGTTCGTAATAGTTTAGGACACATATATAATAATAACACAGATAAACTAAATGCAGAACACAGATAATATAAAATCTCATATATATATAATTGAAGTCAGTTACAATACATGTGATACAATACATATGATATAACTACAACTGTCGACACTGGAAGTTACATATACAAGTACATTATTGTAAATAATATACATGAATACATATCATCCTATACTATGACAACGACTACTCCAAAAGATATGAAGAGACTTCATAGCTCAAGCAGCAACCCAAAGCAAGATATCAACAACCTGAAATAACTCGGTCTGACCCGAGTATTAATTCAAAAGAAAATAATACACGGGTCAGTCTAATTCAAACTCAGATATTAATGCACGGAAGCAATAATAATTAAATAATCAATAGACGACAGTCACAATAAATCTCGTATATCTGACCCTTCAATAAGAGAATCGGATAACGGTAGATATAACACGAAACAACATAAAACAACAAGTCAACAAACTCAAATCATCAACAAAGATAAATAAAAAGATTATCAATGAATATAATTTGAAAACAAAAGAATTGCCTAAACGGTAATTAACAGCAAGTGGCCAAAGCAAAACTCAAGCCAGTAAAGCAAGAAAAACCACAATATCTAATTATCGAAACGATAATTAGAAAACACATAATCTAATTATCAAGTAGATAATTAGATAGCAACAATATGAGCAAATTGAATCAAATCAAAATACAATTTCGAAATATTGAATTGAACACACAAAACAATTCAAACAATTGAAGTATCACATAAAAAGTCAATACTGTTTAGTTGCAGTACACGGTCGCGTGCACTGCCTCGCCACTACAGTGATGAAATATGTAAAAGATCAATGAATCAGAAGCAAATGGCACCAACTCGAGATCAAGTTCGAGTTATATGACTCAAACTCAACTGGATAGTGCCATCACAAAAAAAAAACAATAATGCACAAGTCCATATGCAGACATGATAATGTCAGATAAAATGCAATGTGCACAGAGAAATTTTTCAAGACCAACAATGCAATTGAAATGAAGACTGCCTCGAAGAGTGATACCAGAGACTACAAAGAAATCAAGGCCAGACAGATTCAAGATACAATCATGTACAACAAAGACTGGAAACAAAGGCAGACCAACTCAATGCTACTACATGATGACTGGAAACACAATACATATATGCAGCCTCGACATGAAGTTCAAGAGACCCAGTAAATGATATAGATGGAATAGTGATGAAGCCTGTCCAACTAGATTAATATGGCAACACAGCAACTCATATAAACTAGTGCCAACAGATCAGAGTCGAGCATAAAGGAATGCAACAGTGAATCACAAACCAAGTGCGCCAAAGATACGACATGTATGCAACTACAAATGATCAGACTTCAATTCAGGCAACGGCAAAGGCAAAGCAACCAATACACAAGTGCATATATGAAGTACACAAAGACTCGAGTCAGTGCACAACAAAAAGGCAAGCAAATATCACAAATGCATCACATATATGGTAGACAAAACCGAGTCAATGATGAAGCACCAGACTTCGAATTATGAACAACAAGTTAAAATGACATCAAGTAATACCAATGAAGTCACCACAATAAAACTGCTGTTGCAAACAGTGGCAACATACATGAATGATGCAATGCAAACAGCAGATCGAAAATTCTCAGGGATGAACACAAAGATGGCCAGAGTCGAAGTACATAGGGGCCATAAAATCAAAGCCATAATGATCAGTGAAGCCAGAAATTCAGTGAACAAAATCAAGTCAAAATCAAACAAGTCCAGGTTGACACAAATGGTAACAACATGTACAGGACAGTGAAGAATCAAAGTCGAAGCCGACCAGAAATTCACGTAACAAGTCCAAGTCAAAGCTAGAAATTGACGAAATCAAAAATGGGCGAAGTCAAAGGAAATCAACACCATGGAATTCAAGCACCAAAATATATTCGAGTTGAACAAATCCACGTCATCAACATCCATACAAAAACAGTGCCGTGATAACCAAGAAAACAAGAAATCGAACCAAGTCAAAATCAAGTCAGAAATCATCAACAACGAAACCAAATCGAACGCGAAGCATAACACTAAGTTTGAATTTAAGATGTGAGTGTAAATCACTCACCTTATTCGAAGAATCCAAACCCAATCTCGCAGCCGAAATCAAAGATCGAACAATTCAGAGTCGAAGCCGTGGCACTCAAGGAATTAGAGAATACATCGCCGCTTCAAGTCAAGCCGTGGCGATTTAGGGATCGAGCGAAGACAAACCCTAGCAGCCATTTTTATTTTCTTTCGTTCGTTTTGTTTTAGGGTTGCGAAAAATAATGAAAAGGGGGAAAAGAACGGGTCTCTGCCTTATGATACAACACAACACCCATAAAACTATGACCAAGATAATTATAAAGTCCACATAACATTTAACCAATCTATAAATGAATTTCAACATGGTTAAAACTCCCAACAGCAATCAGCTATCACCAATAATTGTTTAATGACGATTATAAATTGGTGTAAAACCCCGGGTTATTACAGAGGAATTCTCCAAATTCAATATACTGACGCACCGTTACTGTTAAGCATAATTGATGCACTCATACTAAACCAAGTTTCAAGTGAAATGCGATACTTTTTATTGAGTCTCTGATTACTTTGTTTACTTGGTTTGTTAGCATAGTGGATGGATCACTAACATGCATAGCAAATGAAACTGGAACATGTTGAAGAGCAAGAAATGAAGCTATATCTGAAGCTCAATTTAAGAATGAGGATGTATACTCAACAATTAAGGTTTGGCATTCTAATTGCAGTTTTTTCTTATCCAACCACTTAAATTTGATGGTTTCTTTTTTTTTCTTTGGCATAGTACCTGCACAAAAATAGTGAATTTAGTATAACAAATTTAGTTCACTACTTGCAGGTTAATATATATGTAGGATCATAACTGGAAATTTTTACAGAGAAGACGTTCATCAATGATTTAAAGCATGGTACAAAATTAGGTACTCGACTTTGAAAAGGTTTTTGCCCCTTCAATTGAAACGAATTAGAAATTTCTGTTTTGGTCTTAATAAGAAATGAAGCAATATCTGAAGTAAATTTTAGAATGAGGATGTTTAATCAACTATTAAGTTTGGCATTCTGATTGTAGTTTGTTCTCACCCTCCACTTATATTTGATGGTTTGTTTTGTTTTCTTTGGCATAGTACTGCACGGAAAAAGTGAATTCAGTATAACAAATTTAGTTCACTGCTTGCAGGTTAATATATATGTAGGATCATAACTGTAAATTTTTACAGAGAAGAGGTTCATCAATGATTTAAAGCATGGTACAAAATCAGGTACTTGACTTTGAAAAGGTTCTTGCTCCTTCAATCGAAATGAATTAGAAATTTCTGTTTTGGTCTTAATACAATAACATATCCCCGTACAGATACTAAGAGTATTTTGGAGCAGAGGATGTGTCACTTCTAAATATAATATTCACTACTAGGCTATTAAAAAATATTATTTGAATGGTTCACCAAGTGCCATGTTCACAAGTTTATGGTGCAAAAGAGACAAATTCATTTATTTTGGAAGCAGGCAATTTTTACGTTTTTACTTATAATATCCTTATCATTTTATTTACTGTAAACTTGCTATTAATAAAATTTAGTTAGCTTATTTCTTTTTATGATTGGATGTCACACATATAACCACCATTTTCTTTACAAGACTTACATTCTCAACTGGTAGGATATATAATACTTAATGGTAGAGGTTGTTCATAGTTTATTTACCAACATGATAACTTTAAATTTAATAATTTATACATATAGTTATGTTTCAAGTTATTGCAATTTTTAAAATTAGAATTATATTGTTTGGTTAATGTTGATATCTAGACAAGAATAATGTTACAATGTCATTAACCAAAAATACATAAATTGGAATAAAGGGATTCACTTTACTTTATAATTATCAAACAGGGAACCAAAGTGAGTAAAATATTATATTTAATGATATAAATATTTTAAAAAGTAGTTTCATTAATAATCAGATTATGGGCAGCCTTTTATTAAACATTGTGGTGATGATTATTCATAAAACTTTTATGACTGTTAGATTACAAACATCAACCTTTCATGTTGTAGTTCCACCCTTCATAGGTATACATGTAGTAGTGGGGCTTAACATACTAGAGTTTACACCTACAGAAATGAACTTGATTACAAGGTTACTATTACTAATAAACCGACTTAGTATCCAGTGCTTTAACATGTAAAGATGAAGTTCACTCAGCTAGAAAAACCAATGCAATAACATGGTTGCTGTAGTTATAGATTGTTACCTATAAACAAAATTCAAATTAGTATTGGGTTAATGATTACTGGATCTACAACAAACCGTACTGGGTTAAGGGTCTACTTTTGGATGTATCATCTATGAAATATTGAGATTGCATACTTCATTTACTATTTTTTTGATGTTTTTACACCTTCGTTTGTGATTTGCTGATTGATTAAAATATTCCTTGGGTATAATGTACAAATTTCTCTTTTGTTTGCAATTTATTCAAATTTGTTTCTATAAGAATGCGTTAGACAAATTGTATATGCATGATTAAAATGTCGTCGTACTTTATTCCATTTTGCTATATGTGGTATACAACATCAGTTTATTACTGTGAAACCACCAATATAATAATGCTCCGTTCTACATTTCGCCGTTTTTATCAGGCTCATTTGATGTACTAGCAGCATTCTCCAAGGCTACACTGCCTGAGGTAGCACCTCCAGAAGTAGCAGGTTTGTTTTATTCATTACATGTAAACTTAGTACTACATACACACACAATTGAATTTACTGTTTTAAGACACAATTGAATCAATATGACTATTACATGAATTTTTGTGGAGATTATCGGATTGTGTGGTCAGTAAAGAATAGGTAAAGAACTGAAACCACAATTTTCAGCTTTTGTTCTCTATTGCTTGGAATTATTTCTTACTATAATTATATGATAATTAGTGTTTTTGTATGCATAATATAGACTTCATAATTTGGTTTAGTTTATATATTCTATGCTCATAATATAGTGTTTTTCTATATACAGGAGTGTATTGATAAATTCCCAAAAGCGATATGCTTAAATTAAAATTGTGTACCTTAGTGTACATTAGTAGATTATATGTTGGGATATGTACTTAACCATGTCTATGGAATATGCGGTCGTGATAACTTTTCATTGTTTTATTAATTTCAAAATTCCCAATCCCCTGGTTTGTATGCCCATGCAAGTTGATAAATACAGTTTTACCTCAAAATTTTAGTTGATATGTGTAGATTGACTTCCTTATTTACTTTATTTTTTAATGTGACTTCATGTTATTCAGCTTAACATACCTCTCTAAAATATATACTCTGTGATATGAACTAAGCTCTTTACTCAAAATATTATGTGCATAAAAGCTTTTCACAGGTTTTTCCTTTGTTTTTTTTTTCCGAAAAAAAATTCACCGTTTCGTATAAACATTCAATCAAGTAATCTAATTGACCATCGAAGCTTGAATATCTTACCATATAAAGACATAATTTTTAGATGAATTCATTATATGAGAGTTCTAGGTCCAAAATTTCATTACATGTGTTAATGAAATCAGTCTGAGTTTAACAAAGTTAAACTCAGTTTTCAAATTGAGGTTAACTCAATCTAAAGCTGAATTAAACTTGGTCTAATAAACCGAGACAAACTTCGATTTTGCTTAGGATTTCAGGAATTAGACCAAGATAAACTTCGATTTTGCTTAAGATTTCAGGAAGTCAGTTTAATAAATTCTGTTTTTTGAACTGAGTTTACTTCAGTCTTAAACTAAACCGAGTTAACCTCAGTTTTGCAATCTTTGGAGGTTCTAACAGGTGTATCAAAATTAGTTAAGCAATAGTGCAAAGGAAAGAGTAACTTGAATATGTTTGCATGGTATAGATGGTGGTATGAGAAGCGCTTTTGCTAGAACTAAATCCTGATCTTATTATTCATGGTTCGCAGCCAAAAGACATATAAAAGAAAGGCATGGTTTTCTATAATACATGAATACCAGAAATACTATAAAAGGCTTGGCTAAAGAAAGCATCAATAAATTTAAAACTTGAATGGCATAGTTCTGCATATGTGGCAAAAATGTTTCATCTATTTTGATGCAGCGCGAGATAAGATAGGTCGCGAATACCAAGGTCGCGAAGTGAATCGCGGTGAAGTCCTAAGTCGCCTCCAGCCTAGATCGCTCACCCTAAGTCGCCTCCAGCCTAGGTCGCTCACCCTAAGTCGCCTCCAGCCTAGGTCGCAAACGAGCAAGATGAAGAAGTTCGCGAACGACGTACTGATGTCACATAACCCTAGGACGCTCTTCCTCTGCCTTATGTCGCGGCGAACCATAGGTCGCTCCAGATTCTTATGTCGCAAATTCCTCCAGTTAGGTCGCTCCAGAGAAGGTCGCGAACGACATTCCAGTTAGGTCGCTGAAGTTAGGTCGCTGAAGTTAGGTCGCTGGAATCCTGATGCCGAAGTTCTTAGGTCGCGAAGCTTAGGACGCGAGAAGTTGTTATGCCGCATTTTATAAGTCGCTGCCTGGTTCTGTTAAGTCGTATGTTTTAATTAGTAATTGTTAGGTCGTTGTTTCTGATATCTGTATTTATTAAGTCGCACTATTTTGTTAAGTCGTTTGTATTTTGTTTCTTAGGTCGTTGATGTTGTAACTTGTTAAGTCGTTGATATTGTAACTTGTTAAGTCGTGTGGGTGTTGTAACTTTTCCTATAAATAGGAGTGTATGGTCATTTGTAATAGGAGTTGATTTTTTGAATAAAATTTGTTGAGAGCTTTGTGCCTCCATTAAAATTGGAAGTTGAGTGTTATATCCTTTCTCCATCTTTGGTTATTCGAGTGCGCTCGAATCAACGAACTTGAAGCCGATTCACGGAATCTCGTGCGCGAGATCAACATCTAAGAATCGTAGATCTTCTAACGCGGTATCGTGCGCGATCAACGTGTTGAAGATAGCTAGAATCCGGTATCTCGAGAGATCAACGGATTTGGGCACTTGGGTATTTTCAATCCATCGATTCATATCTTGTTCATCGATTCGTATTTCCGCAATACGTGATTAGATTCGGGATAGATTTGACCGCTGGTTCAGATCTACTTCCGTGCTGCGTCATTTAAAGGTGCGGGCATATAAAACATGTATGTAGAGATGTGACTGTTTTCATCCTTATAAAACTATAGGTGTAGGTGCGAGTGTGGTTAAACAAACTAATTTCTTTCTAAGGGACAACAGTTTGAGTTTAGGGCACGACATCCTTGAATACTTATTGTAACGAGGTGATTTTCAACATAAGCACTCACTGAATTTGCATAGAAATAGTTTTGGGTTTGGTACCATCGGTCTTGCATACTAATTATTACAAATCAAGTTCTAAAGATAAGTGTAGTCAAGGAGCGCGCCAAGGCGCAAAAAGGTTCAATGCACACCTATTGAGTCTTTTTAAAACTCAATACGCATATGCCAGTGAAGTGCAAAAAAGGTCCAAAGCGCAAAAAAGGCACAGAGCAATAAAAAGGGCGCTTTTTTCACAGATTTTTAAAATAAAATAAAATTTGCTGTTGCAGACTTTAAGTTGATTTTTCGACTACTTATTTTGGTTTGTGATGTGAACTTATGTAGTTTTATTTTCAAAGTCGCAAGTATATGCAATTTTTATTGTCAAAACTGCATACTCACTAATGGTTTCAGCTCCAGTTTTCATAACGCAGCAGTAGCAAAAAAGTTGTTCGACGGGTAGTTGTTTAAATTAACAATTCAATTGGCGGTGTATGCATTGACTTAGAGTTTGCTCAGGGTTCCCAGCTCATACATGTTCAACAGCAGAACCTTCTTCGACGACTCTAAATCTGCAACCATTGAGTAACCGGCTTAGGTACGCCAATGCGTATGCTCTGTTACACATTACCCATTTATCAGTTGTAGATATAGATTTTACTTTCATTTTATCTATACTACTGAAACATATTATTTTAAAGTATGCTAGATAAGTTGGTGCAACATCTACAAGACTACCACAGTTACCAACCTTTCATATATGCACAACTTGATGCATTGTTATATAACCACATATGATGTGATTGATTTTTAAATCATATAATTTTTACATTGCATGTAAGTACACTGACAGATAACACTGCTATGTTTATGTGAAAAAAAATCATGATATTTTCGTGTGCTAAATGTCATCACACAGTAAATGTTTTTATTTTATTTTTTTATTTTTTATTTTTTATTTTTTACAACACACATGCAACTGCCTCTGACGATACTAAGACAGTGCTAGAGTTGGTGCTGAGGCAATGGCCTTAGTTGAACTAACACAATTGCCTCAGCCAGTACTGAAGAAACTGACTGTGGCAATTACCATAGTACTGACTGCGACATTTGTCTCGGTTTACCCTGCAGCAATGCCTCAGTCATTACTAGATCAATGCATGTTTTGGCCTACATCATCCTATACTTCAAACCTCTCTTAATATGTTATGCTGAACTCATTTGCAAGAATAAGAAGACGGCGGCGCAGTGAAAGGATCATTTGGATTTGATGCTTTCTGCGGACGTTTCTCACCTTCTTTCTCTATGCTCATTACTTGCTTTCTATCGAGAATATTAGTTCATTCAACTCATGCATTTTTTCCAACATTTGAAGTAAAATTGCGCTGCTACTGAACAGTCTGTCATTTGACATCCCTGCTATCAACCAAGATTTTTTTCCCAATTCATTGCTAATTAATTTCATACAGAATGTTTCACCTATTGCCTGTTTGTTACAAATGAATTTTGCACTGGTTGCCTGTTTGTTACAAACAAATTTTGCACTGGCCTTTTTATTCATGCTTTATGTCCTACACTTATTTCCATTTTATCCTTGCGTTGTTATTATTGTGTGATAATTTATAACAACTCTTGAATTGTTTGGTTTTGTACAGCTTTTCAACCTACTTTTTGTGCTACCGATATTCTAAAATGAGTTTAATACATAGTTTTCAAAATAATTCCATTTTGTGCTGCTCCAGACTTTTATCTTTGTTGGGAATTAACTTCACGATCGCATATGTCAATTGTCCAACTACCTTTGTTCTAACTTTGGCCTTCCAAGTTATTACATTACTTAGTGCAATAAATTTTTTGAAAGAGAACTTAATTATCTGGAAAGGGGAAAAGACTTTTTCTTGACTACAAAAATATTTAACAATTAAGTTTAAATCTATATTTGTATGTTTTTTAGTTCTGTGATTTTGAATTTGAGTCCTTATTTTGTTATGGCTACTCATCATGTTAGGCACTGCTCGAGTCAGGACTTTTTCATTCACCAATATATCAAACAATTATGAACAGTTGCTCGGGGATGAAATGGCAGCACACAGTGGTTGTTACAAATGCAGCTTTTGTGTTGTGATACGGTTATTATAATACATTACTTGTTTTTACTCCTTTTAGCACACTTGAACCTTCTTGATGGAATACACAAATTTTTCTGTACTGAATTTCCAAGCAAACTTCTGTTCCATGAATTTTGGACATTGTGGTGTTTCTATCCATTATATTTCATTTCTTTCTAACGACGATTTTGTTCTATAGAAATCAAGCTCCATGACCTAACCGAGTTACATCTGAGTTTGAGAAATGTTTTTGGTAGAATGTTATTTGTGTCAATATTTGAGTTTGGAATGAATCACTCTTTAAATTTGATGTATGAAACTGAGTAAATTGTTTTTAACTGATGCTTTGCACCATTTTGCTATATCAATTTAATACCAAGATGAATAGGTGTTTCGGTATGCTTGAATAAATAATTGCTTAAACGCTGCTTGAAATTATGATGTTTAAATATTGTTTAAATGGTATTTTTTATGAATCTCAAATGAGACTTGAATAAGATCTAAATGAATTCTTTTGAAGGTTTGAAAATCTTGCTGCATAAGTTGAAGACTTGAATGGATTTAAGGCTTTAATGCTTGTGTTTGAAATTAAGGCTTAAATGAACTAAGGCATTAAACGATGTTGTTTAAATTCAACACATGAATGAATTTAATGCTTGGAATTCAACATTAGAATGTCAGTCCATATGAAAGCATGGGCAACAAATATTTAAACTTTTCAAATCCGGTATAATATAAGGAAATAAGAGATCTTCATAAATTTATCAATGATTTGTAATCCAAGATAGTTTAATGTGAAAACCTAATCTAGATAAAACTTATTCAAGGGAGTTCTTAAATTTCTTCTTTCAGTTTTGCTGCATATGCATTACAATGCTACGTGCTTCCTTATTGATTTTCCATGTTCCTTGAAATGGATTTAAAAGTGAAATTAGTTTCCACGTACAATAGATTAATTAAAAATGTATTATTTTGAGTAATTTTCCACTAAATTTCTAAGGCATTATACAATTCGAGATTCTACAATTGTGTTTATTTTTTAATATTAATTTACGTAGACTGCATTCATTTTTTAACGTTCAGATAAAATATGTATTTTGGTCCTACTGAGAATTATTTCAATGCATCAACCAAAAACATATACTATTGACAAGCACCATTGTGCAAGTGGTTAAGTGATTCGGTTTTGGTGCGAGAGGTCACAAGTTCGAAACTTGCGTAGCGTGACTCGAACGTTTATTGACATGTGATATGTTGTTCCGGTGACATATTGTATATAAAGTACCATTTAAAAAAAACATATAATATTATAGATGTACTGCTATAATGTTGGCATTAATAAAAATATGTATTTCAGTTTATTGTATTCAAATTTTGTTATATTTCAAGCTACCTCTGTCTGCTAGGAACTATGGCATCGAATAGTTGGTATCGGAATTTTAACATAGTTTTTTTTCATGCCGCAATTACTTATTTTTGACGTGACAGTGATGACTCATCATCTTATATACTCTACTTCATTTATATATACAATTTTATTTTTACATCTGATTAGTTCTTTGTACTAACTACATAATCAATAGTTTAATTTAATTATTTTGGAGCGAAAAATAGTTTTAGAGTTAGTAAAATGTTATTCTTTTTGGTTTATTAGTTGAAGCACCAAACTATTAATATACCACGATGATATTTGATCAACCAGCTTTGAAAATGTAATAGTGTATAAAATTGCCTAAGTTCACTTTTCGTTCGCATAATTGATGCTTGCTTTATACCTACAAAAAGGGCCAAGCCATGACTTTTGTATGATTCAGCAGCTGTTGTGCATATGCACAATTCACTTTGTTTCCTCAACCATCCGAGTTTATTTGAAATTAGATCAGCTTATCGCTTTTATATCCCATTGTAATTGTTTTTCAATAAGCAATAATACATTTTAATCTGAACTTTACGTATCTTACGATGTACAGCCATTTAATAACAAACAATTAAGAACATACTTACCAACAAACCAAATAATAACTTTCCTTAATTTTAGAGTTCCAAACCATATATAACGGGAATGTTGTTCCGTATTTAGTATTAATGCCAACTACTAAATCAGTTGCATACATTTATCCCAGTCTATTTCCAATTAATCCAACTATAGAGTTTGTTACTTACATCTATTTTGAGGAATAAGTAATAAATATTCCATGTAGTTATGAACTTCTTCATATTAATATTTTTGTTTAGAAAGCTGAGTTAGCAAGGCAAGAGAAGAGCAGAGCAGCGGTAGTGGCATTGAATGCAGAAATTAGGAGAATAGAGGCGAGATTGATGGAGGAAGTACCAAAATTGCAGAGATTGGCTGTGAAAAAGGTTTGATATTTTAATGCTGATATCTCTTATTCCAACAAGATCAGGTTTATTTGTACTGTTGTGTAGTTTGAATGTGTTGTTTTCACTAATGGGGATTGGTAGTGTCCACCTATTTGTGTCCTGCGTGGTATCCATGTTTTGATTTAGGTTCGTGGTACTAAGGGTTTCTATATGCACTGACAGACTAGAGGTTTGTGAGTCGGTATGCTTTGGAAACATATGTCAACAAAATCTAGTATTTATATCTTTCTAGATGTCACTATATGGGTGGTACTGTTACGGTAATTATTGTTATTATCAGACAACCGTAGTCACAACCGTCGTTTGATATTTGGAGAGAAAATAATTATGCAAAGAAAAAAAATCTGTGTACCAACATTTGTACTGCATAATCCAATAACCCAATGATTATTCGGCTTAGCCACCATCTTATTGGTTTTAAAAAGTAGTTTACATAGATTCAAAATAAAAGATGCGGTGAATAACCAAGATTGAAAACAAAATTTTGATCTCTAATGGAAATGATCTATTGTATATTCAAAGAAGAAAAATAATTTGAGTATGAAAATGAAAAAAATATATACATATTTCTCACAATATTACGAGAGATAATGGAAATAAGTTTTCATATATAGGATATATATATATATATAATTTGCTTTACTAATTTACATCTAATTTACATCTTTTTACTCATATTTCATACTTATTTGATGATTTTATGATTAAGAACTCAATCCAACGTTCTAAAGTTATAAAAATAATCATGACTGCCATTATTGCTAAAAGGCTAAGAATAACAGTTGTTATGCTCTTTTATTTGAGCATTTATCGCCTATCTTCCTTAAACTACCTTAAAGGTTTAAAGTTTAACTAAGAGTCCTCATGTTCAAAGTAAGTAAGTGAGCAAATTAAATTCTAGAATTCATGGTTCAAATTTTTTCTCCAGGCAACTTCTAATTATGATATCTACTTTACTATTAAATTTAAGCACATGTAGGTGAATCCTATCTATTCTACGATAATTAATGTTGAGTGAGTTTTAGGTAACCTATAGTTGTATGATGGTTGAAATGAATTGCATGGTATAATATTCGGTTATATGAATGGATAGCTTTAACGTTAAATTCAATCAATCTCTACTTTAAGGTTGGTATAAAATATGCTACAATCTTCATTTTCTTGACCTGTAATCCCTTGGCCTTTAAAGTTTGACTAGGTTATATGAACAATGTTATCAATTACTTAAGTTTAAGATGGTACTAATCTTTTTTAAAGCACTGATTACTTTAAATAATGTTACTTCATTCGTTAGTATCATATTAGTATTTCATTTGAATTTGGTGTTTGGGTTCGTTAATTTTTTTATGGATTCAGTTGAGTTTTTGTTTTCCCAAATATTAATATGGTTCCATCACCTCCTATTGTTCTTCCCTTTTTATTGATAAGTCTCTTTTGAATGCAAATTTTATCGACTTTTGAATGTAAACTATAATTTTTGTGACAACCCGGATTTTAATGTCTATTTATCGGGTTATTAACTGATGTAATTATTGTAATATTAGTTTGGATTAGTCGAACAAATGAATTTCTGATATTCAAAATATCTGGAAATGTATAAATTGATTTGAAAACCATAATAAATATAAAATTTCTGAATATGAAAATATCGTAGTCATATATATATATATATAAACTCAAACATTTAAAATTAAGATAGATATCCAAAATATAAATATATACACTTATGACATTTAAATATATGAGCTAGTAGTTAAGTTATAAATATAGTTTGAATATGTACATATTAATATGACACATAAGTTAATATGAATATTAAATAAATATTTGTATAAGGCTTAAATAGATTATTAAAAAGAAAATCACATTTTAAACATTTAAAATAACACTTGTTAACTTTTTAAATATATGTTAAGACACTTGTAAATCTTTGAGCATAGGTGTAAGAAAATTAAATCATACAAGGGACAAATGTCATATTCTTGACATTTTAATTTAAAATTAAAATTGTAAAATAATAATAAGTTTTACTCTTAGCTGAAAGATCATCTTTATCTCAACCAAAATGTAAATAGAAAACATAGATCAAAAATTGAGGAAGTAAAACTGTAAGCCTGGAATTCAATATGAAAACAAAGATAAAAAAAAACGATGAGAATCTAGAAATTTCAAACAGAGGCATATGCAAGATTTTTCAAATAGGAATCAGAGGCAAGCAAGTTATCAAACAAAAGATGTAAACATCAACAAGAAAAATTGGAAAATCATCATCGGTGGATTTCAATTCAAGATGCAAATTAAGTCAAGAACATGCACTGAAATTTCAGAGCCTGGAACTAACAGCTGCTCTTTGTTCTTTGCTAAATTAGGTGAGTAAATGAATTTTAAAAACAGTTTTAAACCCTGGTTTCAACTTATTTTTGTGAATAAATATCATGATGATTTCTGAAATATTGAATTAAATTAAATGCATGTTTGAATTGTGAATGTTTGATTGACTGTGAAGTTAGAACATATGCTCTGTGTAGATTAACAGTTTCAAATTTCATAATAAATTCAATAACTTGATTTTGAATTCGAATTTGACCTTGAATTGTGAATAGAAGATGTTTGTAATCAAGTAATCTATCATCCAAAAATAGTTATAAGTTTTTAAATCGTATGTTTAGCTCAAAAAGTTAAAATTTACAGTAAAATCTTAATATGGGTCAAAAATTAATCGAATCAATTTTGAGTTTGAATTACATAATTGAATTCATAATGCTAAAGCATGATTTTTAGGATTTGTATCATGATTTTTAGATTAGAAATTGAAGAGAATTTTGGGTTTATTTGTTTGGGGCTTTCTGGCTGATTCACGGCAATCGACGGTGAAGTTGGGGACATGTTTGAGCTCGAAGGTGGAGGGTGCAATGGAGATCATAGGAAAAATCAAATTGGAATTTATTGATGAGGGGGTTGATCGGAAATCGAGGGAGTAGGGTTTTTGGGCCTGTGTTTGTCGTGAGTTTTCTTTTGGGATTCGCGGCGTCGATTTGCAACCGGAGGCGATCGCGTAGGGTGCTGGAGGCAGCGGGAAGTGAGGCGGAGCTACGGTAGAGACTGTGGGTTTTCTCTAGGCCGGGTTTGCCGTGATGGTCGAACTTCCCGGTGATGTTGTTTTCGAGTGATGGGTTCGAGGGTCAAAAATCGATGCTCGATCGAATCTGAATTTCTGGGTTGTGCGATGCGTGTAGGGATCGTGAGTGACTTGATGGAGGTCGGAGAGGAGATCGCCGATGGTCGACGGTGATGTGCACGTTTATGTGCACGGTTATGTATCTGGGAATTTTGGGTTTGGGGAAGAAGTATGATCTCGGGTATACTTCGGGTAATTTCGAGTTTTACTCGAAGCAGGAGAGTAGTGAGATGACGCGAGAGTTACTTCATGTTTTTTTTAGTGTTTACTCGGGTTTTAGAGGAGTTTACTCGGGTCAGACTCGTAGTCGTTGAGGGTTTGACTCGAAGAAAGAAGGAAAGAGGTTGGCTCGAAGAAAACTCGGGGTTTCAGATGTTTTGCTCGGGTTTTGTTTTCAGGAACGTGAGTGCTTACTTGTTTCAGATTTAACTTAAAATCTTATGTTAATAGGTTAATGATAGTTAATTCCCAGAGTTTATTAAATAAGGTTTTAAATGATAATTCAGAAGTTAATTAAGATAAATGATTTATCTTTTAAATAAATTAATTGATGGATAATTATGGATTAATTAAATTAATTATTTAATGATTAAGGATTTAATAAATTAAGTAATGGAAGTAATTAAGAAATAATTACTTAGTGAAGTTAATTAATTAATTATAGGGATGATTAATTAAGGATAATTGATCAATATAAGTGATTATAGAATAATTTATTAATGTAATTAATTAAGGATTAATGAAATTAATTATAATTAATTAATTAATTAATGGGAGTAATTAAAGTTAATTACTATAAATGGTTAACGATAATTAATTTATGTAATTAATTAAAGACTAATTACTTAATGTAATTAAAGAATAATTAATCAAGGTGATTAATTAAGATGGATAATTAAAGGATGATTAATTAATTGGTTTGTAATCAATTAATGTTGAGTAAAGGTAATCCAAGTAATTAAAGGTTAGTAATTAATTTAATTAGAGATTAATTAAATTAATTAAGAATGAATTGACTTGTTATGGATTGGTTGAATGATATTAGATGCCTTGGATTAGTTGATATATCTGATATGTGATTGTGATATGAGATGTTTTGGATGAATTGTGATAATGTAAGTTATCTATCTGTGATAGATTTGTTATATGAATATGATATCTTGTATTTAAAGTTGAATTGTATTTCACTTGAATATCTTGGGTTTAAAAGAACATTGGATTCGAAGAGGCCGGGGTCGGGTATTAGTAAATACCCGAAACTACTTCGATTAGTAATCTATAATTCTTTATAGATTTGATTTGTAAATCAAATAGGCTGGGATGAAATAAATTGAGTAATCTGGATCATTGGAACTAAGTAACGATACTTAGATATTATTTTGTGAATAAATTGTTTGAATTAATAAGTAAGAACTCGTAGAAGATACGAGTTACCCTGATTTTATATAAGATCTATGAATTGGAATTTCATGTTAGATAAGTTTACTCACGCTGGTTTCCAGCCTGACTCGGGTGTTACTTTGATGTAATGCTCGGGTCAGACCGAGTATTACAGATTTCCAGGTAAGGACGTTCTGGAGCTCAGGAGGCGAGCTGGATGGCAGGAACGTATGGAGTGTATTCCGCTGTGTATTTGAGAGTTATATTGATAATAGTATGGGCAGGTTAATATAACTGTCTAGTCTATTTGTAAATGGTTGTAACTCTGATGTATCGAATATAAATTAACAGATACAGTTTCTTTGTATAACTGATATTATTATTTGATATTGTATTTTGATCCGCTGCGAATGTGAGATGTTGTGTTCTCTGTTCTCCTTTCTTCTTTCTGTTTCTTTCTTCTATCTCTTTCTTTTTTCTTCTAACTATCTGGAATTTTCGGGTTCGAAAATTCCGGGTCGTTACAGTTGGTATCAAAGCAAAAGGTTAAGCGAGAACCTTGGCTCTGTTGGGATTACTCGTTAAGGATAGGGTCAATGGTACCCTAGAACAAGTTGAGTGTATATATATATATGAGAGCGTACTTGTTATTTTTATATATAAAGATTTTAAATGATTTTATATAAGAATATATTTTGATATATAAAATGATATTTCTTTCTAATAAATATTAAGGTAATTGGTTGTTAAAATATTGGAATTAAATTAAGTGGTAATAGAAATAAAGCCAATTGAATAAAGATAAGTTTGAAATGAATTCAAACTGAAATTAAAATCTTGAATTTGTAGAAATAAAGATAATAATAAATTGGTTTCCAGATATGATAACCTTGGTTATTATCATAAATGGTAGTTGTGTTTAATAATGAATGTTGTTAATGATTAAGCAAAATGAAATGTTTTAGGGAAGTAAACATTTAAGTGAGTATAACTTATAAACTGGAATTGAAATAAATAAAATTGGTTCAATTTGAAATTTATATGAATTAATTGAAATTGTGATTAAAGTTGAATAAGATTAAAAATCAAATGGAATTTGATTTGAATTTGGAAAGGAATTAAGGTTAATTCAACTTGAATTGGGATTAAATCAATTTCAATAAAAATTGAAGTATTAAGTCAATTTAAATGGAAGTGGAAATTTAAATTGAATTGATGGGAAATTAAACAGTTTGACTCTGGATTATTTTCAAAATAAATTGTTTTAATACAAATATATTTTCCAAACTATTTACTATACAATCTTTCTTCTTAAACCCCAAACTATCTTATACTTATTTTACAATTATTTTGGAACTATTTAACTATTTTGAAACTGTCTTATAAACTAATTACTATTTTTTTTTAGTTACTTAAATCTAATCACTATTTTAAAAACTATTTTGCAATTATCTAACTATTTTATACCTACTTAAATGTTTTACAAACTAATAACTATTTTTCAACTACTTATCTATTTTAAACTTTTTCAAGCTATTTTTAAATTTATATAAGTCAGAGTTCAAACTGTTTGTAATTAAAGTAATAACTCAATTGGAAATGGAAGCAATTGAGAATAAGTGAATGGAATTAAAGGAAATGTGAATAGAGAAGAGAATTGATTTGGCTAATAACCAATAAAGATAAATACGTAGGATATACGTAAATTATTCTATTCGCATAGTGATTTGATCCAGATTCGAACACAGAATTTCGAGATAGTATTATCGATCCGAGTTGGATTTTTCGCTCGATTTTCGACGGCGAACCTGGATATGGATTTTTGATTGATTCTGGATATTCTCTATCATAGTTGTGACTATGCAAGGAGAATGACGGTTTCTGATCAGGAAACCAGATCTGAGTCCGCACTAGGAAGTCGGGTGGACGATACTAGTTCGAAAGAGAAATTGTGTAATCGAAGAGCGATCGGATTGATATAGCGTACGGATGATATGTGTACATCGTACGGGTTTGAATGAAATTGGCATTTAAAATTTGAGGATAAGAAATTTGAAATGGTTTTCGAAAATGAAAGGTATATTATGTGAAATATAATGGAATTGGGTATTTCTTTGGTTGAAATTTACTTTATGGAGGTAAGTAAATGGTAAATAACTTTATAAAGAAATCAAACTTGAATATTTGATTTGACAATAAATAAAGTTATATTTTGTAATATGATAAACTTCCCTTATTGAATCTAGCCAGAATAAAAAGGGTTTTGAAATATTTGAAGTATAAAAGAGGTTTTATACAAGTTTGAAATGATCCAAAGATTTTCAAAGTTATATATAAAGGATCTTATGAGAATGATTTTGGAAAAGGTCTTGGGAACCTATGAATTTGGAAAAGGCTTTTGATTTTTGGGAAAATCAATTTTGGATTTTGGAAAGCCTAGTTTGAGAATTATCGATTTTGGTAATCGATTTTGTGTAAAGGAGATTTTGATAAATCATAAAGGGTATGATTTGAAGATACTATAAGTATATAGTATAAAGTATTTTGAAAATAGCTCTGGGGAAAAAGGCGCTTCCTTGAAATGAACTTCTCAGGAGTACCACAGGGTGGTACTGCCTTGAGCCCCAAGGGGGGTTTCTAAAGTTGATCCTGTGAGGAGTCCGGACAAACTAGTTCCTGAGGATTATTTGTGTAGCGAAAGTCGAGGGGCTGGTGCCCACAGAGGCATTTGGGTTATGCTGTGACGACAGTTTAACTCGATGTCTCTGCGATCTACTGCAGACCATAGCGAAAGTCATGTGTGCCGCTGAGAGCCAACTGTCTACGTTTGATTTTATATCGGTAGACTGTGACACTATGGTAACATAGCGAAAGTCGTTTGTGCCGCTGAGAGCCAACAGTCTGCGTTTGATTTTATATCGGTAGACTGCGACCTATGTGGGAGAAGTTTCATTATTTGGCAGCGAAATTCGGTGGCGCTGATGCCTACAGTTATATGGGTTTGTGCTGTGCTAGCAACGTAAGGCCCGGGTATAACTGCGATCTGTAGCGGGTTCCATGGCGTAATCGAGGAGCGCGGAGACCTACAGTTATCTGTGGATTTTGCCGGGACGGCAACGTAACCATCGGGTTAACTGCGACCATGGATGGGAGTGATGATTTCCAGAGCATTCTCACCAAAGATATTTCCTCTATTTTCAAAACTGTTTTCTATATTTTCAATAAAATTATTTTCCAAAATATTTTCACTGGGTGTTGAAAATGGGTCTGCTAAGTACTTATAGATTTTCAGTCTTACGCCTGATCAACGTATGACCGAATTTCTGTGAGAACGAGAATGGACTTGTTGAAACATCGAGTTATAAAAGTATTTTTATAAAAACTATTTTTGTAATATTATATAGATTTTGAAAGTGTTTTAAAAAAAATGATCAAAGAATAATTTATCTAATTTTAAATTATTGAATAAAATTATGTCTTCGTTCCTTTTCGAGGACGAAAAGATTTTAAGGGGGGAGGAATGTGACAACCCGGATTTTAATGTCTATTTATCGGGTTATTAACTGATGTAATTATTGTAATATTAGTTTGGATTAGTCGAACAAATGAATTTCTGATATTCAAAATATCTGGAAATGTATAAATTGATTTGAAAACCATAATAAATATAAAATTTCTGAATATGAAAACATCGTAGTCATATATATATATAAACTCAAACATTTAAAATTAAGATAGATATCCAAAATATAAATATATACACTTATGACATTTAAATATATGAGCTAGTAGTTAAGTTATAAATATAGTTTGAATATGTACATATTAATATGACACATAAGTTAATATGAATATTAAATAAATATTTGTATAAGGCTTAAATAGATTATTAAAAAGAAAATCACATTTTAAACATTTAAAATAACACTTGTTAACTTTTTAAATATATGTTAAGACACTTGTAAATCTTTGAGCATAGGTGTAAGAAAATTAAATCATACAAGGGACAAATGTCATATTCTTGACATTTTAATTTAAAATTAAAATTGTAAAATAATAATAAGTTTTACTCTTAGCTGAAAGATCATCTTCATCTCAACCAAAATGAAAATAGAAAACATAGATCAAAAATTGAGGAAGTAAAACTGTAAGCCTGGAATTCAATATGAAAACAAAGATAAAAAAAAAACGATGAGAATCTGGAAATTTCAAACAGAGGCATATGCAAGATTTTTCAAATAGGAATCAGAGGCAAGCAAGTTATCAAACAAAAGATGTAAACATCAACAAGAAAAATTGGAAAATCATCATCGGTGGATTTCAATTCAACATGCAAATTAATTCAAGAACATGCAGTGAAATTTCAGAGCCTGGAACTAACAGCTGCTCTTTGTTCTTTGCTAAATTAGGTGAGTAAATGAATTTTAAATACAGTTTTAAACCCTGGTTTCAACTTATTTTTGTGAATAAATATCATGATGATTTCTGAAATATTGAATTAAATTAAATGCATGTTTGAATTGTGAATGTTTGATTGACTGTGAAGTTAGAACATATGCTCTGTGTAGATTAACAGTTTCAAATTTCATAATAAATTCAATAACTTGATTTTGAATTCGAATTTGACCTTGAATTGTAAATAGAAGATGTTTGTAATCAAGTAATCTATCATCCAAAAATAGTTATAAGTTTTTAAATCGTATGTTTAGCTCAAAAAGTTAAAATTTACAGTAAAATCTTAATATGGGTCAAAAATTAATCGAATCAATTTTGAGTTTGAATTACATAATTGAATTCATAATGCTAAGGCATGATTTTTAGGATTTGTATCATGATTTTTAGATTAGAAATTGAAGAGAATTTTGGGTTTATTTGTTTGGGGCTTTCTGGCCGATTCACGGCAATCGACGGTGAAGTTGGGGACGTGTTTGAGCTCGAAGGTGGAGGGTGCAATGGAGATCATAGGAAAAATCAAATTGGAATTTATTGATGAGGGGGTTGATCGGAAATCGAGGGAGTAGGGTTTTTGGGCCTGTGTTTGTCGTGAGTTTTCTTTTGGGATTCGCGGCGTCGATTTGCAACCGGAGGCGATCGCGTAGGGTGCTGGAGGCAGCGGGAAGTGAGGCGGAGCTACGGTAGAGACTGTGGGTTTTCTCTAGGCCGGGTTTGCCGTGATGGTCGAACTTCCCAGTGATGTTGTTTTCGAGTGATGGGTTCGAGGGTCAAAAATCGATGCTCGATCGAATCTGAATTTCTGGGTTGTGCGATGCGTGTAGGGATCGTGAGTGACTTGATGGAGGTCGGAGAGGAGATCGCCGATGGTCGACGGTGATGTGCACGTTTATGTGCACGGTTATGTATCTGGGAATTTTGGGTTTGGGGAAGAAGTATGATCTCGGGTATACTTCGGGTAATTTCGAGTTTTACTCGAAGCAGGAGAGTAGTGAGATGACGCGAGAGTTACTTCATGTTTTTTTTAGTGTTTACTCGGGTTTTAGAGGAGTTTACTCGGGTCAGACTCGTAGTCGTTGAGGGTTTGACTCGAAGAAAGAAGGAAAGAGGTTGGCTCGAAGAAAACTCGGGGTTTCAGCTGTTTTGCTCGGGTTTTGTTTTCAGGAACGTGAGTGCTTACTTGTTTCAGATTTAACTTAAAATCTTATGTTAATAGGTTAATGATAGTTAATTCCCAGAGTTTATTAAATAAGGTTTTAAATGATAATTCAGAAGTTAATTAAGATAAATGATTTATCTTTTAAATAAATTAATTGATGGATAATTATGGATTAATTAAATTAATTGTTTAATGATTAAGGATTTAATAAATTAAGTAATGGAAGTAATTAAGAAATAATTACTTAGTGAAGTTAATTAATTAATTATAGGGATGATTAATTAAGGATAATTGATCAATATAAGTGATTATAGAATAATTTATTAATGTAATTAATTAAGGATTAATGAAATTAATTATAATTAATTAATTAATTAATGGGAGTAATTAAAGTTAATTACTGTAAATGGTTAACGATAATTAATTTATGTAATTAATTAAAGACTAATTACTTAATGTAATTAAAGAATAATTAATCAAGGTGATTAATTAAGATGGATAATTAAAGGATGATTAATTAATTGGTTTGTAATCAATTAATGTTGAGTAAAGGTAATCCAAGTAATTAAAGGTTAGTAATTAATTTAATTAGAGATTAATTAAATTAATTAAGAATGAATTGACTTGTTATGGATTGGTTGAATGATATTAGATGCCTTGGATTAGTTGATATATCTGATATGTGATTGTGATATGAGATGTTTTGGATGAATTGTGATAATGTAAGTTATCTATCTGTGATAGATTTGTTATATGAATATGATATCTTGTATTTAAAGTTGAATTGTATTTCACTTGAATATCTTGGGTTTAAAAGAACATTGGATTCGAAGAGGCCGGGGTCGGGTATTAGTAAATACCCGAAACCACTTCGATTAGTAATCTATAATTCTTTATAGATTTGATTTGTAAATCAAATAGGCTGGGATGAAATAAATTGAGTAATCTAGATCATTGGAACTAAGTAACGATACTTAGATATTATTTTGTGAATAAATTGTTTGAATTAATAAGTAAGAACTCGTAGAAGATACGAGTTACCCTGATTTTATATAAGATCTATGAATTGGAATTTCATGTTAGATAAGTTTACTCACGCTGGTTTCCAGCCTGACTCGGGTGTTACTTTGATGTAATGCTCGGGTCAGACCGAGTATTACAGATTTCCAGGTAAGGACGTTCTGGAGCTCAGGAGGCGAGCTGGATGGCAGGAACGTATGGAGTGTATTCCGCTGTGTATTTGAGAGTTATATTGATAATAGTATGGGCAGGTTAATATAACTGTCTAGTCTATTTGTAAATGGTTGTAACTCTGATGTATCGAATATAAATTAACAGATACAGTTTCTTTGTATAACTGATATTATTATTTGATATTGTATTTTGATCCGCTGCGAATGTGAGATGTTGTGTTCTCTGTTCTCCTTTCTTCTTTCTGTTTCTTTCTTCTATCTCTTTCTTTTTTCTTCTAACTATCTGGAATTTTCGGGTTCGAAAATTCCGGGTCGTTACAATTTTCTTTTGCTTCTGTTTGGCTACTATGCAAATTAATACCTCCTTACGTATTTGTTTTCCTTTGACTTGACCATTGCAAGACTTTCAGACTTTACTATTGGTGATAATGTGCTTTCTTGGATGCAGGTTTGGAGTTGTGATTGGTGTTTTTAAAGGTTGTTTGGTGCAAGCAAGTATAAATGACTTATTGGATTTAATCATATAACCTATTTAGTAAGTTGATTGATTTTGATATGCTTTGATTTTGTTAGTTTTGCTGTGAATTATGTATATACATTAATACTTGACAAAGAAGACACAAAATTCTGCACATATTAATTAAGTGTACTGACATGAAAACATACATGGCATAATTTGTTCTATATCATAACAAAAAAAACTTAATGGGTCTATATTATTCATGTTATAGTGAAATGCACAACTTATGGTATGTGAATCTGGTAAGTCTTGGTTCATTTTGTTATAAATTAAAATATAGGATGCTACATTGGTCAACTTCCCCCCTTACTGTATCTATGAAAGATAAACTTAGAGATTTGGTTGCTCATCTAAATTTTAGTGTTTTAGCTGAACTAGAAATTGTTTTTATGTTTCAGCTGATCAAAGAAAATTACAATGACAAGTTTACCTCCTTGCATACTATCAAATCATATGGATCTAATGAATTATTTGAAGCCTTACTTAAACTTAACTTAAACATTTATGTTTGGAATTTTACGGTTCAAGACAAATTTGATGGCGATTGTGAAGAAGATAATGTTGTACTTCCGACTTCAAGGATGTATGGAATAGATTCTTTCAGACAATAGTTCAACCCACCAGGCACAGACGGGTTATCGAACTATCGACTTTCAGGATTCAATGAAGCCCTATAACAGCAAAATCAGATTCAAAGTTTGTACGCCTTTGATCCGACCAAGAACACTTTAGTAATGGTTTCTAATGATGCAATATGTATAGAATAGAATGAAGAGGAAGAAGAAAGCAATTCTGCAACGTTTTCCAAGTTTGCAACCCCTTAGAGGCATCACAAAACAGAGTAATGGCGGCGCAGTGTTTTGTAGCACTTTCTGGCGTTGCAAAAACTGCTCTGTGAAGAAGAAGAAGATTCAGAATTCTTTCTAACGTTTTCTGGGTGTCACTATTTATAGTGGTAGAGAGGTGCCTATTCGCTAAGCATCACAACCGTTTGCAACGGTTACAAACGGCTTTATCCATTCAATATTTAAACGTCGCGTCTATTCATTTTGTAACCTTTAGAAAACGTTACAAACGGGCTGAAATCCGGCCCGTTACTGTTCACATATGATCCAAAAATATTTTCGGACCCGAAACCCGTACCCGGCCCGGTTCGGTTCGGTCTGACGGATGGCGGCGGCGCGCGTGTGGTGTTGCATGACTTCTCTCCTCACAACAAGGCAAACATGTGGGAGCCCCAAGGCCCCAACATCCACATAAGAAAGCTATATTTATACAAATATAGTCCTTGATTTTCTATCATGTGGGACTATCTTTTCTTTCTTCTTTCCTTCTTCTCTTCCAAATAATAACCCAAAGCCCCAAACTTATTTGAAAATTTAACAACAATCTCCCCCAATTTTCAAAATAAGAAAAATTAATAAATAGGATGGCTGCCTCACTAGAGTGACTTCCTACATACCCAAGTGGGATCAAGCCTATGTAGTTCTAAGATCAAGTTTTGCATCATCGTGAAAACCAACACATAAATGAAAGGTATCTTTTGGATTTGAACCTTTACTTAGTGTAAATCATTCAAGGCCATATCGAGATTCTATGGTGAACGAATCTTGAACCAAGTATCCCTAATGATAAAACCGGAACAATCACACATGTTGATTTCCTTAGGTAAAGTGTTCTGTATTGATCAGCACGTTAATGGCCATGTGCTTAAATCCTGGTTCATGAGTGTACTTAGAAAGCGATGTTACTTTCCTAGGAAACAGCCTGATTTCCATACTCATATAGGTAAGTCTCTTAAGGTGTTTCTGCGATTCACCTTTTAAGGTTTCTAGACTTATTAAGGATATATATCCATTCTTTGTTCTTGCAGAATCCAACACTAAATAATATGAGATTATCGATTTAGTGTTCCATAATCATTCTCTTAACTTGTTGGTACCCATTGAACTTTGTCTATCCTTTTCAAGACATAAGTTGGGTTTCTGTTAAGGATGATCAACCTTCATTCACAGATCTTAGTCCCATTTCTTGTGACTTTATAGAAACCATTGCCTTTGGAAGACTCTTTGTAAGTGGGTCAGCCAAGTTTTTCTTCGTTTCTATGTAGTCAACAGTTATAACTCCTCTTTTGAGTAACTGTCTCACCATTTGATGTCTTAGACTCACATGTCTAGACTTTCCATTATATGTCTTATTATACACATTGTATATCGTTGCTTGATTGTCACAGTTAATCAAGACTGCTGGAGATGCTTCTTCCATAAAGGGATTTCCATTAATAAATTCCTAAGCCATTCCGCTTCTTTACATGCATCTGCTAACGCAATCAATTCTGACAACATTGTTGAGCCAGAAATACAGGTCTGCTTCTTAGAAGCCCAAGACACAGCAGCGCCTCCTAATGTAAAGATCCATCCAGTTGTAGACTTGGATTTGGATTCTACATTGTTCCAGGTTGCATCACTATATCCTTCAATTACTGAAGGATATCCTTTATAAGATAAACCATATTTAATGGTTCCTTTCAAATAAGCTAAAACTCTGGAAATAGCTTTCCAATGTTCGAAACCTGGATTGCTCGTAAATCGACACAATACACTTATAGCATGTGCGATGTCTGGTCTAGTGCAATGCATAACATACATAAGACTCCCAACAATACTGGAATACTCAAGTTGAGAAATGGTACGTCCAGTATTCTTTTCTAATTTAATACTAGGATCTAAAGGAGTAGGTGCTAGTTTGTCATTATAATGACCATATTTTCGGAGGAACTTCTCAATGTAATGAGATTGTGTTAGTAACAACTCCCCCTCTTTCCTAATAATTTTAATTACCAAAATTACATCAGCCTCTCCTAGATCTTTCATATCGAATTTAGAAGACAGAAACTTTTTAGTTTCATTCACACATGATATATTGGAACCAAATATTAGCATGTCATCAACGTATAAACATATTATAACACTACCGTTGTTATCCGATTTACTATAAATACATTTATCAGCATCACTAACAATGAATCCATATGACAGTGCAACTTTATCAAATTTCTCATGCCATTGCATGAGAGCTTGCTTCAGGCCATAAAGAGATTTCACTAATTTGCAAACTTTCTTTCCTTGGCCTGGGGGTTTGAAACCTTCAGGTTGTTCCATATATATCTCTTCTTCTAAATATCCATTTAGAAAAGTAGTCTTTACATCCATTTGATGTATGAATAATTTATGAATTGATACAAGTGCAATTAAACAGCGTATAGAAGATATGCGAGCAACTGGAGAATATGTATCAAAGTAAGCTACTCCATGTCTTTGCTTATATCCCTTAGCAACTAATCTGGCTTTAAACTTATCAATGGATCCATCTGTATTCAACTTTTTCTTGAATATCCATTTACATCCTATAGGTTTAGCACCAGGAGGTAAACCAGTTAAAACCCAAGTTTGGTTTAACAGTATGGAATTCATTTCATCATTGATACCTTCTTTCTAGAAATTGGAATCTCTGGAACTCATAGCCTCAGAATAAGTTTTGGGATCGTCATCGACGTTCATTACATATTTTGTCACATTAAGGACTTCGTCCTTACTGCCTTCTACAAGATATGTAATGAAGTCAAGACCATAGTCCTTCTCTATTCTCGCTCTTTTACTTCTCCGTTGTTCAGTACTATTATCTGGTACTGATACTTCCTTGCTGTTTTGAGCAGGAGCATAATCATCGTCATTGATATCATTAGCCATACTAGGTTCTGGACTAGATGATCTCAATGGGATCTCAACAGTTTGAATTTCAAAAAATTCTACATCTACAGATTCTATAACTTTTAGGGTGTCAAGAATAAGGAATCTATAAGTTATACTATTAAGTGAATATCCTATGAAAACACATTTAAATGCTCTATTTCCTAACTTTGGTCGTTTAGGGTCTGGTTTTCTAACATATGCTAAGCAACCCCAAACTTTAAGTCTAGTTAGGTTAGGTTTCCTATTAAACCATAATTCATAAGGGGAAATATTATTCTTTTTAAGTGGTACTCTATTTAAAATACAACATGCATATAACATAGCATCACCCCATAGGTTATTAGGTAAATTAGAACTTACGAGCATGGCATTAACCATTTCTACTAAAGTTCTATTCTTCCTTTCAGCAACACCATTTTGTTGTGGTGTATATGGGGCAGTACATTGGTGAACTATACCTTGTTGTTTACAAAACAAGGTGAATTCATTTGAGAAATATTCACCACCACGATCTGAATGTAATATTATAATTTTAACTCCTAATTGTGTTTCGACCTCTACTTTGTAAATTTTGAATTTATCAAAAGCCTCATCTTTAGTTTTCATTAGATATATATATATATATATATATATATATATATGCATATCTAGTATAATCATCAATGAATGTTATATAGTATTGGTTACCACCATAGGTGACATGACTTTTTAAGTCACCCACATCACTATATACCAAGTCAAGCAAACCAGTTTTCCTTTCTACGGATTTAAAGGATTTTCGGTGTATTTTTGCTTGAACACATATTTCACATTTAGAGATGGTATCGAAATCACAATCAGAAATTAATCCTAATTTATGCATATTTCTAATGGAATTATAATTAACATGTCCTAATCTATCATGCCATAAATTAATAGAATCAACAATATAAACAGAAGATTTCTTTATTAGATTCAACTTAATCATGCCGTTACAAGAGTATCCCTGTCCAATGAATCTACCATTCTTAGACAACACTAGCTTATCAGACTCATACACCATCTTGAATCCTCCTTTGTTAAGAAGGTATCCAGAGACCAAATTCTTACACATATCAGGTTGTCACGACCCGCCTTTCTATCCACAGAAAAACGCATCATCGTTAAGAAAGAAATAGATAGGAAAGAGAAAAGATAGAGAAGAAAGAACTAAACAACAACAGAATCTCACAACGGAACGAATAAATTATATTAATCACATAAGTATTACATAGAATACAATATCTATCACAGATACACAACTTATTCAAACACAAACTAGACAGTTATAAACACCTGTCTAGTTATTACAAATTCAATACAACACAGAGATACAGATAAACACTAACACAGCGGAACCAATATATATCTATACGCTGAAGCCTCTTGCTCCATTGCTCCTCCAGAATTCGTCAAAGCTAACCTGAATCCCTTGGCTACGCGTAAAAATTTGAGTACCCAAGAGTTTAAGAAAAACAGAATAAACTCCGAGTCAGACATGGGTCTGGTATGAGTAAACGGTTAAAGTTTGCTTAACTTTAAAAACCTTTTGAAAACAAAGGTATCACGTAAGACTCCCCACACATAAACATGGGTAAGTTTTTACCTTACGCTAACCAAACATTTGATAGGAAATCCAGTGATATTATAATAGGGTCTAGGGTTTTCAAGTAAAATACAGAAATAGCTGGAATGCTTACATCTCACGTTCCAACATAGTTGGGCACAACTAAATCGTACGACGCTTATTAGAGTTTGGATTCCATACAATGGCAGGGCTACTAGGGTACTGCCCGTCACAGTACCTGGCCTAGATCAGAGTACCGAGGATCCACCCTAAATCCCCTGCAACACAAGGCCGGAACCATCCCTTACTGGACAGTCCCAAATAAGATAACCCTAGCGATTGTAGCTATTCAACCGCCCACACAGCCGAATAAAAAGGGAATCTAGACAGGGGTAAATCTTATCCTACTTGGGTGCTACCCACTTAGCCTTGCTGCATCTCCCCTGTTTTAGCCATTCCCGGTTGATGAGGCTTGAGGCTGCGATTACCTTTATAGAACACATCTATCTTAGAATGCTCATCGTCCACCTGACAATGTTTTGGAAGCATTCAATCCATACAAGTTCGTTCCGGGTTCGAACGAAACCGAAGGCATTATCTCGTTACACTCATTTTGGAATCACCCTCAGAGTTAACGACAATAACTCTTGCACTCTGAATCTTCATCTTCACTTAATATTCACGACCTATCGTTGATTTGGATCGATGTAGTTTTCGGATATCCAAATCTGGAAACCCGATCCCGGTCTCATCGAAATCCAAAACGCCATCTTTTAGGTCCAAGTTGTTTTAAAGTTAAAGCAATTCAATTCAATTATCTATACACACACAGATAGATAATTCATATCATCATCACAAATAGATAATTCACATTATCATTGTAAACAGATAATTCACATTATCATCACATTTCAACCAAAGCATCCATACCACACAACATCACTTATCTCATATCTGAGATCTCAAACCATTCAAGGCAATCAATATCATTCAACATCCATAAGCAATGATTTATTAATCACCATCTATAATTAATTTAAAGTGAATTAAATTAATTACTTCCATCTCTAATTAATTTAAATAAATTAAATTAATTACTTTCATCACATAAATCTTGCTTACTTAATCATTAATTAATTACAAATCAATTAATTAATCATCCTCTAATTATCCATCTTAATTAATCATCCTGGTTAGTTATTCTTAATTACCTTAAGTAATTAGCCTTTAATTAATTACACAAATTAATTATCCTTAACCATTCACAGTAATTAACCATTAATTACTTCATTAATTACATTAATTAATGATCCTTAATTAATTACTTCAATTAATTAATTAACTATAATTAATTACATTAATCCTTAATTAATTACATTAATTAATTAAACTTTTAATCAATCACTTCCATTAATCAACCTTAATCATAAACAGTAATTACCATCCTGTAATTACTTACCTAAATTAATTAACTTCTTAATTAATTATATTAATCCAATTATTAATTACACTAAGTAATTATACATTAATTACTTCTTCCAAGTAATTACCCTTTAATTACCTCCCATTAAGTAATTCCCTTTAATTAATTACATCTAGTAATTATACATTAATTACTTCACTAAGTAATTACACTATTCAATCTCATTAAGTAATTTTACTTAATCAACCATCAAATGATTATCTTTAATTAATTAACAAATTAATTAACTTAAATTAATCACATTCACTTCCTTAATTACAATTGGTAATTTATCCCTTAATTACCTTTAAAACAAATTAATTAATCTCTAATTATAGATTAATTATCCATTAATTATTAATTAATAAATCTTAATTATCAATTAATAAAACTTAATAACAAATTAATTAATCCTTAATTAATCAGTTAATCAATCCTTAATTACAATTAATTAACCATTAATAAATCTTTAATTAAAGATTAATTATCTCTTAATTATTAATTAATAAAACCTAATTATTAATTAATAAAACTAAATTACCCATTAAGTATTTCTTAATTACCAGTTAATTAATCTCTAATTACTTAATTAAGTAAATTCTAATTACAAATTAATTAATCTATAATCATTAATTAATCAATCATAATCATTAGTTAATTAAATTAATTAATTATTCTTAATTAATTACTTAATTAATCCTTTATCATTAATTAATTAAATTAATTAATTATACTTAAAATTATTAATTAACTTAATTAATCTTAATCATTAAAACCATAATTATCCTCAGATAACACTTAATTACCAATAAAACACTTTATTTTAAGAATTTACTCTACTTAATTAAATCATTAATTATTTTGAAATAAAATAATCATTTAACTTGATAAATTAAAGTTAACAAAACATAACTTCCTTTAAATGTTTTAAACATTATCAAGTAATAGTTTTAAACAAATTTAAATTTAAATTTAAAAGCTTGCTTTTATAAAAACTGTTTTAAACATTATACCTTTAAATTACCTTTATATTTCATTTCTAATTTAAGATTTAAAATAACTTTAAATCTTTCGTAATCAAATTTAATTTAAACAAATTTCAAGATTTCTTAATTAATGTTTAAGGAAACAATTTATTATACTTAAAGTAACTTATATAAGAAATTTTAACCAAATTCATTTTTAAATTTCAAAAACTATGGTTTAAAACCCTTTTTAAATCTGTTTAAAAATCTACTCTTCTTTAAATTTAAATTTTAAAACCTGTAACTACTAATCAGTTAACAAGTTTTAAACATCATAGAACTACTCGAGTTTAAACTCGAGTTATCACCCTCCAAAACTGATATCTCCTTCGAGTCAAATCCCATTCGAAACATCAGACTCCCAAACATCACCGTGCACCTGCACAGTCAACTTCGACGGCGGTGACCATCGCCGTAAGCTTCGACACACGACCATCTCCCATACATCGGTTCCCGATCATCCAAACACATTCACATGCCTCAAATCAAAATCGAGTAAAGTAGAAACTGGAACACAGACCGTCACCAGAATTTTCCTCGAACATCTCACCTCCGACCACCAGAGTCACTGCACTTCCGGCCACGACATCTCTGACCATCCACGAATCCATTCCCAAAGTCCCATTGAACTCGATGCACCAAAGAAGAAACAGTGATCCCATTTCCCTAGTTCGACCAAATTAGGTTTAAAAACTCAATCAGCTCACCGCCGACGCCACGACCACCTAGCACCCCACTAGCCATTTTTGCCGTACTTCCTGATCATCCCACTACCTCCATCCAAGATCCCGATCACCATAGTCCTTGAGGCCATCAGAAATAACTCAAAATCCCAATTCCGGACATCACCAAATTACACATCCATTTCAACACTAAAAATTATGATTTTTGTCTTAAAAATCCTAACTTTTAAAATGGATTCAAGTTATAATCTTAAAATAGTAAACTAAGATGATTGATTTTACATGTTTATAAGATTTTTACTGTAAATCTTGAGTTCCAAATTTCCATATATAACAAACATGTTTAAAAATATTTTTAGATTCAAGTTTATGATTTAACAAACTGAATTTGTTTAAAAACTACGGCCTAACAGAGATCAGGGAAAGAGATTTTGAAATTTAGATCAAAAATTTAAAACATAAACTAAGAATAGAGGTACAAAAAACAACAGATGTAACGACCCACCTTTTTGGACAGTTTAAATCGACAAGCAAACACACATGCCGATTCCAAACCATTAAAAAGGGAGGATTGTTAATGGGGTAAATAAGAAAAGAAGAAAAAAGGGACAAGAAAAAAAAACAGAATCTCGCAGCGGAAAGATAAAATATAATAATCAAAGAAACAGTTCATGAAGCTGTTTAATATACTTTTGATTATCATTTATACATCATTTATCGGAGTTATACATATACAACAGAGCAAATAAAATAATGCAGCAGGCAGCATGATGCAAGGATAATAATAGTAATAGTATACCAAAATCTTCGTCTTCGTTCTCCAGAATAGATCTTCAATAAGCTGAAAAACGCAAGACTGACCCGAGCATAATGAAAGGATAAAACACTCGAGTCAGGACTAAAATATCCTTATGTAAGTTAAATCAACCGTAAATAAAGATGAGTGTAACGACGTTAGAGATGTTTACGAGGTTTGACATCTCCTATCCAGTGTCAACGTGCGTGCAATAACTCAAGAGATGTTACGGGATTTTCCATCTCTTAAGGATCCGTTAAACTATCTACTATGTAGTACAATACGCTATTATAATATGTCTATAATAAAGTAAACTATTAAAATAGCGTCAAGGCGTTACCCATATCCCCCTTAACACATTTTTATATACTCCCATACTCTATACAATACCGTAATTCCTCCGTAAACTGGAGGGCTATCAGAGGGCACTCCATAGGTATGGTACAAAACAAACTCGTAGAAGGCGCTCTAGGGCATGTGAACATGGCACACGAGGAAATGCCAGGGTAGATATACCGTTTGCGGATCCGGACTGGTGGTGACGCATAACAGCTACTACCGCCCACCTCGGACACACTCCCAACAATCGAGGGGTGGCCACCAAATCAAATCACAAAAGCAATAGAATGGTATCGAAGAAATATGCCCGATAAGAGGAATGACCTCACATTGGCCCGGCGTGGCTCCTGATTTTAGTCACATCTAGGCTGACTCACGGGAGTCAGGGTCACGTCATACCATATAGAATCGTTGCCAAACCATCCTACTTCATTTCTGGAATCTACACCACATACATAGTTGTTAAAGTGGTTTTCGGTATCGACAGGGAGTATGCCCATATCCGATCCCGGTCTCTTTAACAACCGAACGCTTATTTCACACCGGATGGTTCTTTTACATTTATAAAATCAATTCAAAATTGATATCAAAATATCGAGTTCGCTTCAAAAATCAAATCCATTTCAATATCATCGTATTTACTCAAAATATACGATTCCATTTCAAAATCATTTCGCCCCAATATCTCTTTCAATTTCAAAATCGTTTCACATTTCAATTTAGGTTGTAACTTCATTTAGCCTAATTCGTATTTAAATCGAAGATTTACAAATAAACATTTCACCTTATTGACCAGTTGGAAATTTTGGAAACAGTTTGAATAGTTTAAAAATAGCTTAAATAATTAAAAATAGTTAAAATACTCTAAAATATTAAAGATAGATTTCAAAATAGTTTTAAATTGATTTAATATAGTTAACTAGATTTAAAATAGATTAAATATAATTAAATAGGTTAAATAGCTTTAAAATAGATAAAAATATAATTAAAATTAATTAAAACAGTTAATTAGTTTAAAATAAATTAAATTGAGTTAAGTAGATTTAAAATAGATTAAAATAATTAAATAGGTTAAATAGCTTTAAAATAGATAAAATATAATTAAAATTAATTAAAAAAGTTAATAGTTTAAAATAAATTAAATTGAGTTAAGTAGATTTAAAATAGATTAAAATAAGTTAACATGTGTAAAATAAATTAAAATAATTTAATATAGTTAATATAGGTTAAAATAGTGTAGTGTAAAATAGTTTGAGTATTTAAAATGGTTTATATAGCAGGATAATTTGGGAAAAACCAAAATGAAATGGCTTCAAGTCAACCATTTTAATTCCAACTTACCAATCTAAATTAACTTCAAATTTCTATTCAGTCGATTCAAATCTAAATTTCAATTCAAATCAATTTCGATTTCAAATTAATTCAATTCCATCCCAAATCCAATTGTCTAAATTTCGATTTCAATTTATAATGATTTCGAACTCGATTTTAAAAATATCAATTCAAACATTTAAAAACCAATTATTCCTTAATATTCAGTTTACAATCCAAATCTTCAATATAATTCAATGTCAAGCTCAATTTCAAAAATGTTGTCTTTTTCTCACTTTTACTTAATAATATTCAAAGTCCGAATAAAAGTTAAATCCTTTAAAAATCAAATAAATTTGCGGAATTCAAACATATCACAATTTTGAATTTCAAAGTCTCTACTTCAATTATTTAACAATTTGTTTAACCAAAATTTATTTCAACCTCTCAACCTCAAATTCGCGATAAAGTCAATTTCTATAAAATCGATTTTTAAATTCCTTTAAATCAACCATTAAAGTAATTCCAAATCTAAGATTTCAAAAATTATTTTATTTAATCAATCCGGTGCCCATATATAATTTTCTATCCTATGGCCAAGTGATCAGTTATTTCAATTAAATTTCAGGAATAGATATATATCATTTCAATTCAAATCATAATGTCATAGGTATATATTATTTCAACCTATTTCTCAATTTATTCAAAATGATTAAATTTACAACTGTAAATAATACACAGGGTGATGACAGGATATATACAACAAATAAACATCCAAACATTCAAACATCAATCAATAGCATCCATCGCAACCAATCATCCAAACAGACAATATAATTCATGGAAATTTCATAGTTATAAATATTCGGAAATTTTAATTGCGATTAAATTCCAATTCTAATTTGTTTGTCAATTTCAATTTCTAACATTAAATTCAATGACAATCTAGATGACGATAAATTTATCAACAACGACTAATAAAAATCATATCACTACATAATATCAAATTTAACTAGCATGAGAATATTCTAGTACGTTGTGAGTGTTATAAAACACTCACCTTGATTTTCAATTTTAAATCAAATCGAACGGCGTTCGATTCAACCTAAAATTTTAACGAGCTCCAAACACTCCCGGATCTGCACTGCAGCGTAGCTCTCATCTCTGCGATTCCAACGTCGCCAGTTTCGTCCGATTCTGATAACGTATGACGAAGATATGAGTGTTTAAAGATTGTATATAATTTAAAACAACATTTTTCATTCTTTTTATTTATTTACCAACGAAATCACGGCCGTAGCAACCCCAGAGAAAATCATGGCCGCTGACCCTATCATCTCCCACGCAACACTCAGGCAATGTTCGAACGAAAGGAACCCAATACGCAAAACTAGGGCACGCCGCCGATCCCACCCAGGCCACCAAGCACGCGATCCAGACATGCCAAACGACGCGCCTCCGTGAGCTCCACCACCGCCCTGAGCATGGACGAGATCGGTCATCCCTTGTCTCCAGAAAACGTGCGCAAACGCGCTGTCTTTAAGCGAAAATTCTGGTCATCTCGTCGAGTTTCACGTCGACCCACCGTACGGATGCAAAGCTCACGTCGATCTCTACGATATTCGCGTTGGAAGATTTTTGAAATAGTGTGTGGATTGAGAGATCAAAGAGTAAGAACAAGGGAAGATTTCGGCCATCGACATTATCTCTGGCGGCCACGAGATATAACTAGGGTTTGCAGTAGAGAACGCGTATATATACACGTATATATATTATTTTATTATTATTTTCAACTTTTCTGAACGAACTCGTAAATAGACGTGCCAACAGGCGTTCGTAAGGTTTTACCCACCTTCCGAACACAATGGAACATGTTTCGGAGGCTAATTCGATCGTCTGTGTGAGTTATGGAAATAAATGATCGATTTTAAATCAAACCGATTAAATGAATTTCTAAACGTTTTCAGCTGCCACGGTCAAATGACAACGCCTATTAATATGAAATTTGAAATCCGATAATAACATACTATTACGGATCCAATGGAACTGGTTTCGTCGAATTCCGAGACTGCGCCTCGGAAGGCTATTTTTTACTCGTCGATTAAATCGACGACTTTTCAAAATTTACAGAATTTCTTACAATTCCAATTTAAAAATCTTGTTAACTCTATTATAATCCAAATATAAGTTATATTCACTTTGGAAACCAATTTGAATCATATTAACTCAAATTTCAGTTATTCACTCTATTTTCATATATTAAATTTCAATATCAAATTAATCATATTAAATTCAAAATTTAACCTTTTGAAACAAATTCAAATTATAGAACAACCATTTCCATTAAACAGTTATTCAACTCCCGTTATTCAATTATTCAATTATTTTCAAATATTGAATTTAAACAATTTAAATTGTTCAATATTTGACCAATTTCAATATTAGATTTTAAATGAATCCTCATTACTCATCAATTACTTTATTTTACATCTAATGAATTCAACATTTATTTATCCAACTATTGATCGTAAACTCATTCAATAAGTAGCATTTATATTTCAATATTAGATTTTTAAATAAATTTCCGCTATCAGTCAATTACCTTATTCACATCCAGTGCATCCAACATTTGTTATTCAACTTCAGTTATTGATTGTAAACCCAGTTAATATATATAAAATTTCATTTCATTTACAATTGGTTTCTAAATTCAATTCGACTGACAAATAAACAAGTAACTTATAATAATTATCACCATTTACTTTTAATCACACTTATAAGTTTATTATTTACTAACAACTGTCACAAATTTCCTATATAAGACAAATTAGATTCCATTACCATTGACTATATATTATTTCATTAGTTAACCCAATATTTATATTTGTTGTTCTAATATTTTCTTTATAACCAAGTTATAATATTTGAGTCATTTTACGTGATTGGAATTTCATTCAATTCATTAATAATTAACTCAGATAACTATTGTTGCAATTCATTCTAGTTATTATTATCATAAATAAATTACAAATATTTAATTCTTCCAACATTAAACCATGAAATCTTATTAAATTACTATTTTAATTATCGAAAATCTACGGGTCGTTACACTCTCCCCTACTCAAAACTTTTCGTCCTCGAAAAGGAAAAAGAAGGGAAAAGGAACTAAGTAAAGAATTCAACATTTGAAATATTTTATTCAAAGTTATCAACTTATAAAACAGTGAAATTTTATTTAAAAAAACATTACTACGCTTCCACTACTCTACTCCTTTTGGCTTACGAAATTTCAAGTTGGTTATCCAAATGAGTTATAAAATTTTAAAACTTGAAAATTTTCTAACATCCAGATTTACGAAAAATTTCGGCAATGTCTCCTTTGCGCGGCTCGATCGGTACAGCTACAAAACGCCTCTACGGGCCCCAACCAATAAAAGAAAAACCAAAAGCCAAGTGGCTCCAATCAAAAATCACCAAATCCAATGACAAAATAAACACGTACCTATTTGTCGGGCAATCCAAATTTTCTTGATTTTAAATACCTGCATCTTATTTCTCAATGATATCCAATCATATAATTTTAAATCAATTTATAATTTTCATTATCAATTTTCAATATTAGCTTTACCTAAACCTGTACGAAGTACATATATCATCTATACACAATATCAAATCTGATCGCTCATTTGATCACCAAAATTTCACTTCCAAACTAGTATCGTTCACACGACTCTCTAGTGCGGACTCAGAGTTGGTTCCTTGATCGGAAACTGTTACTCTCCTTGCATAGCCATATACTATGATAGAGAATTCCAGAATCAAATCAAAAATCCATATCCATGGTTCGTCGTCGAGAATCGAGTGAAAAATCCTAACTTGGATCGATATAAATTATCTCGAAATTCTGTGCTCGAATCTGGATCAAATCGTTATGCGAATAAAATAATATACGTACGACTTACGTATTAACTTCCAATAGATTTCTTTCCAATTCACCTATATTAAATTTCTTTACTTACCTGCATTTCATTACAATTTATTATTCACAATGCCTTATTCATATCCCTTATTTACTTAGTATATCCATTTCTTTACATAGCATAATCTTTTATACTATCATTTCTTATGCATCATTCTATAGAATCTACTTACACAAGTTCATTTTAAACTTTCTATACAATTTAATTAAATTCAATTTCATTCTTCAATTGATTCTTAGCCATACCAAATTCATTTGTTAACATTTACTTTATTTTCAAAATTTTCAGTTAATAACAAATTTATTTGTGGAACATTTTTTTAATCATCACTTTAGTTATAATCATTCTATTAAAGGCATATATAAGAAGTTGGACTTTATCTAAGTTTTTAATTACCTCAAAAGCTACAAATTTCAATTTCACAATTTCTTTGCAAAATTATATTAAATTCTATAACAAATTCACAAAGATATTATTTGGTTCATTTGTCGGTTTTCTTAAGTTCTACTTACTTATTCCATTTAGCCATCCATCATTTCATATTATACTTAAGTGTATAACATTTTATCACAACCTAATTTCCATTTATATACATTTTAATTACTTTTATGTTTTGTTTACTTGTATAATATCCCATTACATATCCAAAACATCATTTAACTTTTTAACATTTGGTAAGTTATATTATATATTATTAGAATGCAATTTGGTATTATACAAATTTATAGTATTCATTTTACTTAATTAGAATGTTCACAATTTTAACTTGTTTAAATTTTCTTTACTTTTCAATTTCAAGAGTTACACTACAACTCTAAAGTTTCTCAAACATTAAGCTTTGGTTTCTTAATCTCTTTTTTATAAGTTCTGGTTATTCACATTTCATTCAAATATTTTGAAAAATATTAATTAACAGAACTTAGAAATTTAAATGCCCGGTTCATTTCAAATCATTTGAAATAAATATAAACATCTTATATCTATCAAATCATACTTTTGTAGTTTTAAACCAAAATGCATTTTCCAAAACAGTTTCAAAGCAAAGCAAAGCTTCGCAAAAGTCTCCCCCACTCTGAGACTCGAAAATGAACGTCGATGATGCTGCGCAGTCATCACCGAAATTATTTTCCAGCGACATAAGAGAGGAGTACTGAATTTATTCCAAAAAAAAACTCCTTCCAAAATATTTTCCCATAAATATTTTTCAACTAATATCACTACATATTTTTTTTTCAAAGTTTCGGAAACCATTTTCAAAATCCCTGGGTCTTAAATTCAATATTTCACAATTTAAATCTATCTTGATTTATTAGTCACATTTATAAATTATTCTCACAAAATTTTACTTTCTTAAAACATTTCCATAAGTTGTTTTATCATTGTTTATTTTGTAATTACCCTTATTTATTAAAATACAAAATCCAATTAATGATAACTATCAATATTATCATTCCTAACAACTAAACAAACTGGATGAATTATAATAATTTTTGAAAATTATTTCTTTATATACAAAATATAATTAGGGAAAAATTATTTCATTTACCCAATTTCAAAAGGATACTATGTCGAATTGTTATGTTCAAGTGTTTAGAGATCCCTATCAATGACGTTAATTACTCGTATTGACCAGAATCCATATACCACTCAACAAATCAACCAACACAATATAAAACAATTTTATATCACTAACAAATACGCTCTCTCATATATATACACTCAGTGTAACGACCCATCTTTTTGGACAATTTAAATCGACAAGTAAACACACATGCCGATTCCAAACCATTCAAAAGGGAGGATTGTTAATGGGGTAAATAAGAAAAGAAGAGAAAAGGAACAAGAAACAACCACAGAATCTCGCAGCGGAAAGATAAAATATAATAATCAAATAAACAGTTCATGAAGCTGTTTAATATACTTTTGATTATCATTTATACATCATTTATCAGAGTTATACATATACAACAGAACAAATAAAATAATGCAGCAGACAGCATGATGCAAGGATAATAATAGTAATAGTATACCAAATCTTCGTCTTCGTCCTCCAGAATAAATCTTCAATAAGCTGAAAAACTCAGGACTGACCCGAGCATAATGAAAAGACAAAACACTCGAGTCAGGACTAAAACATCCTTATGTAAGTTAAATCGGTCATAAATAAATATGAGTGTAACGGCGTCAGAGATGTTTACGGGGTTTGACATCTCTTATCCAGTGTCGATGTGCGTGCAATAACTCAAGAGATGTTACGGGATTTTCCATCTCTTAAGGATCCGTTAAACTATCTACTATGTAGTACAATACGCTATTATAATATGTCTACAGTAAAGTAAAAGTATTAAAATAGCGTTAAGGCGTTACCCATATCCCCCTTAACACATTTTATATATTCCCATAGTCTATACAGTACCGTACGCTCCTCCGAAAGGTTTACGCAGAGGGCACCCCATAGGTATGGTACAAAACAAACTCGTAGAAGGCACGCCAGGGCATGTGAACACGGCACACGAGGAGATGCCAGGGTAGATATACCAATTGCACTCCCGGATTGGTGGTGACGCATAGCAGCTACTACCGCCCACCTCGGACACACTCCCAAACAATCGAGGGGTGGCCACCAAATCGAATCACAAAAGCAATATGATGGTATCGAAGAAATATGCCCGATAAGAGGAATGACCTCACATTAGCCCGGTATAGCTCATGATTTTAGTCACATCTAAGCTGACTCACGGGAGTCAGGGTCACGTCATATGTAACATCCCAAAATTTTCGACTTTCGAAAATTCGACATCGATACTCACTTTATCGACTGCCGAGCCATCGAATGCCGGAAACCCGAAAAGTTATGGTTTTAAAAAGAAGAAAAAGGTAGAAGAAGAAGAAAAGAACTACAGGACAACAATAGAAACAGAAAACAGAATCTCACATATCGCAGCGGAACAATATATAATAGATAATCATTAGTCTTTTAAAACAAAGAGCTATAACAGTTTATACATACATCAATCATCAGAGTCAAAATACAAAAATGGACAGTTATATAACTTGTCCTCATACAGAATACACAGTGGAATAATACATAGTATAGGTGATACGTTACGCCATCCAGCTTGCTTCCACAGCTCCAGAATATCCAGAATATCCTGATAATATAACTCTAGGCTGCCCATGTGGAAATTGGTGGGCACCCAGAGTTTAGAAGGAAACAATAAACTCCGAGTCAGTCATGGTGACTGGTGTGAGATCGTAAAACAGTTATTCTTTATAACAACAAAATAATTTTTAAAGTCAATTCGAAATGCTTTTGGAAAATGAAACTACCATAAGACCTCCCACCACACACACAATGCAAACGCAGAATTGGAGGAGATTTCTTCTTATGATAGTCAAAGATGCTTACTACGCAAAATCAAATTCTTTTTGATATTATTATTAGTGCATAATGTAGAAAACATTTCGAAAGTATAATATTAATCTTAGCCAACATACGACCAGTATCGTATGCCTACTATAGCTACCATCTAAACAGTGGTGACCACCGTACGTAAATGGCAGGTTCTACAACTAATACCGTACAAGGTGCGTATTGGGATTTGGATTTCCAACAAATGGTCAAGCTAAGGAACTTCCTTTTCCACGATGGGTACGTCCCTGGAATAGACGACCCGAGAACCTAACGTTACAGTTAGATCTCTACCAACACAAGGCCGGGTTACCTCTGCAAAAATAGGTAACTACTGACACGCGTATGCCATCCCCCGATCGTAACCGATCTTCCCGAGGATCCCCGATTTCCAACAAACCACATCAAAATAATAATGCAGCAACCACATAGGTTAAGTATCTGGGCTCCATACCATGATACCACCTCTATCCAGAAGGAATGACATACACTAAGGGCGCTACTCCCTAGAACCTTGCTGCATCCTTCCTGTTTTGACCATTTCCGAGATGTGAGGCTCGACGAAGTCTCGTCCACAAAGCTACGCTTTCTACAAAGCCATGCTTCGGGTCAAACAAAATGATCAACCTATGATCACAAAGATATAAGATCAAACAAATGATCATATCACAAATGATCAAACACTGATCATTTCACAGCAACACTCAGTATGCCACGTTACCAAATTGGGATATATCGCTGATAAATTTCAACTACATAACCTCTGAGCTCGTACGTCTCAGAGAAGGGTGTTAAGCTAAGAGAATAAATTCTCCGCCACCAACAGAAATGTATTTGAAAGAAATCAGCTTTATATCTCAAATTGTAACGTCAGACACACAATCCATACAAGTCTGTTCCGGGATCGAACAGAACCGAAGGCACTTCTCACGAAGCCCTTGCACATCCGGATAATTTTCTAATCACGTCCGGACTTCCCGTCACTAAGGGTGATAAAACCTCTAAATCGGAGATCAGCCGATGTAGAGTAACTCGACGGTAATCCTTCCGTTTTCAAAAATATCCGGTCTTCAAATGCGATTCATAATGACGTATCACATATTCGGAATGGGTTATACGACCCCATGGTCCTTTCCCGGCTAACCCGAATAGTGAGCGCTTATTCAAAAATAAGTGTGGCATTCAAATTCATCCAATTCACAACAAATATTATTCAAGGTAATTATCGATAGTCGGTTATTTAACTATCAATAAAGATGCACGACATCATCAGATTCCAAATAAATTTCCCAAATTATTTATCTTCAAAAATATCTTTTCTAGATATAAAATTTCCACACTTCAAAAATAAATCAATATTTATTTTTCTAAACAGTTTCCATTTCCTTTATAAATTCCATATTGAATTTATATTTTCGAATATCTACTGATATTCGATTTTCAAATCGATTTCAATATTCAATTTTAATTTATCTTTAAGAAGATAAATTCTCAAAACGTTCCTTTCATATTGGAAAAGCATTTCCATACTTATTTAATAATAAGTAATTCACAAATCATTTATTTTCAACATTTGAAAATATTCAATATACTTAAATCAATATTAAGTATACATTTCATTCTTTAAGGAAATCATTTGAGTCAAAACGAATGTTACGTAAAACATCGTTACGACGACTCAAAATCACTAGTATAAGGATTTGGATTTTGATAGATATTTAAATCCCAATACTACGTCAAAACATTTCCTTTCGGAAATCATTTACTATAACAACAGTGTTATAGTCCACCATTTCCTTAAATTTCTCGAAAACGTCTATTTCAACAACAAGTGTTGAAATCTATGCTTTCGATTCATAATACATTTTAAAACATCTTTAAAATGTTTAACTTCATTTTAAAGTATCACTTCTTCAAAAAATGAATCCATTTTATTCAATAATATATTCACTGTCCAAAATCGTGAATATAATTCACTTAACCAAATTTCAATCATTTCTACACATTTTTATTTCAATAAAAATTCGCTATCCAAAATTGCGAATATATCTTCTTTAATAATCTTCTATATTTAATTTATCAAATTCAATCGATTTCGAATTTATAAAACGAAGTTTATAAATTCTATTTCTGTTTTAATAACAACTTCAACTTATAAATCTTCTTTTTATTAACTTCTATATTTTACTTATCAAAATAAGTGATTTCGGATTTATAAACAACTTTTATAAATTTCAATTCTATTTGTAGAAACTTCAATACCAAATCAATTTCAATATTGATTTCTAAATTTATTTTCAACCTTAAATAAAATTTCCATACTGATTTCTCAAAAATTCATTCCCAAATATTAAATCAATTACAGATTGATTTCTAATTTTATTTATCACTACTAAATAAATTCCTTATTTTTCTCAAATTATTCAATATCCTGTTTTTAAATGGATTCTTCAAATTGAAATCGTTTTACATTGATTTCCCAAATTATTTCAATTTACCAATTGAATTCCTAAAGGGATTTCCAACTTATCTCCTTTTAAATAAATTCCTCTTTAAGAAAATAAATTCCTTTATCTTTTTCAAACTATTTAGAAATCCAAATTTTAATTAAATTCTTCAATTTAAAAATCACTATTATACGAAATTCATTTATTTAACATCTTCACTTGATTCTGGAACTAATTCAATAAGATTTTAAAAATCAGTCTTTATTCTTTTAAATTCTTTTCTTCAAATTTATTAAATTTCTAAAGTTAATTCACTTAAAAATTCCTACTTGAATTTCAAAAATTCAATTTCGTTTATTTTTGGAATCCAATGATATCAAACATCCATTCAGCTAAATTTATAGCTTTCAAACAATTTCCAGGCATCAATATGATCAATATAATCATTCACAGATTCATATCACAGTATAAATAAATTCAATCAATATGAGGGGTCCAGTTGGATCCCTCCAACTTGTTTCCCTGCATCCAAAGACGTTAGCACAATACCAATTCCACTTTGAGGTGGAATATCGCAGTATATGGGTTTTAAAAAATAATCCGCTTACTAACGGCGCAATAGGGTCTCATCCGCTATACGAGGCGGGAAATCATCAATCCAATATATACATATGCCAATATGTATATATTGCTATATATATATATATAATAGATATATCCTACTATATCTAATATCACATCCCAACAATCAATCAGTCAATAAATAACTGTCAAATCAAATTTTTATTTTGAGTGAGAAGATCTCACCTTCGCTTTTAATTTGCCATCCAATTTCCATCTTGACTCGATTTCTTGATTTTAAACCTTATATAATAATTATACAAATTCATTAATACTTGAACAGACGAACAAATAAATTTCCCATTTTAAACAGATTGAGTTAACTAATTATTAAATTATTTCGTTAACTAACAATTTTATTCAAACTAACTTCCTTTTTTACTTTAAACCAAAATCTCATTTACATAAATATTTCAAACATTTTGCTTATATAAATTTCTTCTTACAAATTAATCCACTACTTTTAATCTTAACTGATTTATTTTAAATTTTAAACAGGTTACTCTTAACAAATTTATCTAATAAAAATTAAATCTCAACTAAATTTTTTTCCACATAAATAAATTATTCTTCCCTTTCAAACAAATCATCAATAGTTTTTAAAAATATCTAAAAACTTGTTTAAACCCTTTAAAATTTTGTATATATATATATATATCTGTTCACTGTATATAAAATTTTCCTGTTTATTTCTAGCTCTCGGAAAAATATTTATATATCTATTTTTTTCTTTATTATAACCGAATATACGTACATATATTCCCATTAACTAGAACAGAACTATTTTTATATATATATTCTACTGTTTTAGCTTAAATGTGTATTTGAATGTGTGTATGTAATTACCAGATTAAAAGTAAAAATTATGTTTTACTGCAACTAATAATTTTTTTTCTGTTTTCAGCTTCTTATATATATACACACATATATATAAATTTAAAAATAATAATAATAAAAATACCTTCAACCCTTATCGCGACATCATCCCCGCGACGTCGACACTTCCCTAACTGACTACCACCAAGCTCGACACACGACCGTACTCCACGCAATCCCACTGCCAGAAACCACTTCGAGATGGTCGATACTGCTTGGCGATCGAACGAGCATGCAAAACCCCACCCCAGCCTCCACGCGAGCGTGGTTCGCGATTCGCCTCGCCTTTTCTTCGCGAATCCCTAACCCATGCGCGCCATCAGTCGCGATTGCGTGATGCTGAGCTGCTCCCTTCCATCGCGACTACCCAAATTTGCGACTTCGATCCACCTCCGCCCTCTCCACGAAGTCTCGCGACATCGGCTTGACAGCGCCGCCCACGCGCTCACGCGTTGCCAATTTCCCTTCCTCTTTGCGCGTCATGATACCCTCCTCCCCTGGCCGCGCGATTAGATGAAGACGAGGAACGAATTCTCGTTCGTTCGAACGAGAATGAAAGGGCTTCGATCGATTCTTTTTTTTTTAATTTAAGGAAGAGGCTACGGCCATTTTTATTTAGTTTTCTTTATTCGATTTAGAACTGAGGAGGGAGAGGAGTATTTGAAATCGAAAAAGTATGCTCTGCACGACTTCTTTTGCCTGATTCCCTGCGTGAATCATGGCGTGTTTAAAGGAAAAATCGTGGTATATTAACTGATATAATTACAAATTTTAATTTGAATTCAATTTAATTTTTAACACGTTTATGTGTCGTACGCTCACTAACTCAGAAAAATACGAAATTTGAAACCCGGTAATAATACAATATTACAGATCCAATGGAACTGGTTTCGTCCAATTCCGAGACTGTTTGAAAAATGACTATTTTCAAATATCGGTTCAAACAATTAAATTCAAATCTGAGCAAAACCGTTTATAATTCAATTCTGAAAGTTCGATTATCTTCGGTATCATCGATGTGAATTTTTCACGCCTTTGAAATATTTTAAATCGGCTTAAATTTGGAGATTTTAAATTTATTCACTTTCAATAGATTAAATATTATAATTTTATCGCCAATTTCAAAGTTATATTGGGGATTCAAATTAAATCATCGTTCAAATATTTAAAATAAATTAAATATTCTCAATTTAATTTGTTCAAAATTCTGGGTCGTTACAGACTTCCCCCCTTAAAAGAATTTCGTCCCGAAATTACAAGTCAGGAAGAAAAAAGGTCATTAACTCGTCTACTATCTTTCAACATCCAAATAGTTTTATCAAATTTTCCAAAACAAATCTTTCTACTAAAGATTCGTTATTATTTCAACTAAATTTCTAAACATTTTCATAATTTTCAAACAACATTGTTTACTTCAAAATTCAAATTTAAATTCATATTCAAATTTAAACTTTCAAAATTTTTTCAAAAATTTTCTAACGCCCTAAATTTTCGAAAAATTTCGCCAGCGTCTCCTTTGCGCGGCTAATACGGTACGACTACAAAACGTCCCTACGGACTCTCAGATTTCAAAAAGAAAAAGAAAAAGCCAAGCGGCTAGAGAAGAAATCAGCAAAATCTCATATAGAAATTAAAATACTTACCTTTTGTCGAGCAATTCAAATTATCTTTGAAATCCAAAATTCCAATTCCTTTCATACACCTGTATATCCTACTAGCCATTATATCTAGTCACAACATTCAACCCAATTTTGCACATTCAATTACAGAATGTCCAATATAAACTACTTCTTATACATTTCTAATTCACTATTGAAGTTATATATTCTTTTCATTCAAGTTTACATTTCAAATTCATTTGAATTCAATTTCAATCTAATTTGGATTCAATTCAACTTATGAATATTGAATTTCATCGATTAACTTTCATTTACAACTGCTTGTTTTAGATTAGTTTCAGTTACTAATCCATCATCACTTTATTCAAATTTGCTTTCAACATTCAAGTTCAATTTTATTCACTTACAATTGTGAATTCCATTCATTGAAAATTTATTCCTACTTACTTTAATTTAACTTCATTCTTTAAGTTAAATTTAATTTTATCAAAATTCAAGTTGTATAAGTTATCAACTTAGTAATATTTCATAAATATTTTTATATAGTATTCCAGAGTCTACCAACATTTCAAAACCATTTTGAAAACAATTCAAATTATCCTTTGAATTTCAAAAACCAAACCCAAATTTTTCAAACAACTTCCATTTAAAACAATCGGCAGCAATTCCTCTTTTGGAAACCCGAAAATGAACACCAATGATGCTGCGGTCATCATCGAAGTTATTTTCCAGCGACCGAAAAGAGTTTAGAGCTTTCATCTCTCCAAAATACTTTTCAAAACCTTTGAAAATCACTTTCAAATCAAAAAGATTTAAACTTTCCAAATCTCCAAAATTTTCAAATTCTTTCAAAACATTTCCAAATACTTCTCTGGAATTCCGTTTTAAATTATAAGTCACATTTAAAATTTATATTCTCAAATTTCATTTGTATATGTCAATTTATCTCTTAACTTTGGAGTTACGATTTCAATTTCTTATTTAATTTCAATGATAATAGATTAATATTATCACTTCTAACAACCATGCAACCATATACTATAGTACTTCATAGAAAAACATTTCTTTTATATACAAAAATAGTTTTGGGCAAAATTATTTCATTCGCCCTATTTAAAACAATATTGTGCCGAATTGTTCTATTCAAGTGTTTAGAAACCCCTTCGATCCAGTTGCGCAGACTGTGCCGACGAAGGTTCATATGCCACTCAATAAATCAATCATCACAATATAAAACAATTTTATATTCATTAACAAATACGCGCTCATATCTATTATTACACTCAACTCATTCTAGAGTACTACTGACTTTATCTCTAATGAGTAACACCCAACAGAGCAGGGTTGTCGCTTAACCATATGCTCCGATACCAAATTGTAACATCCCAAGACAGCGGCCACCGGTAGGCTTTGCAACCATCCCAGTCCCACCGTGGCTTACATTGGCACCTCGCATTTACATTTACGGCCAGCCTCTCGACTGTCACGGCATCTGCCTAACCAACCCATCCCTCTCAGGGACATGTAGGGGTAAGAGTCCCCCGTTCGCCACCAAAATGCGAAGCGAGAACCCCCTATCATGCTGTAATATAGCAAATGCGATCCATAACGACGTATCACATATTCGGAATGGGTTATACGACCCCATGGTCCTTTCCCGGCTAACCCGAATAGTGAGCGCTTATTCAAAAATAAGTGTGGCATTCAAATTCATCCAATTCACAACAAATATTATTCAAGGTAATTATCGATAGTCGGTTATTTAACTATCAATAAAGATGCGCGACATCATCAGATTCCAAATAAATTTCCCAAATTATTTATCTTCAAAAATATCTTTACTAGATATAAAATTTCCACACTTCAAAAATAAATCAATATTTATTTTTCTAAACAGTTTCCATTTCCTTTATAAATTCCATATTGAATTTATATTTTCGAATATCTACTGATATTCGATTTTCAAATCGATTTCAATATTCAATTTCAATTTATCTTTAAGAAGATAAATTCTCAAAACGTTCCTTTCATATTGGAAAAGCATTTCCATACTTATTTAATAATAAGTAATTCACAAATCATTTATTTTCAACATTTGAAAATATTCAATATACTTAAATCAATATTAAGTATACATTTCATTCTTTAAGGAAATCATTTGAGTCAAAACGAATGTTACGTAAAACATCGTTACGACGACTCAAAATCACTAGTATAAGGATTCGGATTTTGATAGATATTTAAATCCCAATACTACGTCAAAACATTTCCTTTCGGAAATCATTTACTATAACAACAGTGTTATAGTCCACCATTTCCTTAAATTTCTCGAAAACGTCTATTTCAACAACAAGTGTTGAAATCTATGCTTTCGATTCATAATACAATTTAAAACATCTTTAAAATGTTTAACTTCATTTTAAAGTATCACTTCTTCAAAAAATGAATCCATTTTATTCAATAATATATTCACTGTCCAAAATCGTGAATATAATTCACTTAACCCAATTTCAATCATTTCTACACATTTTTATTTCAATAAAAATTCGCTATCCAAAATTGCGAATATATCTTCTTTAATAATCTTCTATATTTAATTTATCAAATTCAATCGATTTCGAATTTATAAAACGAAGTTTATAAATTCTATTTCTGTTTTAATAACAACTTCAACTTATAAATCTTCTTTTTATTAACTTCTATATTTTACTTATCAAAATAAGTGATTTCGGATTTATAAACAACTTTTATAAATTTCAATTCTATTTGTAGAAACTTCAATACCAAATCAATTTCAATATTGATTTCTAAATTTATTTTCAACCTTAAATAAAATTTCCATACTGATTTCTCAAAAATTCATTCCCAAATATTAAATCAATTACAGATTGATTTCTAATTTTATTTATCACTACTAAATAAATTCCTTATTTTTCTCAAATTATTCAATATCCTGTTTTTAAATGGATTCTTCAAATTGAAATCGTTTTACATTGATTTCCCAAATTATTTCAATTTACCAATTGAATTCCTAAAGGGATTTCCAACTTATCTCCTTTTAAATAAATTCCTCTTTAAGAAAATAAATTCCTTTATCTTTTTCAAACTATTTAGAAATCCAAATTTTAATTAAATTCTTCAATTTAAAAATCACTATTATACGAAATTCATTTATTTAACATCTTCACTTGATTCTGGAACTAATTCAATAAGATTTTAAAAATCAGTCTTTATTCTTTTAAATTCTTTTCTTCAAATTTATTAAATTTCTAAAGTTAATTCACTTAAAAATTCCTACTTGAATTTCAAAAATTCAATTTCGTTTATTTTTGGAATCCAATGATATCAAACATCCATTCAGCTAAATTTATAGCTTTCAAACAATTTCCAGGCATCAATATGATCAATATAATCATTCACAGATTCATATCACAGTATAAATAAATTCAATCAATATGAGGGGTCCAGTTGGATCCCTCCAACTTGTTTCCCTGCATCCAAAGACGTTAGCACAATACCAATTCCACTTTGAGGTGGAATATCGCAGTATATGGGTTTTAAAAAATAATCCGCTTACTAACGGCGCAATAGGGTCTCATCTGCTATACGAGGCGGGAAATCATCAATCCAATATATACATATGCCAATATGTATATATTGCTATATATATATAATAGATATATCCTACTATATCTAATATCACATCCCAACAATCAATCAGTCAATAAATAACTGTCAAATCAAATTTTTATTTTGAGTGAGAAGATCTCACCTTCGCTTTTAATTTGCCATCCAATTTCCATCTTGACTCGATTTCTTGATTTTAAACCTTATATAATAATTATACAAATTCATTAATACTTGAACAGACGAACAAATAAATTTCCCATTTTAAACAGATTGAGTTAACTAATTATTAAATTATTTCGTTAACTAACAATTTTATTCAAACTAACTTCCTTTTTTACTTTAAACCAAAATCTCATTTACATAAATATTTCAAACATTTTGCTTATATAAATTTCTTCTTACAAATTAATCCACTACTTTTAATCTTAACTGATTTATTTTAAATTTTAAACAGGTTACTCTTAACAAATTTATCTAATAAAAATTAAATCTCAACTAAATTTTTTTTCACTTAAATAAATTATTCTTCCCTTTCAAACAAATCATCAATAGTTTTTAAAAATATCTAAAAACTTGTTTAAACCCTTTAAAATTTTGTATATATATATATATATATATCTGTTCACTATATATAAAATATTCCTGTTTATTTCTAGCTCTCGGAAAAATATTTATATATCTATTTTTTTTCTTTATTATAACCGAATATACGTACATATATTCCCATTAAATAGAACAGAACTATTTTTATATATATATTCTACTGTTTTAGCTTAAATGTGTATTTGAATGTGTGTATGTAATTACCAGATTAAAAGTAAAAATTATGTTTTACTGCAACTAATAATTTTTTTTCTGTTTTCAGCTTCTTATATATATACACATATATATATAAATTTAAAAATAATAATAATAAAAATACCTTCAACCCTTATCGCGACATCATCCCCGCGACGTCGACACTTCCCTAACTGACTACCACCAAGCTCGACACACGACCGTACTCCACGCAATCCCACTGCCAGAAACCACTTCGAGATGGTCGATACTGCTTGGCGATCGAACGAGCATGCGAAACCCCACCCCAGCCTCCACGCGAGCGTGGTTCGCGATTCGCCTCGCCTTTTCTTCGCGAATCCCTAACCCATGCGCGCCATCAGTCGCGATTGCGTGATGCTGAGCTGCTCCCTTCCATCGCGACTACCCAAATTTGCGACTTCGATCCACCTCCGCCCTCTCCACGAAGTCTCGCGACATCGGCTTGACAGCGCCGCCCACGCGCTCACGCATTGCCAATTTCCCTTCCTCTTTGCGCGTCATGATACCCTCCTCCCCTGGCCGCGCGATTAGATGAAGACGAGGAACGAATTCTCGTTCGTTCGAACGAGAATGAAAGGGCTTCGATCGATTCTTTTTTTTTTAATTTAAGGAAGAGGCTACGGCCATTTTTATTTAGTTTTCTTTATTCGATTTAGAACTGAGGAGGGAGAGGAGTATTTGAAATCGAAAAAGTATGCTCTGCACGACTTCTTTTGCCTGATTCCCTGCGTGAATCATGGCGTGTTTAAAGGAAAAATCGTGGTATATTAACTGATATAATTACAAATTTTAATTTGAATTCAATTTAATTTTTAACACGTTTATGTGTCGTACGCTCACAAAATAACTCAGAAAAATCGAAATTTGAAACCGGTAATAATACAATATTACGGATCCAATGGAACTGGTTTCGTCCAATTCCGAGACTGTTTGAAAAATGACTATTTTCAAATATCGGTTCAAACAATTAAATTCAAATCTGAGCAAAACCGTTTATAATTCAATTCTGAAAGTTCGATTATCTTCGGTATCATCGATGTGAATTTTTCACGCCTTTGAAATATTTTAAATCGGCTTAAATTTGGAGATTTTAAATTTATTCACTTTCAATAGATTAAATATTATAATTTTATCGCCAATTTCAAAGTTATATTGGGGATTCAAATTAAATCATCGTTCAAATATTTAAAATAAATTAAATATTCTCAATTTAATTTGTTCAAAATTCTGGGTCGTTACATCATACCATATAGAGAATCGTCGCCAAACCATCCTACTTCATTTCTGGAATCTCCACCACGTACACAGTTGTTAAAGTGGTTTTCGGTATCGACAGAGAGTATGCCCATATCTGATCCCGGTCTCTTTAACAACCGAACGTTTATTACACACCGGATGGTTCTTTTATATTTTCAAAAATCAATTCATAATTGATATCAAAATATCAAGTTCGCTTCAAAATCAAATCCATTTCAAAATCATCGTATCTACACAAAATATATGATTTCATTTCAAAAATCATTTCGCCCCATATCTCATTTCAATTTAAAAATCATTTCACATTTCAATTTAGGTTGTAACTTCATTTAGCCCAATTTGTATTTAAATCCAAGATTTAAATATAAACATTTCACCTTATTGACCAGCTAGAAATTTTGGAAAATAGTTTGAATAGTTTAAAAATAGCTTAAATAATTAAAATAGTTAAATTACTCTAAAATATTAAAGATAGATTTCAAAATAGTTTAAATTTGATTTAATATAGTTAAATAGATTTAAAATAGATTAAATAAACTTAAATAGGTTAAATAGCTTTAAAATAGATAAAAATATAATTAAAATAAATTAAAACAGTTAATTAGTTTAAAATAAATTAAATTGGGTTAAGTAGATTTAAAATAGATTAAAATAAGTTAATATGTTTGAAATAAGTTAAAATAATTTAATATAGTTAATATAGGTTAAAATAGTTTACTATAAAATAGTTTAAGTATTTAAAATAGCTTGTACAGCAGAATAACTTAAGAAAACCAAATTTGAAATAGCTTCAAAGTCAACCATTTTAATTTCCAACTTACCAATCTGAATCAAATTCAAATTTCCATTCCGTCGATAAAATCTCAATTTCAATTCAAATCAAATTTTGATTTCAAATTTAATTTTTATTCCATCTCAAATCCAATTTCCTCAAATTTCAAAATGTTGTCTTTATCACACTTTTACTTAATAATATTCAAAGTCTGAATAAACGTTGAATCCTTTAAAATCAAATCAATTTATGAAATTCAATCATATCACAATTTTAATTTCAAAGTCTTAACTTCAATTATTAACCAATTTGTTTAACAAAAATTATTTCAACATCTCAACATCAAATTAGCGATGAATTCAATTTCTATAAAATTTGATTTTTAAATTCCTTTAAATCAGACCATTTAAAATAATTCCAAATCAAAGATTTTACAAATTATTTAATTCAACCAAATCCGGTGCTCATATATAATTTTCTATCCTATGGCCAAGTGATCAGTTATTTCAATTAAATTTCAGGAATAGATATATATCACTTCAAATCAAATCATAGTGTCATAGGTATATATCATTTCAACCTATTTCTTAATTTATTCAAAATGATTCAATTTGCAGCTGTAATTTATACAAAGGGTGATGATAGGATATCGACAACCAAAAAAACATCCAAACATTTCAAAATATCAATCAATAGCATCCATCGCAACCAATCATCCAAACAGACAATATAAATCACGGAAATTTCATAGTTATAAATGTTCGGTAATTTAATTGCGATTAAATTTCAATTCTATTTTGACTGTCGATTTTAAATTCTAACATTAAATTCGATGACAATCTAGATGACAGTTAAATTTTATCAACAACGACTAATAAATATCATATCACTTCGCAAATATTAAATTTAACTAGCATGAGAATATTCTAGTACGTTGTGAGCGTTATAAAACACTCACCTTGTGTTTACGTGGCCAATCGTTCAAATTTTAAATTAAATCGAGCGAGTTCGATTTAACCAAAAATTTTAACGAGCTCGAACAGTCCCGGATCTGCACTACAGTGAAGCTCTCGTCTCTGCGATTCCAACGTCGCCAGTTTCGTCCGATTCTGATAAAGTATGAGAGAGATACACATTTTTAGAGTTCGAATACAAATTAAATAAACAATTTCCCTTTTTTATTTTTAATAAATACCAGATCAGATCTGGCCGTTCAAAAATCCCTTCAGATCAACGCCGCACGCTCTTCCTTCTTCCTCAAGCCATCGTGCTCCAGGAAACACGATACCCACTCACGCAAACTCCCCCGAATGCCCGCTCCCTCCATGCTCAGTTCGAGATCGATCGAAGACTACCGTTTGAACGCCCCCAGCGAGCCCCACCAACAGCCGGAAGCACGTAACACTCGGCCGCCCCTCCTCCTAGCAAAACGTGCACGAACATGCAACCTTCCAAGACCTTTTGCCGTGAATCCAAAGCCCCAAACTCGATCACTACCGGTCAGAACGAAGATCCCAAAGCCCTCTACAAGTTCGTAGTTGGGAAATTTTGAAATCGTTGAGTGAATTTCACGAAAAAGAAGGAGGAAAAGGATTGTTTTTCGGCCATTGATAAATAAGAACGGCGGCCACGAAAGATAGAGTTAGGGTTTGCACTTTTCACGCATAAATAAGCATATATAAAAATATTTTAATATTAAATTCACTATTAAACAACATTTTCAAACGATTTCCAAACGACGTGTGCCGACAGGCGTTCGTAATGTTTTACCCGCATTCCGAACACAATGGAATGTGTTTCGGAAGCCAATTTGATCGTATGTGGAAGATAGCTTTTTGAATCGAATTAAAATATTAAATTTTCGTTATTTATTTCAGCGCGTTTCTAACCCGTACAACCAAACGATAACTCCAAATGCTCCAAAATTTGAAATCCGATAATAATACACTATTACGGATCCAATGTAACTGGTTTCGTCGAATTCCGAGACTGTGCCTCGGAAGGCTATTTTTACTCATCGATTAAATCGACGACTTTTCAAAATTTTCAGAATTTCTTACAAATCCAATTTTAAATGTTAACAAATTCATTGTTGTTTAAATAAAATTTTATATCAATCTTCGATATCATTTTCAATCATATTATTCAAAATTCAATTATTCAAATATTTGCAAATTTAAATTTTAAACAATTTTGATTATCCGAAATTCATTATCTTGAAATATTTGAAAATGAACTTATAAAATTTAACTTTAAAACGAATTCAAATTATGGAACAATTATTTCCGTTATACAGTTATTCAATTCCCGTTATTCAATCTATTCAATTATTAAATTTATTTCCAATATCAAATTTAAACAATTTAATTGATCCATATTCAACAAATTTCAATATTAGATTTTAAATGAATTCTCGTTACTAATCAATTACTTTATTTACATCTAATGAATTCAACATTTATTTATCCAACTATTGATCGTAAACTCATTCAATAAGTAGCATTTATATTTCAATATGGGATTTTTAAATAAATTTCCGTTATTAGTCAATTACCTTATTCACAACCAGTGCATCCAACATTTGTTATTCAACTTCAGTTATTGATTGTAAACCCAGTTAATATATAAAATTTCATTTCATTTACAATTGGTTTTCAAATTCAATTCAACTGACAAATAAACCGGTAACTTATAATAATTATCACCATTAACTTTAAATCACAGTTATAAATATATTATTACAAATAAGTGTCACAATTACCTATACAATACTAATTAGATTTCATTACCATTGACTATATATTATTTCATTAGTTAACCCAAAATTTACATTTGTTTTCTTATATTTCCATTAGAACTAAGTTATAATATTTAAGTCATTTCAATTTATGGGAATTTCATTCAATTTATTAATAGTTAACTTAGATAAATATTGTTGCAATTCATTCTAGTTATTATTATAAATAAATAAATTACAAATTTTTAATTCTTCCAACATTAAACCATGAAATCTTATTAAATTAACTATTTTATTTATCGAAATCTACGGGTCGTTACACTCTCCCCCACTCAAAACTTTTCGTCCTCGAAAAGGAAAAAAAGAAGGGAAAAGGAACTAAGTAAAGATTTCAGCATTCGATACATTTTATTCAAAATTATCAACTTATAAAACATTGAAATTTTATTTATAAAGACGTTACTACACTTCCACTACGCTACTCCGATTGGCTTACGAAATTTCAAGTTGGTTATCCAAACGAGTTATAAAAATTTAAAACATGAAAATTTTCTAACACCCGGATTTACGGAAAATTTCGGCAGCGTCTCCTTTGCGCGGCTCGATCGGTACAGCTACAAAACGCCTCTACGGGCCCCAAACCAATAAAAGAAAACAAAAGCCAAGTGGCTCCATCATAAAACCATCAAATCAAATGACAAATAAACACGTACCTATTTGTCGGGCAATCCATTTTCCTTGATTTAAATACCTGCATCTTATTTATCAATGATATCAAATCATATAATTTAAAAATCATTTTATAATTTGCCTTTTCAAAAAAATTTCTCAATATTTTCCTTACTTAAACTTGTACGAAGTACATTTATCATCCGTACGCAATATCAAATCTGATCACTCATTCGATCACAAAATTTCACTTCCAAACTAGTATCGTTCACCTGACTCTCTAGTGCGGACTCAGATTTGGTTCCTTGATCGGAAACTGTTATTCTCCTTGCATAGCCATATACTATGATAGAGAATTCCAGAATCAAATCAAAAATCCATATCCAGGGTTCGCCGTCGGGAATCGAGTGAAAAATCCTAACTTGGATCGATATAAATTATCTCGAAATTCTATGCTCGAATTCGGGTCAAATTGTTATGCGAATAAAATAATATACGTACAACTTACGTATTACCTTCCAATAGATTCCTATACAATTTGTCTATATTCAATTTATTTACTTACCATCATTTCATTTACAATTAATTATACACAATGCATTATTCATTCCTTAATTACTTAGCATATCCATTTCTTTACATAGCATACTCTTTAATACTATCATTTCTTAAACATCATCCTATAGAATTTACTTGCTCAAGTTCATTTTAAACTTTCTATACAATTTTATTAAATTCAATTTCATTTTCCAAATGATTCTTAGCTATCCCAAATTCTTTTGTTTACATTTAGTTCATTTTCATAATTTCAGTTAATAACAAATTTATTGGTGGAACATTTTATTAATCATCACTTAGTTTATAATTATTCTATAAAAGTCATATATAAGAAGTTGGACTTTATCTAAGTTTATAATTATCTCCAAAGCTACAAACTTCAATTTCACAATTTCTTTGCAAATTTATATTCAATTCTATAACCAATTTACAAAGATATTATTTGATTCATTGGCCGGTTTTCTTAAGTTCTACTTACTTATTCCATTTAACCATTCATCATTTCATATTATACTTAAGTATATAACATTTTATTATAACCAAATTTCATTTATATACATTTTAGTTACTTTTAAGTTTTGCTTACTTGTATATTTCAATTACTTTTAGGTTTTGTTTACTTGTATAATATCTCATTTCATATCTAAAACACCATTTTAACTTTTAGCATTTGGTAGTCATATTATATGTTATTAGAATGCAATTTGGTATTATACAAATTTATAGAATTCATTTTGCTTTATTAGAATGTTCACAATTTAACTTGTTTGAATCTTCTTTACTTTTCAATACTTTTCAATTTTTAAGAGTTACACTTCAACTCTAAAGTTTCTCAAAACATTTATCTTAGAGCTTCATAATCCTCTTATTTTATAAGTTCTGGTTATTCACATTTCATTCAGATAACTTAAAAATATTAATTAACAGAACTTAGAAATTTAAATGCCCGTTTCATTTCAAATCATTTAAAATAAATATATACATTTATCTTATATGTATTAATCATACTTTTGGAGTTTAAACCAAAATCCATTTATCAAAACAATTTCGAAGCAAAGCTTCTCAGAAGTATCTTGTAACGACCCAGAATTTTGAACAAATTAAATTGAAAATATTTAATTAATTTTAAATATTTGAACGGTAATTTAATTTGAATCCCCGATATAACTTTGAAATTTGTGATTAAATTATAAAATTTAATCGATTGAAGTTGAATAAGAATTTGAATCTTTAATTTTAAGCTGAAGAAAAATATTTCGAAAGCTTTTAAAATTTATATTGGTGATACTGGAGATAATAGAAGCTTGTTTGATCTTATATCTTTGTGATCATAGGTTGATCATTTTGTTTGACCCGAAGCAGGGCTTTTTGAGAAAGCGTAGCTTTGTGGACGAGACTTCGTCGAGCCTCACACCCCGGAAATGGTCGAAACAGGAAGGATGCGGCAAGGTTCTAGGGAGTAGCGCCCCTTAGTGTATGTCATTCCTTCTGGATAAAGGTGGTATCATGGTATGGAGCCCAGATACTAAACCTCTGTGGTTGCTGCAAAATTTATTTCTTTGTGGTTGTTGCGAATCGGGGATCCTCGGGAAGATCGGTGACGATCGGGGGATGGCATACGCGTGTCAGTAGTTACCTATTTTTGCAGAGGTAACCCGGCCTTGTGTTGGCAGAGATCTAACCGTAATGTTAGGTTATTTCTCGGGTCGTCTATTCCAGGGACGTACCCATCGTGGAAAAGGAAGTTCCTTAGCCTGACCATTTGTTGGAAATCCAAAGAAACAATATGAGCCTTGTACGGTTTTAGTTGTAGAACCTATCATTCACTTATGGTGGCGCCCCACTGTTTGGATGGTAGCTATAGTAGGCATAGTTCGAAATGTCTATGCTGGCTAAGATTAATATTCTACTTTCGAAATGTTTTCTACACTATGCACTAATAATAATATCAAAAATGATTTGATTTTGCGTATCAAGCATCTTTGACTATCATAAGAAGAAATCTCCTCCAATTATGCGTTTGCATTGTGTGTGTGGTGGGAGGTCTTATGGTAGTTTCATTTTCCAAAAAGCATTTCGAATTGACTTTGAAAATTATCCCGTTTTTATTTTAAAAATAACTGTTTTACGATCTCACACCAGTCACCATGACTGACTCGGAGTTTATTGTTCCCTTCTAAACTCTGGGTGCCCACCAATTTCCACACGGGCAGCCTAGAGTTATGTTATCAGGATATTCTGGATATTCTGGAGCTTTGGAAGCAAGATGGATGGCGAGACGTAGTATTTGTATCTGATAGTATTTATTCCGCTGTGTATTCTGTATGAGGACAAGTTTATATAACTGTCCATTGTTGTATATGACTCTGATTGATGTATGTATAAACTGATATAATTCTTTTGTTTAAAGATTATTCATTTATCTATTATATATTGTTCCGCTGCGATGTGTAAGATTCTGATATTGTTTTCTGTTCTGATGTGTTTTCTGTTGTTCTTCTTCTTTCTTTCTTCTCTTTTTCTTCTATCTTCTTCTTCTTCTACCTTTTCTTTTTCTAAAAACCCTCACTATTGGAGTTTCCGGCACTCGATTGCTCGGCAGTCGATAAAGTGAGTATCGATGTCGAATTTTCGAAAGTCGAAAATTTCGGTATGTGACATATCTCCACTTTGAGACTCGAAAATGAACGTCGATGATGCTGCGCAGTCATCACCGAAATTATTTTCCAGCGACATAAGAGAGGAGTACGGAATTCATTCCTTCTTAAAAATCCTTCCAAAATATTTCCATAAATATTTTTTTTCAACTCATATCACTATACATTTCTCTTCAAAGCTTTGAAAACCATTTCAAATCCCCGGGTCTTAAATTCAATATTTCTCAATTTAAATCCATCTTGATTTAAAAGTCACATTTATAAATTATTCTTACAAAAATTTACCTTCTTAAAACATTCCATAAGTTGTTTTATCATTATTTATTTTGTAATAAACCTTATTTATTAAAACACAATATCCAATTTACGGTAACCATACATATTATCATTTCTAACAACCAAACAAACTGGATGTATCATAATAATTTCTAAAAATTATATCTTTATATACAAAATATAATTGGGGCAAAATTATTTCATTTACCCAATTTCAAAACAATACTATGTCGAGTTGTTCTGTTCAAGTGTTTAGAGATCCCTATCAATGACGTTAATTACTCGTATTGACCAGAATCCATATGCCACTCAACAAATCAACCAACACAATATAAAACAATTTTATATCACTAACAAATACGCTCTCTCATACATATACACTCAGCGACTCATCATAGGGTATTACTACCCTATTTATAAAGAGTCTGACCCCACAAAGCTAAGGTTATCGCTAAACCAAAGCTCTGATACCAACTGTAACGACCCATCTTTTTGGACAATTTAAATCGACAAGTAAACACACATGCCGATTCCAAACCATTCAAAAGGGAGGATTGTTAATGGGGTAAATAAGAAAAGAAGAGAAAAGGAACAAGAAACAACCACAGAATCTCGCAGCGGAAAGATAAAATATAATAATCAAATAAACAGTTCATGAAGCTGTTTAATATACTTTTGATTATCATTTATACATCATTTATCAGAGTTATACATATACAACAGAACAAATAAAATAATGCAGCAGACAGCATGATGCAAGGATAATAATAGTAATAGTATACCAAATCTTCGTCTTCGTCCTACAGAATAAATCTTCAATAAGCTGAAAAACTCAGGACTGACCCGAGCGTAATGAAAAGACAAAACACTCGAGTCAGGACTAAAACATCCTTATGTAAGTTAAATCGGTCGTAAATAAATATGAGTGTAACGGCGTCAGAGATGTTTACGGGGTTTGACATCTCTTATCCAGTGTCGACGTGCGTGCAATAACTCAAGAGATGTTACGGGATTTTCCATCTCTTAAGGATCCGTTAAACTATCTACTATGTAGTACAATACGCTATTATAATATGTCTACAGTAAAGTAAAAGTATTAAAATAGCATTAAGGCGTTACCCATATCCCCCTCAACACATTTTATATATTCCCATAGTCTATACAGTACCGTACGCTCCTCCGAAAGGTTTACGCAGAGGGCACCCCATAGGTATGGTACAAAACAAACTCGTAGAAGGCACGCTAGGGCATGTGAACACGGCACACGAGGAGATGCCAGGGTAGATATACCAATTGCACTCCCGGACTGGTGGTGACGCATAGCAGCTACTACCGTCCACCTCGGACACACTCCCAAACAATCGAGGGGTGGCCACCAAATCGAATCACAAAAGCAATATGATGGTATCGAAGAAATATGCCCGATAAGAGGAATGACCTCACATTAGCCCGATATAGCTCCTGATTTTAGTCACATCTAAGCTGACTCACGGGAGTCAGGGTCACGTCATACCATATAGAGAATCGTTGCCAAACCATCCTACTTCATTTCTGGAATCTCCACCACGTACACAGTTGTTAAAGTGGTTTTCGGTATCGACAAAGAGTATGCCCATATCCGATCCCGGTCTCTTTAACAATCGAACGTTTATTACACACCGGATGGTTCTTTTATATTTTCAAAAAATCAATTCATAATTGATATCAAAATATCAAGTTCGCTTCAAAATCAAATCCATTTCAAAATCATCGTATCTACGCAAAATATACGATTTCATTTCAAAAATCATTTCGCCCAATATCTCATTTCAATTTAAAAATCATTTCACATTTCAATTTAGGTTGTAACTTCATTTAGCCCAATTCGTATTTAAATCCAAGATTTAAATATAAACATTTCACCTTATTGACCAGCTAGAAATTTTGGAAAATAGTTTGAATAGTTTAACAATAGCTTAAATAATTAAAATAGTTAAATTATTCTAAAATATTAAAGATGGATTTCAAAATAGTTTAAATTTGATTTAATATAGTTAAATAGATTTAAAATAGATTAAATAAACTTAAATAGGTTAAATAACTTTAAAATAGATAAAAATATAATTAAAATAAATTAAAACAGTTAATTAGTGTAAAATAAATTAAATTGGGTTAAGTAGATTTAAAATAGATTAAAATAAGTTAATATGTTTGAAATAAGTTAAATAATTTAATATAGTTAATATAGGTTAAAGTAGTTTACTATAAAATAGTTTAAGTATTTAAAATAGCTTGTACAACAGAATAACTTAAGAAAACCAAATTTGAAATAGCTTCAAAGTCAACCATTTTAATTTCCAACTTACCAATCTGAATCAAATTCAAATTTCCATTCCGTCGATAAAATCTCAATTTCAATTCAAATCAAATTTTGATTTCAAATTTAATTTTTATTCCATCTCAAATCCAATTTCCTCAAATTTCAAAATGTTGTCTTTATCACACTTTTACTTAATAATATTCAAAGTCTGAATAAACGTTGAATCCTTTAAAATCAAATCAATTTACGAAATTCAATCATATCACAATTTTAATTTCAAAGTCTTAACTTCAATTATTAACCAATTTGTTTAACAAAAATTATTTCAACATCTCAACATCAAATTAGCGATGAATTCAATTTCTATAAAATTTGATTTTTAAATTCCTTTAAATCAGACCATTTAAAATAATTCCAAATCAAAGATTTTACAAATTATTTAATTCAACCAAATCCAGTGCTCATATATAATTTTCTATCCTATGGCCAAGTGATCAGTTATTTCAATTAAATTTCAGGAATAGATATATATCACTTCAAATCAAATCATAGTGTCATAGGTATATATCATTTCAACCTATTTCTCAATTTATTCAAAATGATTCAATTTGCAGCTGTAATTTATACAAAGGGTGATGATAGGATATCGACAACCAAATAAACATCCAAACATTTCAAAATATCAATCAATAGCATCCATCGCAACCAATCATCCAAACAGACAATATAAATCATGGAAATTTCATAGTTATAAATGTTCGGTAATTTAATTGCGATTAAATTTCAATTCTAATTTGACTGTCGATTTTAAATTCTAACATTAAATTCGATGACAATCTAGATGACAGTTAAATTTTATCAACAACGACTAATAAAAATCATATCACTTCGCAAATATTAAATTTAACTAGCATGAGAATATTCTAGTACGTTGTGAGCGTTATGAAACACTCACCTTGAGTTTACGTGGCCAATCGTTCAAATTTTAAATTAAATCGAGCGAGTTCGATTTAACCAAAAATTTTAACGAGCTCGAACAGTCCCGGATCTGCACTACAGTGAAGCTCTCGTCTCTGCGATTCCAACGTCGCCAGTTTCGTCCGATTCTGATAAAGTATGAGAGAGATACACATTTTTAAAGTTCGAATACAAATTAAATAAACAATTTCCCTATTTTATTTTTAATAAATACCAGATCAGATCTGGCCGTTCAAAAATCCCTTTAGATCAACGCCGCACGCTCTTCCTTCTTCCTCAAGCCATCGTGCTCCAGGAAACACGATACCCACTCACGCAAACTCCCCCGAATGCCCGCTCCCTCCATGCTCAGTTCGAGATCGATCGAAGACCACCGTTTGAACGCCCCTAGCGAGCCCCACCAACAGCCGGAAGCACGTAACACTCGGTCGCCCCTCCTCCTAGCAAAACGTGCACGAACACGCAACCTTCCAAGACCTTTTGCCGTGAATCCAAAGCCCCAAACTCGATCACTACCGGTCAGAACGAAGATCCCAAAGCCCTCTACAAGTTCGTAGTTGGGAAATTTTGAAATCGTTGAGTGAATTTCGCGAAAAAGAAGGAGGAAAAGGATTGTTTTTCGGCCATTGATAAATGAGAACGGCGGCCATGAAAGATAGAGTTAGGGTTTGCACTTTTCACGCATAAATAAGCATATATAAAAATATTTTAATATTAAAATCACTATTAAACAACATTTTCAAACGATTTCCAAACGACGTGTGCCGACAGGCGTTCGTAATGTTTTACCCGCATTCCGAACACAATGGAACGTGTTTCGAAAGCCAATTTGATCGTATGTGGAAGATAGCTTTTTGAATCGAATAAAAATATTAAATTTTCGTTATTTATTTCAGCGCGTTTCTAACCCGTACAACCAAACGATAACTCCAAACGCTCCAAAATTTGAAATCCGATAATAATACACTATTACGGATCCAATGGAACTGGTTTCGTCGAATTCCGAGACTGTGCCTCGGAAGGCTATTTTTACTCGTCGATTAAATCGACGACTTTTCAAAATTTTCAGAATTTCTTACAAATCCAATTTTAAATGTTAACAAATTCATTGTTGTTTAAATAAAATTTTATATCAATCTTCGATATCATTCAATCATATTATTCAAAATTCAATTATTCAAATATTTGCAAATTTAAATTTTAAACAATTTTGATTATCCGAAATTCATTATCTTGAAATATTTGAAAATGAACTTATAAAATTTAACTTTAAAACGAATTCAAATTATGGAACAATTATTTCCGTTATACAGTTATTCAATTCCCGTTATTCAATCTATTCAATTATTAAATTTATTTCCAATATCAAATTTAAACAATTTAATTGATCCATATTCAACAAATTTCAATATTAGATTTTAAATGAATTCTCATTACTAATCAATTACTTTATTTACATCTAATGAATTCAACATTTATTTATCCAACTATTGATCGTAAACTCATTCAATAAGTAGCATTTATATTTCAATATTGGATTTTTAAATAAATTTCCGTTATTAGTCAATTACCTTATTCACATCCAGTGCATCCAACATTTGTTATTCAACTTCAGTTATTGATTGTAAACCCAGTTAATATATAAAATTTCATTTCATTTACAATTGGTTTTCAAATTCAATTCAACTGACAAATAAACCGGTAACTTATAATAATTATCACCATTAACTTTAAATCACAGTTATAAATATATTATTACAAATAAGTGTCACAATTACCTATACAATAATAATTAGATTTCATTACCATTGACTATATATTATTTCATTAGTTAACCCAAAATTTACATTTGTTTTCTTATATTTCCATTAGAACTAAGTTATAATATTTAAGTCATTTCAATTTATGGGAATTTCATTCAATTTATTAATAGTTAACTTAGATAAATATTGTTGCAATTCATTCTAGTTATTATTATAAATAAATAAATTACAAATTTTTAATTCTTCCAACATTAAACCATGAAATCTTATTAAATTAACTATTTTATTTATCGAAATCTACGGGTCGTTACACTCAGCGACTCATCATAGGGTATTACTACCCAATTTATAAAGAGTCAGACCCCACAAAGCTAAGGTTATCGCTAAACCAAAGCTCTGATACCAACTGTAACGACCCACCTTTTTGGACAGTTTAAATCGACAAGCAAATGCACATGCCGATTCCAAACCATTCAAAAGGGAGGATAGTTAATGGGGTAAATAAGAAAAGAAGAAAAAAGGGACAAGAAAAAAAAAACAGAATCTCGCAGCGGAAAGATAAAATATAATAATCAAATAAACAGTTCATGAAGCTGTTTAATATACTTTTGATTATCATTTATACATCATTTATCGGAGTTATACATATACAATAGAGCAAATAAAATAATGCAGCAGGCAGCATGATGCAAGGATAATAATAGTAATAGTATACCAAAATCTTCGTCTTCGTTCTCCAAAATAGATCTTCAATAAGCTGAAAAACTCAGGACTAACCCGAGCGTAATGAAAGGATAAAACACTCGAGTCAGGACTAAAATATCCTTATGTAAGTTAAATCAACCATAAATAAAGATGAGTGTAACGGCGTTAGAGATGTTTACGAGGTTTGACATCTCCTATCCAGTGTCAACGTGCGTGCAATAACTCAAGAGATGTTACGGGATTTTCCATCTCTTAAGGATCCGTTAAACTATCTACTATGTAGTACAATACGCTATTATAATATGTCTATAATAAAGTAAACTATTAAAATAGCGTCAAGGCGTTACCCATATCCCCCTTAACACATTTTTATATACACCCATAGTTTATACAGTACCGTAATTCCTCCGTAAACTGGAGGGCTATCAGAGGGCACTCCATAGGTATGGTACAAAACAAACTCGTAGAAGGCGCTCTAGGGCATGTGAACACGGCACACGAGGAAATGCCAGGGTAGATATACCGTTTGCGGATCCGGACTGGTGGTGACGCATAGCAGCTACTACCGCCCACCTCGGACACACTCCAAACAATCGAGGGGTGGCCACCAAATCAAATCACAAAAGCAATAGAATGGTATCGAAGAAATATGCCCGATAAGAGGAATGACCTCACATTGGCCCGGCGTGGCTCTTGATTTTAGTCACATCTAGGCTGACTCACGGGAGTCAGGGTCACGTCATACCATATAGAATCGTCGCCAAACCATCCTACTTCATTTCTGGAATCTCCACCACGTACACAGTTGTTAAAGTGGTTTTCGGTATCGACAGAGAGTATGCCCATATCCGATCCCGGTCTCTTTAACAACCGAACGCTTATTTCACACCGGATGGTTCTTTTACATTTACAAAATCAATTCATAATTGATATCAAAATATCGAGTTCGCTTCAAAAATCAAATCCATTTCAATATCATCGTATTTACTCAAAATATACGATTTCATTTCAAAATCATTTCGCCCCAATATCTCATTTCAATTTCAAAATCATTTCACATTTCAATTTAGGTTGTAACTTCATTTAGCCTAATTCGTATTTAAATCGAAGATTTACAAATAAACATTTCACCTTATTGACCAGCTGGAAATTTTGGAAACAGTTTGAATAGTTTAAAAATAGCTTAAATAATTAAAAATAGTTAAAATACTCTAAAATATTAAAGATAGATTTCAAAATAGTTTTAAATTGATTTAATATAGTTAACTAGATTTAAAATAGATTAAATATAATTAAATAGGTTAAAAGCTTTAAAATAGATAAAAATATAATTAAAATTAATTAAAACAGTTAATTAGTTTAAAATAAATTAAATTGAGTTAAGTAGATTTAAAATAGATTAAAATAATTAAATAGGTTAAATAGCTTTAAAATAGATAAAAATATAATTAAAATTAATTAAAAAAGTTAATAGTTTAAAATAAATTAAATTGATTTAAGTAGATTTAAAATAGATTAAAATAAGTTAACATGTGTAAAATAAATTAAAATAATTTAATATAGTTAATATAGGTTAAAATAGTGTAGTATAAAATAGTTTGAGTATTTAAAATGGTTTATATAGTAGGATAATTTGGGAAAAACCGAAATGAAATAGCTTCAAGTCAACCATTTTAATTCCAACTTACCAATCTAAATTAACTTCAAATTTCTATTCAGTCGATTCAAATCTAAATTTCAATTCAAATCAATTTCGATTTCAAATTAATTCAATTCCATCCCAAATCCAATTGTCTAAATTTCGATTTCAATTTATAATGATTTCGAACTCGATTTTAAAAATATCAATTCAAACATTTAAAAACCAATTATTCCTTAATATTCAGTTTACAATCCAAATCTTCAATATAATTCAATGTCAAGCTCAATTTCAAAAATGTTGTCTTTATCTCACTTTTACTTAATAATATTCAAAGTCCGAATAAAAGTTAAATCGTTTAAAAATCAAATAAATTTGCGGAATTCAAACATATCACAATTTTGAATTTCAAAGTGTCAACTTCAATTATTTAACAATTTGTTTAACCAAAATTTATTTCAACCTCTCAACCTCAAATTCGCGATAAAGTCAATTTCTATAAAATCGATTTTTAAATTCCTTTAAATCAACCATTAAAGTAATTCCAAATCTAAGATTTCAAAAATTATTTTATTTAACCAATCCGGTGCCTATATATAATTTTCTATCCTATGGCCAAGTGATCAGTTATTTCAATTAAATTTCAGGAATAGATATATATCATTTCAATTCTAATCATAATGTCATAAGTATATATTATTTCAACCTATTTCTCAATTTATTCAAAATGATTAAATTTACAACTGTAAATAATACACAGGGTGATGACAGGATATATAGAACAAATAAACATCCAAACATTCAAACATCAATCAATAGCATCCATCGCAACCAATCATCCAAACAGACAATATAATTCACGGAAATTTCAAAGTTATAAATATTCGGAAATTTTAATTGCGATTAAATTCCAATTCTAATTTGACTGTCAATTTCAATTTCTAACATTAAATTGAATGACAATCTAGATGACGATAAATTTATCAACAACGACTAATAAAAATCATATCACTGCATAATATCAAATTTAACTAGCATGAGAATATTCTAGTACGTTGTGAGCATTATAAAACACTCACCTTGATTTTCAATTTTAAATCAAATCGAACGGCGTTCGATTCAACCTAAAATTTTAACGAGCTCCAAACACTCCCGGATCTACACTGCAGCGTAGCTCTCATCTCTGCGATTCCAACGTCGCCAGTTTCGTTCGATTCTAATAACGTATGACGAAGATATGAGTGTTTAAAGATTGTATATAATTTAAAACAACATTTTTCAATCTTTTTTTTTATTTACCAATGAAATCACGGCCGTAGAAACCCCAGAGCAAATCGTGGCCACTGACCCTATCATCTCCCATGCAACACTCAGGCAATGTTCGAACGAAAGGAACCCAATACGCAAAACTAGGGCACGCCGCCGATCCCACCCAGGCCACCAAGCACGCGATCCAGACATGCCAAACGACGCGCCTCCGTGAGCTCCACCACCGCCCTGAGCATGGACGAGCTCGGTCATCCCTTGTCTCTAGAAAACGTGCGCGAACGCGCTGCCTTTAAGCGAAAATTCTGGCCATCTCGTCGAGTTTCGCGTCGACCCACCGTACGGATGCAAAGCTCACGTCGCTCTCTACGATATTCGGGTTGGAAGATTTTTGAAATAGTGTGTGGATTGAGAGATCAAAGAGGAAGAACAAGGGAAGATTTTGGCCATCGACATTATCTCTGGCGGCCACGAGATATAACTAGGGTTTGCAGTAGAGAACGCGTATATATACACGTATATATATTATTTTATTATTATTTTCATCTTTTCTGAACGAACTCGAAAATAGACGTGCCGACAGGTGTTCGTAAGGTTTTGCCCACCTTTCGAACACAATGGAACGTGTTTCAGAGGCTAATTCGATCGTCTGTGTGAGTTATGGAAATAAACGATCGATTTTAAATCAAACCGATTAAATGAATTTCTAAACGTTTTCAACTGCCACGGTCAAATGGCAACGCCTATTGCTATGAAATTTGAAATCCGATAATAACATACTATTAAGGATCCAATGGAACTAGTTTCGTCGAATTCCGAGACTGCGCCTCGGAAGGCTATTTTTTACTCGTCGATTAAATCGACGACTTTTCAAAATTTACAGAATTTCTTAAAATTCCAATTGAAAATCTTGTTAACTCTACTATAATCCAAATATAACTTATATTCACTTTGGAAACCAATTTGAATCATATTAACTCAAATTTCAGTTATTCACTCTATTTTCATATATTAAATTTCAATATCAAATTAATCATATTAAATTCAAAATTTAACCTTTTGAAACAAATTCAAATTATAGAACAACCATTTCCATTAAACAGTTATTCAACTCCCGTTATTCAATTATTCAGTTATTTTCAAATATTGAATTTAAACAATTTAAATTGTTCAATATTTGACAAATTTCAATATTAGATTTTAAATGAATCCTCATTACTGATCAATTACTTTATTTTACATCTAATGAATTCAACATTTATTTATCCAACTATTGATCGTAAACTCATTCAATAAGTAGCATTTATATTTCAATATTAGATTTTTAAATAAATTTCCATTATCAGTCAATTACCTTATTCACATCCAGTGCATCCAACATTTGTTATTCAACTTCAGTTATTGATTGTAAACCCAGTTAATATATATAAAATTTCATTTCATTTACAATTGGTTTCTAAATTCAATTCGACTGACAAATAAACAAGTAGCTTATAATAATTATCACCATTTACTTTTAATCACACTTATAAGTTTATTATTTACTAACAACTGTCACAAATTTCCTATATAAGACAAATTAGATTCCATTACCATTGACTATATATTATTTCATTAGTTAACCCAATATTTATATTTGTTGTTCTAATATTTCCTTTATAACCAAGTTATAATATTTGAGTCATTTTACGTGATTGGAATTTCATTCAATTCATTAATAATTAACTCAGATAACTATTGTTGCAATTCATTCTAGTTATTATTATCATAAATAAATTACAAATTTTTAATTCTTCCAACATTAAACCATGAAATCTTATTAAATTACTATTTTAATTATCGAAAATCTACGGGTCGTTACAACAGACATGCACAGTTCAAAGCATAAACAAACATACTGCACATTTATATCTACATATACAAGCATTACTTATTTCAGAATTTCACAAGCAACAATCTTGTATCTACTTAAACTTTTTAAATTAAGAGTTTACTCACCATTTTGAAAATGCAGAGTCTTTGAAACTTGATTTGAAAATTTGCACGCTTTTGTTGTTTTGATTCCAGAAAACTTTGTCTTGCTTGAAACTTAAAAACTGAAAAAGCTTTGAAACTGGAATGCTTTAAGACTGGAACATGATGATGATTCAAACTTGATTCCAGGTTGCAATTTGAAGATGAAATCTGTTTACAGGCTTTGATTACAGGGCTGGGTTTGATTTATTTCTGGTTAAAGGTTTGAGAATATTTTGATGCTTTCAGGTTTGATGATTTTCTGGTATGCTAAGTTTTTAATGAACGAAAATGAAATAAGAAAGATTGATAAATAGAACAAGTATGCAGGCTGATTATTTTATGGGTACAACAATGGGTCAGAGATTTTTTCTCTATGGAGGCTGATATGATGAAGGCATTTAATGCAATGGTCTCTCTTCACGTTTACAAATACTTATCCCTTGATTTTTTTATCAAGTACAACTTGTATACATTTTATTATTTCATTTTTATCTTATTTCCTTGTATAACTACATGTATTCCACTAGTGTAAATATATATACAATTCTAGAATTATCTTAAGTTCATTTTAAAGTTGATATAGTTATTATTATTATGTTAACTTGTAAATTTATTTCTATTTTTACATAACTACTTATTTGAAATATTTATTTAACATCAATACTTATTTTTATTTCTTAACTATCAAACACTTAATTTATATTCATATATTTTTGTTATACTTATATTTAATTATTGATAAGATTTTTTTTATTTCAAGCATTATTATCTAGATTACAACTCTCTATATATATTTAGATCAAAAGTTAATAAGGTAAAGCTTACTTTAATTTAAGATAGATTTTATTGTAATTATATTGGAACAGTTTTATTTTAAATTCTCAAATCATAATTTTCTTCCAAAATACACATATATATATATATATATTCGTTTTTAAATAATACTTATTAAATTTGAAATAATAGGTCTATTTAAAATCTATTTGTAAAATAATACAAATTAAATTTGTAACTAATTATTCCATTTAAAAATCTATTTATAACTATATTTTAAAACAACTCATTATTAAATTGTTTGAAAATAATAAACTTACCAATTTTAATTAATTAATTAAGGAGATTACCACATTTTAAATTCCTTAAAATTCCGGGATATCACATTCCTCCCCCCTTAAAAGAATTTCGTCCCCGAAATTTAAAACAAAAGATAATCCAAAGTTTTATTTTATTTCAACCAATTCAGGCATACATATCAGCCATACACAACCAAACAAACAATTTCATCCAAACAAACAATTCAATCAAACAAACACTACTGAGCTACTGAGCTTTACTGAATCCAAACTAGTTATACTACTGAGCTACTGAGCTCCTACTTATCTAGATCTACAAACTACACAAGAGATCCGATCCCATTCAAGACCTGATCAATAACCAAACCCTTCTAAACTACTGGTTCCAAAACCAGTGATGGATCATACACGTATTCCCTCAGAGATACGTGAAACACATTGAATCCCAGTCTTCCAAATTGGCAATTCACTCCTGTAATCCAAAACACTTATCCATACAAGAATACAGAAAGATACAATATACTTCAGAGCTAACCTCACAGTCTTACCCAATCTTATTGCTCCCTTTACCGGAGAAAATCTCAACAACAACGAAGTCTCCAACTTCGAATTCCAAATTCCTCCGTTTCTTATCCACATAACTCCTTTGACGATCCTGCACTGTCTACATCCTTTCCTGATCAGCTCAATCTTCGCTGATGCTTCAATAAACAAACTGGATCTAAATAACTCAACAAAAGATCCTCTCTAGATTTACCCAAAATCCAGAATACAACTCCACTCCACCATTATCAGTAGACTACAACTTTCTTCTCCTATCCGAAAAAGACAAAACAGATGCACTACCAATCTGGACTCAAATCCAGAAAAATTTCCTGTAGAAATTCTCTAATCCTAAAACACTGCAACTTCTGGTTGCTTCCACTCTAGAACAGCTGCCACCTTGCTTCCGTTGCACAACTCTGATCTGGAGTAGATGAGCATGTCGATGAATTCGAGCAAAATCTTAACCGACACCCCCTGGACACATAGTTCATCAGATCCACCACAATCGGAAACGTTGGTTATCTCAAAGACATAACCAACTGCTTAAAGAAACAGATGAGTCCTCAGTCAAGGGTACTGTCTTATACTACCCTTAGCTAGAAGAAACTCGAAACTAGATACAGAAGAGAAAACACAAATGCTCCACCAAATCTTCTTTAGAAACCATCCATCTCCTTAGTTGAACCACCGGTATCTCTTCCAGACCCAGGTAAATGGAAATTAAACTTCCTAATGTGGACAAACTGCTGGCTTCCTTGAAAACTTCTGGACAAATCTTTGACAACTCTATAACTCATACATCCTCTAGGGATGCCAAAAATCCATGCAAAAGATTATCCAAGAGAATCACTCAAACTATCGCAAGTCGCTTTTGCGATCCCATCCAGACCAACATCCACAGATACTATTCTCTCTTCATAAATCAGAACAGCTTGTCCTTAACTAACCAATCCACCGAAGAAATGGATCCACTCTGCTGCTTCTGAATTCCACCACTAGGGTACTATTAAGCCAAAAGATCTTCCTGCTGGCACAAAACATCTCCCAGCTGCACTGCTGCCACGGATGCCAAAAACTTCCTAATCCAAAGCTCCTTTGAGAAACTCGGACCTCAAACCAAACACAACATCCAGCTGAAACTCGGTCTCATCATCGATGCAGACACACTCCCTCAAACTTGTTCCAAAGAAAACATCTTCGGAAACATCCATAGTTACTGCGTCTCACCACGCAACTACTACTTCCTGGGGTTGCCAACATACCATCACTTGTTTCTGCCTAACCAACAGATCCAAACTCTCAAAAATCCGCTCACATGAGGGCGATCAAACTTGCACTTTAATGATGAACTCCGAACCTTAACAGGTTTCCTTCAGAGATCAATATAATTATTACCCCATAGCAATGCTCACTCGAGACGATATTGGGTCTATAGTCTCGACAGATACTCTTCCAACCACAATACTCAGACTTCTTCCATTGGTAGTCGTGCTACACACACCACTACCTTATCTACCTTTATAACTTATGTGGGAAAACCCGAACAGGTAACCCAACAGATAGGTAGAAATATAGATATACATATATATATATATATATTCAAAATTACAAATACGCTCTCTCAAGAAAGACACCACTCCAGAGCCTAGGTATTCGCTCAACCTATGCTCTGATACCAACTGTGATAACCTAGGCTTTTCAACCGTCGGTAGCGGCGACCGGTAGGCTTTGCAACCATCCCAGACCCACCGTGGCACACAGTGATACGTCGAATTTTCTTTTACGGCTAGCCTCTCGACTGTAAGCACCTAGCAAACCAACCCAGGGCCTTATACTACCCAAAGGGACATGTAGGGGTAAGAGTCTCCCGTTCGCCACCAAACCGCGAAGCGATAACCCCCTATCATGCTGTAATATAGCAAACCCGATCCCGGTCTCATCGAAATCCAAAACGCCATCTTTTAGGTCCAAGTTGTTTTAAAGTTAAAACAATTCAATTCTGTTATCTATATACACACAGATAGATGATTCATATCATCATCACAAACAGATAATTCACATTATCATCGTAAACAGATAATTCACATTATCATCACATTTCAACCAAAGCATCCATACCACACAACATCACTTATCTCATATCTGAGATCTCAAACCATTCAAGGCAATCAATATCATTCAACATCCATAAGCAATGATTTATTAATCACCATCTATAATTAATTTAAAGTGAATTAAATTAATTACTTCCATCTCTAATTAATTTAAATAAATTAAATTAATTACTTTCATCACATAAATCTTGCTTACTTAATCATTAATTAATTACAAATCAATTAATTGATCATCCTCTAATTATCCATCTTAATTAATCATCCTGATTAGTTATTCTTAATTACCTTAAGTAATTAGCCTTTAATTAATTACACAAATTAATTATCCTTAACCATTCACAGTAATTAACCATTAATTACTTCATTAATTACATTAATTAATGATCCTTAATTAATTACTTCCATTAATTAATTAACTATAATTAATTACATTAATCCTTAATTAATTACATTAATTAATTAAACTTTTAATTAATCACTTCCATTAATCAACCTTAATCATAAATAGTAATTACCATCCTATAATTACTTACCTAAATTAATTAACTTCTTAATTAATTATATTAATCCATTGATTAATTAAACTAAGTAATTATACATTAATTACTTCTTCCAAGTAATTAATGTATAATTACCTCCCATTAAGTAATTCCCTTTAATTAATTACATCCAATAATTATACATTAATTACTTCACTAAGTAATTACACTATTCAATCTCATTAAGTAATTTTACTTAATCAACCATCAAACGATTATCTTTAATTAATTAACAAATTAATTAACTTAAATTAATCACATTCCTTCCTTAATTATAATTGGTAATTCATCCCTTAATTACCTTTAAAACTAATTAATTAATCTCTAATTATAGATTAATTATCCATTAATTATTAATTAATAAATCTTAATTATCAATTAATAAAACTTAATAACAAATTAATTAATCCTTAATTAATTAGTTAATCAATCCTTAATTAATTAGTTAATCAATCCTTAATTAGAATTAATTAACCATTAATAAATTTTAATTAAAGATTAATTATCTCTTAATTATTAATTAATAAAACTTAATTACACATTAAGTATTTCTTAATTACCAGTTAATTAATCTCTAATTACTTAATTAAGTAAATTCTAATTACAAATTAATTAATCTCTAATCATTAATTAATCAATCATAATCATTAGTTAATTAAATTAATTAATTATTCTTAATTAATTACTTAATTAATCCTTTATCATTAATTAATTAAATAAATTAATTATACTTAAAATTCTTAATTAACTTAATTAATCTTAATCATTAAAACCATAATTATCCTAAGATAAAACTTAATTATCATTAAAACACTTTATTTTAAAAATTTACTCTACTTATTTAAATCATTAATTAAGTTTTGAAATAAAATAATCATTTAACTTGATAAATTAAAGTTAACAAAACATAACTTCCTTTAAACTTTTTAAACATTATCAAGTAATAGTTTTAAACAAATTTCAATTTAAATTTAAAAGCTTGCTTTTATAAAAACTGTTTTAAACATTATACCTTTAAATTACCTTTATATTTCATTTCTAATTTAAGATTTAAAATAACTTTAAATCTTTCGTAATCAAATTTAATTTAAACAAATTTCTAGATTTCTTAATTAAATGTTTAAGGAAACAATTTATTATATTTAAAGTAACTTATATAAGAAGTTTTAACCAAATTCATTTTTAAATTTCAAAAACTATGGTTTAAAACCCTTTTTAAAACGGTTTAAAAATCTACTCTTCTTTAAATTTAAATTTTAAAACCTGTAACTACTAATCAGTTAACAAGTTTTAAACATCATAGAACTACTCGAGTTTAAACTCGAGTTATCACCCTCCAAAACCGATATCTCCTTCGAGTCAAATCCCATTAGAAACATCAGACTCCCAAACATCATCGTACACCTGCACCGTCAACTTCGATGGCGGTGACCATCGCCGTAAGCTTCGACACACCGACCATCTCCCATACATCGGTTCCCGATCATCCAAACACATTCACAGGCCTCAAATCAAAATCGAGTAAAGTAGAAACTGGAACACAGACCGTCACCAGAATTTTCCTCGAACATCTCACCTCCGACCACCAAAGTCACTGCACTTCCGGCCATGACATCTTTGACCATCCACGAATCCATTCCCAAAGTCCCATTGAACTCGATGCACCAAAGAAGAAACAGTGGTCCCATTTCCCCAGTTTGACCAAATTAGGTTTAAAAACTCAATCAGCTCACCGCTGACGCCACGACCACCTAGCACCCCACCAGCCATTTTTGCCGTACTTCCTGATCATCCCACTACCTCCATCCAAGATCCCGATCACCATAGACCTTGAGGCCATCAGAAATCATTTAAATCCCAATTCCAGACATCACCAAATTACACATCCATTTCAACACTAAAAATTATGATTTTTGTCTTAAAAATCCTAACTTTTAAAATGGATTCAAGTTATAATCTTAAAATAGTAAACTAAGATGATTGGTTTTACATGTTTATAAGATTTTTACTGTAAATCTTGAGTTCCAGATTTCCATATATAACAAACATGTTTAAAAATATTTTTAGATTCAAGTTTATGATTTAACAAACTGAATTTGTTTAAAAACTACGGCCTAACAGAGATCAGGGAAAGAGATTTTGAAATTTAGATCAAAAATTTAAAACCTGAACTAAGAACAGAGGTATTAAAAACAACAGACATGCACAGTTCAAAGCATAAACAAACATACTGCACATTTATATCTACATATACAAGCATTACTTATTTCAGAATTTCACAAGCAACAATCCTGTATCTACTAAAACTTTTTAAATTAAGAATTTATTCACCATTTTGAAAATGCAGAGTCTTTGAAACTTGATTTGAAAATTTGCATGCTTTTGTTGTTTTGATTCCAGAAAACTTTGTCTTGCTTGAAACTTAAAAACTGAAAAAGCTTTGAAACTGGAATGCTTTAAGACTGGAACATGATGATGATTCAAACTTGATTCCAGGTTGCAATTTGAAGATGAAATCTAGTTACAGGCTTTGATTACAGGGCTGGGTTTGATTTATTTCTGGTTCAAGGTTTGAGAATATTTTGATGCTTTCAGGTTTGATGATTTTCTGGTATGCTAAGTTTTTAATGAATGAAAATGAAATAAGAAAGATTGATAAATAGAACAAGTATGCAGGCTGATTATTTTATGGGTACAACAATGGGTCAGAGATTTTTTCTCTATGGAGGCTGATATGATGAAGGCATTTAATGCAATGGTCTCTCTTCACGTTTACAAATACTTATCCCTTGTTTTTTTTATCAAGTACAACTTGTATACATTTTATTATTTCCTTTTTATCTTATTTCCTTGTATAACTACATGTATTCCACTAGTGTAAATATATATACAATTCTAGAATTATCTTAAGTTCATTTTAAAGTTGATATAGTTATTATTATTATGTTAACTTGTATATTTATTTCTATTTTTAGATAACTACTTATTTGAAATATTTATTTAACATCAATACTTATTTTTATTTCTTAACTATCAAACACTTAATTTATATTCATATATTTTTGTTATACTTATATTTAATTAGTGATAAGATTTTATTTTATTTCAAGCATTATTATCTAGATTACAACTCTATATATATATATATTTAGATCAAAAGTTAATAAGGTAAAGCTTACTTTAATTTAAGATAGATTTTATTGTAATTATATTGGAACACTTTTATTTTAAATTCTCAAATCATAATTTTCTTCCAAAATACACACACATATATATTCGTTTTTAAATAATACTTATTAAATTTGAAATAATAGGTCTATTTAAAATCTATTTGTAAAATAATAAAAATTAAATTTGTAACTAATTATTCCATTTAAAAATCTATTTATAACTATATTTTAAAACAACTCATTATTAAATTGTTTGAAAATAATAAACTTACCAATTTTAATTAATTAATTAAGGAGATTACCACATTTTAAATTCCTTGAAATTCCGGGATATCACACAGGTACATAAAATACATTTACTAATGTAAGAACTTTTCCAGAGGTGAAAAGAAGTTCTATAGTGCCTTTTCCCAGAACTTTGCTCTGAACCTTATTTGCTCCAGTAACTTCACCGGCTTCTCCTTTATTTTCTTCGTAAGTCTTGAACAGATTACGGTCTTTGCAAATGTGAATGGTTACTCCAGTATCGAACCACCAATCATTATCATTGCCACTAACAGAGTTCGCCTCTTGCACTACAACCATAAGCGAGTCTTCGACCACATTCACTTTTTGTTGTTTCTTCCGTAGACGGCAGTCTCGGGCATAATGGCCGGGCTTGTTAAAAAAATAACAAGCACCTTTCTTTTTGTTGTTGGTTTTGGAATGATTTTTCTTCTTAAACCGTGTCTCATTCTTTGGCTTTAACTTATCAGTAATTTCAACATTATTTGCCTTAGAATGAGACTCAGTTTGCGGATTATCATCTAGATCGCGTTTGCGAGAGTCTTCTTCAATACGAAGATGACGCTGTAAACTATCTAAATTATAATCCATTTCCGCATGCTTCATCTTTTTCTTATAATCATTCCAACTATGCAGAAGTCTAGAAATTATAACTCCAACAACAAAAGATTCAGGGAGATCAATTCCAGCATCTTTAAGTTGATTCGCTATCAGTAAGATTTCGCTTACTTGTCCAATTATGGACTTATTTGTGACCATTTTGAAATCCATAAAATTGGAAATAAGAAACTTTTTATTACTTGCCTTAGATATGCGGTACTTAATCTCTAGTGAGTCCAGAGTGCCTTCGCTGTTTCCAAGGTCCTATGAGCATTGTAGACTGGGGTAGATAGCGCATTCAGAATATGGCCTCTGCATAGAAAATCGTCCTCTTTGCGCTTTGCACGTCTAGCCTATAGAGCAGCATCATCCTTATCAGTTTCCTCCGAGATTTCTTCCAAGTCATCTTCCAAAATGTAGAACAACTTGACGGTGACCAAGAAAAATTTCATCATCTCCTGCCAACGAGTGAAATTGTCGCCATCAAAACGCTCTAATCGAGTTAGATGTAGATTCATAACTTGTAGAGCGCTCGAACCTTCCACGGTTGAAAAGTATTGTTTGAAAATTTGTTGGGGATTTTACGGTTCGAGACAAATTTGATGGCGATTGTGAAGAAGATAATGTTGTACTTCCGACTTCAAGGATCTATGGAATAGATTCTTTCAAACAATAGTTCAACCCACCAGGCACAAACGGGTTATCGAACTATCGACTTTCAGGATTCAATGAAGCCCTATAACAGCGAAATCGGATTCAAAGTTTGTACGCCTTTGATCCGACCAAGAACACTTTAGTAATGGTTTCTGATGATGCAATATGTATAGAATAGAATGAAGAGGAAGAAGAGAGCAATACTGCGACGTTTTCTGAGTTTGCAACACCTTAGAGGCGTCACAAAATAGAGTAATGGCGGCGCAGTGTTTTGTAACACTTTCTGGCGTTGCAAAAACTGCTCTGTGAAGAAGAAGAAGATTCAGAACTCTTTTTAACGTTTTATGGGCGTCACTATTCGCTAAGCGTCACAACCGTTTGCAACGGCTTTATCCATTCAATATTTAAACGTCGCGTCTATTCATTTTGTAACATTTAGAAAACGTTACAAATTTCCCGCCATTTATTCAAATTCAGGAATTTCGGTTTTGGTTCCTTAACGGGCTGAAATCTGGCCCGTTTCTGTTCACATATGATCCAAAAAAATTTGCGGACCTGAAACCCGGCCCGGTTTGGTCGGACGGACGGCGGCGGCGTGAGTGTGGTGTGCATGACTTCTCTCCTCACAACAAGGCAAACATGTGGGAGCCCCAAGGCCCAAACATCCACATAAGAAAGCTATATTTATACAAATATAGTCCTTGATTTTCTATCATGTTGGACTATCTTTTCTTTCTTCTTTCCTTCTTCTCTTCCAAATAATTACCCAAACCCCCAAACTTATTTGAAAATTTTACAACAATTTAGTATAAGGTACGATTGTCATGTTCCACTGTCGAATGCATTCATTTATTCTGTACTGATGATGCTTTGTTCATTGCACACTAATGATTTCACTTTGTGTTAGATAATTAAAATATGGAAGTTTCAATTCAATGGTTTATCAATGGTATTTGGTTAATTTTGGAATAATTTTCTTCCCTTAAATTCTACAATTCAATAAATAAAACATTACTTATCATTTTTATACATAATTTAAAACTAAAAATCCAACTAAAATAACATTTTCTGATTTTTAATTAAGAATCAATAATTGGAACAAATTAACAAATCATATTATGTGAACTGTTTTTTTTTTCTAATGTTTGAATAGTTTATGAAGCTTCTACCTACTATTTAAAAATGCATATGATGTCTACTTTATGGTGAAGATGACACTTTTAAGATAAAGCTTTATTACCACATTTTTGTTGCACTAAAGATGTGGCTATCATGGGGTTTCCTTTGCTTTTTCATCATCTTTATATAATAATGAAATTTTAATATATCTTCGTATACAACTTTTTTGACCTTTGTACACCTGCTACTTATAACCTTTTTATTTTGGATGCTATTGAATAAATGTTTATGTGTTCTAATATCATTTTTATGTTCCCTTTCCATGCAAGTTATACCAAAAAGAAAAGATTATTTAAAAGTAATTTAAACAAGAAAACATGGAAATTTGAAAGATTTTAGTACTTTTAACCACCATTGATCTCTTTGAGCATTGGATCTATAACAGATGGTCACAAGCATACATGGATGTTGGCTTGGATCCATCAAAGACTCCGACTTTAGGTTTGTATTCAAGTTTATTTATTTTCCCCTTTCTGAACTTTGAATTTGTTTTTACATGGAGTAATCGGTTTAGGTTTCAATGCATTTTTGTTATAGAAGTGAATATCTTTTGATTAGTCGGATATTAAGAAAATAATTCACCATGTTCAATGATACTTTTTTGATTGATGCAATGTATAGGCTTGGTCAAATATCACTGTCTATTCATAAAGATTCAACCTTAGTGTGACAACCCGAATTTTTATGTCTATTTATCGGGAGACTAATTGATGTAATTATTGGGATATTAGTTTTGATTAGTCAAATAAAGGAATTTCTGATAATTAAAATGATAATTAATTAATTTTTGAATAAAATTTGGGAAATAAATGGAAGAATGGATGCGAGTTTCCCCGAACTCAAATATATTCTGTATAAATCATTTAAACTTTAAATATTGTATATATGTGAATATATATGTATTTGAGCATATATGAGTAAATTTGAAAATTTAAATATATGTATATATATTTGATATGAATTTAAATTGTAAATGAATGGTTTGAGAATGAAGACACAAATTATATAAGATATAAAAGTATAAAATAGATACCTTAGATAAATTATAACAATATATTTAAAAAAATGGAAATAAATATAAGTACACACTTGTAAAAAAAAACTAACTAACATATAAAAATAGATATGTATGAAACCAAACAACAAAATAAAAGAAGGCAAATACATTCAACTGAGTATTCAATTATACATACAAATATCCATAGCTTGTAAATGAAGACAACATCCTATTCGTATATGTCCAAATAAAATAAAATAAGGGAAAATTGTACAAAGCTAATTAATGTTGGCCACCAAAATAATCTATAAGCCAACAAAGAAGGAAAATATCACTGATCAAATTTGTACAAACCAATATATTACCCTGTACAAACACCTTTCTCTCTACATACGCATCTATATGGTTCCAGTTCATTCACAAAATTTCGCATACCAGAGAATAAGCTCAACTGAAACTTAAAACAACAAACAAGTCTTTCAAAACTTCTAGTTTCAAAAATCAATGCAAGCCACCATATTTATCTCTCAGCCGAAATGTGCATAGTTAATAAAACAAGAAATAAAAATCTAAACATCTTTTGTACAACTGAGATATGTATGAAGACATAGAGTACATATGCATTCATCTCTAGCATAAACAAATGGTCAATTCGAAATGCATCAGCCACCAGAAAAAAAAAGAAAAAAAAAGAAAAGGGCAAAGCCTGTACATATACATCAGCTTGGCTTCTTCAACAAGCCATTCCTATGTTTATATTTACAAGTGCTTAGTTAGCTCCACATACATTTTTTTAGCTCACGAACACAAAACAACTTCACCAAGTTTTCAACCTGAAACTAAGCAATTCAAGATTCAAGAATCAAGTTCCAGATTTTCAAAGTTTAAATCAAATTTTCAGATTTTTCAAACCATTCTCTGTTCAACATTTTAAAGGTGAGTAAACTACTTTTATTAAGGCTTAAAACTGTTAAATCTTGGTTTGCATGTGATAGATATTTGAAATGATATTGTGAAAATTGTTTGCATGGATGTTACTATCTGGAATATAGTATGAACTGCTCTGTAATTTATGTGTGTCTGTAATATGCATATATGTATGCTTTGTTGTATCACAGGCTTAACCCACTCAAGTAAATTTAATATCTCCTCATACAATCGATTTTAGGCTATGATTTGTAAACGAAAAATGATTATAACAAGATAATATCAATTTTAAAAATAGTTTCAAGTATTTAAATTTAGTAATGATTTCAAGGATAGGAAATTACAGTGAAAAATAAATTAAGGTCAAAGATCGATCATTTTAATTATATACTTTGATTATCTTAATAGAATCGTATTAGTACAGGGTGATTTTTAAAGATAATGTTATGATTTTTAAGTAAGTATATGGTGAGATATCTCGAGATGAACGGAAAGCACATTTTCGTCCATTGCCGTTAATCGACAACGAATTGTTTGTCAGGCCTGGAGCTAAAGGTAGCCGGAAGAAGGGCGATTGCAGGAAAAATATCAGGATGTTTCTAGATGGCCATGGTAGCCAGAGGAGGCCGGAGTAGGGTTTAAGTGCTTGGTTTAGTCGACATGATTTTCCAGGCTGGATCGTCGTTATCAGGGGATCGAGTGGAACGGGCCCTAGGGAATTCGATGCAGCGTGTCGTGGTGCGGCTCTGAGTGGAGTGGCACGATCTCTGGTGATCTGGGTTGTCATCGGCGAGGAAATTTTGTGTCAGAGATGTGGGTTCTAGGGAGAGGTGATTAGTTCGATTTTTAATTTGGGAAGACGACGTCGATCTGGGTGCTCATCTGTGGTGGAGTGGTCAACGATGATGTGTTGGAGGTCTTAGAGATGGTCCATGACGATCCGATTGGGTGTACACGTGCACAGGGTCCTTCGTAGCTGATGTCGATGTCGTGATGTGTTGAACTCAGGAATGGGTGTGAGTAGAACGAAGTTTGACTCGAGTTTTTGGAAGAGAAGGGAGGCCTCGGGTTTGATCACGTGTTCTGCTAGCTTTTGCTCGGGATGATTTGTTAAACTCCGGGTTTTAAGTTAACAGTTTTTTTTATATAGGAAACAAATTTTTGTACTGGTTTAAACTAGAAAGGGAAGTTGATCAGGAATAAAAAGTAAGTAAATTAGTGAATAAGTTTCTTAGGTTAATATCAACAAGTTTACAAAATATATAGTTTTTAAATGCAAATGTTTTGAAATTAAATTATTTGATTGGATAATTATATGTTAGGTTAATTAATTAAATCTCTAATTATTTAGAATACAAGAATGTGATTAAATAGATAATTAAGAAATAAGGTATTGAACTTTAAGGTTCAAGTGATTTTATATATATTAATTTCAAACTTTTGGGTTAAATAAGATTTAAGTGTTAATTAAGTAATTAAATTAAAGATAGTCACTTAATGTAACTGATTAAGTATAATTACTTAGTGAAGTAATTATTGGATAATTAATGTATGTAATAAAGGAAAATCACTTAATGAAGTATGGAAAATAATTACTTAATGGAAGTAATTAGGGATTAATTACTTAGTGTAATTAATAAAAGAATTAATTAATGTGATTAATTTAAGTGTAATTAATTAATGTAAGTGATAAAAGGGTAGTTAATCACTGGATGTGATTTAGTTAATCAAGGTTAATGTGATTAATTAAGGTTAATTAATCAATGAAATTAATTTAGGCAATGCTTTAGAATTAACCAAAGTTAATTAAGCAGGATTAAAGATAATTAATTTAATTTATAATGGGTGATTAAATTAAATTAATTAAGAATTGTTTGATTTTTTTATCTTTCCTATAGATGATAACTTGAATTGAATACCTTAGTTTGTCTAGATATCTCTGATATTGACATTGTGATGTATTGTGATATGATATGATGGGTTGAACTGTGATATTGTGAGTTATCTATCGATAATTGATTTGTTGTGAGAATATGAGAACCTGTATTTAAAAATTGATTTGTATCCACTTAAACAAACTAGGTTTAAGATGACATTGAATTCAAAGAGACTAGGATCGGGTATCAGCAATAACCGAAACCACTTCGATTTGTAATTCTAAGTTCATATTAAATGTGTTGTGTGGAATCAAACAGGCTGAAATGAAAGGGTTAAGAATCATGGATATTTAAAACTGAGTAGTGATCCCTAGCCATTGTGGAAATAAGTGTTTAACTTAAATAATTTGAGAACTCGTAGAAGGTACGAGTTACCCCAGATTTTAAATAAGTTTATATCTTAATATTTCATGTTAGATGGGTTTACTCACGCTAGTTTCCAGCCTGACTCGTGTGTTACTTTATGGTAATGCTCGAGTCAGACCGAGTATTACAGATTTTCAGGTAAGGGCGTTCGAGAGCTCAGGAGACGAGTTGGAAGGCAGGAACGTATGGAGTGTTTCCGCTATGATATATTGTTGTATATTTGGACATGTTGATTATATATGTCCAGTGATTGTGTATATGTTGTAACTCTGATGTAATAAAGTGTAATTTAACTGATACAGTTTCTTTGTATAAATAGTATTATATGATATTATATTTTGATCCGCTGCGAATGTGAGATTCTGTGACTTGTTTTTTTCTGTTTCTTCTTCTTCTATCTCTTTCTTTTTTCTAACTATCTGGAATTTTCGGGATCGAAATTTTTGGGTCGTTACAGTTGGTATCAGAGCGAAGGTTAAGCGAGAACCTTGGCTCTGGTCGGTTTACTCATCAGGGATAGGGTCAATAGTACCCTGGTATGAGTTGAGTGTATATATATATATATGAGAGCGTACTTGTTATTTTAATATATAAAGATTTTAAATGATTTTATATAAGAATATATTTTGATATATAAAGCAATATTTCTTACTAATAAATGTTAAGGTAATTGGTTGTTAAATTATTGAATTAAATATAAGAAGTAATAGAAATACAACCAAATTGAAATTAAATAAAGGTAAGTTTGAAATGGATTTAGACTGAAATTAAATCTTGAATTTGGGAAAATGTTTCAGAATAAGATAATAATGAATTGGTTTCCAGATATGATAATCTTGGTTATTATCATAAATGGTTGTTGTATTTAATAGTGAAATGTGTGTTAATGAGTAAGCAAAATATAATGTGTTAAGGATATAAACTTAGACGAGTATAACTTGTAAATTAGAACGGATTTAAATTGTGAAGTTTAACCCTAAATTTAGAAACATTTGAATTGTTTCAAAGTGTTAAAAGAAAAGAATAAATAATATTTTTCAGAATATACTTGAATGTGATCTTATTTTAAAATAAGAAGTTGTTTGAAAACTTAAAAAGAGATCTGTCTTAAATTAAAACCAAAGGTGGTTTAAATTTTAAAGTATAGCCTGGTGGGCTAAGAAATAAATATGTATATATGGATACCAAAGATGGGTTGAAATAAACTCTAAATGTTGAGTTTTAAATTTGGAATGTAATGTGAAATACCAAGGTGATAAGTTTTTGAACTTATAAGATTATTAATGTGAAGTTTAAAATTTGAAGTGGAAATTCAAATTTGAGTAAGTTTGACGGGACTAAATTGAATTTAACTTAAAGGAAGTTAAATAAGTTTGGAATAGACAACCTGAATTGGAAATTTCAAGATGAAATTGAGATTTAACTTGGGAAAGTTAAAGGGTTAATTTGGTAGGGAATTATATGTGATCTCAGATAGGATTGAGATCTGGAATGGGTAGTGGATGATGAATGTTTTAAATAAATTGGATGTTTATTTATCTTAATATCATCCTGTTATTATCAGTAATTATGAGTCGGTGAATTTGATTGTTTAAATGAATTAAGAAGTAAATTGAGGTAATATCTATTTCATTATTGGAATTAAATGGAATTAAACTTTAATTTGAAATTACTTAAGTAATTTTGATTTTAAAGATAAAATTAGACTTGAGAAAATGAGATCACTCTGAACATTAAGATTGGAATGTTTAAAATGAACATGTAAACCAAAATGATTAAGGATTGGTTCCAAGATTGAATTTGGGTAATAAATTGAATCTCAGAGATTAAATTGTTTTAAAAAGGGGTTTGAATTATTATTTGAACCTAGAAATAAGTTTATGTAGAAGTAAAGGTAAATTAAAATGGAATTTTGAAATTTGAACTCAAAATTAAATGGATAGGCTATTAAATTAAAAGTAAAGGTTAATTTGATTTATGGGATTAAATCAATATTTGGAATAATAACTCGAATTGGTATAATTCGAGATGGGTTAAAGTGAAATGAAATAGAAAGTTAATTGGAAATTGGCAATTGTTTGGGAATGGAGATTGGGAAGTTGTACAGTTTGGCTCTGGACTATTTTTGAATAAATTATTTTGATATAGGCTGTTTTAAATCTACTTTCCTAACTAATACTATACAACTCTTCTTTAACAATTCCAAAACTATTTTATACTCATTTATATAGTTACTTTTGGAACTATTTAACTATTTTACACCTGTTTTATAAACTAATTTATATTTTTCTTCTACTTTATAACCGATTACTATTTTACAACTATTTTCCAATTATTTTACTATTTTACAATTACTTAACTATTTTACAGCTATTTTACAAACTAATAATTATTTTTCAACTACTTATCTATTTTTCAAAATTTTCAAGCTATTTTCTAAATATAAACTGGTCGGAGTTCAAACTGTTATTGGTTGAATAACCAACTGAGATAAGAATTGAAGTGATAATCCAAATGGGGATTAAGGCAAATGTGGATAAGTGAATAAAATTTGAGTGAATGTGAATGGAAAGGAAATTGATTTGGTTAATAATCAATGAAGATAAATACATAGGATGTACGTATATTATTCTATTCGCATAATAGTTTGATCCAGATTCGAGCACAGAATTTGGGGATAATATTATCGATCCGAGTTGGGATTTTCCACTCGATTTTCGACGGCGAACCTGGATATGGATTTTTGATTGGTTCTGGATATTCTCTATCATAGTTGCGACTATGCAAGGGGAATGACGGTTTCTGATCAAGAAACCAGATCTGAGTCCGCACTAGGAAGTCGGGTGGACAATACTAGTTCGGAAGTGAAATTGTGTGATCGAGTGAGCGATCAAATTGATATGGCGTACGGATGATATGTGTACATCGTACGAGTTGGAATGAAATTGATATTGAAAATTTGTGGATAAGAGATGTAAAATGATTTTTGAAGTGAAAAGTATATTTGTGGAATATAATGGAATTGGATATTTCTTTGGTTGAAATTCACTTTATGGAGGTAAGTAATATGGTAAATAACTTTATAAAACAGTAATCAAATTTGAATATTGATTTGGGCTAAACAAAATTATATATCTTTGTAATATAAGAAAATCTCCCCTTGTTGAATCTATTCCAGAAGAAAAAGATTTTTGAAAGTATTTGAAGTATAAAAGTGAATTTATACAAGTATAAATTGATTCAAAGATTTTCCAAGAATATTATATATATATATATATGTATATATAAAAAGGATTTGTGGAAATGATTTTGAAGAAAGGTTTTGGGAACCTATGGCAATTGGAAAGCTTTTGATTTTTGGGAAAAATCAATATTGAAAATTGGGAAAGCCTACTTTGAATATTATCGATTTTGGGAATCGATTTTGTGTAAAGGAACTTATATGAAATTCATAATAAGTGTATGATTTGGAAAATACTATATGTGTATAGTATAAAGTGTTTTGAGATTGGCTCTGGGGAAAAAGGCGCTCCCTTGAAATGAACTTCTCAGGAGTGCCACAGGGTGGTACTGCCTTGAGCCTCAAAGGGGGAGATTCTAAAGTTGATCCTGTGAGGAGTCCGGACAAAACTAGTTCCTGAGGATTATTTGTAGCGAAATTCGAGGGGCTGGAGCCCACAGAGGCATTTGGGTTATGTTGTGACGACAGTGTAACTCGATGTCACTACGATCTACTGCAGACCATAGCGAAAGTCGTGTGAGCCGCTGAGAGCCAACAGTCTATGTTTGATTTTATATCGGTAGACAGCTACACTATGGTAACATAGCGAAAGTCACGTGAGCCGCTGAGAGCCAACAGTCTGCGTTTGATTTTACATCGGTAGACTGCGACCTATGTTAGAGTGGAGAAGTTTCACTTTGACAGCGAAAATCATGTGTGCCACTGAGAGCCAACAATTACATGGACTTTTGCTGTGATGGCAACGTAACCCTGGAATGTAACTGCGATCTGTCGTGGGTTCCATGGTGTAATCAGTTACATGGACTTTTGCTGCGATGGCAACGTAACCCAGGATGTAACTGTGACCATGGATGGGTGTGATGATTTCTAGAGCATTCTCACCAAGATATTCCTCTATTTTCAAAAACTGTTTTCTATATTTTCAACAAGATTATTTTCCAAAGTATTTTCACTGGGTGTTGCAAACGAGTTTACCAAGTACTTATAGATTTTCAGTCCTACGCTTGATCAACGTATGACCGAATTTCTATAAGAACAAGGATGGACTTGTCAAAACATCGAGATATAAAAGTATTTTTATAAAAACTATTTTTGTAATATTATATAGATATTAAAAGTGTTTTAAAAATGATTAAAGAATAATTATCTGATTTTAAGCATTTTATTAATTCTGGTTTCGTTCCTTTTCGAGGACGAAAAGTTCTAAAGAGGGGAGGAATGTGACAACCCGAATTTTTATGTCTATTTATCGGGAGACTAATTGATGTAATTATTGGGATATTAGTTTTGATTAGTCGAATAAAGGAATTTCTGATAATTAAAATGATAATTAATTAATTTTTGAATAAAATTTGGGAAATAAATGGAAGAATGGATGCGAGTTTCCCCGAACTCAAATATATTCTGTATAAATCATTTAAACTTTAAATATTGTATATATGTGAATATATATGTATTTGAGCATATATGAGTAAATTTGAAATTTTAAATATATGTATATATATTTGATATGAATTTAAATTGTAAATGAATGGTTTGAGAATGAAGATACAAATTATATAAGATATAAAAGTATAAAATAGATACCTTAGATAAATTATAACAATATATTTAAAAAAATGAAAATAAATATAAGTACACACTTGTAAAAAAAAACTAACTAACATATAAAAATAGATATGTATGAAACCAAACAACAAAATAAAATAAGGCAAATACATTCAACTGAGTATTCAATTATACATACAAATATCCATAGCTTGTAAATGAAGACAACATCCTATTCGTATATGTCCAAATAAAATAAAATAAGGGAAAATTGTACAAAGCTAATTAATGTTGGCCACCAAAATAATCTATCAGCCAACAAAGAAGGAAAATATCACCGATCAAATTTGTACAAACCAATATATTACCCTGTACAAACACCTTTCTCTCTACATACGCATCTATATGGTTCCAGTTCATTCACAAAATTTCGCATACCCAAGAATAAGCTCAACTGAAACTTAAAACAACAAAAAAGTCTTTCAAAACTTCTAGTTACAAAAATCAATGCAAGCCACCATATTTATCTCTCAGCCGAAATGTGCATAGTTAATAAAACAAGAAATAAAAATCTAAACATCTTTTGTACAACTGAGATAAGTATGAAGACATAGAGTACATATGCATTCATCTCTAGCATAAACAAATGGTCAATTCGAAATGCATCAGCCACCAGAAAAAAAAAGAAAAAAAAAGAAAAGGGCAAAGCCTGTACATATACATCAGCTTGGCTTCTTCAACAAGCCATTCCTATGTTTATATTTACAAGTGCTTAGTTAGCTCCACATACATTTTTTTAGCTCACGAACACAAAACAACTTCACCAAGTTTTCAACCTGAAACTAAGCAATTCAAGATTCAAGAATCAAGTTCCAGATTTTCAAAGTTTAAATCAAATTTTCAGATTTTTCAAACCATTCTCTGTTCAACATTTTAAAGGTGAGTAAACTACTTTTATTAAGGCTTAAAACTGTTAAATCTTGGTTTGCATGTGATAGATATTTGAAATGATATTGTGAAAATTGTTTGCATGGATGTTACTATCTGAAATATAGTATGAACTGCTCTGTAATTTATGTGTGTCTGTAATATGCATATATGTATGCTTTGTTGTATCACATGCTCAACCCACTCAAGTAAATTTAATATCTCCTCATACAATCGATTTTAGGCTATGATTTGTAAATGAAAAATGATTATAACAAGATAATATCAATTTTAAAAATAGTTTCAAGTATTTAAATTTAGTAATGATTTCAAGGATAGGAAATTACAGTGAAAAAAAAATTAAGGTCAGAGATCGATCATTTTAATTATATACTTTGATTATCTTAATAGAATCGTATTAGTACAGGGTGATTTTTAAAGATAATGTTATGATTTTTAAGTAAGTATATGGTGAGATATCTCGAGATGAACGGAAAGCACATTTTCGTCCATTGCCGTCAATCGACAACGAATTGTTTGTCAGGCCTGGAGCTGAAGGTAGCCGGAAGAAGGGCGATTGCAGGAAAAATAATCAGGAGGTTTCTAGATGGCCATGGTAGCCAGAGGAGGCCGGAGTAGGGTTTAAGTGCTTGGTTTAGTCGACATGATTTTCGAGGCTGGATCGTCGTCATCAGGGGATCGAGTGGAACGGGCCCTAGGGAATTCGATGCAGCGTGTCGTGGTGCGGCTCTGAGTGGAGTGGCACGATCTCTGGTGATCTGGGTTGTCATCGGCGAGGAAATTTTGTGTCGGAGATGTGGGTTCCAGGGAGAGGTGATTAGTTCGATTTTTAATTTGGGAAGACCACGTCGATCTGGGTGCTCATCTGTGGTGGAGTGGTCAACGATGATGTGTCGGAGGTCTTAGAGATGGTCCGCGACGATCCGATTGGGTGTACACGTGCATAGGGTCCTTCGTAGCTGATGTCGATGCCGTGATGTGTTGAACTCAGGAATGGGTGTGAGTAGAACGAAGTTTGACTCGAGTTTTTGGAAGATTAGGGAGGCCTCGGGTTTGATCATGTGTTCTGCTAGCTTTTGCTCGGGATGATTTGTTAAACTCCGGGTTTTAAGTTAACAGTTTTTTTTATATAGGAAACAAATTTTTATACTGGTTTAAACTAGAAAGGGAAGTTGACCAGGAATAAAAAGTAAGTAAATTAGTGAATAAGTTTCTTAGGTTAATATCAACAAGTTTTCAAAATATATAGTTTTTAAATGCAAATGTTTTGAAATTAAATTATTTGATTGGATAATTATATGTTAGGTTAATTAATTAAATCTCTAATTATTTAGAATACAAGAATGTGATTAAATAGATAATTAAGAAATAAGGTATTGAACTTTAAGGTTCAAGTGATTTTATATATATTAATTTCAAACTTTTGGGTTAAATAAGATTTAAGTGTTAATTAAGTAATTAAATTAAAGATAGTCACTTAATGTAACTGATTAAGTATAATTACTTAGTGAAGTAATTATTGGATAATTAATGTATGTAATAAAGGAAAATCACTTAATGAAGTATGGAAAATAATTACTTAATGGAAGTAATTAGGGATTAATTACTTAGTGTAATTAATAAAAGAATTAATTAATGTGATTAATTTAAGTGTAATTAATTAATGTAAGTGATAAAAGGGTAGTTAATCACTGGATGTGATTTAGTTAATCAAGGTTAATGTGATTAATTAAGGTTAATTAATCAATGAAATTAATTTAGGCAATGCTTTAGAATTAACCAAAGTTAATTAAGCAGGATTAAAGATAATTAATTTAATTTATAATGGGTGATTAAATTAAATTAATTAAGAATTGTTTGATTTTTTTTATCTTTCCTATAGATGATAACTTGAATTGAATACCTTAGTTTGTCTAGATATCTCTGATATTGAGATTGTGATGTATTGTGATATGATATGATGGGTTGAACTGTGATATTGTGAGTTATCTATCGATAATTGATTTGTTGTGAGAATATGAGAACCTGTATTTAAAAATTGATTTGTATCCACTTAAACAAACTAGGTTTAAGATGACATTGAATTCGAAGAGACCAGGATCGGGTATCAGCAATAACCGAAACCACTTCGATTTGTAATTCTAAGTTCATATTAAATGTGATGTGTGGAATCAAACAGGCTGAAATGAAAGGGTTAAGAATCATGGATATTTAAAACTGAGTAGTGATCCCTAGCCATTGTGGAAATAAGTGTTTAACTTAAATAATTTGAGAACTTGTAGAAGGTACGAGTTACCCTAGATTTTAAATAAGTTTATATCTTAATATTTCATGTTAGATGGGTTTACTCACGCTGGTTTCCAGCCTGACTCGGGTGTTACTTTATGGTAATGCTCGGGTCAGACCGAGTATTACAGATTTTCAGGTAAGGGCGTTCGAGAGCTCAGGAGACGAGTTGAAAGGCAGGAACGTATGGAGTGTTTCCGCTATGATATTTTGTTGTATATTTGGACATGTTGATTATATATGTCTAGTGATTGTGTATATGTTGTAACTCTGATGTAATAAAGTGTAATTTAACTGATACAGTTTCTTTGTATAAATAGTATTATATGATATTATATTTTGATCCGCTGCGAATGTGAGATTCTGTGACTTGTTTTTTTCTGTTTCTTCTTCTTCTATCTCTTTCTTTTTCCTAACTATTTGGAATTTTCGGGTCGTTACACTTAGGCTTATTTAATCCCATAATTTGTTCTCTTAGCGGCTAATGAAGTTACAGTTTACAACCTTGCTTTATTAGTTAGTTAGTACCACCTTGCTTACTCTCATCATCGCATGCAGTAAACTTTGAAATAGTTTACACTACCAAGCTAATATTCAACACTTCTTAGTGCACCACCCAACTCAACATGTTTATGCATATGTAAAAATAAAACGATATTGATATAGATATAAACAAAACTTTCAGGTATGCATCATGGTAGCAGCATGATCCCTTTAAGTACCCAGAAGCTCTAATTGTAGATTTTATAAGGAAATTAATTTTTGTCTTTTGTTCTTTATAAACTAGAAAACAATAGTTAATAAAAACAATTGGCATGGGCATGAGTAGCCTTCATTAGAAACCTATGCTTTCGAACAAGGAAAATAAGAATAAAAGAGGAGGAAAGCATCTCGGTTCATTTCCCTTTCCACTTTTCACTTGATTACAATAGGTAGCGTATATTCCATTAACTATATATATATATGTATATGTATATTTATATATGTATATTTATAACGCGTATGTTTCAATAGTATAATACAATAACGCTCACCGTTATTAAAGTAGGAGTCTTTTAGTTTACTTGCTCACTTTTTTGGATAATAGCGAAAAAGATAAATGAAAGTGGTGGAAAATTTGTTAGTAGCTATATCGGTTTTCATATTTTCAATTAAGAATAGAAATATATTTTATGGTTTTGAATAACAAATGTAAAATTTGCATGAAAGTAAATTTTGATAATGTACTGTTTGTAAAGAGTAATTTTTGCTATGTCGGTTAGAAAATAGAGGTACATAAGATGCACCGTAGTCAAGAAAACTCCAAAGCGTTTTAGTTATCTTTCTTTGCCTTCTAATTTATTTTTTTGTTGGCTTTTTTACCTAAATTTATTTTTGTTCATAATAAGCTTAGAATGGATTTACATTAACCTTACATGCCTCTTTTCAATGATGCACTAATCTATATGTAAACTGAAACAATTTGGAAAGAATAAATGAATCATATTTTATATTCTGATTGTTCGTATTTATAACAATCCATGTTTCTTTTGAAATAGATCATATATTGGAAACTTACTATGCTAAAGATATATACCATTATCATTTTTCAAGTGTATTTGCTACAAAGTTTGGAATTATTTTGGGTACATTTAAATGTTAATAATTTCTTTGTGCATAGCTGATTAAAATAAAATATCAAAATAAGAAAATCAATAATTTACTTTAAGAGTTAATAAAGGTATTTCTATATGTGTGGGTAAAGGTAATGAAAATTACATATTTGATTGAATTTAACTGTTACTATTTAAAACATTGATAAATATTTGTATAGAGTATATGTCAGGTCATATCTGTAACAACCCGGAGTTGTATAACAATTGATCATCGTTAAATGACGATCAAATTGTTTGTTAATTACTATTGGAGTTTTAATTGGTTGCTATTCTTTAAAATTCGGTTAGTGTTGGTGGGCTTCGAAAATGAAATATTGGCCCACGTTCATGGTTATTGTTATCGTGATAATGGATTATAACCCGATCCCCCTTTTTTTATCCATTTTCGATAGGAGAACAGAAAACCCAAAACAAAATAAATCAAAGCAACGAAGAAAAATGGCGGCCACGTGATTTCTTTCGTTCGTTCCTCCTGAGAAAAATTTAGGGCTTTGATCGATTTTTGGCCGCCACGTCTTCGAGTTTCCCTTGCCATTCCTCACCACCGCTCCCCTTTTCATTCAATTCTCGTTCGAAACCAAAACGTAGGCTAACCCTAAAACCCAAAAAGGAAACGATAATGGCTACGCTCGTTCGATCGAAAACTTGGGGTTTCGTGAAATTCGTGGTTGCCGATTTCAGATGTTAGTTCGAATTCGATTTTCTTACTCTTTTGATGGATCGCCTCTGAGATGCTTTCAACCGATTGCTAAGGTGAGTAACTTTACTCACATCTAGTTCGTTCCTGTTATGGTGCTTCGGCAATTCGTTTTTGCTTCGATGTTGTTTTATCTCGTCCTTCTGCTTTCATTGATGTTGGTAACCGATGTGGCTATGAAAAATTCTACTGTGTTACTGTCGTTCGACTTTGTTTTAGTGTCGATGACTTCTTTATCTCGGCTATTTAATTTTGTTTATGTTAGTGATTTCTGACTTGTTTATGACAAATACGTTGGTTTACTTGAATCAACGATGTTGAGATCGTTTTGCTGACTTTGGTCTTGTCGTTCTTTTTGGCTTCGGGCCTATGCATTGGTTACTGTCTCTGGTTGCATCACCATACTTGTTTGACTATACTTGCTATTTTGGCCATTACGTCTTTACTGCCATGCTTACGTGATAGCGTTTGAGGGTGTGCGTCTAAAATGTTACAGTTGAATTCTTAGAGTTAAATCTTCGTCAATTATCGATTTCGGCCCCCAAACTGGGTCGCTGCATAACGTATACATTTTGATATTCAAGTCATAATGTTTGTGACATTGGGCCTTGGCTTTAGTCTGTTTTTTTTCGACATTGAACTGGTTTTTGGGAAATTTCTGAGGGTGTGCGTACACTGTTTTGATGCTGATAGAGGTTGTATGCATTTTGATCATCCTACTTTATATTTATTAGTGTGATCACTAGACTGCAGTTGCCTCGGTTATCATTGTCAGGTCTGCATTGTTATTTTTGAAATTCTGAACTTATACTGGAATTTGTATTATACAGATATATATGTGCATACATGTATTCTTGTATTTGCATTTGCTTGTTGTTGTTTCTGGTTCATCTGTGTACTTCACCGAGCATTACTGCTTCCTCTGACCTTTTGTTCAGTGTTGCATCTGCACATTCACTATCCTCATGAACTTGTTCCGTAAGTGATGTACTGATGCACTTTGATCCTGATTTGGGTATTCATCCCTTACCTGTTGCCTTTACAAGGCTTTGACATTCATGTCTGCACTCTCTCTCTCTTGATAGTTGCTTGTGAGATGCATCCCTTGAGTTCTTGTCTGTTTCATGCTTTGATCACTGGTTGCAATTCATTTGGTTCAGTCTTGTACCACCTACTGTTCACTTGAATTGTGATTCTTGATGTCGTACCGAGTTGAGTTAATGTAGTCATCACTTTTGTACATGTACTCTGCTCTGGCCTTGGTTGTTAGTTGTATGCCTATGCATTGCTTTGTCTTTCACGTTGCCTGACCATAGGCATGCTTCGAGTCAGTATTCATATGGCCTCATGATGCAGTGTCTTCATATTACCTTACTGTCTGCCCCTTGGAACTATATGTGTAGTTGCTATCGCTGTACAGTGCGCTTATTCTTCTTTATGTTGCAATGCTTTAAATCATATATGTTGATTTCATTTGTTGCCATGCACTTGAATTAGTTGTATTTATTCGTTTTGTTGACATGGCATTGGTGCACTTAGATTGGTTTTCATATTCACTTGAGTTGAACCCGATTTCGGGGTTTGACCTTGTGATCACTTGTGACTTTCATTGAGCTTTTGTGTATCTCCTGTGATAGTGGCGAGGCAGTACACGCGTGCGTGTACTGCAACCCTATCAGATTTGACAGTTTTAAATTGATTTAGTCGATTTGATAAATTGTTTATTTATCTCTGTTGATGATTTAAATCTGCTGATTTTTGTTAAACACTGTTAAGTGTTATATTGTCCGTTATCTGGTTTCTTTGTTTAAAGAATCGGATAGACGAGAATGATTGTGACTATCGTCTATTTAAATTATTACTGCCTATATGCACTAATAAACTGGTTTGAATTAGACTGACCTGGGTATTATTTTCTTTTGAATGTAATACTCGGGTCAGACCCGAGTTATTTCAGGTAGTGGATTTTCTTCTTTGAGTTGCTGTTCAGGATATGAAGACTTTTCACATCTTCTGAAGTTGTCAGTGTCATTTTGTAGTAGTCGTGTCATTGTATAGAACGATATGTATTCATGTATATTAGTCGATAATGTACTTGTATATATAACTTCTGGAGTCGACAGTGGTAGTTGTATCATATGTATTGTGTCAACTATGTATTAACTGACATCAATTATATATATATGAGACTTTTGTTTTTATCTGTGTTCCGCATTTATATTATCTGTGTTATTGTTATATCTAATGTCCTAAACTATTATGAACCATCGTAGTTCGTTTTATACTAGTATTGGGAGTGTCGATGGGAGTAAATAAATAATAGATGAAAAATAAAAAGTATATACCACTCCTGTCGAGATAACCAATATTAGTGTAAAGCCAATTACGGATGGTCGCTCCTATCCAGCCTTATTCTTCGTAATAATAGACAGTATTTCTTTTAATACTCTTTGTTATTATGAGCATAGAGGTGGGGCGTCACAGTTGGTATCAGAGCTTGGGGTTTATGGACATAATATAAAACTTAACTCGGATGGAACATATGTTACAACTATTGGTCGATGTTTTATTTGTGCTTGAGTCAAAACTAAAGTTTTGAAATTTGGATGAAATTTTTAAATAACTTTATTTAAAAATAATAGTGAAATTGTGTTCTGATGATTTGATTAATTTGTATTCTGTTTATCAGAGTGCGCAGCGGAAACAGTGAAACTGTCTTCGCTGAGTACAACTGATAATCTTTTTGATTTAAAAATCAAAATACGAAATTGATATGAATTTCGTTTGTTGTTTACATAACTGTAATTATTTTGTTTCTTTGAGAACTTCGAATCCGAATTGAGGATTCGAAGAAATTGCAGATATGTGATTTTTGTTGAAATTTCCGCTGACTTTCTTTTGTACTAATCATCTATTGATTAGATTTCTGCTGTTTTAAATTATCTTCATTGAAGGTACATTTGAATGATTCTTTGTTCATTTTGTAGTACGTGCAAAAATTTAAATTGCACGTTATTGCATTTATTTTACGTTGAACCGATGCTTGGTTATGAAACGTATTTTGTTGCCGTTATTTTTACAACGGAATTTTACACCAATGCTATATTTTGAAGTACGGTGTTTTGTGGCATTTGATGAATGAAAATTCACTGACATTACATTTTGATGTAGATTGTTTTGATGTGATTTTGATGTTTTAAAACTACTGTCGCTTTGGCTTCGGTAACCGCCAAATTTTAAAAGTGGATTTTCAAGCGGATATTCCGCGATACTGATTTGTAACCGTTTTTACGGTATTTTGAGAAGTACAATTTCCTTATCGAAATTGTTACTGATTTGCTGTTTTAATCACGTGATTGGAAAATTGTTTTATAAAATTTTAGCAGTTTGCGTTTTCAAAAGAATGAGAAAGCGATTTAAACGTTTCAGCAAAATCGAGGACTATGACCCCTTTCTTTTACTGTTTCGCTTAACTCCGGACTTGTTCAGTTGAGAATGTGAATTGTTATTTTTACAAAATAAATAAAATTGTTTTCAGAAAATTTTACAGTTTGCGATTTCAAAAGAATGAGAAAGCGATTTAAACGTTTCAGCAAAATCGAGGACTATGACCCCTTTCTTTTACTGATTCGCTTAATTCCGGACTTGTCCGTTTGAGAATGTAAAATGTATTTTTACAAAATACACAATTTTGCACTTTCAAGGAAACGATGAAGAGAATTAAACGATTTAGTAAAACACGTGGTATGGGACATGTGCGTTTGCTATTTCGGTTAATTCCGGACTCGTTAATTGAAATATTTGATGATTTCGTGTGCTTTCGAGCCACTATGAGGACCTTCGGGTCATTTGTTGGACCTTCGGGTCATTTGTTGGGCTTTCGGGCCACTCTGCGGACCTTCGGGTCAAATACCAGTACTAGACCTTCGGGTCACTCTGCGGACCTTCGGGTCAATCTGATGGGCGCCAAAATTATGTTGAGTACTTGGTAGGCTTCGGCCATATGTTGTTGCACGTGCGGCGAATTAAAAACTCGCCATCTGATGGGATCGATCCAAGCTTTTATGTTGATTTTCTAGTCTTCTTAATTGATTTCTAGATATTTGTTGTTTCCAATTATCTGCAGGTAATTGGATATTTGTTGATATGAGTTCTGATTATCGTTTTTGATAATCAGATATTTGTTGTTTCTAATTATCGCTTGTGATAATTAGATATTTGTTGATATGAGTTCTGATTATCGTTTTTGATAATCAGATATTTGTTGTTTTTAATTATCGCTTGTGATAATTAGATATTTGTTGATATGAGTTCTGATTATCGTTTTTGATAATCAGATATTTGTTGTTTCTAATTATCGCTTGTGATAATTAGATATTTGTTGATATGAGTTCTGATTATCGTTTTCGATAATCGGATATTTGTTGCTTTTAATTATCGCTTTAGATAATTAAATATTTGCTGATTTGAGATTTAATTATTGCTTTTGATAATTAAATATTTGCTGATTTGAGATTTAATTATCGCTTTTGATAATTAAATATTTGTTGGTTTGAGGTTTAATTATTGCTTTAGATAATTAAATATTTGTTGATTTGAGATTTAATTATCGCTTTAGATAATTAAATATTTGCTGAATTGAGATTTAATTATCGCTTTAGATAATTAAATATTTGCTGATTTTAAAATTTGATTATCGTTTTTGATAATCGAATATTTGTTGATTTTAAATTTGATTATCGCTTCTGATAATCGAATATTTGTTGATTTAGAAATTTGATTATCGTTTGTGATAATCGAATATTTGCTGAATTTGAAATTTGATTATCGTTTGTGATAATCGAATATTTGTTGAATTGAAATTTGATTATCGAACAAGCGTTGATTTGAAATTTAATTACCGTTTGTGGTAATTAGATATGTGCTGATTTGTTTTTTGATTATCGTTTGAGATAATTAGATGTTTAATGTTTTGTGATTTTCATTTTTGATAATTTGACATTTGTTGATTTGTTTTCTGAGCATCGCTTGGATAATTGGATGTTTGCTGATTTTATGGATAAGAGATTTTCTAGTCTCTAATTGAGTTCAAGTTATGTTGATTTTATTGAATTGCCATTTTCTATCTATCACTGTTGATAGTTAGTATTTGCTGATTATGAAGTTCGTGTTTTCTATTTATCCGTTAGATAACTAGATATTTGCAGTTTTGCGGATTGTGATTTGTGCTTTCTAATCATCTCTGTTGATAATTAGCTTTTGTTGTTTTTCTAATTATCGTATCGATGGTTAGACATTGTTGCTTTATGATTCTCTTTATTTTAATTACCTTGTTGATAATTGATTATCGCTGATGATTGCATTTATTCAGTTTTGTTGTTTTCTGATTATCTATTGATAGTTAGATTTTGTTGAAAATTTGTGGATTTCTTTTATTGAAATTAAAAGATTTCTTTGTCGTTTGTATTTCCGACTTTATTTTTCTAGCTTAACCAGTTTATGCTAAGAAAAATAATTGTTACTGACTACTTTAATTATGAAAATTGCGGGGACGCAATTTTTATAAGGAGGGGAGTCTGTAACAACCCGGAGTTGTATAACAATTGATCATCGTTAAATGACGATCAAATTGTTTGTTAATTACTATTGGAGTTTTAATTGGTTGCTATTCTTTAAAATTCGGTTAGTGTTGGTGGGCTTCGAAAATGAAATATTGGCCCACGTTCATGGTTATTGTTATCGTGATAATGGATTATAACCCGATCCCCCTTTTTTATCCATTTTCGATAGGAGAACAGAAAACCCAAAACAAAATAAATCAAAGAAACGAAGAAAAATGGCGGCCACGTGATTTCTTTCGTTCGTTCCTCCTGAGAAAAATTTAGGGCTTTGATCGATTTTTGGCCGCCACGTCTTCGAGTTTCCCTTGCCATTCCTCACCACCGCTCCCCTTTTCATTCAATTCTCGTTCGAAACCAAAACGTAGGCTAACCCTAAAACCCAAAAAGGAAACGATAATGGCTACGCTCGTTCGATCGAAAACTTGGGGTTTCGTGAAATTCGTGGTTGCCGATTTCAGATGTTAGTTCGAATTCGATTTTCTTACTCTTTTGATGGATCGCCTCTGAGATGCTTTCAACCGATTGCTAAGGTGAGTAACTTTACTCACATCTAGTTCGTTCCTGTTATGGTGCTTCGGCAATTCGTTTTTGCTTCGATGTTGTTTTATCTCGTCCTTCTGCTTTCATTGATGTTGGTAACCGATGTGGCTATGAAAAATTCTACTGTGTTACTGTCGTTCGACTTTGTTTTAGTGTCGATGACTTCTTTATCTCGGCTATTTAATTTTGTTTATGTTAGTGATTTCTGACTTGTTTATGACAAATACGTTGGTTTACTTGAATCAACGATGTTGAGATCGTTTTGCTGACTTTGGTCTTGTCGTTCTTTTTGGCTTCGGCCCTATGCATTGGTTACCGTCTCTGGTTGCATCACCATACTTGTTTGACTATACTTGCTATTTTGGCCATTACGTCTTTACTGCCATGCTTACGTGATAGCGTTTGAGGGTGTGCGTCTAAAATGTTACAGTTGAATTCTTAGAGTTAAATCTTCGTCAATTATCGATTTCGGCCCCCAAACTGGGTCGCTGCATAACGTATACATTTTGATATTCAAGTCGTAATGTTTGTGACATTGGGCCTTGGCTTTAGTCTGTTTTTTTTCGACATTGAACTGGTTTTTGGGAAATTTCTGAGGGTGTGCGTACACTGTTTTGATGCTGATAGAGGTTGTATGCATTTTGATCATCCTACTTTATATTTATTAGTGTGATCACTAGACTGCAGTTGCCTCGGTTATCATTGTCAGGTCTGCATTGTTATTTTTGAAATTCTGGACTTATACTGGAATTTGTATTATACAGATATATATGTGCATACATGTATTCTTGTATTTGCATTTGCTTGTTGTTGTTTCTGGTTCATCTGTGTACTTCACCGAGCATTACTGCTTCCTCTGACCTTTTGTTCAGTGTTGCATCTGCACATTCACTATCCTCATGAACTTGTTCCGTAAGTGATGTACTGATGCACTTTGATCCTGATTTGGGTATTCATCCCTTACCTGTTGCATTTACAAGGCTTTGACATTCATGTCTGCACTCTCTCTCTCTCTTGATAGTTGCTTGTGAGATGCATCCCTTGAGTTCTTGTCTGTTTCATGCTTTGATCACTGGTTGCAATTCATTTGGTTCAGTCTTGTACCACCTACTGTTCACTTGAATTGTGATTCTTGATGTCGTACCGAGTTGAGTTAATGTAGTCATCACTTTTGTACATGTACTCTGCTCTGGCCTTGGTTGTTAGTTGTATGCCTATGCATTGCTTTGTCTTTCACGTTGCCTGACCATAGGCATGCTTCGAGTCAGTATTCATATGGCCTCATGATGCAGTGTCTTCATATTACCTTACTGTCTGCCCCTTGGAACTATATGTGTAGTTGCTATCGCTGTACAGTGCGCTTATTCTTCTTTATGTTGCAATGCTTTAAATCATATATGCTGATTTCATTTGTTGCCATGCACTTGAATTAGTTGTATTTATTCGTTTTGTTGACATGGCATTGGTGCACTTAGATTGGTTTTCATATTCACTTGAGTTGAACCCGATTTCGGGGTTTGACCTTGTGATCACTTGTGACTTTCATTGAGCTTTTGTGTATCTCCTGTGATAGTGGCGAGGCAGTACACGCGTGCGTGTACTGCAGCCCTATCAGATTTGACAGTTTTAAATTGATTTAGTCGATTTGATAAATTGTTTATTTATCTCTGTTGATGATTTAAATCTGCTGATTTTTGTTAAACACTGTTAAGTGTTATATTGTCCGTTATCCGGTTTCTTTGTTTAAAGAATCGGATAGACGAGAATGATTGTGACTATCGTCTATTTAAATTATTACTGCCTATATGCACTAATAAACTGGTTTGAATTAGACTGACCTGAGTATTATTTTCTTTTGAATGTAATACTCGGGTCAGACCCGAGTTATTTCAGGTAGTGGATTTTCTTCTTTGAGTTGTTGTTCAGGATATGAAGACTTTTCACATCTTCTGAAGTTGTCAGTGTCATTTTGTAGTAGTCGTGTCATTGTATAGAACGATATGTATTCATGTATATTAGTCGATAATGTACTTGTATATATAACTTCTGGAGTCGACAGTGGTAGTTGTATCATATGTATTGTGTCAACTATGTATTAACTGACATCAGTTATATATATATGAGACTTTTGTTTTTATCTGTGTTCCGCATTTATATTATCTGTGTTATTGTTATATCTAATGTCCTAAACTATTATGAACCATCGTAGTTCGTTTTATACTAGTATTGGGAGTGTCGATGGGAGTAAATAAATAATAGATGAAAAATAAAAAGTATATACCACTCCTGTCGAGATAACCAATATTAGTGTAAAGCCAATTACGGATGGTCGCTCCTATCCAGCCTTATTCTTCGTAATAATAGACAGTATTTCTTTTAATACTCTTTGTTATTATGAGCATAGAGGTGGGGCGTCACAATATCACTCATTACTATTATTACTAGATTTATGGGAAGAAATAATTAACAACTTTTAGGTGTCTTAATTTGTCCATTTCATTCTCTGTATTTAGGATGAAGTAGCAACACTTGATAAAATAATTATTGTTTACAGGTTGCAAGCTTCTAATTTCTAACCAATTGATACGGCTTTTTGGTCCATAGACCATGATTGAAAACCATTACCCAATAGTTTGTGAAAATAGTAACATGTATTTTCAAGTAATGCCAAAATATAGGAGAATAGTGATAATATAATCCAATATTTTGGAAACAAACATCTCATTTTCCATGGAAGCAAATTATATGCATGTTATCATAGTGCTAAGTACAAAAACGGAATGGAATGTCTAGCTCAAAGATTATATGATAATTAATTTTATAGTTTATTTTATTTTGCATTCTATTATCTAAAATCGAATTATATTTCTAAAAATGAAGTTTGAATACTTTAACTTGAAATTAAGTATATTTTCCTAAAACGTAGTGATGGGCCATTTATTTCATGTTTACTCAGTCATAGAGTAATAATAAAAAAAGAACAAAAATTATAGATAAAATAAAGTATTGGTCTCCATGTATAAGCCGTCCTACTTATTGATTTCCAATAGCACATTATCAAGAATAGCATAGACGCTTTATTTGATTTATGTACACATCAGTTATTGACAAATATAGTAACTAGGTACTATATTTTTTATTGGGGGCATGATATTTTATAAATTCATGTATTTACTTTTTATGTTGTTCATGTATTACATTATGATTATATCTTATAAGAATATTTTTTATATATACTAATCTAAAAGAATAGGTTCTACATGGACTGAGTACTTCGAACACTTTGTTAACGGGCGGTGGCCTTGCCGGAGTTCGTTGATAGAGTGTAATAGGTGATGGCATTGCCGAAGCTCATTGGGTAAGTATCCATTGCTTGGAGCATAATGGTGTAGATGGAATTGGATGGCTTGTATGGAATAGGGTAACAAGGTGGAGATTGTTGGAATTGTTACCTTGATTCCATAGTAGACGGAGTAAGGAAGCACGGAGGAGGAAGTCGTGGGTTGGAAGCGAAGTCGCGAAGCAAGTTTGAGTAGCTAGGTGAACCGGTTCGTTCGGTGGAGGAGAGGATCTGGTTTGGTAAAGTTGAAGCAGTAATTTCATTCGGGGTTTGGAAGTGGAGCGGCATTGGTTTGGAGCGGTGAAGTGATGAAGACCGAACCAAAGTTTTCGTTCGGTGAAGTGATGAAGACCGAACCAAACTTAGATGCCGGACCAAACATGTTGGCCTCTGCCGAACCAAGTAGTGCCGCTCCAGATATTTGGTTCGGTATTGGACCATGCCGGTTCAGATCTTAAGTGTTGTTTGCCGAACCAAATGCTATTGTGCTGTTTGCCAGACCAGATGGGCCGAAACAAACCTCAGGGCTGCTATATAGCAGCTACCCCTCCTCATTTCTTCACTCTATAAATAGTGGAGCTTCTGGACAACAATGGCAGCCATCCTAGAGAGCTGAAACTCTGAAGAATTTTGTTTGTATTGTTAATTCTTCTTATGTATAGCCTCCAAAAGTGAATCAATATTGTAATTCTAATCTTTCAGTGATTAATAAAATATCCTCTTCCCAAGTGGACGTACACTGCCTCGCGCTAGTGGAACCACTATAAATACTGGTGTTATTTATTTTTCTGCATTGCATAGATCTATGACTATCTGTTCTGGTGTTTATCTCTATTTATTTCATCTCACTACAATCACGGTCAAATTGTTTTCCGCTACGTTGGGTTTTATTCCCTTAGACTGGTCATGTAAAGGGATTTTCCCCAACGCAACTAAGTCACTAGCCCATAAAGATAAATTTTCCACACCGACGAATACATCATTCTATATGGTTTATAGTAATAAATAAATCCAAGAAAATAAAGTTATGGCAGCAAATATGAGAAACATCCATAAACAAATGACATGTGCCTGTAGTGTGTTTTTGCGTGTTAATATCATGTGGGCTTGCATTATTCAAGAGAAAGAATGTAACGATATGCCTTTCTTACACCTAAAGACGACACTTAATACATCCACGGTATTCGTGTACCAATCATTTAAGTGTCCGAAAGATAGGTCATTTGGGGTGAAGAGAAAAGAAGACAGAACAAAATCTCACAAAACGTGACAAGTAATATATAATATGAACAAGTCTTTATAAAAAGAAATCATCTTGAAGAATCCAACTCGTCACTTAAATGCTCCAAAGAATCCAGCTACATTTGGAAAATATGCTCGAACTGATCCAAGCATCATAAGAAAAATAACACCAGCATCAGTCTGGTAAAATCAACATGAGAAACTCAAATCACAAGGAATTTTATTTTTTATAACTTGTAAAATCCTTTAAAATAAAAGTAATCTCGTAAGACCATGTCGCACATAAACACAGATGAGTTTTTACCTTACGATAACTAAAACTGTAACGATCCGCCTTTCTTACTTCGAAAGACGAGGTGTTGGAGTAAAGAAAAGAAAAATAAGAAGAAACAAAGCAACACAGAATATCACAACGCAATAGACTAATATACAATAATCAACATAAGATCATATAGAGTCATTACCAAAATAATATTACATCAGATTCATACTGTACAAATTCCAAACTGGGACAGTTATAACTGTCTATCCCGACATAATCGATACAAAGTACATAAATACATACACAACAAAGTAAGATAATAGCTAGCTATCGGTGAAACCACCTGCTCCAAGCTCCTCCAAAATGCATCCGTAAGAAACCTGGATCACTTGGCTACTCATACAAATTTGCGTACCCAAGAGTTTTACGGAAAGAAAATACAACTTTGGGTCAGGTATGGGTCTGGTGTGAGTAAAGAAAAAGTTTTTAACTTTACCAAAAAAAATTCAAACCAAAAGTATCTTGTAAGACAACGCCGCACATAGAAATGGACAGGTTTTTGCCTTACAATAACCAAAACATTTCTACATGAAATAATTGAATATTATCATAATGTATATGTTTAAAATAAATATTTAATATAGCTGAAATGCTTGCATCTCAAATTTCAGTAGTTGGTTACAACTAAATTCGTAAAGTCACGTATTGGAAACTGGATTCCAACAATGACAAGGCACCGGGGTACCACCTACCACAGTGCATCTCTAGATAAAATACACCGAGAGCCTCACATGGACTCCCTGCGAGTCAAGACCGGCCCTACTCCTTACTGGATTCCACCAAATATGTATTACCTGGTTGGGATCAACAACCTAAATGGGCCCCGAGCATATATAATCTATAATATGAATTTAGATTGGGTGATGACCATACCCTACTGGTATTGAACCACATAGCCTTGAAGCATATCCCCTGATTTTAGTCGTTCCCGGGTGTGAAGCTTGAGGTTACAATTTCCTTCCTTTTAGCTGACCATCTTGGAACGCTAACACTGCCCTCCAGGCAACCAATGCAATGACAGCATTCATCCATACAAGTTGTTCCGGGATCGAACAAACATTCAAAATTAACTATCTTCTGTTTTGGAATCACCCACAGAAAGAATAGTACATCTCTATAGCATACTTCATAATGATCCATCGCGAGCGTTATTAGTTTGGAATAGTTCGGATAAATTATATTTATCCGAATTCGGTGTCTCCAAACTAAGCGATAATTCCCAACTAACTCAATTCTGGTTCTTTTGGAAGTACGTAATCAGCATTCGAGTCCTTACTGGGGAACTCTAATATACACAACATACTTCCTGAGTAAAAATGGGTCAAGTTATAAATAACGGACAATCCACTACTTAGGGTAATTATACAAAGTTCACATATGGATAACCATAAACTTAATTTAAACGTGACACGTTGATAGAAATTAACCCTCCCATATCCATCACGTTTCCGATATTTATACCTTACTCTATCCCTTGCCTAGAAATAAATTATAGATCTAACAGATAGAGGATCATCCTACTCATTGGCTTTTAGTGCTAACTATGGGACGACTTACATCCCATAAATGTGTCACCACATTAACTTTGGTTTCATATTGTTTTAGGTTACTTAAGGGTAATGGACAAAGAAATCCCTTAATTTAAAACATTCTTGAAAAGAAAACAGTTTGAAACAAAACCGATATTTTAGGAACAAAGCGATTTAAAACCCTTATTTATTAATTAAATAATAAATTAAACCTTTATTAAATAATAATTAAATCTTAGGCAAGCTTCTAATTACAATCTTAATTAAATTTAATTAAGCAGTAGTTAATTAATAATTAATTAAATCCCTTTTATAAATAATAAATTAATAATTAATCTTCAATAATTAATTAAAAATAATTAACTCTTAATTATTAATTAAATAATAATTAACTTTAATTAATTAACTAATTAAAATTAACTTAATTGATTAACACTTAAGTATTAATTACCTTTATTAACTAATGATTAAGTACTAATTACTTAATTAATTAGTTCATCATTTATTCAATAAATAATTAATTAAATAATAATTACCTTTTTAATTACTTAATATAAGTTTTAAACATTTTCCAAAAATATTTCTTAGTGAAAACATTTTTAGATTTCGAAAAGAGTTCGTTTTCACAAACTGCACTTATAGCGACTATCGCTATATGACCCAAAATTCCAAACTTGAAATTTGTTCTCTAATTCTTCTTTAAAATTTTAACTCTTGGAAAAACTTTACTGAAACATAAAAGCATATTTTTGAAGACTAACAAGTATTTAAAACTGGAAAACCTTTTTGCAAATTTTAACCCAAAGATTTTGAATTTTATACAAGGGATAACAAGTCGCTTTTAACTTGTAAGATGCTAACTTTCCTAGCATACCATCATGAATTCATGTTCACAACATACATGATTACATAACCACAACATCACAACATGTAAACATTTCCATAATCAACATATACAAGCTAGATTATAATATGCAAACTAACTTGACTATTTAACTACCATATTCCAACTATACTTCCACATAACCAAGCACATATGATTACATACAAGCATCATTATAATCCAACCACAATTCCTACATACAATCCAACATTATTTTACCCAAACACAACATCAATTATACAATAAGTTAGTCATATATATATATATATATGTTTAGAAAAACTTAGGTAAAGGGTGAAACTTTACCTACCGAACGTGAGCAAAATCAAACTAACTTCTACTAAAACCCGAATATGACCTAGGACTTTACTTCTAACTTGGAAAAGTGGATTTTTTGGTGGCTTGAATGGCATTATGGTTTGGCTATGGGGCTCTAGAGTTCGGCCAAGGTGAAGAAATGGTGAGGGGGTTAGTTTTATGAAGGAGAGGTATTGAAATGGAAGGAGGTGAGTTTAGACAAGGTTTTAGGAGTATAAAAGTGGATGAATTTGATTTTTATACTTAAGAAACTATCTTAGAAGCCATTAAAGTTTCATGAAAACATGAAGTGGTTTTTTTATGAAATGGAAACGGAATGATAAAATGGGAGAAAATTATGACAATTTGTATATATACAAAGTACATTAACTAAATTACCATATTACCCTAAAGTACATACCCTCCCTTATCATGTTGCCATATCACCAAGAATGTTTCTACCTCCCCCCTAACGTGTAAAGCTTGTCTCCCCCTTCATTTTCATGAGCAAACATGCCTTAGTGCTTTATGTACTTTGTGTCTCTAAAGAAATGACAACTTATGTCAGTTTTGTTTACATTCAACTCTTGTTTAAAATTTACAAAAAAAATCATATCCAAACTTATTATATTTATTAAGTAAATCAAATTACAAAATCCTAATTCATTTATAAATGTGTGCAAATGTTTATCTCAAATGTGCACAATGTTTTCCGACAACTTTTTGACATCGAAAAGTCGAAAGTTGGTTTCTTGTCACATTTTCTATTTTTCTTTGAACTAATTGTTTTTGTAAACAAATTTTGTAAACTATTTTATCATCACTAGTTATTATTTGAAAGGAGTTTATTTGAGTTATAAAATCTATTAATTAATAATTAAGAATATATTTAAATATCTATATTTAAAGTGATTAAATTCTTGGTTGTTACACTCTCGCTCCCTCTAAAAGAATTTCATCCCGAAATTAGCAGAGATAACTCATAGTAACTTAAAAGGTCGTATATTATATAGCATGAAATTCATACAAAGGACATACACTAAGTATCCATAACACAATAATTCATACACTATACATACAAAATTGACTATCCTAACATCAATTCTGGATAGGCTTCCCTCATGTGATCCACCGTCTTGCAAGTACAATCTTGGGGATCCTTACTCCACTGAACCTTTACTAACTTCACTACCTTGTTTCGCAACCTCTTCTCATCCCAATCTACAATATGAATGGGATACTTGATCACCGTCAAGTTTGGTTCTATCTCCAAATCCTCTTAAACCGACGGCTCCACAATCAATGATGGGTCATGAACATACTTTCTCAAATGAGACACATGGAAAACATTATGGACCCCCGACAATCTTTCTGGTAATTCAAACTTATAGGCGAGCGGCCCAATCCTTTCAATAATCCTAAAAGGTCTAATATACCTGGATGTTAACTTCCTAGCACTTCCGAATCGAATAGCTCCTTTGATTGGGGCAATCTTCATACATACTGAGTCTCCGACTTCAAATTCCAAATCTCTTCTCCTTTTATTGGCATAAATCTTCCGTCGATCCTAGGCTTCCTTCATCCTTCTCTTTATCACTACAACCTTTTAAGTAGCTTCTCGAATCATGTACGGCCCAAGTACTAGCTGACCTTCAGTCTCAGCTCAACAAGCTGGCGACTTACAAGGACGTCCATAGAGAGCTTCGTAGAGTGCCATGCCAATTCTCACTTGATAGCTATTTTTGTAGGAGAGTTCTACTAAGTGGAGATGATCTTCCCATGATCCTCCAAAATCCAGAATACATGCCCTCAGAAGATCTTCTATAATTCGGTTTACTCTTTCCATTTGTCCATCTGTTTGGAAGTGATATGCTATGCTCAAGCTTAGCTTTGTTCCTAAAGCTACTTGCAACGGCTTCCAAAAATGACTAGTAAAGATAGGATCTTGATCACTTACTATATTTATTAGGAATCCATGCAATATGACTATCTCCCTTATATGAACTTCTGCCAAATAAGCTGCAGTTTTGTCGGCTTTACTGGAATAAAATGAGCACTCTTTGTTAGCCGATCTACAATGACCCACACATCTTCATTCTCTTTTCTTGTTCTAGTCAAACCATCGATAAAATCCATTGATATCATCTCCCATTTCCATGGGATTTCCAAGGTTTGAAGTAAACCAGCCGTCTTCTGGTAATCGCCTTTTATCTACTGATAGATCGAACATCGGCTGACATAGATTGAAATACCTTTCTTCATCCCGGGCCACCAAAACAGTCGCTTCATATCCTTGTACATCTTATTAACTCCAGGGTGGATACTTAACTTAGACCTATGGCATTGCTTTAAAACTTCTTGTCTAAGACTTCTATATCAGTAACGCATAATCTTCCATTCGTCCTTAAAGTACCATGGTTATCAATCTCAAAACTAGAACTTTGGCCCTTCTCAATGCCTTGAATAAATTCCAATAGAAGTTTATCTTCCCTTTGTTTGCTAGGAAACCTTTCGAAGAGAGTCAGAGTGACTTCCAAGAGAGCCAAAACTGCATTCCTACTTAGAGCATCTGCACCACATTTGCTTTCCCCAGCGTATAGAGAATATCCAAGTCGTAAGCCATCAGGAATTCTAGCGATCGCTGCTACCTCAAGTTCTGGTCCTTCTAAGTGAAAAGGTACTTCACGGACTTGTGATCCGTTAAGAGCTTGAACTTTACACCTACTTAAAGAAGGAAATTACTACAAGGATCCTCAAAGATTACTAATAAACTAAGGAGGAATAGAAGGATTCTTACCCAGCAAGTAGTGCCTCCACATCTTCAACGCAAATACTATGGCTAACAGTTCCAAGTCATGCGTTGCATAATTCTTCTCGTGAGACTTTAACTGTCTACTTTCATAGGCTATAACCTTCCCACGTTGCATCAACACTGCACCTAACCCAACTCTACTAGCACCGGTATAAACAGTCAACTCCTTTCCTCCATCTATAATAGCTAAAACCGAGGCACCGGTCAACCTTTCTTTAACTCAAGGAATGCTTCTTCACACTTTGGAGTCCACTCAAATTTAACATCCTTTTTCGTCATCTTGGTTAGATGAGAGGCGATCTTAGAGTAATCCTTTATGAACTTCCTATAATAACCCGCCATCCCTAAAAATCTTCTCACTTCTGTGGGAGTTTGGGGTCTTTTGAAGCCTTGCACAGCAGCTACCTTAGCCGGGTCAACTGAAATGCCATCTCCCGACACAACATGACCTATGTATCTTACTTCTGATCGCCAAAAGTGGCACTTAGAAAACATAGCCTTGAGAACATTTTTCCTTAACGTTTCTAACACCACTTCCAAATGGTGTTTGTGCTCTTCCTTGATCTTGGAATAAATGAGGATGTCATCAATGAAAACCAACACGAACTTATTTAGAACATTCTTAAAAACTCGATTATTAAGATTAATGAAAAATGCAGGTGCATTGGTTAGCCGAAAAGGCATAACCAACCACTCATAGAAAAGGTCTGGCCCTCTAAAAGCAGCTAAGGGTATACTATCCTCCACTACCCTTAACTGATGGAAACCTGTAGAAAGGTCCAAATGGGAAAATATTCTAGCCCCAATAAGTTAGTCAAACATATCATATATTCAGGGTAAAGGATACTTATTTCAAATGGTCTGCTTATTCAACTCCCTATAGTCGACACACAAGCTTAAAGAATCATCAAACTTAGCCACAAAAACTACTGCCGATCCCCAACTTGAACGACTCGGTCTAATCAGCCCTCTTCTTAACAAATCATTGGTTTGACTTATTAGCTCCTGCTTCTCTCTCTGGGCCATTCTACGTAAGGGTTGCAGGTTTCGCACCCGGAACTAGATAAATACGAAATTCAGTTTCCCGATGGGGAGGCAAACTGCTAACCGACTCAAAAATATCCGAGAAATATTTAACTACTAATATAGACTCTAGCTCTTCTTGGGATGATTCTAAGGAATAATGGAAACTATTTATACGATTATCTAGGACCTCACACGATATTCTTTCCAATACCCTTTGGGTCTTGGCTTTCAACACTACACTCCGATTAACGCATTCAAGGATAACATTACACTTAGCTAGCCAATCCATTACAAGCAAAACATCAAAACCTTTAAAATCAAGCACAAACATGTTCCATGGGAAACAATGGGCAAGGTAGGAAATTTGTACATTCTCACAAATTAAACATAGACTCGTCATACCACCAATGGAATTTGATACACTGATAGGGGTTTCTACAAATTTTAGGGTAAGTAAAGTACCTTCCAAGACTATTAATAAGTAAACTATGAGAAGCTCCGGTATCAAACAAAGTTCTAACAAAAATACTATTAATAAGTAAAGTACCTTCCAAGACTCCCTTCCCTTTAACATCTTCAGAGGCTAAGGGCTCGTCCTTAATAGCATAGACCTTAATCTGCCGACCCTTCTTCAATAGTGGGCAGTCCTTAACCATGTGTCTAGGTTTATGGCAATTATAGCAAAGCGTCTTCTGGACCATTCGAGAGAAAGCCTTCGCCTGCTGATAGTGTGTTGAAATATGCCCTTTTTTTTACAATTGAAACAAACATCTTTATACTTCTTTCCCTGATTACCTTCTGCTGGTTTTCCCTTACCCTGCTTCCTTTTCCAGTTTGGGTTAAACTTCCTTTTAGTTGGATTAACGGTACTGCCACTAGGTGCTGCTGCTGCTGATGGCTTCTTCTTCAAAAGCACTTCACACCTCAGGGCCATGTCTACTAGATCCATAAACGATTCCTTTATATGAGCGGTCATCTTTTCATGGAACTCTTCTTCGATACCCAAAACGAACATCTCATTTTTCTTTAGCGAGGTGTCAATAAGTCCAGGACCGAAACGAGATAACTCATTAAACTTTGTCTCATATTCAGCCACTGACAGGTCTCCCTTCTTGAGATCCATGAAACTTCTACATAATCGAGTTTTGCCTGCGGCTGCCATGAATTGGTCTTCGAATACTTCTTTGCACCTAGCCCATGAGAACTCATCTTCTGGAACATTTGCGGTGACAGAATCCCACCATGCAGCTGCACCCTCTTGCAATTGTCATGATGCCAAGAACCGTTTCCGATCATCAAAAATGTGAAAGCCTTTAAAATCTTCTCACATGACCCTAGCCAAGCTTGTACTTCAATGATGGATTCTATATCCTTGAAAGGTTTTCCTCCGAGGTTTGTGAAGTCCTTGCGTAAAGTTGCAAAGTTTACTCGAGGCTGTATTGGAGCTATGGCCTCAATAGCTATTCCACCCCTTCTAACATTCAGGGTTCTTCCATTTGTGGTTGTTGTGCTACTATTTCCCCTTTCCCGTCCCCTTCTCGAACTCATTCTTACTACCTGAATAAAGTAAAATATCTTTAGGATAATTAGACGAGATAAATATTTAAGAAAGGGTACTAATCAAACCAATCAAAGCCAATCTAACTAACCGTAATATATATATATATATATATGAATAAAATTCACAAATACGTGCTCTCGAAGTTGACCCCAATCCAAAGCTTATGTTTTCGCTCAACCTGGCTCTGAGACCAAGTGTAATGATCGCCTTTCTTACTTCGAAAGACGAGCCGTTGGGTTAATGAAAAGAAAAATAAGAAGAAATTAAGTAACACAGAATCTCATAATGCAATGGAATAATATACAAATCAACATAAGATCATATAGAGTCATTACTAAAATAATAGTACATCAGAGTCGTAAGGTACAAATTCCAAACTGGGATAGTTATAATTGTCTATCCCGACATAATCGATATAAAGTACATATATACATACACAATGGAATAAGATAATAGCTAGCTATCGATTAAGCCACCTGCTCCAAGCTCCTCTAAAATGCATCCGTAAGAAACCTGGATCACTTGGCTACTCGTACAAATTTGAGTACCCAAGAGTTTTAGGGAAAGAAAATACAACTGCGGGTCAGACATGGGTCTAGTGTGAGTAAAGCATAATCTTTTAACTTTATAAAAAAAACTCCAGACCAAAAGTATCTCATAAGACCACGTCGCAGATAAACACGGACAGGTTTTTGCCTTATGATAACCAAAACATTTCTATATAAAATCATTTGATATTATCATAATGTCTGTGTTTAAAATAAATATTTAATATAGTTGAAATGCTTGCATCTCACATTTCAGTAGTTGAGCACAACTAAGTCCGTAAAGGCACGTATAGGAAAATGGATTCCAACAATGACAAGGCACTGGCGTACCACCTACAATAGTGCATCTCTAGATAAAATACATCGAGAGCTTCACATGGACTCCCTGCGAGTCAAGACCGGCCCAACCCCTTGCTGGATAACGTCGAATATGTCATCACCTGGTTGGGATCAACATCCTAAATGGGCCTCGAGCATACATAATTTATAATATCAATCTAGATTGGGTGATGACCATACCCTAGTGGTAGCGAACCACACAGCCTTGAAGCATATCCTCTGGTTTTAGTCATTCCCAGGTGTGAAGTTTGAAGTTACGATTACCTTTCTTTTTAGCAGACCATCTTGGAACGCTAACACCGCCCTCCAAGCAACCAATGCAATGCTAGTGTTCATCCATACAAGTTGTTTCAGGATCAAACAAACATTCAAAATTAACTATCTTCCATTTTGGAATCACCCTCAGAAAGAATAGTACATCTCAATAGCATACTTCATAATGATCCATCGTGAGTGTTTTTAGTTTGGAGTAGTTCGGACAAATTATATTTATCTAAAACCGGTGTCCCCAAACTAAGCGATAATTCCTGGCTAACTCAATTTCGATTCTGTTTGAAGTATGTAACCAGTATTCGAGTCCTCATCCAGGAAATCTAATATACACAACATACTTCATGAGTAAAAATGGGTTAGGTTATAAATAGCGGATAATCCGCTACTTAGCGTAATTATACAGAGTTCGCATAACGATAACCATATACTTAATTTAAACATGACACATTGATAGAAATTAACCCTCCTAAATCCATCATGTTTCCGATATTCGACCTTACTCTATCCCTCGCCTAGAAATAAATTCTAGATGTCATAGATAGAGGATCAGCCTACTCATCGGCTTTTAGTGCTAACTATAGGATGACTTACTTTCCAAAAATGTGTCACCACATTAACTTTGGTTTCATATTTGTTTTAGGTTACTTAAGGGTAATCGAGAAAGAAATCCCTTGATTTAAATAATTTTTGAATAGAAAACAGTTTGAAACAAAACCGATATTTTAGGAACAAAGCGATTTAAAAACCTTATTTATTGATTAATAATAAATTAAACCCTTATTAAATAATAATCAAATCTTAGTTAAATCTTAATTACAATCTTAATTAAATTTAATTAGTCAGTAATTAATTAAATCCTTTTATAAATAATTAATTAATAATTAATTAATAATTAATCTTTAATAAATAATTAAAAATAATTAACCCTTAATTATTAATTAAATAATAATTTTCTTTAATTAATTAAATAATGAAAATTAACTTAATTGATTAACACTTAAGTACAAATTACTTTTATTAACCAATGATTAAGTACTAATTACTTAATTAATTAATTAATTCATCATTAAATAAATAAATAAATAATTAAATAATAACTACCTTTTTAATTACTTAATATAAGTTTTAAAACATTTTCCAAAAAGATTTCTAAGTGAAAACATTATTAGATTTTGAAAAGAGTTCGTTTTCACGAATTGCACTTATAGCGACTATCGCAATACAACCCGGAATTTCCATACTTGAAATTTGTTCTTTAAGTCTTCTTTAAAATTTTAACTCTTGGAAAAACTTTACTAAAACATAAAAGCATATTTTTGAAGACTAACAAGTATTTAAAACTTGAAAACTTGTTTGCAAATTTTAACCCAAAGATTTTGTATTTTGTACAAAGGATAACATGTCGCTTTAAACTAGTAAGATACTAACTTTTTTAGCATGCCATCATGAATTCATGTTCACAGCATACATGATTACATAACCACAACATCAAAACATGTAAACATTTCCATAACCAACATATACGAGCTAGATTATAAAATACAAACTAACTTGACTATTTAACTACCATATTCCTACTATACCTCCACATAACCAAGCACATATGATTACATCCAAGCATCATTATAATCCAAGTACAATAAATACATACAGTCCAACATTATTTTACCCAAACATAACATTATCTATACAACAAGTTAGTCATACATATATGTTTAGAAAAACCTAGTTAACGAGTGAAACTTTACTCATCGAACGTGGGAAAAATCAAACTAACTTCTATTAAAACCCGAATATGACCTAGGCCTTTGCTTCTAGCTTGGAAAAGTGGAGTTTTTGGTGGCTTGAATGGCAATATGGTTTGGCTATAGGGCTCTAGATTTCAGCCAAGGTGAAGAATTGGTGAGGAGGTTATTTTTGTGAAGGAGAGGTATTGAAATGGAAGGAGGTAAGTTTAGACAAGGTTTTAGGAGTATAAAAGTGGATGAATTAGATTTTTAAACTTGAGAAACTATCTTGAAAGCCATTAAAGTTCCATGAAAATGTAAAGTGGTTTTTTTATGAAATGGAAATGGAATGATAATATGGGAGAAAATTATGAAAATTTGTATATATACAAAGTACATCAACTAAATTACCATATTACCCTATAGTACATACCCTCCCTTATCATGTTGCCACATCACCAAGCATGTTTCTTCCTCCCCCCTAACGTGTAAAGCTTGTCTCCCCCTTCATTTTCATGAGCAAACATGCCTTAGTACTTTATGTACTTTATGTTTCTAAAGAAATGAAAACTTATGTCACTTTTATTTGCAGTCAACTCTTTTCTAAAATTTACAAAAAAAATCATATCCAAACTTATTATATTTATTAAGTAAATCAAATTTCAAAATCCTAACTCATTTATAAATGTGTGCAAATATTTATCTCAAATGTGCACAACATTTTCCGACAATTTTTCGACGCTGAAAAATTGAAAATTCCTAAAATGGTTTCTGGTCACGTTTTCTATTTTCTTTGAACTAATTGTTTTTGTAAAAAAAATTTGTAAACTATTTTACCATCATTAGTTATTATTTAAAATGAGTTTATTTGAGTTATAAAATCTATTAATTAATTATTAAAAATATATTTAAATATCCATATTTAAAGTGAATAAATTCTTTGTCATTACAAAATCATTTTCTATACAAAATCCAGTGATGTTATAATAATGTTTAGGATGCAAATACATATTAATCATAGCCGAAAATATTACATTAATTTAATTCTAGCATAATAGGTATACAATCAAGTCCGAAGGCAGTTATTGGAGAATGGATTCCAATTATGAAAGGGTAAGGGTTTACCCACCGAATCCGTACACCTGTAGATAAAATATACGGGAGGCTACAACACGTTGCACCTCTGCTACTCAGGACCGGCCCTACGCCTTACTGGATAACGCCGAATATAATCACCCCTTGGTTGATAAACAACCATAATGGGCCCCGAAGCATACATAAATATCGACACTATATCTTGGAATGATCATACCCTAATGGGAACGACCCACATAGCCCTGCTGCACGTCCCTGCTTTAGTCATTTTCCCGATCGACGAGGCTTGAGGCTATGATTACCTTTTTATTAAGCAACCTTCTTGGAATGCTAACACTGACCACCAGGCAGCAATGTAGTGCCAGCATTCATCCATACAAGTTCGTTTTGGGTCTGAACGAAACTGAAGGCACTATCTCTACTACATCCATTTTGGAATCACCCTCAGGATTAGTAGCAAGTAGCCTTTGCACCTCAAAAGCTCCATCTTCAATCATCCTCAAGATATCTTCAGTTCGAAACACTTGAGATGGATTGAAGTGGTTTCGGGATAATTTATACTTATCCGATCCTGGTCTCTTCGAAACAACTTTCGAAAGTTTCGGTAAACTAAACCCCATTTCTTTTGGAAATAATCAGACAATACATATGAGCAGGGACTACCGCCTAACCGTTTAAGTGGACGGATCTCCCTATCAGTTGTCCTAGGAGAACAAAACGAGATTTATACGCATAATACTACATCATCGAAGATAACTGTACCATATAACTCATGTGTCTCTCCTAGATATTTCCGGAGTTATATTTTAGTCAAGATTTGATAGTCGGTTATTTAACTATCAAATAAACAAACAAGCAACAATTCAGAGGTTTAATTACCTATAACAACCACTAAGCCTTAAAATAAATCTTTTATTTCTTTAAATCTCTTTTCAAAATATTTATCAAAATATTCATCTACTTATCTCACTGGCATAAGTATATTCACAAAACATTGTGAAAGATTTCTTATTTCCAAAATCCTATTAAAATGGATCAAAACAAGTGTTATTTAAAATAGAGATAAGTATAACCTCAAACAATATTCTTTCGGTGTTAAGTGTGGAACGAATGTCCATTCCACCAAAAGTAAGAAGGTCGATTGAAGGAAATCCAATCTCAAATTCTTTTATAAATTTCCTTCTATAAATCCTCTTAATAAATCAATTTTATTAATGAATCTCCTTTACTTGAATTCTAAACCCATTTACAAAACTCTTTATAAATCACCAAGTTAAATTTACAAAACTCTTTTATAAATACCAAAATTATCTATAAAACATCCTTTATAAATATCCAAAATCATTTATAAAACTTTCTTATAAATATTCCTTATTTAAAACAAAAATCCTTTAATAAACTCATTTAAATAAGGTCCTTTTAATAGACAAAACGATTATTTAAAACACCTTTACTAAAATCCTTACTTAACTTGAAAGCATTATTAAAAATATGATTGACCTTAAAAATCAGAAAGAAGCTTAGTGATCATAATGGTTCTCATTTAACTGAGTTTACTTTTCAAGTTATAACATGGGTATTTACAAATCAAGCAGATATGTATAAGGGAATCAACCAATAATAATCAATGTCCAAGTTACCAAAATAGCAGACAAGGATTTGTTCCACCAAATACATGTCTAAGTTAATATAATGACAGAATGGGGTTTTATTCTACCTAATAGATGTCAACATAATCTACTTGGTGAACTATGGTAGAAAGATGATTTATTCTACCAAACAGAAGTCAAATACAAGTCAATTAGTAGAACGATGATTCATTCTGCTAAATAGATGTCATTGGGTTCATATTCAATTGGGTCTACTTAAGGATAGACGACAAAGAAATCCCTTGGATTAAAATCTTCCGTTAAATGAAATTTGCTTCTTGAAAATAAAATCGGTCTTTAAAAATAAGGTGGCCTAAACTTCATTTAATAATTAATTAACATTTAAATTTTTTATTTAAAAATAGTTAAATCTTTAGTTAATAATTAACTATTAAATAAATAATTAAACCCTAATTAATCGTTGATTAATTATTAAATAATAATTCAAACCTTTAATCTATAACTAATTATTAATTAATCTCAATTAATTAATTAAATATTCCTTAATTAAAACTTAAATAATAAATTAAACCTTTATTTAAAATAATTAAATCATACTCAAGTTTTAATTAAATCTTAACTTAAATTAAACTTGATTAGTAATTAATTAACAATTAAACCCTTTATTTAATTAATATTTAATTAAAAAATTAGATACTTAACTCATAATTAGTTAAAACCTTATCTTGCTTAATCAATAATTAATTAAAATATATCTTACTTTCCAAAGATAATTAATTAGTACTAATCTACACTTAATTAAAGTTAATAAACCTTATTTAATACTTAATTAATTATTAATTATAAAAAAGAATTAATTAAAAAATAATTATTAAAAACTTAATTAACTTTCTAAAACATTTTTTTATTAAGTTTATAAAAATATTTCTCAAATAATTTAAAGTATGAAATACTAAATTTTGAAAAATCGGACTTTTATCGAAACTGCATCTATAGCGACTATCGCTGTGGATGCCGTAACTTGGTAACTTATTCTACGTATACAATACCCTTTGAAACTATTACCCTTTAACCTTTTTACTTCTTTTAATAACTTATATAAGTGTTTCAAAATCCTAAAAGTAAAGTTAGGAACTTTATAAAACTTATGTTAGAAAACAAAGCAAGTAAAACAACTTAAACTCAAAGGATCCCTATATCACTTAACAGATCCATCACTAACTTTTCTTAACATCACAGCGCATATCATATGCTCCAACATTTATCACATACCATACAATCTGCATAAAGAAAATTTACAACTTTCAAGCTATACTACATTAACTTTTATTCCATGTTTATACTACCACATCCAAGTAGATATATACCCATACATAAGCATCATAACAACATTATTTTAAACCAATCATAACAACATAATTATCAACGACATATCATACACTAATTTTTTAACAAATAAAAATTTGGAACTTTAAATTAAAAACCAAAATGTTTACTCACCAAAAATTTGCAAAACCTTTCCTAGATTTGAATTCAAACTTAGATCCTTGCTCCCTCATGCTAAAAATTTGATTTTTTGAAGCCTTAAAGGTCTAGATGGCTCGGCTAAGGCATACATGGCTCGGCTATGATAAGAACAAGGATATATGGGCTTGATTTGGAGAGGTGGAGAGACTTCGGATAAGGATGAATTCATAAAACCGGACCCAAAAATTGGTCATCTTTTCTTGTATTTTTGGCCATATTACTCTCGAAATTTGGAGAAATTGTCAAAACTAAAGTTCTTAGAAATTCTCTTCTCTACCGTTTCAGAAAAATAATCACTCAATTTGGATCTATTTTGAGGAAGATATGGTCAAAAGAAGAAGAGGTGTTTTCGGACTTGAAAATATGGGTTCGAAAATGAGTCTGAAAGAATTGAGATTTTGACATCGTTAAACTCAAAATTTGAAGAAGTGGTACATATAAAAGTTGTAGCCACTAGAAGTTTACACGGTTTGGAAAAAAGAAAACCTCTATTTGGTTAAGATATGAGAAAGATAAGGTAGAATGAATTGAAGGCAAAATTGAAGAAATGAAAGGGATATTTATAAGCAAGAAACAAAATAAATTACCTTAATATCCTTGGTCCTTTACCCTCCACCTCCTCTTGCCACATCACCATGCTATCCCACCTTCATGTTCCTCAGCCTACAAGCTTGTCCCCCATGCTTTTGCTTAGCCAACATGTTTAAACATGCATGTACTTAGTAGCCAAAATGTCATTTCATGTCTCTTAAGGCATCATTTTAATTTTTTTATTTTTATTTAAAACCTTATATACTTAAGTATGTATAAAACCATAAGATATCCTAACTAATATGTAATTATATGTATATATTTATACTAACTAATTTTACACACTTCTAGCAGCTTTTAGCCGACAAAAAGTTAAAAAATTCGAAAAACGAATTTCTATCACATTTTTGATTTTTCTTCGAACTATATATTTTTGTATACAAATTTGAAAACTATTTCACCATCATTATTTATTATTTAAAGAGTTTTATATTAATTATAAATTTATTATTTGAATATTTAAAATTAATTAAATATTCATGTAACGACCCGCCTTTTTGACCGTTCAAGTCGACAATAATCCACACATGTCCAACTCAAACCGTCTAAAAGGAAGATGGTTATTGGGGTTAAATAAGAAAAGAAAAGAAAGAACAGAAACAAACTCAGAATCTCGCAGCGGAAGGAACAAGATATAATAATAAAATAACAGTTCATGAAGCTGTTAAATAAATAAATTTGATTATTATTATACATCATAAATCAGAGTTACATACATATCAGAGATAACACAACAATGCAGCGGAAAAATAATACAGTAGTAGAATACAAATGATGTAATACCAAACTCCGTCTTCGTCCTCCAGAATAGATCTTCAACCTTATCTGAAATGCTCAGGCTGACCCGAGCGTAATGAAAAGACAAAACACTCGAGTCAGGACTAAAATATCTCATGTAAGTTAAACCGAATAAGTAAATATGAGTGTGACGGCGTCAGAGATGTTTACGGGGTTTGACATCTCGTATCCTGTGTCAAACTTGAGTGCAATAACTTAAGAGATGTTACGGGATTTTCCATCTCTCAAGGATCCGTTAAACTATCTACTATGTAGTACGATACGCTATTATAATATGTCTACATTAAAGTAAAAGTATTAAAATAGCGTTAAGCCATGGCCCATTCCACCCTTAACACAGTTTATATTCCCAAGAGCATATACAAGACCGTAGTTTCCCCAAAACCGGAAGTCACCAGAGGGCAATCCATATACTCAAGGTACAAACCAAAACGTAGTGGTCGCGAATAGGATAATCAGTATGACAAGGTACATGAGGCAATACCAACTAGGATACTAGTAGTTGCGTGATCCGGACTGATGTTGGGCATAGCAGCTACTACCCCAACACCGCGAAACAACACTCCCAAATCGCGGGGTGCACCCAAATCGAATCACAAAAGTAATAGACATGGTATCGAAGGAGTGTGTCCGCTAGAGATGGCGATCCTCAATGGCCCGGCGCGGCTCCTGTTTTAGTCATGTCAGGGGTCATCCAAAATCGTTCTCTTTCTTCAAATCAACACGTTCACCAAAACCATCCACTTCGTTCTGGATCAACACTCCGCGTATACTAGTTATTAAAGTGGTTTTCGGTATCGACAGAGAGTATGTCCATATCCGATCCCGGTCTCTTTAATAACTACGTTATATTTTTCACACCGGTTCGATCCTTTACATTTTCAAATCGATTCATAATTGATATCAAAATATCATATTCACTTCAAAATCAAATCCATTTCAAAATCATCATATCTACTCAAAGTATACCATTTCATTTCAAAAATCATTTTCGCCTCAATATCTCATTTCGATTTCAAAATCATTTTCGCCTCAATATCTCATTTCGATTTCAAATCATTTTTCGCCTCAATATCTCATTTCGATTTCAAAATCATTTTCGAATTTCAATTTAGGTCGCAACTTCATTTAACCCAATTCGTATTTAAATTCAAGATTTAAATATAAACATTTCACTTTAAATAAATTCATTTCCAAAATCGTATCACTTTCCAAAGTTATACCGCTTTCGAAATCATAAGTCTTTTAAAATCAAGACACTTTGGAAATCGAAACACTTTATATAAAATAGCTTCCTCAAATTTCACAAATCGATTCACATAAACTCGAATTTCAAAATTAAAATTTAATCAGATTTCAAATCATCAATTTCAACTCGATTCAGCTTCTCGATAAACCATTTCAAATTATCAATTTCAAATACATATTTGAACCACAAAATAAACAATTTCACTTTCAATATATTTTGAACTTTAAATATTTCACATTTCAAAACAGCTCATATCTTTATATAAGAATATAAGATTCGCTTTAAAACCATTTCGTATTCAAATTAGAATATACTTCAAATTAAACATCCGTATTAAGTAGTTTACTTAATTTCTGGAACAATTCCAATTCAATAAACTTAGATTCACATTCGGATTTCAAGAATTCATTTAAGTATTACATTCCAAATCAATTTCAGTTCAAATCACATTCAAATCAATTTTATCTTCAAATTTAATTCAATAGTTTCAATTTAGTCCAATTCACAAATTTCTTTGAATTTCAATTAAATTCCAAATTAATTAAATCTCAATTTCAAATCAATTTTCAATTCCAAACTCAACTTGAAATATCATTTCATATAAATTTTCTTAGAAATATTCAGAGTTCGATTAAAAGTCCAATCTTTTACAACAAATCAACTTTCGAAAATTTACATCGTATTTCGATTTTTTTCTTAAAATCTAAACTTCGAATAATTAAACAATTTCATTTACCAAGTTTAAATTCCAACATTTCGAGCTTCAATTCAAAATAATTCAATTTCCATAAATTGGATTTTTATTCTTAAAATCAATTCATTTAAATAATTTCAAAACAACTTTTTTAAAATCATTTAATTTAACCAACCCGGTGTCCGTATATAATTTCCTAACCTATGGCCAAGTGGATAATTATTTCAATTTTAATTTCAAGGATGGACATATATCATTTCAATCCAAATAGATGTCATAGGTATATCATTTCAACCTATTTCTTAATTTATTCGAAATGATTCAGTTTACAGTTTATATGCAATAAACAATATACATGATGATAGCATGATATATCAAAATAAATAAACAACCAATATCGACCAATAGCATCCATCACAACAAATCAACCATAAAGCCAATAACATTCACAACAACTTCATAATTATCAATATCAGGTAATTTGATCGCAATTAAATTTTAACTTCAATTTGACTGTCAATTTAATTTTCAACGGTGAATTCAAATGACAATCTATATGACAATTATTTTTTTTTATCAAACAACGACAAATAAATCCATATCACTTCATAATGTCAGATTTAACTACCATAAAGATATTCAGTCAATTGTGAGCGTATAAACACTCACCTTGAGTTTCGATTTTTAAATCAAATCGAACAACGTTCGATTTAACTCAAAATTTTCTCTAGCCCCAAATGATTCCCGTCCAGTTGCATAGCGTAGTGCTCGCCCACACGATTCCAACGCAACTGGTTTCGCGCGTTTTCGACCTCGTATGAAAAAGATATGAATTTTCAAAGTTACATGAATTTTTATTTACATTAATTAATAATTTCTTTTATTAATCCAACCTTCAACGAATCACAGCCGTTAGATTTTGCCTTCATCAGATCAAGGCCGCACTTCCCCCCTCTCTTCCTTCTCCCAGAACAACGCGACTAACAGATGAAAACCGAACCCATAGCCGCCTTTACTCCATGAATTTTCACGACCAAACCGAGCAACTTGAAGACGATCAGGTTACACCACTTCGAAGCCACCGCCTTACTCCACCTTCACCTGGAATAGCTTGAAGCTCGGCCTCCTCCTCTGCCTCGAATTGCGTGAAAAACGCAGCCCCTTCATGCTCGATTTCCCGTTGACTCGAAGCTCTGTTTTCGATCATCTCCGTATGGATTTGAAGCTCTCGTCGTGCTCTACAACTTTCGTGTTGGAAGTTTTCTCTAATTATCGACGGATTTTGAGTAATTGAGGGGAGAAGATCGTGCATTTCTGGCCATTGAAGTATAAGTGGCGGCTGGCTTGAAACCCTAGCCTTTGTTTGCAAAATGTGAAATGGAGGGCCTTTTATAGAAAATTGCAAAACACTATTCACCCAAAATTTTCCGAACTCCAAACGAAGCGTGCCGGCTGGCGTTTCTAAGGTTTACCCCACATTCCGAACACAATGGAACAGGTTTCGGAAGCTAATTCGATCGTATGTGTGAGTTATGGCAATAAACGATCGATTTAAATTAAACCGATTTAAACCGACTTCGATGCGTTTTAATTCATACCGGACAAACGGTAAATCCAATCGACTTGAAATTTGAAACCTTACAATAATATGACATTACGGATCCGATGAAACTAGTTTCGTCGAAATCCGAGACTTTTTGAAAAATGACTATTTTCACTCGCCGAATTAATATTAAAAACAATTCGATGCGTTTCGAGCTGCCACGGTCAAACGATAACTCCGATTGCTACAATAATTGAAATCCGACAATAACAAACTATTACGGATCCAATGGAACAAGTTTCGTTCAATTCTGAGACTGTTCGAAAAATGTCTATTTTTCATTCGAAAATTAAATATTAAAATATTCAATTTTCACAAATTAACTTTAAATTCAATTTTAAAAGTTCTATAACATTACTATAACTCCAATATGATAAGATAAAATTTTACAAATCATTTTCAATCATATTCAACTCGATTTTCAATTATTTATGAAATTTAACTTATTAAATTATCGATTTAATTGTCTAATTAAATCCAATATTCGAAAAATAAATTATTCGACTGTTTAATTTCAATATAAAATTACCAATTTTAAATTATTAACTTTTTAAATCAAATTTCAATTGTTCACAAATCCCATTTTTAATTTCACAGTAATTAACAATCTTTTACAATTTAGTTTTCCATTATAAATCCAATATAAAAGATTATATTAGATTCAGCGTTCAATTATATTATAATTCAAATTCAAGTTATTTAATTCCAAATGAATTCTTTTGTTTCGATTTACACTTTCATTATTGAATCAACTATTTACTTATACATTATTATCAATAGTTTATAATTCATTTACTTTCATTTTCTTCAGCTATCAACTTATTTAAATTCACAGTAATATTAAATTACATTCATTTACGTTGATTTCCATATTATAACTTCAATATTAAATCTACCATTTTATTTATTTCATTGTTTACAATCAAATTCAATTCAATTTAATTACTTGTTACATTCAAAATTTAAATCCTTACTTACGTTCAATTACAAGTTAACATCCGTATTTAATTTACAAATAAGTTATTTCAGAATTCAGTTTTGTATTTTAACTTGTAATTTACATTTAATAACACAAAATTTTATTTCCTTCGGATTTTTATCCAAAATTTTCTTTTTAATTCGTATTTTTAAAGTGTTAAAAATACGGGTCGTTACATTCTCCCCCACTTAAAACTTTTCGTCCTCGAAAAGGAACGGAGAAGGGGTAACTATCCTTTAGATATAATTCATTCACAATATTCGACTTATTTGCAAAAATTTAGTTATAGGATTTTTTAAAATCTCAAAATTTTCTAACTCCCGGATTTTTTTGAAAAATTTCGGCAGCACCTCCTTTGCGCGACTAGGACCGAAAAATTTCACAGTATTAATAATTGCATGATATACATCTCATTACAAGAATGAGGCATCCCAAAACATGGGGAACACAATAATATATCACAACATAAACCGTAATCCGAGAACGTACCTTTTGTTAAGCGTTTATTAGCATTTTAACTTACATTTTGCATTTAGCGTAGAAGCGAGCTTCACAAGCGAAGCGCAACCCCTTTATTACCTACTAAAATGCTCAATAACCAAGTTAGAACCATGCATATAAAGACAGATCGATATACTTAGCATAAACAACATACGTATAACATGTTTAGCTTCAAAACCGAGATTCTAAATTCAGGACAGCAAACAAATACAAGTTTTTAGTCACATAAACGTTGAAATCTTGTAAGGAAATCTAAATAAAAGTTATTGCATTTGTTTCAGGCTTTCCGGAATATCCAAAATCATCGAATTCGGACCATCCGTTCAAAAGTTACGGCCGTTTTACTTAGAGGATACGCCTCAGCCTGGGCAATGAATTGCGCAGGTCAGCGACGTTCACCCACGTTTTCGATCTTCTAAACGACATCAAAACACAAAAACTTAAAACAAAAGTTTTAGCTTAAGTTCTTAGCTTTCCAGAAAGTGCAAGATCATCAAATTCCGATGAACCAGAAAAAAGTTATGGCGAAAATACTAAGGGTATATGCTACTGATTTTACTTATTTTTTACACAGGACAGCGAGTAACATTCAAGTTTTTAACCTAGTAGATGAAGGAATTTCTCAAGACACTCTAAACAAAAGTCGTGCTACAGTTTCTAAGCTTTCCGAGAAGTCTAAGATCGTCGAATTCCGTCTGGCCATTTAAAAGTTATGGTTGTTTTCGTTTCAGCATATATTGGACAATTTTGGATTTTTCCAAAATTTGCTTTTATTTCTTTCAAAGTACAAACCATCAAACTTCAAATTTTCTAAAGAACAATCATAAACACAAAGTTGTTTATTTTCTGATTTATCCATGAAATAAGTTTACATTCGATTTGTTTCCAATTTATTCAAGTTTGTTTCATTCATAATTTAAATTCAAGTCAATTTGCTTCAATTTAATTTGAATTCAATTATATTTAATTTCACTTTGCTTCAAATTTGAGTTTAATTATTTAAAATTTTATTCCGTTTATTCAATTCCATTAACACTAATGAATTCTATTTAATCAATTATCATCCATCTAACAACCAATGCATATCAAACATTAACATCCATCCAAATCTATAATAAATCAATTATACATTTCCAAGTCAAAATTTTAATTTCATACACTTCCAAGTTTATTGACATTTAGTTTTATTCAAATTTAATTAGTTTCCATTTACTAATTCTATATTTAATTAATTTTAAATTTAATTCATTTTACAACTTAAATTTCCTTTATATTTACAACTATCAATAGATCTTCACATTTTATTATTCACTCTCACACTGTCATATTATTCCTCTACTTATCCTTATTAGCATTTTAAACTTTTTAAGTATTTGGTAAGTTATAGTTATGCAAATAGAATGTAGTTAAACAACATACAACCTCTTTTCATTCAAAGTTGAATTTTCAATTAATTAATTCTTAAGTCATTACTTAAATTTCACTATAATTTAATTTCACATTTACATTCACATATAGTATTTCCATTTTATATTAACATAATGGTGAATCACCTTTAAATGTTAATTTAAATTTCAGTTATTTACTAACAATTTTATTTATATTTGCAAACCATTAATTAAATGCATATTTCATTATTCAAACTTATACTTGTATATTATCCAATTAACAATTCATATAACATTTTTGAACTTCTTAAATATTTTGGTAAGTTATATCTATGCTATAGAATGAAATTTAATACTATGCGATTTTTACAGTTTCAATTTTATTTTAAATTCATAATTTCCTAATTCTCAGGATTTCTACTTCAATTGATATTTCACTTAGCTCTTAGGTTCATTTCTCATTTCGCAATTCAGAAGTTCCGTAATGATTCAAGTATTAATTCATTTCAACCATTAAAAGAAAAATCATTGATTATTAAAGAACTCAAGAATTTCCAATCCCGGTTTCATTTCAAATCAAGTTTTGAAATAATATATACTTATATAATTTATATATCAAATCATACTATAGAGAATACAAAATAAAATTCAATTTTAATCAAAACAGGGTTTAGAAAAACTATTAAGTGATCTCCCCCACTTGGACTCTCGAAAATAAAGTCGATGATGCGTGCACTCATCACCGGAATCATTTTCTAGTGTCAAGAGGGGAGTATAACACTTACTTCATTTGAAAATCCTTTGAAAACAATTTCTAATCGAATATACTATCATATAATACTTATATTATACATTTCAAATTTTTGTTAATAAATTTTCAAAACACCGGAATTTAAATTCTCCATCTTAATTTAAATTCATTTTTATTTTATTTTATTTACCATTTATATTCATTGTCAATCATATTTACAAGTTTCATTTCTTAAAATCGTCTAATAGTCAATAGTTAGAAATATTGACTAATCAACAATAAATGATGATAATCTAATATTATCATCTCCTAACAACCAATACAATCAAAATTTATAAATTTTCAAGATAGTTCTTTTATATAAAAATATAGTCCAAAACAATATTATGTCAATCTGTCCTATTCGAGTGTTTAGAAATTCCTATCGATGCCTTGGCGTCCCAAGTACCAACCAGAATTCATAAATACTCAACGGAACAAATTAACACAATATAAAATCATTTTTATATCAAAATTACAAATACGCTCTCTCATATACACTCAAACTCATTCATAAGGTTTAACCCTATTTCAATGAGTTATTCCCCACTAGAGCCAAGGTAATCTAAACCAAAGCTCTGATACCAACTGTAACGACCCGCCTTTTTGACCGTTCAAGTCGACAATAATCCACACATGTCCAACTCAAACCGTCTAAAAGGAAGATGGTTATTGGGGTTAAATAAGAAAAGAAAAGAAAGAACAGAAACAAACTCAGAATCTCGCAGCGGAAGGAACAAGATATAATAATAAAATAACAGTTCATGAAGCTGTTAAATAAATAAATTTGATTATTATTATACATCATAAATCAGAGTTACATACATATCAGAGATAACACAACAATGCAGCGGAAAAATAATACAGTAGTAGAATACAAATGATGTAATACCAAACTCCGTCTTCGTCCTCCAGAATAGATCTTCAACCTTATCTGAAATGCTCAGGCTGACCCGAGCGTAATGAAAAGACAAAACACTCGAGTCAGGACTAAAATATCTCATGTAAGTTAAACCGAATAAGTAAATATGAGTGTGACGGCGTCAGAGATGTTTACGGGGTTTGACATCTCGTATCCTGTGTCAAACTTGAGTGCAATAACTTAAGAGATGTTACGGGATTTTCCATCTCTCAAGGATCCGTTAAACTATCTACTATGTAGTACGATACGCTATTATAATATGTCTACATTAAAGTAAAAGTATTAAAATAGCGTTAAGCCATGGCCCATTCCACCCTTAACACAGTTTATATTCCCAAGAGCATATACAAGACCGTAGTTTCCCCAAAACCGGAAGTCACCAGAGGGCAATCCATATACTCAAGGTACAAACCAAAACGTAGTGGTCGCGAATAGGATAATCAGTATGACAAGGTACATGAGGCAATACCAACTAGGATACTAGTAGTTGCGTGATCCGGACTGATGTTGGGCATAGCAGCTACTACCCCAACACCGCGAAACAACACTCCCAAATCGCGGGGTGCACCCAAATCGAATCACAAAAGTAATAGACATGGTATCGAAGGAGTGTGTCCGCTAGAGATGGCGATCCTCAATGGCCCGGCGCGGCTCCTGTTTTAGTCATGTCAGGGGTCATCCAAAATCGTTCTCTTTCTTCAAATCAACACGTTCACCAAAACCATCCACTTCGTTCTGGATCAACACTCCGCGTATACTAGTTATTAAAGTGGTTTTCGGTATCGACAGAGAGTATGTCCATATCCGATCCCGGTCTCTTTAATAACTACGTTATATTTTTCACACCGGTTCGATCCTTTACATTTTCAAATCGATTCATAATTGATATCAAAATATCATATTCACTTCAAAATCAAATCCATTTCAAAATCATCATATCTACTCAAAGTATACCATTTCATTTCAAAAATCATTTTCGCCTCAATATCTCATTTCGATTTCAAAATCATTTTCGCCTCAATATCTCATTTCGATTTCAAATCATTTTTCGCCTCAATATCTCATTTCGATTTCAAAATCATTTTCGAATTTCAATTTAGGTCGCAACTTCATTTAACCCAATTCGTATTTAAATTCAAGATTTAAATATAAACATTTCACTTTAAATAAATTCATTTCCAAAATCGTATCACTTTCCAAAGTTATACCGCTTTCGAAATCATAAGTCTTTTAAAATCAAGACACTTTGGAAATCGAAACACTTTATATAAAATAGCTTCCTCAAATTTCACAAATCGATTCACATAAACTCGAATTTCAAAATTAAAATTTAATCAGATTTCAAATCATCAATTTCAACTCGATTCAGCTTCTCGATAAACCATTTCAAATTATCAATTTCAAATACATATTTGAACCACAAAATAAACAATTTCACTTTCAATATATTTTGAACTTTAAATATTTCACATTTCAAAACAGCTCATATCTTTATATAAGAATATAAGATTCGCTTTAAAACCATTTCGTATTCAAATTAGAATATACTTCAAATTAAACATCCGTATTAAGTAGTTTACTTAATTTCTGGAACAATTCCAATTCAATAAACTTAGATTCACATTCGGATTTCAAGAATTCATTTAAGTATTACATTCCAAATCAATTTCAGTTCAAATCACATTCAAATCAATTTTATCTTCAAATTTAATTCAATAGTTTCAATTTAGTCCAATTCACAAATTTCTTTGAATTTCAATTAAATTCCAAATTAATTAAATCTCGATTTCAAATCAATTTTCAATTCCAAACTCAACTTGAAATATCATTTCATATAAATTTTCTTAGAAATATTCAGAGTTCGATTAAAAGTCCAATCTTTTACAACAAATCAACTTTCGAAAATTTACATCGTATTTCGATTTTTTTCTTAAAATCTAAACTTCGAATAATTAAACAATTTCATTTACCAAGTTTAAATTCCAACATTTCGAGCTTCAATTCAAAATAATTCAATTTCCATAAATTGGATTTTTATTCTTAAAATCAATTCATTTAAATAATTTCAAAACAACTTTTTTAAAATCATTTAATTTAACCAACCCGGTGTCCGTATATAATTTCCTAACCTATGGCCAAGTGGATAATTATTTCAATTTTAATTTCAAGGATGGACATATATCATTTCAATCCAAATAGATGTCATAGGTATATCATTTCAACCTATTTCTTAATTTATTCGAAATGATTCAGTTTACAGTTTATATGCAATAAACAATATACATGATGATAGCATGATATATCAAAATAAATAAACAACCAATATCGACCAATAGCATCCATCACAACAAATCAACCATAAAGCCAATAACATTCACAACAACTTCATAATTATCAATATCAGGTAATTTGATCGCAATTAAATTTTAACTTCAATTTGACTGTCAATTTAATTTTCAACGGTGAATTCAAATGACAATCTATATGACAATTATTTTTTTTTATCAAACAACGACAAATAAATCCATATCACTTCATAATGTCAGATTTAACTACCATAAAGATATTCAGTCAATTGTGAGCGTATAAACACTCACCTTGAGTTTCGATTTTTAAATCAAATCGAACAACGTTCGATTTAACTCAAAATTTTCTCTAGCCCCAAATGATTCCCGTCCAGTTGCATAGCGTAGTGCTCGCCCACATGATTCCAACGCAACTGGTTTCGCGCGTTTTCGACCTCGTATGAAAAAGATATGAATTTTCAAAGTTACATGAATTTTTATTTACATTAATTAACAATTTCTTTTATTAATCCAACCTTCAACGAATCACAGCCGTTAGATTTTGCCTTCATCAGATCAAGGCCGCACTTCCCCCCTCTCTTCCTTCTCCCAGAACAACGCGACTAACAGATGAAAACCGAACCCATAGCCGCCTTTACTCCATGAATTTTCACGACCAAACCGAGCAACTTGAAGACGATCAGGTTACACCACTTCGAAGCCACCGCCTTACTCCACCTTCACCTGGAATAGCTTGAAGCTCGGCCTCCTCCTCTGCCTCAAATTGCGTGAAAAATGCAGCCCCTTCATGCTCGATTTCCCGTTGACTCGAAGCTCTGTTTTCGATCATCTCCGTATGGATTTGAAGCTCTCGTCGTGCTCTACAACTTTCGTGTTGGAAGTTTTCTCTAATTATCGACGGATTTTGAGTAATTGAGGGGAGAAGATCGTGCATTTCTGGCCATTGAAGTATAAGTGGCGGCTGGCTTGAAACCCTAGCCTTTGTTTGCAAAATGTGAAATGGAGGGCCTTTTATAGAAAATTGCAAAACACTATTCACCCAAAATTTTCCGAACTCCAAACGAAGCGTGCCGGCTGGCGTTTCTAAGGTTTACCCCACATTCCGAACACAATGGAACAGGTTTCGGAAGCTAATTCGATCGTATGTGTGAGTTATGGCAATAAACGATCGATTTAAATTAAACCGATTTAAACCGACTTCGATGCGTTTTAATTCATACCGGACAAACGGTAAATCCAATCGACTTGAAATTTGAAACCTTACAATAATATGACATTACGGATCCAATGAAACTAGTTTCGTCGAAATCCGAGACTTTTTGAAAAATGACTATTTTCACTCGCCGAATTAATATTAAAAACAATTCGATGCGTTTCGAGCTGCCACGGTCAAACGATAACTCCGATTGCTACAATAATTGAAATCCGACAATAACAAACTATTACGGATCCAATGGAACAAGTTTCGTTCAATTCTGAGACTGTTCGAAAAATGTCTATTTTTCATTCGAAAATTAAATATTAAAATATTCAATTTTCACAAATTAACTTTAAATTCAATTTTAAAAGTTCTATAACATTACTATAACTCCAATATGATAAGATAAAATTTTACAAATCATTTTCAATCATATTCAACTCGATTTTCAATTATTTATGAAATTTAACTTATTAAATTATCGATTTAATTGTCTAATTAAATCCAATATTCGAAAAATAAATTATTCGACTGTTTAATTTCAATATAAAATTACCAATTTTAAATTATTAACTTTTTAAATCAAATTTCAATTGTTCACAAATCCCATTTTTAATTTCACAGTAATTAACAATCTTTTACAATTTAGTTTTCCATTATAAATCCAATATAAAAGATTATATTAGATTCAGCGTTCAATTATATTATAATTCAAATTCAAGTTATTTAATTCCAAATGAATTCTTTTGTTTCGATTTACACTTTCATTATTGAATCAACTATTTACTTATACATTATTATCAATAGTTTATAATTCATTTACTTTCATTTTCTTCAGCTATCAACTTATTTAAATTCACAGTAATATTAAATTACATTCATTTACGTTGATTTCCATATTATAACTTCAATATTAAATCTACCATTTTATTTATTTCATTGTTTACAATCAAATTCAATTCAATTTAATTACTTGTTACATTCAAAATTTAAATCCTTACTTACGTTCAATTACAAGTTAACATCCGTATTTAATTTACAAATAAGTTATTTCAGAATTCAGTTTTGTATTTTAACTTGTAATTTACATTTAACAACACAAAATTTTATTTCCTTCGGATTTTTATCCAAAATTTTCTTTTTAATTCGTATTTTTAAAGTGTTAAAAATACGGGTCGTTACAATTCACCAATTAAAGCGGTGAAATTCCGGATCGTTACACTCTCCCCACTTTAAAATAATTTCGACCCCGAAATTTTACCACAACCCTAAACCCAGAAACCCTTAACACTACTCATTAGCCCATATGATGTACATAGATCATTCTTATTCAAAATATGATTCGATCACTCACTCAAATACATAGCTTTACTTCTGAACTAGTATCGCTTACTCGATTCCCTAGTGCGGACTACGATCGGACTTATCAAGTAGAAACCTCTATTCTCCTTACATAGTCATATACTATGATAGAAAATTTGGTTCTGAATTAAGAATCCCCACCAAGTATTCAATGTCAAAAATGGAGTGATAAATCCTTCTTCGAAATGATGTAAAACACCTCAAGTTATGTACTCGAATCTTGGATCGAGAACTATATGGAAAAGGGAAATGATCTACATACAACCTATGTACTCATCTAAAGGTTCTTTATTTACCCAATTGCTGTTAACCATCCAAAAAAAATATTTATGAATACATTTCGTAAAATTCCAACTTAGGTTCAAACATTTTCAAATGATATAATTTATTTATGAAACCTTTTCATAAAACCATTTTAGTTTATTGATTTGTATAATACTTTTCTACATCCTAAGAGTATATACAAATCATCTAATTTTAATTCCTTTTCACTTCATCATATTTAGATGTAGGCCCAAAGTAATTTAAATCTTAAAACTAAGCCGACCAATTCTACCTCTTTACCCAATCGGTCTGGTAAGTAGCTAAGAAGAGCAGGATGCTTGTATCCAAACTTTATCCTAGAGTCTACTTTTTTGACACCTCTAAGATAAAGACATTTATTAACCGGCCCAATAACATCAAATAGTTTTTCACTTCCTAGATGTTAAAATCAAATGACACATTTTAATAAAACCAAGTTTATTAAACCTTACCGTTATATTAATTTTAATTTTTACTTCATTGATTTATCCACTCTTTAATCAAGATATTTGAAAACTTAGGAGCCAAATACCCGGTTTTATTTCAAATTTTTTTTTGAAATGATACTTTATTTTTTGAACCCTTAGAAAATATACATATAGCCCGAGTAATTCCAAAATGATATCAAGGACCTGGGTACTACCGAATAGTAACATAAATCCCTTTACCAAGAAGGGTAATACTCAAGAGAAGTGTTTACCATCCGAACACATCCCTTTCCCACTTTTAGCCACTTTCGAGTCACTTGAACTAGTTAATTATAAAAATATTTCTTCCTTTTCAAATCATCATTTAAAAAAAAATTATCATCCACTTGCTTTGGATTCATTCGGATTTGAACTTCTTTTGATCGTACAATGACAAAGATAATAATTTACTAAGTGCACTATCACATTCGCCTAAGCAAACATCTGATTGTCACTTAGAAGATTATTCAGATCATCAAAAAACAGATCGAGACTCATTTCTTGAACTGTCCAAAAAAAATCTTATTCTCAAATTCCCTTACAAAATATTTATACCTTAAAAGTATTTTTAAGAAGAATTATTACTACTTTTCCAAAAATCATTTGAAAACTTTATCAAAGTCACCGGGTTTTAAATTCTTTGAAAATCCATCTTATTTTCAAAATATATTTTATTTAAATCAACTTTTTATAAACTCATCTGAAGTATTTCTTTTTAATAAACACCTTAATTTAAAATCCAATTTTAACCCAACATATCGTCGAACGCCTTATAGTCAAACCGTGAAACTCAATTCACAAGGTGTTCGATTCAATTTTCCCACTAATTCCTACCAACCCAACCCATACTTTACTAAGGAAAATTTCTTATGAACCACCCAACAATAGTTAATGCTCAAACTGGACGAGCATAACTAGACAAACCGTATATGTTAATAATTAAATACTAGTGCGAACTCGTGCTTCGCACACGGGTCAGTTGTCAAAAATGTTAGAGCAGTATTAGGAATTTATCACTAAAAAACAGAGCATATAAATGTTCCAACCGTCATGCGAATGGCAATAATAACCTAAATTCATTTGTTAAACATACAAAAGAGTGACTATTATTTTCAATTACGGAACACATGAATTTTATGTGGGAATCACATATGTTGGTTTGAACACAACCAACGCTGAAGAAATATGAGATAAGACTAATGTAGCAATTATTTTCAACCCCAAAACACAAAAAAGAATAAGAGATTATCTAAGAGACAAATAGGCAGCGCAAAATGTGTAACACATCACATGTTTGACAATTTGTATGAAATAAAGCAGCAAGGAATCAAAGAATAACAAAGTTATTTGAATGTTGGAGCATAAATTTTTGAGTTGTTCATTATCATGACTGGTTAATACAAAAGTTGGGAACAAAGGTTGATGCTAAATGAACTAATATTCATGCTAGAAAGCGAGCCAATAGCACAGGGGAGAAGCGCCCGCCAATAGCATTTAGTCCAAACTGCCCATCCAGTTCATTGACTTCTTCTTATTCCTGCAAATCATAGGAGCCTAAAATGTTAACAACTGATGAGGAAAATGATGCTGCGGGCAAAAATATCCGAAGATGGCAAAATATGTAATGTTTACGTTCAAACTGAACTAAATAGAATAATAAACAGAGGATGCCAATTGTGATTGTCCGTTGAATGAAATGCGCATGAATTGAATGAGCATAACATTTTTAACACACTACCACCTCATATTGCAGCTAATCAAAGTAGTTATCAATATAGGTGTGAAGTGAGTAAGTCTTAACGCAGCAGATACCTTATGGTACAGATTAAAATACACTTGATAGTTTCCTCACTTAAACGCTTTAACAGAAGAAGGCTCTGTGTAAATGAGGCATTGCCCCAGTCTAGCCTAAGGGCTTCAGGTAAAACTGAGGCAATTGCCTCAATCGGTACCAAGGGAATTACCTTTTAGTTCCCTCATTGCTGACTGAGGCAATTACCTCGGTTAATCGAGTCCAATGCCTCCGTACCGACTGAGGCCAATGCTTCGGTATCGACTGCGGCCAATTTGCCTCAGTACCGACTAAGCCCTTACCTTAGTACAGATTGAGGCAATTGAATGCTTACTTTCTTCAAAAAATTATTAATGTTTGATAGTGTTATCTGCAGACAAAAATATTTTCGTTCCTTGTCTCCATGCCTCTATGCAATGGTGGAAGCCTTTATTTTAATTAATTCCTGAAACATTTAATAGGGAAGATGGCGATTCTAGTTGGATCACAGTTTCAATGGAGAAATATAGCAGAATAAGGCATTTATACGACGTTGTGGAGCTTTCCACTTAGATTTGTGGTTTCTTAGAAACTACCAAAATCAGAAATTACAATCAATGGATAAGTTTTTAGGATGAAAAATAATCTAGTTACTAAAGCAACATGCTTTGTTCAGTAGAAGATGTAAAGGAAACGCCATAGTACATCAAAATCAAAGCTAATCAAAGTGTGATGTATGACGGCCTTAGCCGTAGCTGTACTTCACTTAATAAAATGGTTTCTAATGTAGTGTGCTAAAAAAAATAAAGCTCAACACGTGTAAAGTTCTACAATGATCGACCATAGCTAGTTGTGTATTATGCATTGTTACATTATACGCTCAAGCTAAGAATTTAAAAAAACATAGCATGAAGTATTGGGTGGTAATATTTTATTCCTTATCCTACTGTAATGCAAGAATAATGAAAGCAAAGCTCTTATTTTGTTTTTGGAAACCCTTTGTTGCATTTGTCATAACCTGCTAAAAATCAAATCAGTTATCATAATCAGAGTGGTCAACCATTTATTGTAGGGTCTTCCTATGCGATATTATTTCAGGACTGGATTATATTTTATATGTATTGTCTATTGAGGAGGTAAAAGGGATGTTCCTTTTGTACAACCGTGCTAACAAATTCATAAAGCAAACTCACCATCTTTTAGAACCTCTCGTATAGGGGAAAATCGTATATATTAGGTATGCCGAAGTTACGCTAGACCTTCATAGAAACTTCTGCAATCATTACTGATGCATACTACAGTGGATATGGTCTATGAATAAAAATTTCAAGGAAGAATGCAAAGACAGGAAACAAACATGCATGACACGTGAAGAAGTATGTGACAGTTATGCTCCCTAAACGACCATTAACTATAAAAATTATATAGGAGGGTAAGGATGGGAAAATTGGGTGGAGGTAGTTAAAGTTAATCGTTATGATGGGATAAGCTTGGTTGTCTTAATATTTGACAGTTCAATTTTTTAATTAAAAAATACATTCGAAGGAGAATCTGTATATGATTTAACACGTGTTTAGGATAAACTCACCTTCATTACTGATGCAGCGCGACATACCTTAAGTCGCGAAACCCTAGGTCGCTTCCACCTAGGTCGCGAACGACATAGCTTAAATCGTGAAACCTTAAGTCGCAGAACCTTAAGTCGCGAAACCCTAAGTCGCGAAACCCTAAGTCGCGAACGACATAGCTTAAGTCGCGAAACCTAGGTCGCGAACGACATACCTTAGGTCGCGAGCAAATCCTTAAGTCGAAGCCGCTCCAGAATTCCTAAGTCGCTCCAGTAGATCGAAGCTCTTTATGTCGCTGCCGAAGTCTTACGTCGCTGCCGAGGTTTGTTGAGTCGCTGCTTGTTTTTATGTGTCGTTGTGATGTATGGTTTCTTAAGTCGTATGTCGTTAAGTCATATAGTCGCATTGTTGTTAAGTCGTGTGATGTTGTAACTTGTATGAATTAAGTCGTGAGTCGTATGTGTTGAGTCGCATGTGTGTTGTAATTTCCTATAAATAGGGGTTTGTGTCATTTGTAAAAGTTGTTGAATTTTGAATAAAATTTGTTGAGAGCTTTGTGCCTCTATTAAAATTGGAAGTTGAGTGTGATCTCCTTTCTCCAACTTCGGGTATTCGAGTGCGCTCGAATCAACGATTTTGAAGCCGATTCACGGAATCTCGTGCGCGAGATCAACGTCGAAGAATCGTAGATCTTCTAACGCGGTATCGTGCGTGATCAACGTGTTGAAGATAGCTAGAATCCGGTATCTCGAGAGATCAACGAATTTGGGCACTTGGGTATCATCAATTCATCAATTTATCTTGTTACATCGATTCATTTTTCCGCAATTCGTAATTGGATCCTGGATAGATTTGACAGCTGGTTCAGATCTACTTCTGGGCTGCGTCATTTGGTATCAGAGCAAGGTTACAAACTTTTCCAAGTTCGTTGGGTGTGAAGTTTTTGGAGTTCGAATTGAGTTGTTTGTTCATTTGGGTGTTTGTGAGATTTCAAACAAGTTAGGGAGTTCTGATTCGAGATTTTTTGGATCGAAGTGAAGTTTGTGTTTGAATTTGTTGAAGATTATGCCTCCGAGACGTGCTAACCGCTATCAAAATGTTAAAGATTTATATAGAAGACAAGAAGCTGAGCAGATGGAGCAGCGTATCAATGAAAAGTTCAATGAGGGTATTGAGAAATTGATGATCGACATGAATCAAAATAAAAGAAGAACGTCACCAGTTTCGAACCAGGGTGGAAACAGGGTTTCACCATTGGTTTCGGAAAAAAGGAGGATGTCACCCCATTCGTATCGAGATAGGAGAGAATCATCAGTTTCAATGATGCGAGACCACCATGGGTACCGAAATGAAGAGGGAGGAACTCAACGTGGTTTCGAAAATAAACCATATCGTGATGCTGAAAGACAAGGTAGAAGGAACATGCGTGGACGTAGGGATGAAGATGGTCAGGATCGATATCGAAATACATCTGATTTTGAGGAAGATGGTGATGGAGGTAGTATTCATTATCGAAATCAAGGCCAAGTGCGAAATCAATTTCGAGATTCAGAAAATGATCGTAAATGGGAGTCAGGTATGAGGATGGAAATTCCAGAATTCAAAGGTTGTATGCAAGCAGAAGAATTTCTTGATTGGTTGTCGAATGTTGAAGAAAATTTGGAATTCAAGGATGTGCCTGAAAATCACAGAGTCTAATTAATTGCTACAAGACTAAGAGGAAGAGTTATGGCTTGGTGGCAACAAACTAAACTAACTCGGGAGAGAATGGGAAAATCAAAAGTTGTTACTTGGGAGAAGATGAGAAAGATGATGAAAGCGACTTTTTTGCCATACAATTATCAATCTCTTATGTATCAACGTTTGCAGAATTTGAGACAAGGGACGAAGACAGTGAATGACTATGCAGATGAATTCTATCAATTGATTGCAAGGAATGATATTATGGAAACCGAGGAACAGCTAACGGCTCGAAATGTTGGAGGGTTACGAATGCAAATTCAAGACATGGTTAATATGTTTAATCCTATGTCTGTTGCTGAAGCACATCAGAAAGCTCTAGCTTGGGAGAAACAAGGGAGACGAGGAAGTGGTGTGTTTACAAGTTCCAACAACCAGATTAAGGGTGCTAGTAGCAGTGCAAATGTTTCCAAGACAGTCAATAAACCAATTGTCAATGAAGCCGCTAAAACAAAGGTCAATAACAGTATCAAGTGCTATAATTGTCAGGAGTTTGGCCATAAAAGTAATGAATGTACAAAGCCAAAGAAGAGAGCATTAGTTGCAGAGGAATGTGAGTGTGAGGATATGGAAGCTGAAATTGATTATTCTCATCCACCGAAGTTTGATGAAGATGAAGAAGTTGTGTCAGGAGACGAAGGGTGTAACTTAATGATCAGGAGGTCTTGTTTAACGCCAAAGCATGAGAATGATTCTAGTTGGCTGAGAAGCAATATCTTTCAGTCTACATGTACCATCTTGGGAAAGGTTTGTCGATTTGTTATTGATGCGGGAAGCTGCGATAAAATTATTTCTGAAGAAGCCATCAAGAAGTTAGGGTTGAAGACTGAAAAACACCCTAGACCTTATAAACTGGCATGGCAAAAGAAAGGTGGAGAAGTGACAGTGGGAAGACGAGCATTTGTTACATTTTCTATTGGGAAGAAGTACAAAGATGATATATGGTGTGATGTTGTCAATATGGATGTGTGTCATCTACTATTGGGAAGACCATGGCAATATGACAGAGCTGTACAACATAATGGTCGCACCAACAGCTACAGTTTCATGTTCGAAGGTACTCAAATCACCTTAGTTCCTAAGATGCGTGAACAAAGTGAAAGCAAGTCAGAGAAGAAAGTGGAACCAACTAGTCTATTATCTTTGAGTGAATTTGTTAAAGAAGTGGAAGATAGTGCTGAATTGTTTATGTTGATTGGGTATGAAACAACTGAAGATCTTGAAATTCCTGCGGAGGATAGACCGGTGTTAAATGAATTTGAAGATGTCTTTCCTGCGGAATTACCCAAGGATTTTCCACCACTAAGGGACATACAACATCAAATCGATCTAGTGCCAGGTGCTGTTTTACCGCATAGGCCGCATTATCATTAGATTCCGAAAGAGCATGAAGAGTTGAGGAGACAGGTTGAGGAGTTGCTTGAGCAAGGGCGTGTTCGAGAGAGTCTCAGTCCTTGTGTTGTACCAACTCTGTTGGTGCCAAAGAAAGATGGTTCATGGAGAATGTGTACAGACAGTAGGGCACTCCACAAAATAACTGTCAGATACGGATTTCCTATGCCAAGACTTGATGATCTATTGGATCAACTAAGTGGGTCTGTAATCTTTTCTAAGATCGACCTTAAGAGTGGTTATCATCAAATTCGCATAAGACCAGGTGATGAATGGAAGACAGCATTCAAGACTCGGGACGGATTATATGAATGGCTGGTCATGCCATTTGGTCTATCTAATGCACCAGGTACATTTATGAGGGTGATGAATCAAATTTTCAGACCTTACATCGGGAAGTTTGTTGTAGTCTACTTTGATGATATCTTGATATATAGTGCTAGTACAGAGGAGCACGTTCAACACTTGCGAAAGGTGTTAACTATTATTCGTCAAGAACAGTTCTATGCAGCGACGAAGAAATGCGTGTTCATAATGCCGAGTGTTTTATTTATGGGTTATGTCATGTCCAAGGAAGGGATACAAGTGGACCAGAGTAAAGTAGCCGCAATCAGAAATTGGCCACAACCCAAAACTATAACAGAAGTCAGAAGTTTCCATGGGTTAGCTTCATTTTATCGAAGATGTATACTGCACTTTAGTAGTGTGATGGCTCCTGTTACTGATTGTATGAAAGGAAAGTAGTTTTCATGGACGAAAGAGGCAGGATCTGCTTTTGAACAGATCAAGGAACTTTTAACATCAGCACCGATTCTAGTGTTGCCAGATTTTCAGTTAGAGTTACATACAGATGCGTCCAAAGTTGGAATTGGAGGAGTGTTGAGTCAGAAGGGTCGTCCAATTGCCTATTTCAATGAAAAGCTTTCTGGGGCAAAGATGAGATACAATACTTATGATATGGAGTTTTATGCTATTGTGCAGGCTGTGAAGCATTGGAGACATTACTTGTTCCACAAAGAATTTGTTTTGTATACGGATCATGAAGCATTGAAACATTTACAAGGGCAGAATAAAATTGCAGCTAGGCATGCATCGTGGATAGCTTATTTGCAGCAATTTACATTCGTCGTAAAGCACAAGTCTGGAGTAACTAATCGCGTCGCCGACGCATTGAGTCGAAGGAATAATTTACTAACAACCATGCGAGTAGAGGTGATGGGTTTTGACTTACTTCCAGATTTTCTTACTTCAGATTCATATTTTTCCAAGATCCTAGACAAAGTCAAGCAGGGAAACATGGATGGACATACGTTGGTTGATGGTTTTCTATTCAAAGGAAATCAGTTGTGTATTCCAGATTGTAGTCTGCGAATGAAAATCATCAAAGAATTACATGAAGAAGGACACGTGGGCCGTGACCGTACTATGTAGTTGATCTCAAAGTCTTATTTTTGGCCGTCAGTGAGGAAGGAGGTTGAAAAGTTCGTTCAGAGGTGCCATATTTGTCAAGTTTCAAGGGGACCGCAACGAATGCAGGTTTATATATGCCATTGCCTATACCTACTAAACCATGGGTGGATGTTAGTATGGACTTTGTATTGGGATTGCCGAGAATGCAACGTGGCAATGATTCTATCTATGTGGTGGTTGATCGTTTTTCAAAAATGGTACATTTTATCGCATGCAAGAAAACGGCAGATGCAGTTAACGTCGCACAGTTATATTTCAGAGAGATCTATCGTCTTCATGGGTTGCCTGAATCTATTGTATCGGATAGAGACACTCGTTTTCTGAGTCATTTTTGGATAAGTCTATAGAGAATGGTCGGGACAAAGCTGAAATTCAGTAGTGCTTATCATCCACAGACGGACGGACAGACAGAAGTTGTGAATAGATCCCTAGGTAATCTATTGAGATGCCTTGTAAATGACAATTTGAAGAGTTGGGATTCCAAGCCGTGTGAAGCTGAGTTTGCACACAACCATGCAGTTAATCGTAGCACTGGGTTCAGTCCATTCCAGGTCGTTTACTCAACAATACCTAAGGGACCATTAGATTTATCTACAGTACCACAACAGAAAGGAGTGATCAAACGAGCTAGTGATTTTGTGAATGAATCGCAAGAATGTCACAAGGTTGTGCAGGAATGATTGCTTAAGGCGAATGAGAAATATAAGCAATCCGCGGATATTAAGCGACGAAATGTTGAGTTCAAAGAAGGAGATTTTGTATATGCAGTATTGACTAAGGATCGATTTCCTATTGGTACTTACAACAAACTGGCTGCTAGAAAGATTGGCCCTTTGGAAATCGTAAAGAAGATTAATGAGAATGCTTATCGGTTAAGATTGCCAGATCATATACATACTGCTGATGTTTTCAACGTCAAACACTTGATTCCATATCATGAGAATAAGCATGACGAAGAAGGAGAAAGTGTGAATTCGGGACGAATTCTTTTAAACCAGGGGAGGAATAATGCAGCGCGGCATACCTTAAGTCGCGAAACCCTAGGTTGCTTCCACCTAGGTCGTGAACGACATAGCTTAAGTCGCGAAACCTTAAGTCATGGAACCTTAAGTCGCGAAACCCTAAGTCGTGAACGACATAGCATAAGTCGCGAAACCTAGGTCGCGAACGACATACCTTAGGTCGCGAGCAAATCCTTAAGTCGAAGCCGCTCCAGAATTCCTAAGTCGCTCCAGTAGATCGAAGCTCCTTATGTCGCTGCCAAAGTCTTACGTCGCTGCCGAGGTTTGTTGAGTCACTGTTTGTTTTTATGTGTCGTTGTGATGTATGGTTTCTTAAGTCGTATGTCGTTAAGTCATATAGTCGCATTGTTATTAAGTCGTGTGATGTTGTAACTCGTATGAATTAAGTCGTGAGTCGTATGTGTTGAGTCGCATGTGTGTTGTAATTTCCTTTAAATAGGGGTTTGTGTCATTTGTAAAAGTTGTTGAATTTTGAATAAAATTTGTTGAGAGCTTTGTGCCTCTATTAAAATTGGAAGTTGAGTGTGATCTCCTTTCTCCAACTTCGGGTATTCGAGTGCGCTCGAATCAACGATTTTGAAGCCGATTCACGGAATCTCGTGCGCGAGATCAACGTCGAAGAATTGTAGATCTTCTAACGCGGTATCGTGCACGATCAACGTGTTGAAGATAGCTAGAATCCGGTATCTCGAGAGATCAACGGATTTGGGCACTTGGGTATCATCAATTCATCAATTTATCTTGTTACATCGATTCATTTTTCCGCAATTCGTAATTGGATCCTGGATAGATTTGACCGATGGTTCAGATCTACTTCCGGGCTGCGTCAATTACTTTCATTTTACACTCCAGTTACATCTCATCTAGTGCATAATGCTCTTGGCATTACTACAAATAGAAATAATAACAAAAAAGATGTAATAACCCTGGTTTTGGCGATTACCTGTTATAGTTATAATTTAATATTGTAAATTAAAATAAAATTGGAAATTTTAATTATTTATTTTGAATAAACAATGAATTTTGAAAATAAAATGAGAAAAATAAAGTATGGGTTAATAATGATTGGAAAATGGGTTTTATTTGGAGAAAATGCAATAATTGTATTAATTATTGCCAATTACTTCTTTTAATAATTTTTAAAAGAAGTATGAAATTTTTAAAGGTTGTTTACTTAAATAAAAAGATGAAAATTGGTTTAAAAATGAGTTTAATTATAAATTTGAGTTTAAAATGGTTTAAAAATATTTTTGTAAGTGAGAAAGGTATTTTTGTGGAATTTTAGAAGTTAAAAATAGTGTTTTATTCATTTATTTGAGTAAATAGTGTATTTTTGAAAAATAAAGGGTTTTAATAATACTAATAATGTTTTAAACATAAAAATTAATCCTTTTTATAGTGTAAAATAATTTATTTCATGTGTATGTATATTTACAAATTTTGTTTAGTTGAAAATTGAAAGGAAAATGACTTTGTTTTGTAAATTAGTGTATATAAGAATGCATTTGGTTTTATGTTAAGTAATTAATTTAGGCCATCATACTTTCTTTTGTTTAATGGGTCCATTGAGCCCATTAGCACATAATCTAGTTTGAGAAGGTAAGAAAAAGATGACAGTACGTTAATTTTATTCTTCCTTCTTCCTCTTTCTGGAAATAGAAATACAGTAAAACCAACCTCCATTTTCTCCAACCCTAGGCTTTAAACTCAATTTCTTCAATGCAAACTGAAATCTTTTACAAGTTATAGTATAATTAAAAGGTAATCTCACTCCAAACCTCAATATTTCATCAATTCCTAACTTGAGAGATGGGTTTTTCAAATTTACTGTAAAACTTGTTTTGCATGTACTGTTTTAAGTCTGTACAGGTTATTTGAAGCTAGAATCTCCTCAAAGCTTGCCTCTTTCTACATAAATTTAAGTTTTTACCTTCTCTGCAGCAAGGTGAGTTTGTTAACTCACAATTCTAGCTGAAACAAGGTTGCTAATGCAAAAATCTATGAGAAATATAGCTTACTGTAACAAGTTTGAGAAATTTTGTTTACAGTTTATATTTTGTTTTTGTTCCTTCGTCTAGTGGCTGTATCTTCTTGTTCTTTTGATAATTCGCTACCAGATCTTTTCCAGATCATAGATTAGATGTGGTAGTATATGCATGCAAAATTTCATGGCTTAATTCTTTTGTTTGATACTTCAAATCTGCTCTGAAAAACCAATATGAAGCTAGAAAATCAACTGCTGTAAGTCGCGTATGAAGGGTCGATAGGGGGAAGTGCCTGGGTCGACCTAGAGGTCATCCCAGAAGCTCCATATGTCGACATGCCTGTCGACCTATGGGCTTGGAAGGTTGACACCCAGGTCGATATGCATGTCGACCTAGGGAGCGCTCTTTTGTTTTGTTGTTTCCATGTCTTTTCTTCAATTCTTGTTCGGTTTCTATACTTTCTGCTTCATATTTCTGCGATATTTCTGCTTGATTGAGGGCTATGATGCCTAACAATAGGCTAACCAAGTTTTAGTGAATTTGAAATTCAAATTTTGGATTAAATTTGGATTAATTTAAATTGAATTCGAATATCGATTTGAGTGATTCCTTGGATTTTTATTCGTTTTCGAGCACGGATTTTTCCAAGCAGCTTTAAATTAATTTTTAAAATAAATGGGCATTTTAAATAATTATTAAATGATATTTTCAAAGTATTTTATAGTTATAAAATCTATTTATTCTCTGTAATAAGGGAATTTCAAATATTGTTTTCAATAATCTTTTTCGGAAGATGGTTTTAAAAGCTTGTTTTCTTAAGTAAATTATTTTATATATAAAACACACGTTTTTGCACTATTTGAGTGAATGAGAAGGAGAATTAAAGGGTTTGGTAAAACACGTGGTATGGGACACATGCATTTATCTTATCGGTTAATTACCAACTTGTCTGTTTGATCGTTTTGACCTCCGGGTCGAATTTACCGATGAGATGAGGTAAACTTTTTACTACTTTGAGTGTGAAATTTACTAGCGGTTAGTAAACCGTTTAGTGCGAACGTGTGGTATGGGACACAAGTTAACACTGTTCAGGTTCCTATCCGAGAGTCTGTGACACATTTGTTTGAGAGATGTATTTGCCAGTACTGGACCTTCGGGTCATTTATCCTTCGGAATGTTTGTCTAAGAGACGTTTGTCATTGCGACATATTTGTCCTTCAGGATGTTGTCCTTTGGGTTGTTTATCTAAGAGACATATTTATTTATCCTTCAGGATGTTTGTCTAAGAGACGTGGCGCCTTATTTTGCGAAAACAGTACTTGGCGGGCTTCGGCCATAAGCACGTGTTATATCTTTGAGATGATTTCTTTGACTATTTTCCCTAGTGTATCGCCCCTTTCCGGAATTGGTCCTTTGAACCATTCGATATATATTTGTGACGATTACCTTTCAGGAATTTGAACCCTTGGGAGTTCTATCTTTGCGATTTGAGTTGCCTACACTGGCGTTATTTGAGATTTGCCTTTTGGCGTTATTATTGAGATTTGCCTTTTGGCGTTATTATTGAGATTTGCCTATTGGCGTTATTACATGAGATTTGCCTTTTGGCGTTATTATTGAGATTTGCTTATTGGCGTTATTACATGAGATTTTCCTTTTGGCGTTATTATTGAGATTTGCCTATTAGCGTTGTTACATGAGATTTGCCTTTTAGCTTTTACTTGGGATTATATTCTCCTATGATGGAGAATAATATTTGATTGCCTTGTGGCGTATTTTAAGATGGTGATTAATTTGAAATTTCTTTGAGTTTGCCGATATGGCGGGTTTGGGATTTCTCCTTTTTAGGAGTTATATTTTCCCTAAACCACTATTAATGATTTGTGATATGCCGATGATATGAGGCTTGCTATCTTTAGCGTTTTATGGATTGCCTTATCCCTTTTGAGATTATATGTTGGTTTAAGTGATATCATCCCATCACTTGAAGTAACCATACCATACTTATACTCATGCTTATACTCAGTAATGTTCCTTCTTGTTTAAGAAGAACATTACCCTTATCCTTGTCTTATCTCTTTTGAGATTATATGTTGGTTTAAGTGATATCATCCCATCACTTAAAGTAACCATACCATACTTAGACTCATGCTTATACTCAGTATTGTTCCTTCTTGTTTAAGAAGAACATTACCCTTATCCTTATGCATCTATTACTGCTTATCCCTATAAATCGATATGTTTAGCTAGACAGACCCGTGTATTTTATACTCGGGTCAGACCGAGGTGTTTCAGGTTAGGTACCCTTATGGACTTAGCCTATTCTGCTTTCGCATGTACTTATCTGCTAGCCCTTTTTGGTGTAGTCTTTTTGTCACTACTCTGATATGTATATTGTTTTTGACTCGTGTGTATATTGTGTTCGTCATACCACTTTGATGTATTATTTGTATTGTATTGGGATGTATCGGTATATATGTATATATATCTGTTTGCTGTTCTGTGATGTATTATGCATTTGAGTTGTATTTTGTTCCGATAGATCCTGTAGCCACCTATGGCTTTGTATTAAGTATTTATTGGATATGTCGATCCAGTTGAATTAGAAAAAAACATATAGAGCATTTATCGACGTATTCAATAGAAATTTCAGACAAGGCTATTGATGGTCGCTCCTAACCAGCCATATTCTCCGCATTAGCAGACTGTATTATCCCGTAATACTCTTTGTTAGTGTGGATCTCGAGGTGGGGTGTTACAGCTTGGTATCATAGCTGAGTTCAAAACAAAATAGGATAAACATAGAACAGAAGCATATATTACGATATATCCAAGTATGGTACAAGTGTTACAAATCCGTTAATCATTGTGTCCATTATCTTATCGTGTCCTTTGAGATTGAAGTTTGGGATATGTCTAGGAATATTTTTATTCCGTAGTATTCCAAAAATAGGATTGATGACATCTTATCTTAGGAGTAATCCTAATCGTGATTGTTTTATTCGAGTCCTCTTCAATATGGGTGCTTGACACCCATCCGTATCAGAGGAATTTATTGATGCTTTTGGATGTTCTTGTCTTGTTCTTTTGTGAGGATTGCGAATCCTATGGAGTGGATCTGCAATATTCGACATGATGTATAAGGATTTGGGACTGTTGCTTATAGCTTTTCTTTTCGAACGAATTTGCATGCCATTTTCTATCTAGAGTTTGGAGTGTTGAGATGAAGTGGCTTGCCTATTATCAAGCCACATTCTGTGATTTGAGGAATTCTATATTAGGTATCCTTATTTGGCTGATTTGTGCTTCTTGTCCTTTGGAATGTTAATGATGATTCCAAAGTCTCTGTAGTCACTCTTGAGTTTCGAGATGTTGATGATATATCTCGAATTTCAGTCATTATGACTCTGTTGAATTCTGTGAGTCCACTCGGGTGTGCCACCCAATCGGGTAATCGAGTATTGTTTTGACATCTTTTCCAATTCTTATCCTTTCGGTCATCCTTCCACGAGGATGTCCACTAGGGAAATGAGGTGATTCATTTAATTTATTTGGTATTACCATTCTTACCCCTTTTGAGATATCCTCTTTGGATACTCAATTGTTGATATACTTTGTGGTATTACTTCACTCGAAGTAATAATTTGTTGTCAATGTTACTTCTCCTCATTTGAGAAAATATTTACCCTTGCTTTTATATCTCATTTCTCTTTTTAATCTATTGAGTAGTGCTAGGGTCATTCTTCAGCTTGACCCTACACCGATTTTCTTGAGTTACGAGTCGCGGAGGATAGCGTTACTCTTAGCGCATTCTGCACTCGTTATGAGTCTTGTGAGTGGTTCGTTATACCGTTTGGAATAATGAACACTCTAGAATCCCTTCAGTCTTGTGAATCGAGTATTCTGGGAATATCGATGCGTTCTTCTTGTGTCTTTGATTTTGAGAATAAGTTATAAATTGTGTTTTCAATTTTCCAAAAATCGAAAATATGTTTCTAAGAGAAATTGGATTTTGTTTTTGGGGAAAAAAAAGAATATTTTGAGCATCATATATGAGGTATTTCTTTTTAAAGAAAATGAATTTTTGTGTTGGGTTGTCCGTCTAGTGCTTTAAGAATTCTGGTCGATGCGTTTGGCCCACGTTATCGATAGGAAACGCTGTGATGAGATAGTCAGACATGGTAAATTGAGTTTTAATAAGTAAAGTTGGAAATAATTAATATAGTGGAGTATTAATTTTTATTTTAAATGTTTAATGAAGCCATTGAACCATAGTGAGTGTTGGATGAGTGGCGAGGCAGTTTTGATCATTTGATCAACTCGGCAGCCAATCGATGGGGTCATTCATTATAAATCAATGGCGAGGCAATACCCTTATATTATTTGAAATTTGAGAAATTGAATATGGTAATTTAGGTAAGTAAAAGTGAATAATTCTTATTAAGGGGATGTCTTAATTAGAGGAAAATATCATTTGATGCTTTGATTAATAAAATAATGTATTTAAAGTAAAAGAATACTTTGGTTTGAAAATTAAATTATTAATTGAATATTTTAGTACAAGTTATTAATGATGGCTATAAAAAAAAAAAATTTGACACTTAGTTATTTGAGTGGTAGTAGAGGATAGATATAAAACCCTATCTTAAGAGAAAATAAAGAACTGTTAGTTTGGAACATTTAGTATAAATTTGTGAGCTAGTTTTTGTTTTAAACTTAAATGGTATTAAAACTTGTGGGTTTGAAATTGCAAATTTTTTTTGAAAACAACTTTGAATAAATTATCAACTTTAATTTGTTTTTTGTTGATAATTAGATCGAAATTAAAAATTATGTGACAAGTGAAAATGTGAATTTGAATTGTTTTGATAAATGAACAATTCATGTAGTATAATCATTTTAAATTGTGAGAATAATTTTAAAATTTATATATATATATATCCCAAAAATTTATTTGGTGGATAATCAATAATCATCTCTTGATAATGGAAGAGATTAGTTATCTCTTCGAAAATGAGTTTTCATAGTTAATTGTTTTTAAAGCTTGATTTTGGAAAGTAATGAAAATATTTCCACTTGATAAAATGTTTTATGATGATTACATAAAGTTGGTCATAATTTTGTATGTCTTAGCTTTCCGAGGAAAAAGAAAATCATTAAATAAATTATTTAGCAAAAAGCTTGTTGAAAATGTAGTGTGAAATTAAAATGGTTTGGGTAAAATTTCAAATTTTAAATTGATTTAAAAGCTGAAATTTTGTTTGGAAAAGAGCTGTACTAAAACAGTGATAACTTGAGATTTATAACTCCAAATGAGTTCAATCTTTTTGAAAATTAAAGAGCATTCAGTAAGATATAAAGTTTCTTTTTACCACTTTAAAATATTTTGCATTTTACGGAGTCTAAAATAGGTTTGAAAGTGTTTAGGCAATTCTGCCCTATTACAAAATTCTCTAAGATTTAAGCTGAAAGTAAATCTATCGTAACTTTCAAACCGTAAATCCGATTTTGATGATCTTTATATTGCTGGAAAGCATAGACTGAGTAGAAAAACTTTCATTCTATAAAAAAAATTTAAATTTGGTTGTTTGCTAGGTCAAAACATGTCTTCTTTACAGCAGGTCTGAAATGAAATTGACCTATTTCCCTTAATAATTAATTGTAGCACTTCTTATTTATGAACATGAACTAATATCATATATTTGAGTTAAGTAAATATGAAAAGAGGATAGTTGGAATATATTTTGAGCAAAAATATTATATATAATATTATGCAAACTCGCTTTAAAATGCTAAAAAGGAAGGTATGTTTTCAGATTAATTTTAAAGTGTTAAATGATGGTATATTTTGTGTTTCCGACCTAATGGTCGATGTATTATATAAATCATTTTGTAATATTGTATACGACCCTCTGTACAAAGAGACTCTATTGATTTTTTCAGAAATTTCTAACACTTAAAAAATTTGAGAAACCAATTGAAAAAAAATATACGTTGCAAACTAGAGAATACCTAATGAAGAATTAGAGAATAAACAACTTAAATTTTATTTACTCTAATGAAGGGTAATGAAGTTAAATTTAAAAATCTAAGTAAGAAGCTTTGGTAATTTTCAAGTGTTGAAAATTGAGAATTTTAAATCTTGAAGATAATGGGTTGGAAAACTTTAAGAATATTTGATTAGTAAGAGAGAGTTTAAAACTTGCCTTTATGCAATTATCTTACGACTTGCATTTATGCAGTCGTATGAGTTTGGTAGTATTAGGGGAAAACCACCTACCTCTTATTGTGTTTTCTTTCCATAATAATTGTCAATCTAATATTGGTATGACTCCCTTCGTAGTGTTATACGGAAAGTCATATCGATTATCATCTTGTGGATTGGAGTTCGGGATAAAGTTGTGACTAAATCCCGACTCTGTTCGTAAAGCTTCTTAGGAATCGACCTCACCCGATTTATCTATTGCGTAACATCCTATACGTGTTTTGCTTCAAAGGAGAAACGCCTTCGAAATAAGGACGTATTAGTCATAGAAATTCAATGGTCTGCAAATCCCAGTAATTCCACTGGGGAAACCATAGAATTAATCGAGCAATCTTATCTTGGTTTTCTATCATCTTGTGTTGAGGGTGAGAAATTTTAAACTCGAGCTTATCTATCTTCCTTTCATTGATGAAATAATTATGTTTAATACAAACTCTTCTCAAGAAATTGCGAGGACATAATTTTGTTAAGGAGGGGAGTTTGTAACAACCATGGTTTTGGAGATTACCTGTTAATATTAACTTATAACAGTAGTTATAATTTAATATTGTAAATTAAAATAAAACAGGAAATTTTAATTGTTTATTTGGAATAAACAATGAATTTTGAAAATAAAATAAGAAAAATAAAGTTTGGAACTTTATTTTATTTATTTGGATTAATAATGATTGGAAAATGGGTTTTATTTAGAGAAAATACAATAATTGTATTAATTATTGTCAATTACTTGTTTTAATAATTTTTTAAAAAATCTATGAGATTTTTAAAGGTTGTTTATTTGAATAAAAAGATGAAAATTGGTTTAAAAATGAGTTTAATTATAAATTTGAGTTTAAAACGGTTTAAAAATATTTTTCTAAGTGAGAAAAGTATTTTTGTGGAATTTTTGAAGTTAAAATTTAGAGTTTTATTCATTTATTTGAGTAAATAGTGTATTTTTGAAAAATAAAGGATTTTAATAATAATAATGTTTTAAACATAAAAATTAATCCTTTTTATAGTGTAAAATAATTTATTTAATGTGTATGTAAATTTACAAATTTTGTTTGGTTGAAAATTGAAAGGAAAATGAGTTTGTTTTGTAAATTAGTGTATATAAGAATGCATTTGGTTTTATGTTAAGTAATTAATTTATACCATCATACTTTCTTTTGTTTAATGGGTCCATTAAGCCCATTAGCACTTAATCTGGTTTGAGAAGGTGAGAAAAAGATGACAGCACGTTCATTTTACTCTTCCTTCTTCCTCTTTCTAGAAATAGAAATACAGTAAAACCCAACTCAATTTTCTCCAACCTTAGGCTTTAAACTCAATTTCTTCAATGCAAACTGAAATCTTTTACCAGTTAGAGTATAATTAAAAGGTAACTCACTCCAAACCTCACTATTTCATCAATTCCTAACTTAAGAGTTGGGCTTTTCTAATTTACCGTAAAACTTGTTTTGCATGTACTGTTTTAAGTTTGTACATGTTATTTGAAGCTAGAATCTCCTCAAAGCTTGCCTCTTTCTACATATATTCAAGTTTTTACCTTCTCTACAGCAAGGTGAGTTTGTTAACTCACAATTCTAGCTGAAACAAGGTTGATAATGCAAAGATCTGTGAGAAATATATCTTACTGTAACAAGTTTGAGAAATTTTGTTTACAATTTATATCTTGTTTCTGTTTCTTCGTCTAGTGGCTGTATCTTCTTGTACTTTTGAGAATTTGCTGCCGGATTTTTACCAGATCATAGATTAGATGTGGTAGTATATGCATGCAAAATTTCATGGCTTAATTCTTTTGTTTGATGCTTCAAATCTGCACTGGAAAACCAATACGAAGCTAGAAAATCAACTGCTTTAGTCGCGTATGAAGGGTCGACAGTGGGAAGTGCCTGGGTCGACCTAGAGGTCGACCCAAAAGCTCCATAGGTCGATATGCCTTTTGACCTATGGGCTTGGAAGGTCGACACCCAAGTCGATATGCATGTCGACCTGGGGAGCCCTCTTTTGTTTTGTTGTTTCCATATGTTTTCTTCAATTCTTGTTCGATTTCTTTACTTTCTGCTTCATATTTCTGCGATATTTCTGCTTGTGATTGAGGGCTATGATGCCTAACAATATGCTAGCCAATTTTTAGTGAATTTTAAATTCAAATTTTGGATTAAATTTGGATTTAATTTGAATTGAATTCGAATATCGGTTTGAGTGATTCCTTGAGTTTTTATTCGTTTTCGAGCATGGATTTTTCCAAGCAGCTTTGAAATAATTTTTAAAACAAATGGGCATTTTAAGTAATTATTAATGATATTTTAAAAGTATTTTCTAGTTATAAAATCTATTTATTCTCTATAATAAGGGAATTTCAAATATTGTTTCAATAATCGTTATCGGAAGATGGTTATAAAAGCTTGTTTTCTCAAGTAAATTATTTTATATATAAAACAAACGTTTTTGCACGATTCGAGCGAATGAGAAGGAGAATTAAATGGTTTGGTAAAACACGTGGTATGGGACACGTGCGTTTATCTTATCGGTTAATTCCCAACTTGTCTGTTTGATCGTTTTGACCTTCGGGTCGAGTTTACCGATGAGATGAGGTAAACTTTTTACTGCTTTGAGTGTGAAAATTACCAGTGGTTAGTAAACTGTTTAGTGCGAACGTATGGTATGGGACACACGTTAACACTGTTCGGGTTCCTATTCGAGAGTCTATGATGCATTTTTCTAAGAAACGTATTTGCCAGTACTGGAGCTTCGAGTCATTTGTCCTTCGGGATGTTTGTCTAAAAGATGTTTGTCATTGCGACGTATTTGTCCTTCGGGATGTTTGTCTAAGAGACGTATTTATTTGTCCTTCGGGACGTTTGTCTAAGAGAAGTGGCGCCTTATTTAGGGAAACCAGTACTTGGCGGGCTTCGGCCATAAGCATGTGCTATATCTTTGAGATGATTTCTTTGACTATTTTCCCTAGTGTATCGCCCCTTTCCAGAATTGGTCCTTTGAACCATTCGATATATATATGTGGCAATTACCTTTCAAGAATTTGAACTCTTGGGAGTTCTATCTTTGAGATTTGAGTTACCTACACTGGCATTATTATTGAGATTTTCCTATTGGCGTTCTTACGTGAGATTTGCCTTTTGGTGTTATTTTTAAAATTTGCCTATTGGCGTTATTACATGAGATTTGCTATTTGGCATTTATTTGGGATTATATTCTCCTATGTTGGAGAATTATATTTGATTGCCTTATGGAGTATTTTAAGTTGGTGATTTCTTTGAGATTTCTTTGAGTTTGCCGATATGGCGGGTTTGGGGTTTCTCCTTTTTAGGAGTTATATTTTCCCTAAACCGCTATTACTGATTTGTGATATGCCAATGATATGAGGCTTGCTATCTTTAGCGTTTTATAGATTTTCTTATCTCTTTTGAGATTATATGTTGGTGTAAGTGATATCATCCCATCACTTAAAGTAACCATACCATACTTATAATCATGCTTGTACTCAGTATTGTTCCTTCTTGTTTAAGAAGAACATTACCCTTATCCTTATGCATCTATTATTGCTTATCCTTATAAACTGATATGTTTAGCTAGACTAACCCATGTATTTTATACTCGGGTCAGGCCGAGGTGTTTCAGGTTAGGTACCCTTATGGACTTAGCCAATTCTGCTTCTGCATGGACTTATCTGCTAGCCCTTTTTTGTTGTAGTCTTTTTTTCACTACTCTGATATGTATATTTTTTTTGACTCGTGTGTATATTGTGGTCGTCATACCACTTATGATGTATTATTTGTATTGTATTGGGATGTATTGGTATATATGTATATATATTTGTTTGTTGTTCTGTAATGTGTTATGCATTTGAGTTGTATTTTGTTCTGATAGAACATATAACCACCTATGGCTTTGTATTAAGTATTTATTTGATATGTCATTCCACTTGAATTAGAAAAAAAAATATAGAGCATTTATCGACGTATTCAATAGAAATTTAAGACAAGGCGATAGATGTTCGCTCCTAACCAGCCCTATTCTCCGCATTAGCAGACATTATTACCCCGTAATACTCTTTGTTAATGTGGGTCTCGGGGTGGGGCATTTGAAAAGATGTAACATCAACAATGTCATTTAGGAAATAATGTAATAATAAAGATAGGAAAAAAGGGAAACGAAGAAGAATACAGTTCAATGATAAAATGAAAGCATAAGCAACCAAAAAAGCAACATTTCACAAAAACGTAAAAATGAGATGTCGGCTTCTAAAGCATCTTGGTACTTAGGTCCACGAATCTTAGCATGTATATGTTTGACTATCTAGCATAAGATATCAATAAAATATCAACCACTATTTTATTTTCATACAAAAGACAAATATTCATTTCGTAGTGAAAATTGTTAGTTCCTGAGATGATGGTTTTGATGACAACAACCTTAGGACTTGTTATAAAATATAAATACTAATATCTTTGTCTAGATATATGTATATGCAGGATATATATATGCAGGTACTGAGAATGAAGACTGTACAGTATAGAGACTCAAGACTGATGAATTCAAGATTATAGAAATCAAGACTGAAGACTCATGAGTATCAAGATTATCAAGAGTTCAAGATATCATGATAAGTAATAGAGTCTTGATTTATGTTAAAACATCATAATAGCACTAAAATATTTATTCGGATTTTAATTGTGGAATGGAATCCACCTTCTCGCTTTAATAGTCAGATGGAACCCACTACCTCTTTAGTGGGATGGAACCCACGACCTTCTCTAGTGGAATGGAATCCACGAAATTTTCAAAATGACTTATTTTTAGATTTTTTTCAAAACTATCTTTTTAAAAAGACATCTCTCTCTCGGTTTAAATATTTTAGCCTTAATTCAAAAACTATTTTAATCATGTTAATTTCAAAATCATTCTTTGTTTTTAAACTATCTCTCGGTTTTAATGTTTTAGCTTTAATCTCAAAATATTTATATATTTAGTTTTTATTACTTTTATATTTTGTAAGATCACTTTCCAAAGGTTTTCATATTCATAAAGTATATTCAAAATAGTTTACAAAGTTCTAAGATTGTTTTGACAAACTTTAGAAAGAAAATCTCTTTTAAAACAAAAATCAATTTTCAAAAAACTACTAGGGGATGTCGACATGCCTATACCCCCCATGTCGGTATGGTAGCCGTAGATTTTAAAATTCAAATTTTCAAAAGAAATTTCTATTCGTTATAACATTTCACGAATGGACATGACCGTTATTCTGCTATATATGGCAGTTGTTTTCAACGAATTTTAAGTTAGTTTTTCTTCATTTCTTCACTCCTTCTCCACTCAAATATTCTCTTATATTTCAAATGCTTTAACAAAATTCTGCCGAAATCCTAAGTGAATTAAACCCAATCGTCTCTAGTTTGATTCTTTTCCACTCTCTCTCAAAGATCTCAGTGCTATTCGGAGTTATAGGATCATTTTTAATCAAAGATCGAAGATCGAAGTGTATCGAGTCTCTCTCTATCAAAGTGTGATTGGAAACAGTGTGATTGTGGCCCGTAAATCAATTGGATGTGGTTGTAGCCCATAAATCAATTAGGTGATTTTATAGCCTGGTTAAATCAAGAGAGTTTGCCCTAAACTCGAAGACAGGAGGGTGTATCTCATGGCCTTGAAATCGGGGTTGCAATATCGACATTATATTTGAAAAGAAATCTGCACAGGAAATTTTGTGAGACTGGATGTAGGGTAACTCCGAACCAGTATAAAATTCCGATGTGTTCTTTCCTTTACTCCTTTTATTTACTATTTGCATCTGTGTCTGGTTATGTGATTGTCTCTATGTTTTTGAATTGCATCTGTTTGGGTTTAATCTGAAAAGATTTCAAAAAGATTCATAAAAATAATTAAAGACTATTCACCCCCCCCTCTATTGTTAATTCTGCCTTAAGATCCGTAATCCGCATTTCCTACATTTGGTATCAGAGCATTGGTTTTCAAAGTTATCATAATCTGAATTTTGAAAAAGTTTAAAAAGGAAATTTTTGGAGATTCTGTTAACACTAGTTCAAAACTATCCAAATCACCATTGTCTCATAAGTCTGCATATTGTTATTATAGAAAATCAATTTATCTACCGAATTGGTGTGTTGTGCAGGAACAGATGTGTTATATGGATTTTGAAGAATCAACACTCAATAGACAAATGGTGCAAATCAAGAAAAACAAATGGATCTTGATAGTGGATGCTCAAGACACATGGCTGGTAATCCGAAGATACTGAATGACATAATTTATGAAGATGGAGGACTGGGCAACTTTGGAGACAATTCAAAAGGATATGCGATTGGCATCGGCAATGTCGGTAACTCTAAAACTCCTATTTATAATGTTCTGTTAGTTACGAATCTATAACACAACTAACTTAGCATAAGTCAACTATGTGATAAGGGCTACAAAATTAAATTTGAAAAGGATTAGTGTCACATCGAAGATAATAAATCAAATATTATCTTTGAAGGAATTAGGAAGAAAAATATTTATATTCTCAGTATGAAAATCTAAAATGATAGCCTATGTCTTTTGGCTAATACAAGTGACCCTTGGTGTAACAACCCTGGGATTTTTATAACAATGAATTATTGTCAAATGACGATTTATTTGGTGGTTAAGTGCTATTGAAAATTAATCAGTTGAAAATCCTTTTAAATGTTGGTCTAACGATTATGCGGGCTTTAGAGTTGAATTGGTAGCCCACGCTTTCATTCGTTGTTCTAAGGCCGAGATGATAATAATCCATCGTTTCCCCATTTTCGTTCATTTCTCATTTTTCGAAACCCTTAATCAAAATAAATCGAACGAGAGAAAAAGAAAAATGGTGGCGCTCGTTCTCTTCTTCGTCCCTCTGGAAAACTAGGGCTTCAAAAATAAGGGCTGCTCGTCTTTCGCTCGTTCTTCAATTCAATAGCTAGGGCTTTGGAAACTCGAGGGTGCCGACTTCAATCATATCGATCGAACGCTCCATCGATTGTCGTGTGCTTCGATTCGTTTTGCAAAGGTGAGTAATTTTAGATTACTCGCATCTAATTCGTACTTTATGTAGTGTGATTTTGGGACTTCGGTCACTTTGATTTGTGGTAGTAATTTGGGCTTCGGCCATTTGGTTTTGTTTCGATGCCTGAGATAATACTTTGAATTGCTTAAAACTGCTAGTGCACTAGGTTTCATGTGTATAACTGAATTTGTTCCTTTTTCTTGTTCGAAACTGCTATGGATTTAAATCGACATTAATTTTGTGGCATTTGTTTTTGGGTTTCGTGACTTTCACTGACTTGATAATTTGTTTTTTTCTTATTCACGACTTCGACTTGCTTTTGTATTATCATAACCTATACTTGGGCATTGGACTTGAACATCTGATACCATTTGGTATCTTTATTTGATTTTGTTCTGTCCCTGGTTTCCCGTTTGTTTCTTTGATTTTGAGACCATTTGTATATATGCTTCTAGTGTTCCTGATCATTACTGCACATGTTGTATATTCTGGAGCTCTCTGTTTTCTTCATGTCGTATATTCACTTGACTTATTGTTTGAAGTTTCTTTTACATGACACAGTGACCATTTTTGTGATGGTCTTAACTTGTTGCTTACTGCTTGAAGTGGTGCAGTTGCACTTGTACATCTCTGTAGATGTTGCGGTTGCATTTGTGCTTATTGAGACCTTGTTGTAGATATTCATCCTATCACTATCGTAGTTGTTCATCCTGTATGGTTGGATTCTGTTCACTTGATCATGAGTAGTCAGTTGCATTGTCAATTGTAAGACCTGATTGCTTTGTTCCTTTTAACTTGATCATGTTGACATCTGAGCTTATTTGAGACCTGGTTGTTGCAGTTGCAGTCCATCTCTTTTGTTGCTGCACTGTGTTTCATTTGTACATCACTGTGCTTTGTTTTCATTTGTGCACTCCACTGCCTTGTGCATTTGAGTTTGATCACTTTGTTTGGTCTTCACACTGACCATACTGCACTGTTGCTTGTTTCGATTCTGTGTTTTGGATTGTTTGATTGTCTCCTTCGTTGATTTGTGTTGCAGTGATATTGAACTTGAACTATACATGTTCACTACTATTGCACACATGTTTATTTTATGATAGATTTGGTTTGTCTCAGCTTCACTGGTTTTCAATTCTCTGTTGTAATTCTTGGAGCCTGCTTTGCACGCTGGCGACTTGATTATTTCTTTTGACCCGTAATTCAAAACTTGACTATTTGCCTGTAGTCTTCATATATGTACAATTGTTTCGGTTGGGATTTCTGTTCATTTGAACTTGTTCATGTTGGCCCTGAATTCATTTGTCTTGTGTGGCCAATTTTCGTTGCACTGTTGGTTGTTAATGTAGCCTGATCATTTGGGTCATTTTGATGTATATACAGTCTTCATTATTCTTGTATCTGCATTTCATATGCTTGTGCGTTTTGAACTGGTGCACTGGTAACCAGATGCACTCGAGTATCTTTAGTCTCTTGGTTGTACTGAGTCTTGGACAGTTTCAATTGCCATGTGCAGTTTGATATGCATCATCACTAGTGTACATATTTCGTATTCTCTTAGTTGAAGCTTTATGCTGCTGCACTGCCTTTGTTCTCGAATCTGATACATTACATTGATGCTTTGTACCCATTTGCATTTGATCAATTTGCTTCACTGGTGACCTTATTTTCTAATGAGGCTGATCTGCGTCTTTTTCTGTTGAGTGTTGTAGTGCCATATACTTGGTGCTCTCACCTTCAGTTTGCTATTTCACCGTGCCTTGCTTTGTGACATGTTGAACTTGTTTCACTCGTTGCCTCTGATCTTGTTTAGGATTGTTTTGAGTTGTTTTGTAGTGGCGAGGCAGTACACGTTAGCGTGTACTGCAGCCCTAGCAGGATTGACAGATTTAGTTGACATTTCGATGGTTAAATGGTTTCGTTGATTCAATTCAATATTTTGAAGTTGTATTTTGAAATGGTTCATTTTGAATTGAGTTGGATCTGTTGGCTTTTGGATTCATTGACTTTCTGAGTATTTGATAGACTGTATTGGCGAGGCAGTACACGTTAGCGTGTACTGCAGCCAAGCAGCATTGATGTTTTGCTGACATTTCGATTGTTTAAATTGATTGTATTGCTGATTTGTTGTTTAACATTGTCTAGTGTTATATCTGCGGTTATCTGATTCTTTTATCGAGAAATCGGATATACGATATTTCTGTGACTGTCGTCTATTTGATGTTTGATTATTATTGCTTCTATGCACTAATAACTGAGTTTGAATTAGACTGACCCGTGTATTATTTTCTTTTGAATGTAATACTCGGGTCAGACCCGAGTTATTTCAGGTTGTAGAGTTTCTTCTTTGAGTTGCTATTCAGGATATGAAGACTTTTCACATCTTCTGAAGTTGTCAGTGTCATTTTGTAGTAGTCGTGTCATTGTATAGAACGTTATGTATTCATGTATATTAGTCGATAATGTACTTGTATATATATATAACTTCTAGAGTCGACAGTTGTAGTTGTATCATATGTATTGTGTCAACTATGTTGTAACTGACATCAGTTATATATATATGAGACTTTTGTTTTTATCTGTGTTCCGCATTTATATTATCTGTGTTATTGTTATATCTAATGTCCTAAACTATTATGAACCATCGTAGTTTGTTTTATACTGATAATTGGGTATGTCGATGGGAGTAAATAAGATGAAAAATGAAAAGTATATACCACTCCTATCGAGGTAACCAATATTAGTGTAAGGCCAACTACGGATGGCTACTCCTATCCAGCCTTATTCTTCGTAATAATAGACAGTATTTCTTTTAATACTCTTTGTTATTATGAGCATAGAGGTGGGGCGTCACAGTTGGTATCAGAGCTTGGGGTTTATGGACATAATATAAAACTTAACTCGGATGGAACATATGTTACAACTATTGGTCGATGTTTTAATTGTGCTTGAGTCAAAACTAAAGTTTTGAAATTTGGATGAAATTTTTAAATATCTTTATTTAAAAATAATAGTGAAATTGTGTTCTGATGATTTGATTGATTTGTGTTCTGTTTATCAGAGTGCGCAGCGGAAACAGTGAAACTGTCTTCGCTGAGTACAACTGATAATCTTTTTGATTTAAAAAATCAAAATACGAAATTGATATGAATTTCATTTGTTGTTTACATATCTGTAATTATTTTGTTTCTTTGAGAATTTCGAATCCGAATTGAGGATTCGAAGAAATTGCAGATATGTGATTTTTGTTGAAATTTCCGCTGGCTTTCTTTTGTACTAATCACCTATTGATTAGATTTTCCTGTTTTAAATTATCTTCATTGAAGATACCTTCGAATGGTTTCTTTGTTCATTCTGTAGTACGTGCAAAAATTTGAATTGCACGTTACTGCATTTATTTACGTTGAACCGATGCTTGGTTATGAAACGTATTTTGTTGCCGTTATTTTTATAACGAGATTTTTACACCAATGCTAAATTTTTGAAGCACGGTGTTTTGTGACATTTTGATGAATGAAAATTCACTGATATTACATTTTGATGTAAATTGTTTTGATGTGATTTTGACGTTTCAAAATTACTGTCGCTTTGGCTTCAGTAACCGTCATGTTTTAAAAGTGGATTTTCGAGCGGTTATTCCGCAATACTGATTTGTAACCGTTTTTACGGTATTTTGAGAAGTACGATTTCCTTACCGAAATTGTTACTGATTTGCAGTTTTTAATCACGTGATTGGAAAATCGTTTTAAAATGAAAATTGTTTTATAAAATTTTAACAGTTTGCGTTTTCAAAAGAATGAGAAAGCGATTTAAACGATTCAGCAAAATCGAGGATTATGACCCCTTTCTTTTACTGTTTCGCTTAACTCTGGACTTGTCCAGTTGAGAATGTGAATTGTTATTTTTACAAAATAAATAAAAATTGTTTTCAGAAATTTTAACAGTTTGCGCTTTCAAAAGAATGAGAAAGCGATTTAAACGTTTCAGCAAAATCGAGGACTATGACCCCTTTCTTTTACTGATTCGCTTAATTCCGGACTTGTCCGTTTGAGAATGTAAAGTGTATTTTTACAAAATACACAATTTTGCACTTTCAAGGAAACGATGAAGAGATTTAAACGATTTAGCAAAAGTGCGGAGTATGGAACCACAATTTTACTATTTCGGTTGATTCCGGACTCGTTAATTGAATATCTGTTGTTTTGATGATTTTGATGAATTTTTCACTTTCAAGGAAACGATGAAGTGAATCAAACGATTTAGTAAAACACGTGGTATGGGACATGTGCGTTTGCTATTTCGGTTAATTCCGGACTCGTTAATTGAAATATTTGATGATTTCGTGTGCTTTCGAGCCACTTTGTTGGACCTTCGGGTCATTTGTTGGACCTTCGGGTCAAATACCAGTACTAGACCTTCGGGTCATTTGTTGGACCTTCGGGTCATTTGTTGGGCCCCAAAATTATGTTGAGTACTTGGTAGGCTTCGACCATTTGTTGATGCACGTGCGACGAATTAAAAACTCGCCATCTGATGGGATCGATCCAAGCTTTTATGTTGATTTTCTAGTCTTCTTAATTGATTTCTAGATATTTGTTGCTTCCAATTATCTGCAGGTAATTGGATATTTGTTGATATGAGTTCTGTTTATCGTTTTTGATAATTAGATATTTGTTGTTTCTAATTATCGCTTGTGATAATTAGATATTTGTTGATATGAGTTCTGATTATCGTTTTTGATAATCAGATATTTGTTGTTTCTGATTATCGCTTGTGATAATTAGATATTTGTTGATATGAGTTCTGATTATCGTTTTTGATAATTAGATATTTGTTGTTTCTAATTATCTCTTGTGATAATTAGATATTTGTTGATATGAGTTCTGATTATCGTTTTTGATAGTCGGATAATTATTGTTTTTAATTATCGCTTTTGATAATTAAATATTTGCTGTTTTGAGATTTAATTATCGCTTTATTGAATTTGGAATTTGATTATCGCTTGAGATAATCAAATATTTATTGAATTTGGAATTTGAATATCGCTTGAGATAATCAAATATTTATTGAATTTGGAATTTGATTATCGCTTGAGATAATCAAATAATTATTGAATTTGGAATTTGATTATCGCTTGAGATAATCAAATATTTGTTGAATTTGGAATTTGATTATCGCTTGAGATAATCAAATATTTGTTGAATTTGAAAATTTGGTTATCGCTTGTGATAATCAAATAATTGTTGAATTTGAAAATTTGGTTATCGTTTGTGATAATCGAATATTTGTTGAATTTGAAATTTGATTATCGCTTGAGATAATCAAATATTTGTTGAATTTGGAATTTGATTATCGCTTGAGATAATCAAATATTTGTTGAATTTGAAAATTTGGTTATCGCTTGTGATAATCAAATAATTGTTGAATTTGAAAATTTGGTTATCGTTTGTGATAATCGAATATTTGTTGAATTTGAAATTTGATTATCGTTTGTGATAATCGAATATTTGTTGAATTTGAAATTTGATTATCGTTTGTGATAATCGAATATTTGTTGAATTTGAAATTTGATTATCGTTTGTCATAATCGAATATTTGTTGAAATTGAAATTTGAGCATCGTTTTTGATAATTGAATAATTGTTGATTTGTTTTCTGACTGTCGTTTGGATAACTAGATTTTATTGAATCGCCGTTTCTATCTATTTCTGTGAATAATTAGAGTTTATTGATTATGGGATTTGTGGTTTCTAGTTAATTATTGAATAACTAGATATTTGCAGTTGCGATTTGTGATTTGTGTTTCATAATTATCCTTGTTGATAATTATATTTTGTTGTTCTCTAATTATCGTATCGGTAATTAGATATTGCTGTTTTGTGATTTCTGTATTTTAATTATCTAGTTGAAAATTGAAGATTGCTGATAATTGTATTTATCCAGTTTTGCTGTTTTCTGATTATCTACTTGATAATTAGACTTTGTTGAGAATTTGTAACTTTCTTTTATAAAATTGAAAGATTTCTTTGATATTTGTGTTCTCGATTCTTATTTTTCTAGCATAGCCATTTTATGTTAGAAGAATAATCGTTATAGACGACTTTATTTATGAAAATTGTGGGGATGCAATTTCTATAAGGAGGGGAGTCTGTAACAACCCTGGGATTTTTATAACAATGAATTATCGTCAAATGACGATTTATTTGGTGGTTAAGTGCTATTGAAAATTAATCAGTTGAAAATCCTTTTAAATGTTGGTCTAACGGTTATGCGGGCTTTAGAGTTGAATTGGTAGCCCACGCTTTCATTCGTTGTTCTAAGGCCGAGATGATAATAATCCATCGTTTCCCCATTTTCATTCATTTCTCATTTTTCGAAACCCTTAATCAAAATAAATCGAACGAGAGAAAAAGAAAAATGGTGGCGCTCGTTCTCTTCTTCGTCCCTCTGGAAAACTAGGGTTTCAAAAATAAGGGCTGCTCGTCTTTCGCTCGTTCTTCAATTCGATAGCTAGGGCTTTGGAAACTCGAGGGTGCCGACTTCAATCATATCGATCGAACGCTCCATCGATTGTCATGTGCTTCGATTCGTTTTGCAAAGGTGAGTAATTTTAGATTACTCACATCTAATTCGTACTTTATGTAGTGTGATTTTGGGACTTCGGTCACTTTGATTTGTGGTAGTAATTTGGGCTTCGGCCATTTGGTTTTGTTTCGATGCCTGAGATAATACTTTGAATTGCTTAAAACTGCTAATGCACTGGGTTTCATGTGTATAACTGAATTTGTTCCTTTTTTTGTTCGAAACTGCTATGGATTTAAATCGACATTGATTTTGTGGCATTTGTTTTTGGGTTTCGTGACTTTCACTGACTTGATAATTTTTTTTTTTCTTATTCACGACTTCGACTTTCTTTTGTATTATCATAACCTATACTTGGGCATTGGACTTGAACATCTGATACCATTTGGTATCTTTATTTGATTTTGTTCTGTCTCTGGTTTCCCGTTTGTTTCTTTGATTTTGAGACCATTTGTATATATGCTTCTAGTGTTCCTGATCATTACTGCACATGTTGTATATTCTGGAGCTCTCTGTTTTCTTCATGTCGTATATTCACTTTGACTTATTGTTTGAAGTTTCTTTTACATGACACAGTGACCATTTTTGTGATGGTCTTAACTTGTTGCTTACTGCTTGAAGTGGTGCAGTTGCACTTGTACATCTCTGTAGATGTTGCGGTTGCATTTGTGCTTATTGAGACCTTGTTGTAGATATTCATCCTATCACTATCGTAGTTGTTCATCCTGTATGGTTGGATTCTGTTCACTTGATCATGAGTAGTCAGTTGCATTGTCAATTGTAAGACCTGATTGCTTTGTTCCTTTTAACTTGATCATGTTGACATCTGAGCTTATTTGAGACCTGGTTGTTGCAGTTGCAGTCCATCTCTTTAGTTGCTGCACTGTGTTTCATTTGTACATCACTGTGCTTTGTTTTCATTTGTGCACTCCACTGCCTTGTGCATTTGAGTTTGATCACTTTGTTTGGTCTTCACACTGACCATACTGCACTGTTGCTTGTTTCGATGCTATGTTTTGGATTGTTTGATTGTCTCCTTCGTTGATTTGTGTTGCAGTGATATTGAACTTGAACTATACATGTTCACTACTATTGCACACATGTTTATTTTATGATAGATTTGGTTTGTCTCAGCTTCACTGGTTTTCAATTCTCTGTTGTAATTCTTGGAGCCTGCTTTGCACGCTGGCGACTTGATTATTTCTTTTGACCCGTAATTCAAAACTTGACTATTTGCCTGTAGTCTTCATATATGTACAATTGTTTCGGTTGGGATTTCTGTTCATTTGAACTTGTTCATGTTGGCCCTGAATTCATTTGTCTTGTGTGGCCAATTTTGGTTGCACTGTTGGTTGTTAATGTAGCCTGATCATTTGGGTCATTTTGATGTATATACAGTCTTCATTATTCTTGTATCTGCATTTCATATGCTTGTGCGTTTTGAACTGGTGCACTTGTAACCAGATGCACTCGAGTCTCTTTAGTCTCTTGGTTGTACTGAGTCTTGGACAGTTTCAAATGCCATGTGCAGTTTGATATGCATCATCACTAGTGTACATATTTCGTATTCTCTTAGTTGAAGCTTTATGCTGCTGCACTGCCTTTGTTCTCGAATCTGATACATTGCATTGATGCTTTGTACCCATTTGCATTTGATCAATTTGCTTCACTGGTGACCAGCTTATTTTCTAATGAGGCTGATCTGCGTCTTTTTCTGTTGAGTGTTGTAGTGCCATATACTTGGTGCTCTCACCTTCAGTTTGCTATTTCACCATGCCTTGCTTTGTGACATGTTGAACTTGTTTCACTCGTTGCCTCTGATCTTGTTTAGGATTGTTTTGAGTTGTTTTGTAGTGGCGAGGCAGTACACGTTAGCGTGTACTGCAGCCCTAGCAGGATTGACAGATTTAGTTGACATTTCGATGGTTAAATGGTTTCGTTGATTCAATTCAATATTTTGAAGTTGTATTTTGAAATGGTTCATTTTGAATTGAGTTGGATCTGTTGGCTTTTGGATTCATTGACTTTCTAAGTATTTGATAGACTGTATTGGCGAGGCAGTACACGTTAGCGTGTACTGCAGCCAAGCAGCATTGATGTTTTGCTGACATTTCGATTGTTTAAATTGATTGTATTGCTGATTTGTTGTTTAACACTGTCTAGTGTTATATCTGCGGTTATCCGATTCTTTTATCGAGAAATCGGATATACGATATTTCTGTGACTGTCGTCTATCTGATATTTGATTATTATTGCTTCTATGCACTAATAACTGAGTTTGAATTAGACTGACCCGTGTATTATTTTCTTTTGAATGTAATACTCGGGTCAGACCCGAGTTATTTCAGGTTGTAGATTTTCTTCTTTGAGTTGCTATTCAGGATATGAAGACTTTTCACATCTTCTGAAGTTGTCAGTGTCATTTTGTAGTAGTCGTGTCATTGTATAGAACGTTATGTATTCATGTATATTAGTCGATAATGTACTTGTATATATATAACTTCTAGAGTCGACAGTTGTAGTTGTATCATATGTATTGTGTCAACTATGTTGTAACTGACATCAGTTATATATATATGAGACTTTTGTTTTTATCTGTGTTCCGCATTTATATTATCTGTGTTATTGTTATATCTAATGTCCTAAACTATTATGAACCATCGTAGTTTGTTTTATACTGATAATTGGGTATGTCGATGGGAGTAAATAAGATGAAAAATGAAAAGTATATACCACTCCTATCGAGGTAACCAATATTAGTGTAAGGCCAACTACGGATGGTTGGTCCTATCCAGCCTTATTCTTCGTAATAATAGACAGTATTTCTTTTAATACTCTTTGTTATTATGAGCATAGAGGTGGGGCGTCACACTTGGATTTGGCATAAAATATTTGGGCATTTGAATTTAAAACTCTTATCTGGACTTTCAAAACTTGATCTAGTAAGAGGTCTTCCTAAAATGGATTTTAAAGTAGATAGTATATGTAATGCTTGTCAATTAGGAAAACTTAGAAAGAGTTCATTCAAATTGAAAGATATGATTTCAACTTCAAAACCTCTTGAGTTACTTCATTTGGATCTGTTTGGTCCATCTCAAATTCAGTCAAAATCATAGTAAATATGTTTTTGTAATTGTAGATGAATATTCTAAATTTACATGGATAATTTTTCTGAAACATAAAAGTGATGCTTTTGATTTATTTAAAACTTTTGCAAAAAGAATTCAAAATCAACTTTCTTTAAAAATCAAAACTATTCATAGTGATCACGGTGGAGAATTTGAAAATGAAAATTTTGAGAATTTCTGTATTCAGAAAGGAATAACTCATAGTTTTTCTTTTCCAAGAACTCCATAACAAAACAGAGTGGTATAGCGTAAAAATAGGATGATTCAAGAGTATGCAAGAACTATGCTTTCAGATAGTAAATTACCAAGAAATTTTTGGGCTGAAGCAGTCACTATAGCTTGTTACATTTTGAATAGGATTTTAATTAGACCTCTAACCAAAAAAACACCATATGAACTTCTTTTCAATAAGAAACCATAGGTATCTTATTTTAAAGTTTTTGTAAGTAAATGCTTTATTCTAAATACAAAGGACAATTTGGATAAATTTGATCCTAAATCCAACAAAGGAATCTTTATCAGATATTCTAATAGAAGTAAATCATACAGAGTTTTCAATTTAAAAACTAACACCATTGAAGAAACAATGCATGTATCTTTTGATGAAAATTTCAAAGATTTTGTTCAAATAAATGATGAAGATGATTTTGTTACTTTAAATAAGGAATCAAATGAAACAAATTGTGAAACTATTCATCCTAATAACAGGATCAGGCTTTTAAAAGATCTCCTATAGAAAATATACTAGGAAATATTGAATCTATTATTAGAACTAGAAATCAACTAAACAAGATGAGTAATGTATCTTTTATATCAACCATTGAACCCAAAAATCCAAAGGAAGCATCATCTGATAATTCATGGATTCTTGCTATGCAAGAAGAACTGAATCAATTCACCAGAAATGATGTATGGGAACTTGTTCCTAGACCTGAGGACAAAACTATAATAGGAACTAGATGGGTTTATAAAAATAAAATGAATGAACAAGGTGAGGTCGTTAGAACTAAAGCTCGGTTAGTCGCGCAAGGTTATTGTCAAGGAGAAGGAATAGACTTTGATGAACCTTTGCACCCGTAGTAAGATTAGAAGCCATTAGAATTGTACTTGCTTTCGCAAACCACAACAATTTCAAATTATTTCAAATGGATGTCAAAAGTTCCTTTTTAAATGGTTTTGTTAAAGAGAATGTTTATGTTGAACAACCTCCACTTTTTGAAGAAGAAAAGTTTCCAAATCATGTTTACAAATTAAAGAAAGCTTTATATGGTCTGAAACAAGCTGCTAGAGCCTGGTATGACAGACTAAGATCTTACTTATAACAATCAAATTTTTAAATTGGTAGAGTAGATAATACTCTTTTTATTAAGAAAGTAAAAATGATATCCAATTAGTACAGATTTATGTAGATGATATCATTTTTGGATCAACAAATAATGAAATGAACAAAGAATTTTCTGAAATAATGACAAAAAACGTTTGAGATGAGTCATATGGGTGAACTTACTTTCTTTTTAGGATTGCAAATAAAACAATTACATAGTGGTATTTTCATTAGTTAAGAAAAGTATGCTAGGGATCTAGTTAGTAAGTTTGGTTTGACCACTGTGAGTGGAAAACCCACTCATATGGCAACCAATAAAGCCTTGAATAAAGAAGACATGTCAAAAGATGTTGATCACAAACTATACAGGGGAATGATTGGACCGCTACTCTATATAACTGTGAGTAGGCCTGATATCATGCATAGTGTCTGTCTTTGTGTGAGATACCAATCTCAACCCAAAGAAACCCATTTAAAAGCTGTTAAACGTATCATAAGATATGTTAAACAAACTTTAGACTATGGCCTATTTTACCCTAAAAATGATTCATTTGTTTTAATCTCATATTGTAATGCCGACTATGATGGTTGTAAATCAGACCGAAAAAGTACAAGTGGAACTTGTCACTTTTTAGGACATTCTCTGGTTTTCTGGTTTAGTAAAAAGCAAAATACTGTCTCGCTATTAACAACTGAAGCAGAATATATGCAACAGATCGTAAAGGATTTTGGATTAAATATTTCAAAATTACCAATTTATTGTGACAATACAAGTGCAATAAATTTATCCAAAAATCCTACTCATCATGCCAGAACCTAACATATTGACATCAAACATCATTTTCTCAGAGATAATTTAAGTAAAGAGATTATTTCTCTTGAATTTATCAACACTGAGAATCAAATAGCGATATTCTGACCAAACCCTTGAATCTATCAACCTTTACTAAATTAAGAAGAGAACTAGGTATTTGTTCTATAACTGAGATATAGAATATATATATAGTAACATATATATTTAAATAAATAGAGAAAAACAAAATTGTCAAAATTTTCAAAGGGATGTCGACATTACTCTACCCCCCATGTCAACATACAACGGTCAGATTTGAAATTTTGATTTACCCTGTAAAATTAGTTTGGTGGTTATATAACCACAATATTTCGAATTCATCTGTCTTGTCACTTCATTTTCTCTATAATAAACTTCTGAAAATACAAAGTAATGAGCTCCTCTTCTAAATCAAACCAAAATGCAACCATTTCCTTCCCTTCTCCTAATTTTGGTCCATTCCAACATACTACATTGGCTCGAGTAATGAAGATCAAGGAAATTATGAAGGATTCTCTGCAAATGCTGACTGAATTACAAGTCATGCAAATAAGGATGGCAAAGGAACAAGAGAAACAAGGTAAGATTCTTAGAAATTTGCAAATTCTAATGGATAATCATGCAGCCCCTATTGTGATTGAAGATGATTCCTCTAACATACGTATTCATAATCCATTAGAGGATGACGAAGAAGAAGAGGAAGAAGCGCAAATGGATGAGGACGATAATGTTGTTTGCGTTGGAGAAGTCTGTTTTGACAAAAATGGTAATTTGGTCGAACAACATGGAAACTTTTATCTCTATTACCCTAATTGTTCGATTCACAAGTCACCAATTGTCAAGGACTCTCGTTAGATTGTTATTATATTAATGTTTTTATATTTTGTGTACTTGTATATATATTTGTGTCTATGTTCCATATATATGTGTAATGTAACATCATATATAATAAAATCAGATTTATGTTTCGCTTATTATACTTCGTTATTAGCATTTAGTTCCATAGTATTAGTTTAAGGGGGAGTTATGTAGTTTAGGCTTTGTTTTTGTTGATGACAAAGGGGAAGAATTATAAAAGAGGATAGTTAGGATGTTAGTTAGGCTTAGATTAAGGGGTAGTTGTTGGAATAAGGGGGAGTTGTTAGAATAAGGGGGAGTCAGAGTAGAACTAGAGTTTGGTGGAGTATATTTTATAAACATAGGTTGTCATCATCAAAAAGTGGGAGAATGTTAGTTCCTGAGATGATGGTTTTGATGACAACAACCTTAGGACTTGTTATAAAATATAAATACTAATATCTTTGTCTAGATATATGTATATGCAGGATATATATATATATATATATGTAGGCACTGAGAATGAAGACCGTACAGTATAGAGATTCAAGACCAACGAATTCAAGATTGTAGAAATCAAGACGGAAGACTCATGAGTATCAAGATTATCAAGAATTCAAGATATCAAGATAAGTAATAGAGTCTAGATTTATGTTAAAACTTCATAATAACACTAAAATATTTATCCGGATTTTAATTGTGGAATGAAGTGTACCTTCTCTTTATAATAGTAGGATGGAACCCAAGACCTCTTTAGTGGGATGGAACCCACGACCTTCTCTAGTGGAATGGAATCCACGAAATTTTCAAAATGACTTATTTTTAGATTTTTTCAAAACTAACTTTTTCAAAAGACATCTCTCTCTCTCCCGGTTTAAATATTTTAGCCTTAATTCAAAAACTATTTTTAATCATATTAATTTCAAAATCATTTCTTGTTTTTAAACTATCTCCTGGTTTTAATGTTTTAGCTTTAATCTCAAAATATTTATATATTTAGTTTTTATTACTTTTATATTTCGTAAGATCACTTTTCAAAGGTTTTTATAATCATAAAGTATACTCAAAATAGTTTACAAAGTTCTAAGATTGTTTCGACAAACTTTAGATAGAAAATCTCTTTTAAAACAAAAATCAATTTTCAAAAAATTACTAGGGGATGTCGACATGCCTATACCCCCTATGTCGACATGGTAGCCGTAGATTTTAAAATTCAAATTTTCAAAAGAAATGTCTATTCTCCATAACCTTTCACAAATGGACATGACCGTTATTTTCCTATATATACCAGTTGTTTTCAACGAATTTTAAGATAATTTTTCTTCATTTCTTCACTCCTTCTCCAATCAAATATTATCTTATATTTCAAATGCTTTAACAAAATTCTGCTGAAATACTAAGTGAATCAAACTCGATCGTCTCTAGTTTGATTCTCTGCCACACTCTCTCAAAGATCTCGGTGCTATTCAGAGTTATAGGATCATTTGTAATCAAAGATTGAAGTGTGTCGAGTCTCTCTCTATCAAAGTGCGATTGGAAATGGTGTGATTGTGGTCCGTAAATCAATTGGGTGTGATTGTAGCCCGTAAATCAATTAGGTAATCTTATAGCCTGGTTAAATCAAAAGAGTTTGCCCTGAACTCGGAGACAGGAGGGTGTATCTCGTGGCCTTGAAATTGAGGTTGTAATATCGACATTATATTTGAAAAGAAATCTGCACAAGAAATTTAGTGGAACTGGATGTAGGGTAACTCCGAACCAGTATAAAATCTCGGTGTGTTCTTTCCTTTACTGCTTTTATTTACTATTTTCATCTGTGTCTGGTATTGTCTCTGTGTTTGTGAATTGCATCTGTTTGGGTTTAATTTGAAAAGATTTCAAAATGATTCATAAAATTAATTAAACAGTATTCACCCCCCCTCTAGCGTTAATTCTGCCTTAAGATCCGTAATCCGCATTTCCTATAAAAGTTGATTCCAAAAATAACATGGAAATTAGGACTTTTTGTGAAGAAAAGAAAATCTGGAATAAAATCTAACCAAAAACAGCCTAGGCATCTATCTATATATATGAGAAAAAATAAAATTAGAAATTAGTTCAAAGTACCTTTTATAGAATTTGTGAAGACATTGGGCTGTCAATTAAACATACTAATATCAAGTATGGAAGAAAAGTATTATTTATTTTCCCACAAAACTCATTATTTATTTTTCAGATAATTACATATATTTGTTTAAATAACTGAAGTAAACTTTCCAATTTATCATTAATTGAAAAATAAGATATGAATGAACGATACTAATTAATTATAAAATTTATAGCACAAAAAAATTTATTTATTACTTCGTACTTTACTTTTTTAGTTATGCTCTTCATATATTTTGAGATTTTGCATGTTTCCAAAGTTAAAATTATAGATCTTGAATATTTATATATTTGAAACTCAGATTAACTCTTCTTTAAAAAAATTCTATAAAATTTGAATTTCAATAAACTTTTAATTGAATCAGAGTTTAAGTTTGGTTTTGTTTCGGTCCCTATTGAAACCGAAACAGGACGATCGGAATCTCGGTGCTTCGATCGTAACCTCAAACCTTGGTTTAAATACATAAAAAACCCAAAAAGGTAAAAAAGAAATAGATTGAATCAAAGAGGTTAACAATACAAAATGCTCCATCAACGTCAGAACCACTAAAAACTCGCTTCTATATAGATATAAAAGATTCCTAACTTGGAGGGAAAACATTTTGTATTAATATAAATAGTATGGTCTTTATTCACCTATAGTTCATGATGCTTTATCACACTATACTACAATTATTTTATTACCTTCATTCAGCTTTAAGACCATACATTTTCTTGGCACAAAGATAAAAATGCAACCAATTCACCCTTATATGTTTTTCGATGAAGTACACCAAATTTGTTTCTCAAGAAAAGGTGTGAAAGGACAAAATAAGTAGCAGTTAGCAAACATCCTATTTATATTGATGAAAATTAATACACTCAAAGAGAATGACTGGAAGAAAAACTTCTAATAAATATATAAATTAAAGCTATATATTTAGAATGCCATTTAAATATGATTTATTCATGTTATATAAGTTGAACTTATGTGCATGTAGAGCCATTAAGAACAAAAGGCATGAGCTCGTTAATCCTCCCAATATATATTTCCAATAACCACTATATTCACCACTTGCATTTTAGTGTTTTGTATTTAATTCATTTAAGCATGAAATGGAAAAAATGAGATGACCATCCTTGTAGCGACTAAGCTTAATGAAAAGCAATATATATGAATGATAATGTGAATACCTGTAAATTATCAGATATATATTAATCACATACCATAGATATAAATGAGCTTAGATGTGAAACGTTGGTAAAATGGGACTAAAAATTGTAAAATCACTACAGTTTAACTAAATTTGCACCTCTATTAGTAGATTGCGAAACAACAGAGATATCATGGAATATGAGAATACAAAGAAGACACGTTGCCAACATAGATTTTAGCGGGCCAATTTGTTGTATGTTGTAAGTAATAAGATAACATGTGTATGAGTTCAATCATATGTCTAGTCAACTATAAAAAATACTTAATCGGGACCAAGCACATCTTATCGCCTCTAATCTACTTGACATATAATTTTTTTGAGTTGAAATAGAAATTTAGTTGGATATACAATGGAAATGGGTTCATGTTTCAAACAAATGCAATTTTCCAAAGAATGCATTTATTCAATGTATAGAGGTAATATGAACACACCATTGGTTTATTGATGTTTAAGATATCCTTTAGGATGTCCTGGAAATGAAGTCTTCCTGAGAACAAACAAATAAGTTAATGATTAAAAAATATATTCATTGCAACTGATATTTATAACTTGCACATATATTGGCTGATCTCATATGAGATAGGACTTAAGTTACGAATGTTCTTATGGTTGTTATTTAGGGCAGCGATTTGTTTAAAGTCTTTAAGATCTGACTGAGGTGCATCGTAAATGCAAATAGTAATATTTTCTACATGACAAAGTTAGCTAATGCATATCATCATCACTTTGTTCGAATGAAAGTGCGAAAATGTGAACTTGTGACTTGGTTTATAAGGTGTGTGTACACAAACGATAGCTCTCTGTTAAAATATATTAAAAAGGTTAATTTATAGTGTTCGACATACATTTTATTCCTTATATATATAATTGTTGAGAATTCATCAGACATAACTAAAACCTAACAAATGCATGATATAATTGAAAGGTAGTACTTTATGGAGCTGGATATTATTTGAACCGAAGCACAAATTTGTATAAAAGGGTCTATTAGATGAGAATGTTGATTGCATTCAATTTTTACTACCATTATCTTAAACCTTTTTCATCTAATATATGTTCATTGTTGGTATAGGCAAAAAGAACATAGTTTAGATTCCATGATAGAACACCTAAAGGATGGATGTTGGAGTGGTTTATGAATTCCTTGATTAATAGAGGGAGTGGCAGTAACCCATTCACTGAACCTAGAATTATGGATATTACTCTCGTGCATACATTTTAGGTGGGAATAGAGACATACTGAACAAATAGTCGACTTTTAAGAACCAACATCCATGACTTGACAACGTATATACATTTTATTTACATTTTGAATGTAGACAATGTTATATAATAATAAAAAAGTAACATTTTCTATTTCAGATAAATTCAAAGTTCACCCAGAAAGCAAGAATGAAATTAAAATCTAAGTCAATGTTTAGCCAAAATTACCCGTATGCAATAGAGCCCCAAATAACAACTAATTTTCAGCTATTGTCGCATCAATTTGGTAACATGTTTAACTATTGGTAAAGTAAACAAACTAAAATGTGATTTATTTTAATATGAGAAAAACATATATTTATGTATGCTTGAACATGCATCGATCATTAAGCTAAAAATTAACCAAGAGAAAATGAGAAGAAAAGCTAACTTTAGCAATGGTTTCACCATAATCAATAAGTGATAAACAATGTCAGCTGGTTAGGTGGCCCTCTCATCAAATTTAGCAATAGTTTCACCATGATCAGTAAGTAATCATTGCGACTCAAAATGCAGTGAGATTATTGGAACATTAGTTTGGTAATTGTATAAATTTTGTCATTCTTAAAAATTATAAGAAATAACTCATTATAATATAATGTTTCAATCATTATTCAAATGACATTTCAGTAGCAAATTCTCTCATTGTTAAGAATTTTGTGGACAGTGAGATCCGGATGAAATCAAAGTAAAAAAACAAAACTGAAATAATGGCTATGGGAGAAAATGTAACGTTTCGGATCTTTCGACGCTCGAAAATCGACATCAATACGTCCACTGTATCAAATGTCGCGCAATCGAATGCCGGAAAACCAAACCATTAGGGTTAAAAAGAAGAGGTAGAAGAAGACAGAAGAAAAGAAAGAACAGAAAAACAGAAACATAAACAATATCAGAATCTCACATTCGCAGCGGAACAATATATAATAGATAATCACTAGTCCTTTAAACAAAGAACTATATCAGTCTATACAATACAACAATGAGAGTCAATATACAACTCAATACAACAATGGACAGTTATATAAACTTGTCCCAATATAGAATACACAGCGGAATAAGTAATATCATATACAAGTGATACGTCTCGCCATCCAGCTCGCCACTTGAGCTCCACAGCATCTCCTGAATATCCAGAATGACCTGAAAACCTGACTCTAGGCTGCCCGTATGGTAAATTATGGGCACCTAGAGTTTAGGAAGGGAACAATAAACTCCAGGTCAGTCATGGGACTGGTGTGGGAACTAAAAACAGTTATTTGCACAAAGAAATAAAAAGTAATCCACAATGACTTTGAAAATGAAACTACCATAAGGCCTCCCGCCACACACACAATGCAAACGCAGAATTGGAGGAGATTTCTCCTTATGATAGTCAAAAATGCTTACTACGCAAATTCATTGGATATTATTACTAGTGTATAGTGTAGAAAACATTTCGAAAGTATAATATTAATCTTAGCCAGCATAGACATTCCAAACTATGCCTACTATAGCTACCATCTAAACAGTGGTGACCACCATAAGTAAATGGCAGGTTCTACAACTAAAACCGTACAGGGTTCGTATTGGAAATTGGATTTCCAATAAATGGTCAGGCTAAGGAACTTCCTACTGCCATATGGGTACGCCTCTGGCGGGACGTCCCGAGAAACCAACCTGGCTCTCTGCCAACACAAGGCCGGGTTACCTCTTACACTAGATAACTACTACACGAATATGCCACCCCCCGGTCCTTTGGGACCTTTATCCGAGGCGCCTCAACAAAACAACAATCACACAGTAAATGAGATTGGAGTAACCACATAGGTTAAATACCATGGCTACATACCTGATACCAACCTTTTTCAGAAGGAAATGACATACCCTAAAGGGAGCGACCCTCATAACCTTGCCGCATCATTCCTGTTTCGACCATTTCCGGGGTGTGAGGTCTGACGAAGTCTCGTCCATAAAGCTACGCTTTTTCCACAAAGCCATGATTTGATCACAAATGATCAATAAATGATCAACACACAGCAACACTCAGCATGCCACATTACCAAATTGGTAATATATCGCTAATAACATTCAACTACATAACCTCTGAGCTCGTACATCTTAGAGAAGGGTGTTAAGCTAAGAGAATAAATTCTCCACCACCAACGGAAATGTATTTGAAAGAAATCTGCTTTATATCTCAAAGTGTGATGTCAGACATGTAACCATACAAGTCTGTTCCGGGTTCGAACAGAACCGAAGGCACTTCCAAAGAAGCCTTTGCAATCCGGGTATTCACAATCCCGATCGAACTTCCCATCACAAAGGAAATCTCTATACCATAGCTAACGGTGCAGAGACAATCGATAGGTCATCCTATCGTTTTCACAAATACCCGGTCTTCACCACCGGTCTTCAAATGTTATCCATATCGTCATATCACTTATTCGGAATGGGTTATATGACACAAAGGTCCTTTCTCGGCTAAACCGAATAGTGAGCACAATATTTAAAACATATGGATATAGGGATTTCAATTAAGTCACAACTTATTACCCAAATCCTTTCCTTTAAATGGTTTAAAAAAATTACCATTTTAAATCTTTAAACAAAAAGATTTACTTCACAAAGTTCACCCAATTCCACAAAGATTCATTTACAGATTCCCAAATCATTTCCCATTTCAATTGGATTAACCCATTAAATCTTTAAATCAAGATTTAACTTATAGCTTTCAAAACTATTCACAATTCAAGTCTTTTATAATATAAAAGATACACCTTTTAAAATCTTCTTTGATTTCAAGATAAAACTTAATCATCTTCACAAAAATTAATTCATAGTTTTTTCCAAACTATTCACAATTTCATTTCAACTTGAAATGTTTCGATACAAATTGGAAATCTTTTCACTTTATGAAAGCTATTATTATTTGAAAAAAGATAGTTTTCGTTTTGGGAAAAACTGGTTACAATTACACAGGTTAAAGCCATCCAGGTATAAAACTTGAATATAAATTTAAATTTCCAAAACCATATTTTAAATGGTTAAAAACCCATATAAACACCTTTTACACTTGTAAAATATTTTAGACCATAATTCCCAATTCATTGAATTCAATTTCAAGTATTGAATTCAAAATTTAAATCAAATGATTTAAATTCCAATTTTTATTAAGTTATTTAAAATAACTCTTATTTTTGAATCTCATTTTCAAAAACTTTCAATTCCAATTTCCAAAACTAATTTGGATTCAAAAATTCAACCATTGGTGTGTGTATGGTGTAGTCCAGGGGTTTAACACAATAGAGCAACAACATTCAACCATCACAGATCAGAACATAGAAATATAGTTCATAAGCAGTATAAACTATAACGCTTATCTTTAATTCACAGATCACAGATATTCATATCATAGATAAATAGATCATAAATCACAACACAGAACAGGATATATCACAAAGCATCACATATTTGGGATATTAAATAATTCAACATCCAATACGATTCAAACATCCATAAGTAGGATTACTTTAATTATCTGACTAATTTAAATCAGGTAAATTTCTATGAATAAATTTTACTAGTTATGGTAAATTAATAATCAATTAATTACAAAAACATTTATTAAATTATCCTTTAATTGATCATAAACTAACCCTTAATTAATAACTAATACTTAATTAATTATCCTTAATTAATTACCAAAATCGATAAAATTTCCTTATAAATTTCCAAAGTTATTTCCTTTTTAAAATAAATTTCTTTATCTCTTCAAATCTATTCAAAAATCCAACTTTTAAATAAATTCTTCAACTTATAAATAATATTAATCGAAATCCATTTATTAAGCCATTTTTCCCGTAATTTGGAATTTAATTCAATATGCTTAAAAAATAAAACTTTATCTTTTTTTCAAAACTCCTTTTTAATTTATCCAATTCTCAAAAATAAATTTTACTATAAACAACTTGAATTTTTTTTAAAAAATCTGATTCTATTTATTTCTGGAATCTAACGATACCAAAAATATATTCGGCTAAATTATAGCCTTCAACGATTTCAATCACTAAGATTTTCACACACAGATTATAAATAATCAACACACAATATATGAAATAAACTCAATATTTGAGGAATCCAGTTGGATCCCTCCAACCCGTTTCCCTGCATCCACAGATATTAGCACAATACTAATTCCACTTCGAGGTGGAATATCGCGGTATATGGGATTTATAAAATACTATCCGCTATTTTGCGGCGCAATAGGGTCTCATCCGCTATATAATGCGGGAAATCAACTCCAAATACATATATAATACCAATTCCACTTTACGGTGGAATATCGCGGTATATGTTTTTAATATAATAACCTCCGCTTAATATGCGGCATATATGGTCTATTTTATTTCAATAAATGACAACCATCAATCCAAACACACAATCAACCCTATCAACAATTTTAAATCTAACTATTTAAAATTTAAATCGAAACACAATTCGATTGAGTGAGAAGTTCTCACCTTGAGTTTCCGATAACAGTTGTAGTGTTTCGTTCCGAATAAAATTAAACAAGCGTTAAATTTTACCTGAAATTCACACTAGTTCCAATTAATTCCAATTCAGATCCATTGCATAATTCTCGTCGATACGGACCCAACGCAATTCGTTTCGTGCGAAACGGACCTCGTATCAAAAAGATATGATGTTTTTAAAGTTATACGAATTATTATATATTTAAATTTACAATTTCTTTTTAAATTTAACCTCAAATCGCATCTGGGCCATTGATTTCGTTAGCATCGGATCTCGGCCGCGTATGCTCTTCTTCTCCAGGTAAATCACGCACGCAACAACAAACCCATAGCCGCCCTCATCTCGCAATTATCGAGCCACCCAAACGACCTTCAGACCGATCGAACGACACCAACGCGAGCGCCCATGCGAGACACGCCACCACCGATGACAGCTCGAAGCTCGATCGTTTCTCGGCCTCGAATTTTGTGCATGAACCGTATGCGAACGCATGCAGTTTGAAGCCTCCACACGATGCCATTTCAGATCTCCACCGTTGAAATTATAGAGCTCGATATGCTCTTCATTTTTGTAGTTAAAACATTTTGCTAAATGTCAACGGATCATGAGATATTTAGGGAAGAAGATGGCGATTTTCTGGCCATTGTTTTGAATGTAGCGGCTGCTGTAAAGAAAATAGAGTTTCGGCCCGTATAACGTATATATATACGTATATAAATAATAATAATTTAATATTGAATCATTTTTAACGACTTTTCCAAACGAACTCCAAATCACACGTGCCGCCTGGCGTTCATAAGGTTTAACCCGCATTCCGGACATAATGGAATATGTTTCGGAGGCTAATTCGATCATATTTGCTAGTTACGGAAATAAACGATCAAATTTAAATTAAATCGATTAAAATGATTTCTACGCGTTTTGGCTTGCCCCGGACAAACCGTAAGCCTGATTGACACGAAATTTGCAATCTTATAATAATTTAACATTACGGATCCGATGAAACTGCTTTTGTCGAAATCCGAGACTGTTTGAAAAATGGCTATTTTTACTCGTTAATTAAATATTAAAATATTCAATTTTCTACAAATTAACTTTTAATCCAATTTTAAAAGTTCTATAACATCATTCAAACTCCAATATGATTTAAATATAACTTTATAAATCATTTTTAATTAGATTAAACCCAATTTCCAATTATAATTTCAAATATTTAATTATTGATTTGATTATCCAATTAAATCACTATATTCGAATTTTAATTCATTCAGCTTACAAATTTCACTTGTTAATATTTAAAATCAATGAAATATACGAATTTCAAATGACAGAAATTCTGGGTCGTTACAATCTTCCCCCCTTGAAAGAATTTCGTCCTCAAAATTGCCAAGTAAGAAAATTGCCTCAAATTCATTAACTTTTCAAAAAAATCCACTTAGTGAAAATTTTATATTCACCTTTTCCAAAACCTTTAACTTCAATCAAAACAATGGTTTCCATTTTCTAGTTCAATTCCTACGTTTTATTACAACTTGGGAAAACGACTTTCCGTTAACAAAATTTTTCCAAAAGTTCAAAAAATTTCTTACTCACAAAATTACCTCTTACACTAGGTAACTACTACACGAATATGCCACCCCCCGGTCCTTTGGGACCTTTATCCGAGGCGCCTCAACAAAACAACAATCACACAGTAAATGAGAATGGAGTAACCACATAGATTAAATACCAGGGCTCCATACCTGATACCACCCTTTTACAGAAGGAAATGACATACCCTAAAGGGAGTGACCCTCATAACCTTGCCGCATCATTCCTGTTTCGACCATTTCCGGGGTGTGAGGTCTGACGAAGTCTCGTCCACAAAGCCACGCTTTTTCCACAAAGCCATGCTTTGATGATCACAAATGATCAATAAATGATCAACACACAGCAACACTATGACGCCCCACCTCTATGCTCATAATAACAATGAGTATTAAAAGAAATACCGTCTATTATTACGAAGAATAAGGCTGGATAGGAGCGACCATCCGTAATTGGCCTTACACTAATATTGGTTATCTCGATAGGAGTGGTATATACTTTTTGTTTTTCATCTATTATTTATTTACTCCCATCGACATATCCAATTATCAGTATAAAACAAACTACGATAGTTCATAATAGTTTAGGACATTAGATATAACAATAACACAGATAATAGAATTGCGGAACACAGATTTACAAAAATCTCATATATATATATAACCGATGTCAGTTACAATATAGTTGACACGATACATATGATACAACTACAACTGTCGACTCTAGAAGTTATATATACAAGTACATTATCGACTAATATACATGAATACATATCGTTCTATACAATGACCCGACTACTATAAAATGACACTGACAACTTCAGAAGATGTGAAAAGTCTTCAAATCCCGAACAGCAACTCAAAGAAGGAAATCTACAACCTGAAATAACTCGGGTCTGACCCGAGTATTACATTCAAAAGAAAATAATACACGGGTCAGTCTAATTCAAACTCAGTTATTAGTGCATGGAAGCAATAATAATCTCAAATAGATGACAGTCACAGAAATCACGTATATCCAACTTTCGATACGAGAATTGGATAACGACAGATATAACACTAAGCAGTGTTAAACGACAATCAACAAACCAAATCAGAATACAACTCCAAAACAATGAAATTAACCAACGAACAATTCAACAAATCGAAACATCAGTTTAAAACTGTCAAATCTGATAGGGCTGCAGTACACGCACGCGTGTACTGCCTCGCCACTATCGCAGGAGAAACGCAAAGACTCAGTGAATGTCACAATTGTTCATAAGGTCAAACCCCGAAATCGGGTTCAACTCAAAGAAGTTCGAAAACAAATCCAAACATCTCAAGTGGCCAAGGCGGCTAATTCATATACCAGCTACCACGCACAACTGAAAATCGTAAACTGTAGCCACCACTAGATATGAAGATAGAGTGATCAAGGTAACATGAAGTGCTACCCAACCACCAAATCAGATAAATGGTGATGATGATAAGAATGCAGCAATTCCAAGTTTCTCTAAACTCAACAATTCGAAAATCATAGTACAGACAACTCAAATGCACAAAGACAAAACATGCACATACATGAATCAGAGCAATCAGGCTCAACAAGGTAAAGATGCAACAAAAATGAAACTGTAGAGGACCAGTCACTAATATCATGACTCAACTGCAGAACGACTCAACTCGAATGACCACGTGCGCAAGGCAGTGGTACAGCATGAAGACAGCAAAATGATGGTGAAGGCATCAAAGGTATGCCAAACTGAAAGCACAAGTGCAATTAGAAACAAAACCAAATGCATATCTGACAATACAGCAAATTTCAAATTTCAGAAAGCAAAGGCAACATAACTCAAAAATCAGTTTCACTTAGTTAGATAGTTCGATCAAAGCCACAAGACAGTGTCGAACCCAAATACACATGGCAGAAGGGAGTTTACAGTGCAAGTTTGCACGAGTTCAGAAAATAACAAAAGTAGGGGAATCACAATCAAACAAGGCCAAAGAAGCACGGAAGTGGAACCACAACATAATCAATAAAAGATACCAAGAAATGGTAACCCATAAATTCACAATTCAACATGATGCCAGAACAAGCTCAAATGCATAAAGGCCTAGTAACTACACCACCAACCATACTATATGCAAGTACAATGGTGATGCAGATGCAGTACAGTGAAGTATAAAAAAACTCAAACGAATACAGACTGCAATAGTAAAAAAAAGAGAAAGAAAGAACTATGCAATGCTCATGCTCAAAGATAAAGCCATCAAATGAAACAGTGCCAATATGGACTGCCCAACAGGCTCAAAGCCAGTGTACAACAAAAAGACAGGTAAACCCGTATATGCTATATAGAACAATAGGGTAATCAAACAAGCATATCAGTTAATCAAGTTTCAAGTTAGAAATCAGAACTCACACATCGATACAGAGTCGTAAAATCGAGATGAGTTAAATTGCCCATTTCACAAATATGTACGAGCTCAAAACGAGGGGTTCAAACCCTAATTAAACAAGACATCAATGACTAAATCAAGTAAAAACCCCAGTCACGAAATTCGAACTGTATAATCGAAGTCAAGATAGCCACAAAATAGTATGAATTAGATGTGAGTCGAACTCACCATTTCTCGACGAGGCAGTGAAGCCAAAGCTTTAACATGCGAAGCGAAGGCGACTCGATCAATTGAGGAGCAGCCGTGCAAGGCGATGTAACTCTCGATCGACAAAAGAAACGAATGCCACTTCAAAGCATCCCGAAGTCGAATGATGAAGAAGGGTAGCCATTAATTGTGAAGCCCTAGTTTTTGCAGAGGAATGAAGAACGATCGAAGAAGAAGAACGAAAACGAGATGCCGCCACCATTTATTTTCTTTGTTCGATTTTTTTGTTTAGGGTTTTCCAACTGAAAAGGGTCGGGTTTGCCCATCAATAAGAAGAGGAATGGTAATGGATATTATCACAATGCCATAACATGGACGTGGGCCAATAATAATTTTTAGAGCCCAAACAACACTTAAGAAATTTTTTATAAAAGAAATTCAATCCAATTTGAAAAGAATTTAAACCAGATTAAAAAATTTCAAACAGCGATTAACCCACAATTTAATCGTCAAAACGATAACAAAATAATTGCGGAATCTCGGGTTGTTACAGACTCCCTTCCTTATAAAAATTGCGTCCCCGCAATTTTCATAACTAAGGTCGTCAATAACAATTACTTTTCTAACATAAACTGGTTAAGCTAGAAAATAAAAGTCAAGAATTCAAATGCCAAAGTAATCATTTAATTTCATAAAAGAGATTCTCAAATTTTCAACAAAATATAACTATCAATAGATAGTCAGAAAACAACAAAACTGAATAAACGCAATTATCAGCAATATTTAATTATCAATCAGATAAATAGGATACCGAAATCACAAAACAGCAATATCTAATTATCGATACGATAATTAGAAAACAACCAAAATCCAATTATCAACTAAGATGATTAGAAGCACAAGTCCCAACTCGCAAAACTGACAATATCCAGTTATTCAACAATTAACTGGAAAACACAAATTTCAAAATCAGTAAACTCTAACTGTCAACAGAGATAGATAAAAATAGCGATTCAAATAAAATCAGCATACTCTAGAATCAATTGGAGACTAGAAAATCTCATATCAATAAAATCAACAAACGTCCAATTATCCAAACGATAGTCACAAAGCAAATCAACAAATATTCGATTATCAAAAATGATAATCAAATTTCAAATTCAACAAATATTTGATTATCAAAAACGATAATCAAATTTCGCAAATCAACAAATATTCGATTATCAAAAACGATAATCAAATTTCTCAAATCAACAAATATTCGATTATCAAAAACGATAATCAAATTTCTCAAATCAACAAATATTCGATTATCAAAAACGATAATCAAATTTCTCAAATCAACAAATATTCGATTATCAAAAACGATAATCAAATTTATCAAATCAACAAATATTCGATTAACAAAAACGATAATCAAATTTCTCATTTTCAACAAATACTTGATTATCTCAAGCGATAATTAAATCTAAAATCAACAATTATTTAATTATCTCAAGCGATAATTAAATCTAAAATCAACAATTATTTAATTATCTCAAGCGATAATTAAATCTCAAATCAACAAATATTTAATTATCTAAAGCGATAATTAAATCTCAAATCAACAAATATTCAATTATCTCAGGCGATAATTAAATCTAAAATCAACAATTATTTAATTATCTCAAGCGATAATTAAATCTAAAATCAACAATTATTTAATTATCTCAAGCGATAATTAAATCTAAAATCAACAATTATTTAATTATCTCAAGCGATAATTAAATCTCAAATCAACAAATATTTAATTATCTAAAGCGATAATTAAATCTCAAATCAACAAATATTTAATTATCTCAAGCGATAATTAAATCTAAAATCAACAATTATTTAATTATCTCAAGCGATAATTAAATCTAAAATCAACAATTATTTAATTATCTCAAGCGATAATTAAATCTCAAATCAACAATTATTTAATTATCTCAAGCGATAATTAAATCTAAAATCAACAAATATTTAATTATCTGAAGCGATAATTAGAAGCGACAAATATCCGATTATCGGAAACGATAATCAGAACTCATATCAACAAATATCTAATTATCACAAGCGATAATTAGAAACAACAAATATCTGATTATCAAAAACGATAATCAGAACTCATATCAACAAATATCTAATTATCACAAGCGATAATTAGAAACAACAAATATCTGATTATCAAAAACGATAATCAGAACTCATATCAACAAATATCTAATTATCACAAGCGATAATTAAAAACAACAAATATCTGATTATCAAAAACGATAATCAGAACTCATATCAACAAATATCCAATTACCTGCAGATAATTGGAAGCAACAAATATCAAGAAATCAATTAAGAAGACTAGAAAATCAACATAAAAGCTTGGATCGATCCCATCAGATGGCGAGTTTTTAATTCGCCGCACGTGCAACAACATATGGCCGAAGCCTACCAAGTACTCAACATAATTTTGGCGCCCATCAGATTGACCCGAAGGTCCGCAGAGTGACCCGAAGGTCTAGTACTGGTATTTGACCCGAAGGTCCGCAGAGTGGCCCGAAAGCCCAACAAATGACCCGAAGGTCCTCATAGTGGCTCGAAAGCACACAAAATCATCAAATATTTCAATTAACGAGTCCGGAATTAACCGAAATAGCAAACGCACATGTCCCATACCACGTGTTTTACTAAATCGTTTGATTCTCTTCATCGTTTCCTTGAAAGTGCAAAATTGTGTATTTTGTAAAAATACATTTCACATTCTCAAACGGACAAGTCCGGAATTAAGCGAATCAGTAAAAGAAAGGGGTCATAGTCCTCGATTTTGCTGAAACGTTTAAATCGCTTCCTCATTCTTTTGAAAGCGCAAACTGTTAAAATTTTCTGAAAACAATTTTATTTTTTTTGTAAAAATAACAATTCACATTCTCAACTGGACAAGTCCGGAGTTAAGCGAAACAGTAAAAGAAAGGGGTCATAATCCTCGATTTTGCTGAATCGTTTAAGTCGCTTTCTCATTCTTTTGAAAACGCAAATCGTTAAAAATTTATAAAACAATTTTCATTTTTAAACGATTTTCCAATCACGTGATTAAAGCAGCAAATCAGTAACAATTTCGGTAAGGAAATCGTACTTCTCAAAATACCGTAAAAACGGGTCACAAAATCAGCATTGCGGAATATCCGCTAGAAAATCCACTTTTAAAAATTTGACGGTTACTGAAGCCAAAACGACAGTAGTTTTAAAACGTCAAAATCACATCAAAACCATTTACATCAAAATGTAATATCAGAGAATTTTCATTCATCAAAATGCCACAAAACACCGTGCTTCAAAATATAGCATTGGTGAAGAAATTCCGTTATAAAAACAACGGCAACAAAATACGTTTCATAACCAAGCATCGGTTCAACGTAAAATAAATGCAATAACGTGCAATTCAAATTTTTGCACGTATTACGGAATGAACAAAGAAATCATTCGAAGGTATCTTCAATGAAGATAATTCAAAACAGCAAAAGCTAATCAATAGATGATTAGTACAAAAGAAAGCCAGCGGAAATTTCAACAAAAATCACATATCTGCAATTTCTTCGAATCCTCAGTTCGGATTCGAAATTCTCAAAGAAACAAAATAATTACTGTTATGTAAACAACAAATGAAATTCATATCAATTTCGTATTTCGATTTTTAAATCAAAAAGATTATCAGTTGTACTCAGCGAAGACAGTTTCACTGTTTCCGCTGCGCACTCTGATAAATAGAACACAAATCAATCAAATTATCGGAACACAATTTCATCAAAACAACAAAACACAATTCCACTTTTATTCTTAAATAAAGATATTTAAAAATTTCATCAAAATTTCAAAACTTTAGTTTTGACTCAAATCACAGATAAAACATCGACCAATAGTTGTAACATATGTTCCATCCAAGTTATGTTTTATATTATGTCCATAAACCCCAAGCTCTGATACCAACTGTGACGCACCACCTCTATGCTCATAATAACAAAGAGTATTAAAAGAAATACCGTCTATTATTACGAAGAATAAGGCTGGATAGGAGCGACCATCCGTAATTGGCCTTACACTAATATTGGTTATCTCGATAGGAGTGGTATATACTTTTTGTTTTTCATCTATTATTTATTTACTCCCATCGACATATCCAATTATCAGTATAAAAAAAACTACGATAGTTCATAATAGTTTAGGACATTAGATATAACAATAACACAGATAATAGAATTGCGGAACACAGATTTACAAAAATCTCATATATATATAACCGATGTCAGTTACAATATAGTTGACACGATACATATGATACAACTACAACTGTCGACTCTAGAAGTTATATATACAAGTACATTATCGACTAATATACATGAATACATATCGTTCTATACAATGACCCGACTACTATAAAATGACATTGACAACTTCAGAAGATGTGAAAAGTCTTCAAATCCCGAACAGCAACTCAAAGAAGGAAATCTACAACCTAAAATAACTCGGGTCTGGCCCGAGTATTACATTCAAAAGAAAATAATACACGGGTCAGTCTAATTCAAACTCAGTTATTATTGCATGGAAGCAATAATAATCTCAAATAGATGACAGTCACAGAAATCACGTATATCCAACTCTCGATACGAGAATTGGATAACGACAGATATAACACTAAGTAGTGTTAAACGACAATCAATAAACCAAATCAGAATACAACTCCAAAACAATGAAATTAACCAACGAACAATTCAACAAATCGAAACATCAGTTTAAAACTGTCAAATCTGATAGGGCTGCAGTACATGCACGCGTGTACTGCCTCGCCACTATCGCAGGAGAAACGCAAAGACTCAGTGAAAGTCACAATTGTTCATAAGGTCAAACCCCGAAATCGGGTTCAACTCAAAGAAGTTCGAAAACAAATCCAAACATCTCAAGTGGCCAAGGCGGCTAATTCATATACCAGCTACCACGCACAACTGAAAATCGTAAACTGTAGCCACCACTAGATATGAAGATAGAGTGATCAAGGTAACATGAAGTGCTACCCAACCACCAAATCAGATAAATGGTGATGATGATAAGAATGCAGCAATTCCAAGTTTCTCTAAACTCAACAATTCGAAAATCATAGTACAGACAACTCAAATGCACAAAGACAAAACATGCACATACATGAATCAGAGCAATCAGGCTCAACAAGGTAAAGATGCAACAAAAATGAAACTGTAGAGGACCAGTCACTAATATCATGACTCAACTGCAGAACGACTCAACTCGAATGACCACGTGTGCAAGGCAGTGGTACAGCATGAAGACAGCAAAATGATGGTGAAGGCATCAAAGATATGCCAAACCGAAAGCACAAGTGCAATTAGAAACAAAACCAAATGCATATCTGACAATACAACAAATTTCAAATTTCAGAAAGCAAAGGCAACATAACTCAAAAATCAGTTTCACTTAGTTAGATAGTTCGATCAAAGCCACAAGACAGTGTCGAACCCAAATACACATGGCAGAAGGGAGTTTACAGTGCAAGTTTGCACGAGTTCAGAAAATAACAAAAGTAGGGGAATCACAATCAAACAAGGCTAAAGAAGCACGGAAGTGGAACCACAACATAATCAATAAAAGATACCAAGAAATGGTAACCCATAAATTCACAATTCAACATGATGCCAGAACAAGCTCAAATGCATAAAGGCCTAGTAACTGCACCACCAACCATACTATATGCAAGTACGATGGTGATGCAGATGCAGTACAGTGAAGTATAAAAAAACTCAAACGAATACAGACTGCAATAGTAAAAAAAAGAGAAAGAAAGAACTCTGCAATGCTCATGCTCAAAGATAAAGCCATCAAATGAAACAGTGCCAATATGGACTGCCCAATAGGCTCAAAGCCAATGTACAACAAAAAGACAGGCAAACCCGTATATGCTATATAGAACAATAGGGAAATCAAACAAGCATATCAGTTAATCAAGTTTCAAGTTAGAAATCAGAACTCACACATCGATACAGAGTCGTAAAATCGAGATGAGTTAAATTGCCCATTTCACAAATATGTACGAGCTCAAAACGAGGGGTTAAAACCCTAATTAAACAAGACATCAATGACTAAATCAAGTAAAAACCCCAGTCACGAAATTCGAACTGTATAATCGAAGTCAAGATAGCCACAAAATAGTATGAATTAGATGTGAGTCGAACTCACCATTTCTCGACGAGGCAGTGAAGCCAAAGCTTTAACATGCGAAGCGAAGGCGACTCGATCAATTGAGGAGCAGCCGTGCAAGGCGATGTAACTCTCGATCGACAAAAGAAACGAATGCCACTTCAAAGCATCCCGAAGTTGAATGACGAAGAAGGGTAGCCATTAATTGTGAAGCCCTAGTTTTTGCAGAGGAATGAAGAACGATCGAAGAAGAAGAACGAAAACGAGATGCCGCCACCATTTATTTTCTTTGTTCGATTTTTTTGTTTAGGGTTTTCCAACTGAAAAGGGTCGGGTTTGCCCATCAATAAGGAGAGGAATGGTAATGGATATTATCACAATGCCATAACATGGACGTGGGCCAATAATAATTTTTAGAGCCCAAACAACACTTAAGAAATTTTTTATAAAAGAAATTCAATCCAATTTGAAAAGAATTTAAACCAGACTAAAAATTTTCAAACAACGATTAACCCACAATTTAATCGTCAAAACGATAACAAAATAATTGCGGAATCTTGGGTTGTTACAAACACTCAGCATGCCACATTACCAAATTGGGAATATATCGCTAATAACATTCAACTACATAACCTCTGAGCTCGTACGTCTAAGAGAAGGGTGTTAAGCTAAGAGAATATATTCTCCGCCATCAACAGAAATGTAATTGAAAGAAATCTGCTATATATCTCAAAGTGTGATGTCAGACATGTAACCATACAAGTATGTTCCGGGTTCGAACAGAACCGAAGTCACTTCCAAAGAAGCCCTTGCAATCCGAGTATTCACAATCCCAATCGAACTTCCCATCACAAAGGAAATGTCTATACCGTAGCTAACGGTGCAGAGACAATCGATAGGTTATCTTATCGTTTTCACAAATACCCGGTCTTCACCACCGGTCTTCAAATGTTATCCATATCGTCATATCACTTATTCGGAATGGGTTATATGACATAAAGGTCCTTTCCCGGCTAAACCGAATAGTGAGCACAATATTTAAAACATATGGATAAAGGGATTTCAATTAAGTCACAACTTATTACCCAAATCCTTTCCTTTAAATGGTTTAAACAAATTACCATTTTAAATCCTTAAACAAAAAGATTTACTTCACAAAGTTCACCCAATTCCACAAAGATTCATTTACAGATTCCCAAATCATTTCCCATTTCAATTGGATTAACCCATTAAATCTTTAAATCAAGATTTAACTTATAGCTTTCAAAACTATTCACAATTCAAGTCTTTTATAATATAAAAGATACACCTTTTAAAATCTTCTTTGATTTCATGATAAAGCTTAATCATCTTCACAAAGGTTAATTCATAGTTTTTTACAAACTATTCAAAATTTCATTTCAAATTGAAATGTTTCGATACAAATTGGAAATCTTTTCACTTTATGAAAGTTATTATTATTTGAAAATAGATAGTTTTCGTTTTGGGAAAAACTGGTTACAATTGCACAGGTTAAAGCCATCCACGTATAAAACTTGAATATAAATTTAAATTTCCAAAACCATATTTTAAATGGTTAAAAACCCATATAAACACCTTTTACACTTGTAAAATCTTGTAGACCATAATTCCCAATTCAATGAATTCAATTTCAAGTATTGAATTCAAAATTTAAATCAAATGATTTAAATTCCAATTTTTATTAAGTTATTTAAAATAACTCTTATTTTCGAATCTCATTTTCAAAAACTTTCAATTCCAATTTCCAAAACTAATTTGGATTCAAAAATTCAATCTTTAGAATTATCAAAAATCTGTGACTTAACCGATTTCCACGTGAATCCACATTGGTGTGTGTATGGTGTAGTCCAGGGGTTTAACACAATAGTGCAACAACATTCAACCATCACAGATCAGAACACAGAAATATAGTTGATAAGCGGTATAAACTATAACGCTTATCTTTAATTCACAGATCACAGATATTCATATCATAGATAAATAGATCATAAATCACAACACAGAACAGGATATATCACAAAGCATCACATATTTGGGGTATTAAATAATTCAACATCCAATACGATTCAAACATCCATAAGTAGGATTACTTTAATTATCTGACTAATTTAAATTAGGTAAATTTCTATGAATAAATTTTACTAGTTATGGTAAATTAATAATCAATTAATTACAAAAACATTTTTTAAATTATCCTTTAATTGATCATAAATTAACCCTTAATTAATAACTAATACTTAATTAATTATCCTTAATTAATTACCAAAACCGATAAAATTTCCTTATAAATTTCCAAAGTTATTTCCTTTTTAAAATAAATTTCTTTATCTCTTCAAATCTATTTAAAAATCAAACTTTTAAATAAATTCTTCAACTTATAAATAATATTAATCGAAATCCATTTATTAAGCCATATTTCCCGTAATTTGGAATTTAATTCAATATGATTCAAAAATAAAACTTTATCTTTTTTTCAAAACTCCTTTTTAATTTATCCAATTATCAAAAATAAATTTTACTATAAACTTTCAACTTGAATTTTTTTTTTTAAATCTGATTCTATTTATTTCTGGAATCTAACGATACCAAAAATATATTCGGCTAAATTATAGCCTTAAACGATTTCAATCACTAAGATTTTCACACACAGATTATACATAATCAACACACAATATATGAAATAAACTTAGTATTTGAGGAATACAATTGGATCCCTCCAACCTGTTTCCCTGCATCCACAGATGTTAGCACAATACCAATTCCACTTCGAGGTGGAATATCGCGGTATATGGGATTTATAAAATACTATCCGCTATTATGCGGCGCAATAGGGTCTCATCCGCTATATAATGCGGGAAATCAACTCCAAATACTTATATAATACCAATTCCACTTCACGGTGGAATATCGCGGTATATGTTTTAAATATAATAACCTCCGCTTAATATGCGGCGTATAGGATCTATTTTATTTCAACAAATGGCAACCATCAATCCAAACACACAATCAACGCTATCAACAATTTTAAATCTAAATATTTAAAATTTAAATCGAAACACAATTCGATTGAGTGAGAAGTTCTCACCTTGAGTTTCCGATAACAGTTGTAGTGTTTCGTTCCGAATAAAATTAAACAAGCGTTTAATTTTACCCGAAATTCACACTAGTTCCAATTAATTCCTATTCAGCTCCATTGTGTAGTGCTCGTCGATACGGACCCAACACAATTCGTTTCGTGCGAAACGGACCTCGTATCAAAAAGATATGATGTTTTTAAAGTTATACGAATTATTATATATTTAAATTTATAATTTCTTTTTAAATTTAACCTCAAATCGCATCTGGGCCGTTGATTTCGTTAGCATCGGATCTCGGCCGCGTATGCTCTTCTTCTCCAGGTAAATCACGCACGCAACAACAAACCCATATCTGCCCTCATCTCGCAATTATCGAGCCACCCCCAACGACCTTCAGACCGATCGAACGACACCAACACGAGCGCCAATGCGAGACACGCCACCACCTTTACAGCTCGAAGCTCGGTCGTTTCTCAGCCTCGAATTTTGTGCATGAACCGTATGCAAACGCAGGCAATTTGAAGCCTCCACACGATGCCGTTTCAGATCTCCACCATTTAAATTATAGACCTCGATATGCTCTTCATTTTTGTAGTTAAAACATTTTGCTAAATGTCAACGGATCATGAGATATTTAGGGAAGAAGATGGTGATTTTCTGGCCATGGTTTTGAATGCAGCGGCTGCTGTAAAGAAAATAGGGTTTCGGCCCGTATAACGTATATATATACGTATATAAATAATAATATTTTAATATTGAATCATTTTTAACGACTTTTCCAAACGAACTCCAAATCACACGTGCCGCCTGGCGTTCATAAGGTTTTACCCACATTCCGGACACAATGGAACATGTTTCGGAGGCTAATTCGATCATATGTGCGAGTTACGGAAATAAACGATCAAATTTAAATTAAATCGATTAAAATGATTTCTACGCGTTTTGGCTTGCCCCGGACAAACCGTAAGCCCGATTGACACGATATTTGCAATGTTACAATAATTTAATATTACGGATCCGATGAAACTAGTTTCGTCGAAATCCGAGACTGTTTGAAAAATGGCTATTTTTACTTGTTAATTAAATATTAAAATATTCAATTTTCTACAAATTAACTTTTAATCCAATTTTAAAAGTTCTATAACATCATTCTAACTCCAATATGATTTAAATATAACTTTACAAATCATTTTTAATTACATTAAACCCAATTTCCAATTATTTCTGGAATTTCAAATATTAAATTATCGATTTAATTATCCAATTAAATCACTATATTCGAATTTTAATTCATTCAGCTTACAAATTTCACTTGTTAATATTTAAAATCAATTAAATATACGAATTTCAAATGACAGAAATTCTGGGTCGTTATAGAAAAACAAATTGAAATAGACATGAATAATGGCAGATCTAAAATTAGGATCCAAATATATAATTTTTTCCAACGGCGAGTAGGAAGCAGTGGATTGCAGAAAGTGTCAATGAGCCAATCAACCTCCTGGACTATGTCGGATGTTCGAAGTTGGGAACTCTGACACAGCAACAACTCCTCATTCTCTTTAGAATGAAGGAACAGATTTTTTTTGGGTTTAATCGGAGTAACAATTTCTCTAGAAATATATATGGATGAAAACTTATTAATTAAAAAATAATCCGAAGTTCTTGGTGATACAAAATCACAAATAGAGGGAAATAAATATGCAAAAAGAAAGAAAGAGAAGATTTTGTTTTCCATAATTAATAGGCATATCTGATTATGTGTATTTCTCTCTCTAATTGGCTAATCAAATTATTTTTTGCCATTTAATATTAACTTGGGTATTAAGTAATTGATGTTATAAATAGAAACTAGAAGAGTGAGTGTAAAAAGTGGTAAAAAATATATTTGCTAATTCTCTCTTCTCCATCTTTGTTCTTCTTCTCCAACAATTTTAGCCATATAGATATTTTCTACCTTTCTCAATTTGGTTATTGATCCAATGGTATTTTGTTTATTTTAGCTTTGTTCTATTAGTTGTAAACAAAACTTTAGTGAATCAATAAAGTGGGTGGTTGGGTGGAATATTTTGTGTTATTGTGTTTTGATTTCAATTCCGTCTTGTTTTCAATCCAAGTTATCTCTTTGTGCTTTGGGTGACAAAGATCCTTTGATATAAGCTTCCGCAAAGCGCTACTATTTCCATAACAGTTTAGTATCAGAGCACAGATCATCGTAAATCTTAGAGTAATTTTGGTTTGAAAAATTATTGATGTCGGATATGATTTCGTTTTCGAAGATGGCTATTTTGGGTGGGAAAAATTGGGGTATTTGGAAGCCTAAGATGGAGGATGTTATGTACCTCAATGATCTTCAAGATCCGATTGATAGAGATGGAAAGAAGTCCTCTGATGTAGATGATGGAAAATGGAAGAAGATGGATAAGAAGGCGGTTGCTTTGATTCGCCAGTATCTTGATGATTTAATTTTCCATCATGTGGCTAGTTGTGAATCCGCGAAGGCTTTGTGGGACAGGTTGGTATCTTTGTATGAGTCAAAGAGTGCTACTAGTAAGGCTTTTCTAGTTCGAAAGTTGGTACAACTGAGATTAGATGAAGAGAAGTCTGTTGCAGAGCATTTGAATGAATTTCAAGATGTAATAAATCAATTGGAAAATATGAAGGTCAATTTTGATAATGAGTTACAGGCTCTTTTATTGATGAGTTCGCTTTCAGAAAGTTGGGAAACTTTGGTTGTTTCATTGAGTAATTCCAATGCTAATGGAACTATCTCTCTATAAAATGTTCGAAGCAGTTTTTTGAATGAGGAGCTTAGAAGAAAAGGGTCGGGTATGAAATCAATTCAAAGTGAGGCTATGGTGGCAATAAACTCGAAGAAAGATACAATTTGGAAGAAGAAGGACGCTAATGGTAAAGGTGTTATCACTTGTCATTATTGTAATAAGAAAGGTCACATACGCAGCAAGTGTTATTCTTATAAAAGAGATCAGAAAAAGGCTGTGCATGGTGATAGTAGTGGTGATGCACATGCAGGTTTTGTTGAAGGTACCGATAGTGATGCTTCTTATGAGGTCCTCTTTAGTGAATATAAGCCTTGGAAGATGGATTCGGGAGCCAGTTTTCACATTTGTAGAGATGTGAATTGTTTTTCTTCTTATGAGAAAAGTGTCGGCATGATTAGGACAACCAATGGAGAAGAACTACCGATTTGTGGTATTGGATCTATCTTGTTTTGTATGCATGACGGTGTGGTTAGAGAAGTCTCTAGAGTCAGACATATACCCACTTGTTTGCATAATCTTATTTATCGTCGTGGTTGCACTTATGAGACTCGAGGTGGAGTTTTGAGAGTGAAGAAAGGTGGTCGTATAAGGATGAGAGGAGTATTGGAAGTAGGAAACCTTTATAGCTTGGTTGGTTCTTTAGTCGACTATGGAAAGCGAGCGACGGTTGAAGGACCTAGTCCGCAGCAAGGTGGAGAGGTTAATGTGGTCACTGCTTATGATTCTAGCATTGAGAATCATATTTTAGACGGGGTTCTTCATGTTGATGATTCTTGAGGGATCGATAGTGATCATGTAATGAGCTTAGATCGAGTGATAGACGGGTGTCAAGTTGCAAAATCCACAAAGACAAGATGGAGACCTTTGTGGTATTAAGAACATTTTTGAGACCAATTTGTGTGGTGCACCTCATGTGGGAGATGCATCACTTGTAGGCGGTTGTAGAGGTTTGTAATTTGGTATGATTGAGATATAGGGAGTTGTGATAGATCTAGATATGACATGCTTGATATGTTGAAGATATGTGATTTTGCATCAAGGTAGAGTGTTAAATTTTGGTGATACAAAATCACGAATAGAGGAAAAAAATATGCAAAAAGAAAGAAAGAGAAGATTTTATTTCCCATAATTAATAGGCATATCTGATTATGCATATTTCTCTATCTAATTGGCTAATCAAATTATTTTTTTCCATTTAATATTAACTTGGGCATTAAGTAATTGATGTTATAAATAGAGACTAGAAGAGAGAGTGTAAAAAGTGATGGAAAATCTAATTGCTAATGCTCTCTATTACATCTTTGTTCTTCTTCTCCAACAATTTTAGCCATATAGATATTTGCTCTCTTTCTCAATTTGGTTATTGATTCAATGGTATTTTGTTTATTTTAGATTTGTTCTATTAATTGTAAACAAAACTTTAGTGAATCAATAAAGTGGGTGGTTGGGTGGAAATCTTGTGTTATCGTGTTTTGATTTCAATTCCGTCTTGTTTTCAATCCAAGTTATCTCTTTGTGCTTTGGGTGACAAAGATCCATTGATATAAGCTTCCGCAAAGCGCTACTATTTCCATGACACTTTATATGCGAAACAATTATTGAAAAAGAAGGAAATTTTGAGAATTCCACGTGTAAAGAGAAGTGACGAAAGAACCAATTTTTTGGAGGCATGAGAATAGGAACGCGAGAATCATCTTTAATAATATAGCGTGTTTTGCGCGTGCGCGTGTGTAGTGAAGACAAATGATCGTTTTGGCATCGTAACAAAAATGAGCAAAAACTGAAAGTATGACTATTGCGAAATAAATGTTTATCTATTCCCAATGCATATCATTAGAACAAAGCTCATGAATTTGTGATATAATGGTAGAAATGAATTTATAATTCAAAATTTATATAAAAGACTGTTTCATTTTACTGATATAATTTTTTATAATATTGATACGATAGTAGTGGGTGCAATAGGTGCATTTAATTGTGTATTAATAGGATATGGGTGAAACTGTGTTATTGGCATTTAAGCCTATAAAAAACATGCTTTACAACCAATTAGTATATTAACGACTTGTTTTTTATGTGACATAGTAGTGACAATTTCTCGTGGATTACACAGTTTTGGATTCTTTAGCAAAATAAGTGCCAAAACTATGCACTTTACAGGAAAATGAAAGAATATGCTTCACAAAAGTCAGATTATGAAGTTAAAAAACTACATAGTGTATGCATATTAAAAAATTACAAACAATGCTATATGAAAGTAAAGTGTTAACTGATTGATTTCCTAAAATACATCATGAAAGAAGCAAGATGAAGGTGTGATATAGGAATAAATATATTAAGCATGCTTAATTAAAGGAGCAGAAATGATGATTAATGACGGACGCATAATTATAAAGTTGGACCTATGTTATAAGATTGTTGTAAGGCCTTGTGATAATAATTAAATTAAGTACTCACATCATTTTCTTGCTTCCAAAAGTTATGGACATACCTTATTCTTGCTTCAAAAAATCATTGACAAGCATCATTGTCCCAGTGGTTAAGTGATTCGACTTTGGTGCGAGAGGTCACAAGTTCGAAACTTGCATAGCGTGATTCGAACATTTATTGACATATGATTTGTGGTTTGTTGTCCCAGTGACATGTTGTATCCAAGTACCATTTAAGAAAAAACTTATATGTTTTGCCACTAAACAATATCTTGAATTCATTAAAGCTGTTGGGGCAACGGGCTCAGTCCCAAACTTGAAGATATCCCTAAGGGATACAATTATTAATAAGAATGTAATAAATATTATAAAATGAGGTTTACTTATTTTACACCTTGCATTGAAGATTATTTGGCCTCCACTGGAAAAAGTTCAACTGATCACTAAGATCCATCAAGCATCGAGACCATCTTTTCTCTAACATTGTGAAGCTTTATAACTTTGAAATTTATAGGTACTAAATTTAAAAGAAACAAATAACCTTTGAAAAATAAAGGAGATTACTTTATCTATATTCCATAGGGCAGTGCATGGTATTTATGACTTCCATGCTTTATTATATCTTAAAATATAGTGTTTATTTCAAAACTTGGAGTGCTCAAAGTCCTCCAATACAAAAGTAAAAAATGGACTAACATGGTTTTAGGTAAGTGATCATGGGTAATTTTTACACTCAAACTTTACTAAGACCAACTTTTCTCTAACGATGTGAAGCTTTATAACATTAAAATTGATATATAATCAATTAAAAATAAATGAATAATCACTAGAATATAAAGGAGATTACTTTCTCTATATTCCAAGGATCAGTGAATGGCACTCATGACTTCCCAACAATTTTATATCTTAAACTATAATGTTTAGTTCAAAAAAGTAGGAGTACTGATGTCCTCGCAATACAAAAAATAAGGTGGCTAATATGGTCCTAGGTAAGTGATTATAGGTCCTTTTGCACTCAAACTTGACTAAGATGATTTTAGGTAGGGTAGGGGAGAAGAAAAAATGGACCCCAACCTGCTTTAAATAATACATAACATATTAAAATAAGCTATTGAAACTTAGGCAAATGGTTATCTTATTAAATTTGAGCAAGAATTTATTTAAAACCAATGTAAATTTTTTTTTGTTTATCAAAATAAAATACTTTCACTTCAAAAGCTCCCATGACATAAGAAAGTTTATCTAAATTGAGTACCTTAAGCATAAATTGTCTAGGCTAAAATGAAAAAATAGCATGCCTGGTCGTTAGATTGGCAGATGTAGTCAATAATGAGTGATATATCTGTATTAATAGTTGTAATAGCTTTGGTGTCACACTTTTTTGGTATCAACGTGAACTACCAAAAATGCCCATATATATTATCAAATCTTAATCACTTAAAAATAGGATCTAATACTAAATTTCTTTTATAAATTCAAATGCTCATAAAAGTATGATCTAATAATTAAACATGATTTACAAATTCAAAACGCTTCTAAAAATAGGATCTAAAATTAAACTTTCTTTACAAATTCGAAATACTTCTTTACAAATATACAAATCTTAATATCACTTGAAAATAAAAAATTATTTTTTTGACTGATTTAAACATACATAATTCATAAAAAAAACAATTCACGCGCGAAGCGCGTGCCATTACACTCATATTTATATATATGTTGTGCAAAAATACACACACATAGGTAATCTTTACTCTTAAAACAATGTTTATTCATACGGAAAACATAACTTCTTGTTATTTATATGTGATTGATGTGATCTTAAATCGATATTGTTTTCAAAATTAATTAGTGATCTGACCTTGGTATTTCAAATGACCATGGATTCAAACATTATGTACAACCTCGTTGAAAATTTCAAATTGATAATTAAATGAGACAATATTTCCATTTGAGGAAAGAAAGAAAAATGGATATAAAACCTATGATTGTTATGGTCCAATGTTTACAATCAATGGAAAATATAACTGTAATATTGACATTAGTGGGAAACAAATATATAAAAATGAATATTAAAATTTAGATTCATATTGTACTATATATACAAAGGATATATATTTGAACTCTTGAGATAAAAGAATTCTATATTTGTTTTGATAACTTCCATGCTCCTCCCAATTCCTAACTTCTCTACACTACATTCTTGAGACAACTAACAAAGTAGGAATAAACTATAGATTTAAATTTGTAAATAAAAAAATACAAAAGAATAAAATAGTAATTGTACCTATAGTTTTCATCAAAACCGCCTAAGGCAACCAAAGTCTCAAAGGAAGTTTGAAAAAGGTGATAACGGTAGAAATTAAGCTATCTATTAGTAGATTAGCCAAAAGACCAAAACTGGTAGCTACGTTTCCAACATATCTTAAGTGAATCTTCCTAATAAAAATTTGAAAAAACATTTTTGCTTTAACTCATGTTTATCTGCTTGTGAGCCATTGAGTTTAAAATTTATGATAACTAAACCTCATAACCAATAAATGCTACATCTCTTCTTCCACAGTAAAACCACATAACTCAAGAGGTCAGCAAACCAAAAAATGATTGTTCTGTAACAAAGTGTGCTTCTTAATCCTTAACAACCAAAACATGCATTTTGATAACAAATTCACATGTTAATGTTTTTCTTAATCCAAGTACCAATCTCTTTTCCAATTTTCCACACCCATCCTCCTTATTTCCAATACCTGGTGATGTATGGTTCAGTGAGATTTATCAAATTTCATTAGATTGACCGATTAGGACCGAGGACCAACTCCGCATAAAATTCATGGCATCCTTTTTTACCATAGATGTGATCCTTCCACACATGAATGTGGAATACTATTTATATTTTTTTTGTAAAGTAAAATCATGAAGAACATGTAATTAAAATGTCTAATTGTATTAAAATTATACAAAAGTAAATAGGATATATACATATGAAAATATCAATTTGAAAGGTGTTATTCAAACTCAAAGTCCTTTTAAGTATTGAATTAATATTTTTTTATATTGGAAACTCATTTTGTAACGTCATAGAAACATTACCATTTTCATATGCATAAACATAAACACTTTAAGAAATTCTTGTTTACACAAAAAAAGTATCGCACTAAATGCAATACGATAATGATTTAAAAATAATTCTTCTTTCTATTGGTTTTCAAAGAAGAACCTTAGCAAAAATATTCCCAAGGAATAACTGAACCTGCATAAATGAGAAATACCAAAAGCATTTCCATAATTTAAAATGACATAACTCAAGGTTGTAACAAAAGGAACGACATGTGTTCTGACATTTCTACTCCTCTGCATTTCGTTCAATATATGCAGTTGATTATATGATAACACAAGAAATTCTATGTTTTGACACAAACTCAAACTGCTCTTAAAATAAGAAAAAAGGGTATAAAAAATGCTAGTACCAATTGCAGTTTCAACAATAATTATTTTCCCAATTATTTAAAACTGAAATAAATACAAAGTAAAGGAGCTAATAACTGAAAAGAAATGCAGAGTAAAAAAGCAAAGAACAAACCATAAGCTAAGTGCTTCAAAAGCGAACAATAAAGATATAACGATGAAGACAAAGATACCCATGATGACCTTTCTTCTTATTCTCTCAAGATTTAGCAAAAAATGCGTATCATGAAGCCCTACATTTCTTGTCTGACTTAAATCTGATATGAGGGGGGTTTTATTTGTTATAAATGGGGTTTTTATGTAATAACATGTTTAACACTTATATCTAAATTACTTATTGCATATAAACATGTATTACCTATATAATGCAATCTTTATCAACTCTTTTTGTATCCAAGCAATCGTTGCATGCATATTTTCTTTTACTATTTACCTAATAGAAACCCTACTGCTTACCAAATTGCCAAAAATAACTAATCATTTATAATGTAGTTAATTACATACGACAATGTACAAAGATAGATGTACGAATAAAGCAATTGAAGTTCATAAGGAAACTTAGCATGCTTCAAAGATTCATAAGCTTCCAGTTCTCAACTAACTGCTATATTTCATTCTTAGCATGGGAAGCATAGAAATTATTACACCTGAAATTTAGTAATGAAGAAAAAGCAACCATACAAATTTCCAAATGGATAGCATGAAGAAAAGGTGAAATCAAAGCAATCGTATAAATTTTCAAAAAAATAACATAAAAGAAGCGAAACTAAGTAACAGATTATTCAATTACAATGAAATTGAGAGAATTAACAGGATAAGATGAATAAAAGGTATGAATCGACCTCGGTAAAATTTGTGAAATTGAGGCAGAACTTGTTACGTTATAATAATAATACATGTAAATTAATACAATCTGAGCATGAAACGTATAAAGATTATTATGATTATACCTTGCAATGATACGATTCTCCGTTCTCCATTAACAAAGCTTAGTGGTAGCAGCGATGCTTGTAGAGTTAGGGTTCAACGATTTGTGATGAAGGGGAAAGACGACATAAATTGACGTCGAATATAAGGGTAATGGATGGTTAGGGTACGATAGTCCATAGAGGAATAGGCAAGGGGGTAACGGATAATGGTAGGTGGAATCAGAAGGTAGATGCAGGTTTGGGTAACGGGAGAATATTTCGTCAGGTTAAGTATGGGGAGAGATGTAGGAGACGTTAAAATGCATATCACCTAATTAGCTACGGATGGGGAGAGAAGTAGGAGAAAGAGAGAAGCGATAGGGAAGAAATAAATATTCGAGACGGTTCAGTTTAAAATTAACGAAAAACTCAAGGAGGGCTGTGTGCTCTTGAAATGCAACTTGGTAATAATAGTATAGTATAGATTATCATCTCCTAACAAACAAATAGAACGAAAATAACTATATAAATTTTTAAAAATTATTCCTTTATAAATAAAAAATATTCCTAGGTAAAATTATTTCATCTACCAATTTAAAACGATACTACGTTGATTGGCCTTGTTCAAGTGTTTAAAGATCCCTATCAATAATGTCAGCTACTTGTATGACCAGAATCCATAAACCACTCAACCGATCAACCAACACATTATGAAGCATTTTTATAGCACTAACAAATACGCACTCAATATACACACTCAAACTCACTCTAGAGTCTCACTTACCCTATCTCAAATGAGTAAACCCCACCAATGCCTAGGTGTTCGCTCAACCTAAGCTCTGATAGAACGTTGTAACGATCTGCCTTTCTTACACCTAAAGACGACACTTAATACATCCACGGTATTCATATACCAATCATTTAAGTGTCCAAAAGACATGTCGTTTGGGGTGAAGTGAAAAGAAGATAGAACGGAATTATCTCACAAAACATAATGAGTAATATATAATATGAATAAGTCTTTACAAAAAGAAATCATCTTTATTATTCACAACATCAGAATACATTAACTTATTATTAGCCTAGAAAATTATAATAGTTTGTCCTTACAATTGCTGATAAATACAGATAAGAACAAAACAAAACAGAACAGCGGACGAATATAAGATACGTGAACACATCTTGGAGAATCCAGCTCGTCAACTAAAATCTCAAATGAATCCAGTAAATCTAAAAAATATGCTTGGGCTGACCCGAGCATTATAAGAAAAATAATGCCGGATCAATCAGGTAAAACCAGAATGAGAAACTAAAATCATAAGGAATTTTATTTATTATAATTTGTAAAATCCTTTAAAATCAAAGGTTCTTGTAAGACCATGCCGCACATAAACACGAATGAGTTTTTACCCTACGATAACCAAAATATTTTCTATACAAAATCCAATGATATTATAATAATGTTTAGGATACAAATACATATTAATCATAGCTGAAATTCTTATATTAATTAAATTCCAGCATAATAGGTATACAATCAAGTCCGAATGCACTTATTGGATAATGGATTCCAACTATGAAAGGGTAAGGGTCTACCCACCGAATCCGTACACCTCTAGATAAAATGAACGAGAGGCTACAACACGTTGCACCTATGCTACTCAGGACCGGTCCTACCCCTTACTAGATAATGCCGAATATGATCACCCCTTGGTTGATAAACAACCATAATGGACACCGAAGCATACATAAATATCGACACTAGGTCTTGGAATGATCATACCCTAATGGGAGAAACCCACATAGCCCAGCTGTATGTCCCAGTTTTAGTCATTTTCCCGATTGATGAGGCTTGAGGCTACGATTACCTTTTTATATAGCAACCATCTTGGAATGCTAACACTACCCTCCAGACATCATGCGGTGTCAGCATTCATCCATACGAATTCGTTCTGGGTCTGAACGAAAACGAAGGCACTACCTCTACTACATCCATTTTGGAATCACCCTCAGGATTGGTAGCAAGCAGCCCTTGCACTTCAAAAGCTCCACCTTTAATCATCTTCAAGGTATCTTCAGTTCGAAGCGCTTGAGTTGGATCGAAGTGGTTTTTGGATAATTTATACTTATCCGATCCCGGTCTCTTCGAAACAACTTTTGATAGTTCCAGTAAACTCAACCCAGGTTCTTCTGAAAATAATTAGACAATATATAGAAGAAAGGATCACCTCCTAACTGTTTAAGTGGATAGATCTCCCTATCATTTGTCCTAGGAGAACAAAATGAGATTTATACATATAGTACCGCATCATCAAAGATGACTGTGCCATATAACTTGTGTGTTTCTTCTAGATATTTTCAAAGTTATATTTTTGTCCAGATTTGATTGTCGGTTATTGAACCATCAAATAAACAAACAAGCAATAATTCAGAGGTTTAATTACCCATAGCAAGCACTAAGCCTCAAAATAAATCTTTCATTTCTTTAAATCTCTTTTCAAAATATTTATCGATATATTCATATACTTATCTCACTGGCATAAGTACATTCACAAAACATTGTGAAAGATTTCTTATTTCAAAATCCTATTAAAAAGATTAAAACATGGATTATTTAAAATAGAGATAAGGATAACCTCAAATAATATTCCTTCGGTGTTAAGTTTGGAACGAATGTCCATACCACCAAAATTAAGAAGGTCGATTAAAGGAAATCCAATCTCAAATTCTTTTATAAATTTCCTTCTATAAATCCTTTTAATAAATCACTTTTATTTATGAATCTCCTTTACTTAAATTCCAAACCCATTTACAAAACTCTTTATAAATCACCAAGTTATATTTACAAAACTCTTTTATAAATATCAAATTTATCTATAAAACATTCTTTATAAATATTCAAAATCATTTATAAAACTTTCTTATAAATATTTCTTATTTAAAACAAAACTCTTTTAATAAACTCATTTAAATAAAGTCTTTTTGATAAACAAAATGATTATTTAAAACACCTTTACTAAAATCATTACTTGATTTGAAACCATTATTAAAAGTGTGATTGATCTTAAAAATCAGAAAGAAGCATAGTGATCACAATGTTTCTCATTTAACTGTGTTTACATTTCAAGTTATAACATGGGAATTTACATAACAAGCAGATATGTATAAGAGAATCAGCCAATAATAATCAATCACATAAGTAATGTCCAAGTTACCAAAATAGCAGACGAGGATTTGTTCTACTAAACACACGTCTAAGTTAATATAATGGGAGAATGGGATTTTATTCTACCTAATATATGTCAACATAATCTACTTGGTGAACTATGGTAGAATGATGATGTATTCTACCAAACAAATGTCAAATACAAGTTAATTAGCAGAACGGTGATTTATTCTGCTAAATAGATGTCCTTGGGTTCATATTCAATTGGGTCTACTTATGGATACACAATAAAGTAATCCCTTGGATTAAAATTTTCCGTTAAAATAAAGTTGCTTCTTGAAAACAAAATAGATCTTTAAAAATAAGGTGGTCTAAACTTCTAAAACTTTATTTAATAATTAATTAACATTAAATTTTTTAATGTGTGCTCTCTTCTACTTTAGAGGATTACACATTTCTCTCAAAAAAACATTAAATTTTTTATTTAAAAATAATTAAACCTTTAATTATTAATTAAGCAATAATTAACTATTAAATAAATAATTAAACCTAATTAATCTTTTATTAATTATGAAATAATAATTCAAACCTTTAATCAATAATTAAATATTAATCAATCTCAATTAATTAATTAGAAATTCCTTAATTAAAAATTAAATAATAAATTAAATCTTTATTTAAAATAATTAAATCATAATCAAGTTTTAATTAAATCTTAACTTAAATTAAACTTTATTAGTAATTAATTATTAATTAAACCCTTTATTTAGTTAATAATTAATTAAAAATAAATCATATACTTAACTTATAATTAATTAAAATTTTATCTTGCTTAATCAATAATTAATTAAAATTAATCTTACTTTTCAAAGATAATTAATTAGTACTAATCTACACTTAATTAAAGTTAATAACCTTGTTTAATACTTAATTAACTATTAATTATCAAAACTAATTAATTAAATATTAATTATTAAAAACTTAATTAACTTTCTAAAACATTTTTCTATTAAGTTTATACAACATTTCTCAAACAATTTAAAGTATGAAAAACTAAATTTTCAAAAATCAGAGTTTTATCGAAACTGTATCCATATCGACTATCTCTATGGATGTCATAACTTGAAAACTTGTTTTGCGTGTAGAATACCCTTTGAAACTCTTACCCTTACCCTTGAACCTTTTAACTTCTTTTAATAAAGTGTTTGAAAATCCTAAAAGTAAAGGTAGAAACTTTATAAAACTTAAACAAAAGTAAGTAAAACAACTTAAACTCAAAGGATCCATATATCACTTAACAAATCCATCACTAACTTTCCGTAGCATCACAACACATATCATATGCTCCAATATTTATCACATACCATACAATCTACATAAAGTAAATTTACAACTTTCAAACCATACTACGTTAACTTTCATTCCAAGTTTATACTACCACATCCAAGCACATATATACACATACATGAGCATCATAATAACATTATTTTAAACCAATCATAATAACATGAGCATCATCCACATATCATACAATAATTTTTTAATAAAAAAATTTAAACTTTAAATTGAAAACCAAAATGTTTACTCACCAAAAGTTTGCAAAACTTTTCCTACATTTGAATTCAAACTTAGATCCTTACTCCCTCATGCTAAAAATTTGATTTTTTGAAGCCCTAAAGGCGTAGATGGCTCAGCCTAAGGCTTACATGGCTCGACTATGATAAGAACAAGGATGCATGGGCTTGACTTGGAATGGTGGAGGGACTTAGGATAAGGTTACTTAAGTATGTATATAAACCATAATATTAATTGGAATATTATTTTGACAACTTCTCCAAATATTAATCTTATTATTATTTTTATTTTTATTTAGAACCTTATATACTTAAGTATGTATATAAACCATAATATATCCTAACTAATATGTAATTATTATACGTATATATTTATATCAACAAAGTTTACACACTTCCGACAGCATTTAGCCGACGACAAGTTGAAAAATTCGGAAAACGAATTCCGGTCACATTTTCGATTTTTCTTCGAACTGTATGTTTTTGTAAACAAATTTGAAAACTATTTCACCACCATTATTTATTATTCAAAGATTTTTATGTTAACTCTAAAATCTATTATTTGAATATTTAAAATTAATTAAATATTCACCAATTAAAGCGGTGAAATTCCGGGTCATTACAAAGAAGACTGTAAAATAAAATTGTATATAATTAAGTCAAATATGCTCTATTTACAATGATTAACTCAAAATGTAACAGCTTTCAGCTTTTTTTACAGAACGAAATTGGAAAAAACCGATTAATTACCCAGTTATTACTATTTTCCATTAACAATAACTTGACAGGAATGCAAGAATGTTTCTCTAGTTAAGCAACAAACATGAAGAGAAGAAAACCATTGATAATGACATCAAAGTGATCATATCATTCTGATCATGTCATTTCTATCAAATTCTTATGATTAAGCTACTTTCCATGTTCATTGAACTCAAGTTAAATGAATGAAATTTTTGTTCTACTACAATATTCAAGGGAATATGCTCTCTGAAGATTCAAGCATCAGTAAGCTTGCCATACCAAATATAAACAACACATATTAACTTATATTATACTGAAACGACACATCAACCACATCCATTTATGTAGTTCTTTTTTTCCTCTGGTAATTTACATTTTCAGCTGAGATATCATTAGCAAAGTTTTAATCCACTTAAGTCTCAATCAATGATAAAGGAACTAGTTTGGCATATGGTTGAGGTAATGTCATAGCAACAGTTACTTATATTTGTATAACTTAACAGTAAATGATTTAAATAACTCATCTTCCTATATGTATATATATATGTCTATGCTACTCTTTTTTCCTTTTGATTCTATTACTACTATTCTAAGTTTCAATCCTACCTTTTTTTTCCTTTTGATTTTTGGTTATTGATCTCAAGACATAGTTTTCTTCTCCTTTTGGAAGAATTAAACGATAAAAAGACTAAAGTGTAATACAATTTATATTCTGAAAAAATATATACAAATATATAGCTTCTGTACAATATATGCTTTAGTAAAAGTTAAATACATCTCAAAGCAAAGCTTACCATAAGAAAAGTTGGCCAATGCGACTTGATCCAGTTTTCATCCAGTTACCATAAGAAAAGTTTTGGCCACTTAGATTCTCTACTGCTGGCGAGAGTAGACTTAGTGACTGTAAGTGTAACGTCCCAGATTTTCGCGCTCGAAAATCAACATCCATACTTTACATCGTATTCGAATGCCGTAGATTCGACCGTTCAAATCCGAGTCGCCGGAGCTTATAACAACATTAAGTAAACAACACAGCGGAAATAAAAGAATATAGATATACAATATCTGATACAATATCCAGATACAATGATGATACAATGAATATCTATATACATCAAAGATATGATACAACAAATAGCAGCGGAAAAGAAAACGATAACATCAGCAGCGGATAATCTCCATCTTCAAAGCGCCAATCCATAAATAGCTCGAACTCCCAATAACGAGGCACAAAGATAAGCAAGTGCAGTCCGATCCAAAGACTGAACTAGCTCTAGTTAATCTACTAAATCTGAATATCTGAAAAACCAAACTCTAGACTGCTCGTGTAGAAAATTTTTGAGCATCCAGAGTTTAGGAAAGAAACAATAAACTCCGGATCAGTCATGGGACTGGTGTGAGCAACAAAAACAGTTTATCTTTAAAAACAACTAGCAGAGAATTTTAAAGTCAATTCGCAATGCTTTTGGAAAATGAAACTACCATAAGACCTCCCACCACACACACAATGCAAACGCAGAATTGGAGGAGATTTCTTCTTATGATAGTCAAAGATGCTTACTACGCAAAATCAAATCATTTTTGATATTATTATTAGTGCATAGTGTAGAAAAAATTTCGAAAGTAGAATATAAATCTTAGCCAGCATAGACATTTCGCACTTATGCCTACTATAGCTACCATGTTCAATAGCAGGTTACCACCACATTCCATGGCAGGTAATACAACTAAAACCGTACAGGGCTCGTATTGTTTTGTTTGGATTTCCAACAAATGGTCAGGCTAAGGAACTTCCTATTCCACGAAAGAAACGCCTCTGGCGGGACGTTCCGAGAACCAACTGTTCTCTGCCAAACAAGGCCGGCAACCCCTTTTCCCAAGGGATAAAAGAAACCTCAGATATGCCACCCCCGGTCCTTTGGGACCTTTATCCGAGCGCTCGATAACCAACATCACACATCATAAAGAAAGTGTATCCACATGAGTAAGTATCTGGGCTCCATACCATGATACTACCCTTTTCCAAAAGGAATGGTCATACCCTAGGGGAGCTACCCCTGAAAACCTTGCCGCACGATTCCTGTTTCGACCATTACCGGGTTGTGAGGCTCGATGAAGTCTCATCCACAAAGCTACGCTTTTTCAAAAAGCCACGCTTTGGGTCAACATATGATCAACCTATGATCACAAAGATAAATGATCAAACAAAAGATCATATCACAAATGATCAAACATTGATCATCACACAGCAACACTCAGCATGCCACATTACCAAATTGGGATATATCGCTGATAACTTCAACTACATAACCTCTGAGCTCGTATGTCTCAGAGAAGGGTGTTAAGCTAAGAGAATAAATTCTCCGCCACCAAACAGAAATGTATTTGAAAGAAATCGGCTTTATATCTCAAAGTGTAATGTCAGACATGTATCCATATAAGTCTTTCCGGGTTCGAACAGAACCGAAGGCACTTCTCACGAAGCCCTTGCAAATCCGGATAATTTCCAATCACGTCCGGACTTCCCATCACAAAAAGAGTGATATAAATCTCTATACCGGGGACCAGTCGATGCAGAGACATTCGATGAGTTGTCCTTTCGTTTTCGAAAATATCCGGTCTTCATCACCGGTCTTCAAATGCTATCCATATACGACGTATCACTATTCGGAATGGGTTATACGACCCAAAGGTCCTTTCCCGGCTAACCCAAATAGTGAGCGAAATATTTAAAACATATGGATATGAGATTTCAATTAAGTCACAACTTATTACCCAAAATCTCTCTTCAAATGGTTTAACCAATTACCATTTCAAATCTTTAAACAAAAAGATTCATTTTAAACAACCTTCAATGGTTTAAACACTTTCCATATTTTAATCTTTTAAATAAAAGATTCATTCACAGATTTTCCAAATTAATTCTCATTTCAATTTGATTAACTCATTAAATCTTTAAAACAAAGATTTAACTTATAGCTTTCAAAACAATTTCATTTCGAAGGGTTTAAATAAATCGTCATTTTAAATATGTTAAAGATAACAGATTCAATTCATAACTTTCAAAAAGAATTCATTCATAACTTGGAAAACCATTTTCAATTCAAACTTGAAATTCCTTTAACTAAACTGGAATTTCATTTTCTATCTGAAAGCTTTTATTCCTTTAAAACAAACAGTTTTCATTTTGGAAATCTGATTCATTTATACGAGTTAAAGTTCTTGGGTTAAATCCAAATTCTCAAACAATACTTTTAAAATGGTTTAAATTCATACAAACACATTTATATCATCTTTAACCGTAATTTCAAATCATAGGATTCAATTTCAACTTAAATTCAAATTTAAATCAAATTATTTAAATTTTCAAAACTCGATTAAGTTATTCAAAATAACTTTTAGATTCGAAATTCCATTTCAAAAGCTTTTCACTTTTAAACCCAAATTTCAAATTTCAAAATCAATTGAACTAAAAATTTCAATTTCAAAAACAGCAGATTTAAATTATCTGTGACTTAACCGATTTCCACGTGAAATCCATATTTGTGTGTGTAAAAGTGTAGTCCAGGGGTTTCTCACACAATAGTGCAACATCAATCATCACAGATATATCGATAAGCGGTATAATCGATAACGCTTATCTTCATTCACAGATTCATAGATAAAATAAATTTATCAGTCACAAAGATTCACTATTACAATTCGATGTGGGTTTCGGATAACCAACTGGAATCCGACTCCCTGTCGCATCGAAATTCAAGTGTCGTTCTATGGGTCAAGGGTTTTCATATTCATATAACAGTATATCACAGAAACAGAAATCACAGATCATGACATAAATCAGGGTATATCACAAAGCATCACAAATCAGGGATATCAACAATTCATATCATTCAACAGAATCCAAACATTCATAGGTAAGATCAATTAATTCATCTGATTTAATTAAATCAGATCAGTCACTAATCCTGGTTAATTAATTAATTACAAACCATTCTAATTAATTATCATTTAATCATTTATTAATTAACCTTTGATAATAAATTAATCAACCTTTAGTTATTAATTAATCAATCTTAATTAATAAATCAATCACCCTTTAATCATCAATTAATTAACCCCTAATTAATTTCCATTTAATTAATTATCCTAAATCAATTACAATAATTAATTAGCCCTTAATTAATACTATTTAATTAATTATTCTTAATCACTTTCATTAATAAATCAATCTTTGATTACTTAAGATTTTAGTCAATTGAAAGATAAACCATTTATCCTTATTATTTAAATTATCATTTAATCCTTATTTAATAACCTTGGAAATAAGCATCATTTACATTGATTAATTTAAAAACATTCCCTTTTCTCAATTATTCACTTAATTCCAAAATCTAAGTTTATTTACAATAAACTTTAAAATAAGGTCATATATATATATATATTAAACATTTTAAACTTAATTACTTTAATAAAATTCATTTTAAAATCTTTAACTAATTTCAACTTAAACAAATATTTATTTTTAAAGGAATTTGTTGAGGACTGTATAACTTGGTTTTGTTTAAAGTTTAAAACTGTACATCAAATACTCGAGACAAACCAAAGAAAACCCGAGCCACCACCTCTTTTACTCGAGTTTAACCCGAGCAAATTCCAAACTCACTTGCTTCGAGAAAAATGGCAAATTTCCCGTGCCTGGCTCCGAGTCTTCTCCCCCTTCTTCCCCAAAACTTTGAACCCAGATATGTACGTTTTCACGTACACGTGCACATCTCCTTACCGTACATATGCACGGTACCTCCAACGACCTCCGGCCACCCACCATTCCTCCGACCTGTCGGCGAACTCGTCGACAATAAACCCAGATCAACCAAATACCCCTCACCGATCCATTTTTGAAATCGAGTATATCTCGATCAACCTCGAACAGACCTTCGACCCAAAAAGACCTCGCGACCACAACTCCGGCCACCAGAGGCTCATCACCTTCGGCCGTAACTCCGTCATCCACCAAACGTCCCTTCCTTCAGACGACGTGCAGCTCGATGCATGGTAGGCGTCGCGACACACCAATTTCCGACCACCCAAAAAATTAGGTTTACAAACAGAAAATCCTTACCGCCATCACCTCGATGATCGATACCATCGCCGATTATTTTTCCCCGATCCACCATGGGTTCATCCACCCCCACGCCGAACCCCAACCTCCAGAATGTCGTTCATCGCCGTAAATCGACAAAACATCCCTTTTTGTTCATCGTTGAACTGCACTTAACTCACTCTCGTAAAAATCATCAAACAAAACTTAAAAAACTCATTTTCCAATAAGGATGCAAGATATATGTTCAAATTTGCAAATTGTTAGGTTCGAATTTCTTCAACTTTGAAATTTTCTCTGTAAAACTTAAGTTTTCATCCTGTATAGATATTTATACTTCATGAAACTATTTTTATATTACAATTTATACTTAAACACATATTCTTACTTTTGAAACCCAAGCCTAACTATGATTCAAGAAGAAGAACTTGAGTTTTAGACAGGTTTTTGAAACCTGGAATTAGAACAGAGGGGTATCCAGACACGCACACACATAATACTTCATACTTATACATTAATTTTATTTATATCATCATACAGGCATATTTCATATTATACTTCACTGATTTTACCACATGCTAACACAAGATATAGCAAGTTAAGGAGTTACTCACTTGGTCAAAAACAAGGAAGTCTGGAAAAAACAAAGTTGCTCACCTGTGGAAAGATTGGAACAGAGAAGATGGACAGAGAACTGAAATTGTTGAAACTGGAAAGTAATTTGATCAACTGGAAGATGATTTCGATATCTTGAACTAAATGTTTGCTGAGATGATCCTTAACTTGATTTCAGTTTGATACTGATTTGAATTATTGAATCTACTTTGCTTGGTTTTCTTTGAATAATGTTTTTTTTGAGTTTTGTTTAGGTGATTTGAACGAGCGAATTGAGGTAGGAGGTGATGCATATAAAGAGAAGTATGCAATATACTTTTGTTTGTACAATAGAGTGATGTTACCTTGTACAATATCAGGTCATGGCTGAAGTGATTTAAATAAAGTGGAGGTATGGCTGAAGATAAGTTGTAGGGGCAAAACATTTATTGGCTTTGTACAAATTAATATTTTCTTCTTTGCTTTCGGCTGATAGATGATACAGGGATGGTTTGCATACATACATTTTGTTCTATTGCTTTGTATTTGTTTTTATACACTTCTGTTACTTGCCTTTGCAAGCTTGTCTCGGCTGAAAATACTTTGTATTTGGTTTGTCTTACTTTGTATTTGTTTTGCTTTGAACTAATGTACTGACTTTACATTCTAATTTACCTTATATACATATCTATTTCTTATCTTTTCTTTGCAAACTCAAGACATTTACATTTTGTTGTCTTTGTTTTCAGCTTACATTCTTGTTCTTACTTATGCATATAACAATGTTGTTTTATCTTTTCTTATGTTTTATCTTTATGCTTTTGTTCTTAAGTTTGAGATGTTTTACTTATTTGTTTGAATGTGTTCTACTCTCTACTTGAATATATTTTATATTTTGTTTAGTTGTTAGAATTTATTTTAAATGTGTTTTTGTTTTAATGTTGTTTATACTATTTATATTGGATAAAAACTATATATATATTTATAAACCCAAATATTTATTAAACCATCAATAATAAATTCAAAATTATTTATTATTATTATTTATATTTTAAACCATTTATCTAAGATTCAAATCACCTATATATATATATAATATTTTAAAATTAAATGGTTTAACAAATTCGAAATTTGGATCCGGGGAAACTCGCTCCAATATTCTAATTAAATTAACAAATTTTTATCCAAAAATTTATTTAATTACTCAATTTAATTCAAAAATTCAATAAATTATTAATTTAAATTAAATTAAAATCTGGGGTCGTTACAAACTTCCCCCCTTAAAAGAATTTCGTCTTCGAAATTCGTAGCACGAAACAAAGACAGAGATAGACAGATTCGATCTCCTATAATTCCTCAAACACAAGATACGGATTCCGAATTCAAGTCGGAATATCTCAGAATACATACCAATTTGTCCCTCTTCGGACTTTGGTATTCAAAAGAAATTTGAATAAAATTTCAAATTTAGGTTCAAACCATATCGTTTTATTGATTCAATTCAATTTAGCCTTCATATTCTATTAATCAATTTAATTCAATTTAAAATTTCCAATTTCAAATTCAATAAGGTTTAAATCAAAAAGCTGATAAGAAAACGATGAAATACGAAGTAAGGATCTTCTACAACGATTCGTAGAGCCCCCATCACCGCACCGAAACTTCTTCTAGCTATCCCGAAGAAATCAAAAGAATTTTGAAAAGACGAATCACAGAAGATTGATAGAAAGTTTGTTTCCACTGTTGCAGGGTATTGACCATTTATAGTCGTATTTCCCTATCCCCTATCTCGTCTTCTTCTAGCACTCATATCTACTATCAGTGGATAGTAAGAGAATTTACTGAGACGTTCAGACGGATATCTTAAGGATACACTCATTCTAGAGTTTACTTCACTCTATCTCTAATGAGCTACTTAACGTGTTATACTCCTGAGCTAAAGTTCAACCTTAGCTCTGATACCAAATGTAACGTCCCAGATTTTCGCGCTCGAAAATCAACATCCATACTTTACATCGTATTCGAATGCCGTAGATTCGACCGTTCAAATCCGAGTCGCCGGAGCTTATAACAACATTAAGTAAACAACACAGCGGAAATAAAAGAATATAGATATACAATATCTGATACAATATCCAGATACAATGATGATACAATGAATATCTATATACATCAGAGATATGATACAACAAATAGCAGCGGAAAAAAAAACGATAACATCAGCAGCGGATAATCTCCATCTTCAAAGCGCCAATCCATAAATAGCTCGAACTCCCAATAACGAGGCACAAAGATAAGCAAGTGCAGTCCGATCCAAAGACTGAACTAGCTCCAGATAATCTACTAAATCTGAATATCTGAAAAACTAAACTCTAGACTGCTCGTGTAGAAAATTTTTGAGCATCCAGAGTTTAGGAAAGAAACAATAAACTCCGGATCAGTCATGGGACTGGTGTGAGCAACAAAAACAGTTTATCTTTAAAAACAACTAGCAGAGAATTTTAAAGTCAATTCGCAATGCTTTTGGAAAATGAAACTACCATAAGACCTCCCACCACACACACAATGCAAACGCAGAATTGGAGGAGATTTCTTCTTATGATAGTCAAAGATGCTTACTACGCAAAATCAAATCATTTTTGATATTATTATTAGTGCATAGTGTAGAAAAAATTTCGAAAGTAGAATATAAATCTTAGCCAGCATAGACATTTCGCACTTATGCCTACTATAGCTACCATGTTCAATAGCAGGTTACCACCACATTCCATGGCAGGTAATACAACTAAAACCGTACAGGGCTCGTATTGTTTTGTTTGGATTTCCAACAAATGGTCAGGCTAAGGAACTTCCTATTCCACGAAAGAAACGCCTCTGGCAGGACGTTTCGAGAACCAACTGTTCTCTGCCAAACAAGGCCGGCAACCCCTTTTCCCAAGGGATAAAAGAAACCTCAGATATGCCACCCCCGGTCCTTTGGGACCTTTATCCGAGCGCTCGATAACCAACATCACACATCATAAAGAAAGTGTATCCACATGAGTAAGTATCTGGGCTCCATACCATGATACTACCCTTTTCCAAAAGGAATGGTCATACCCTAGGGGAGCTACCCCTGAAAACCTTGCCGCACGATTCCTGTTTCGACCATTACCGGGTTGTGAGGCTCGATGAAGTCTCGTCCACAAAGCTACGCTTTTTCAAAAAGCCACGCTTTGGGTCAACAGATGATCAACCTATGATCACAAAGATAAATGATCAAACAAAAGATCATATCACAAATGATCAAACATTGATCATCACACAGCAACACTCAGCATGCCACATTACCAAATTGGGATATATCGCTGATAACTTCAACTACATAACCTCTGAGCTCGTATGTCTCAGAGAAGGGTGTTAAGCTAAGAGAATAAATTCTCCGCCACCAAACAGAAATGTATTTGAAAGAAATCGGCTTTATATCTCAAAGTGTAATGTCAGACATGTATCCATATAAGTCTGTTCCGGGTTCGAACAGAACCGAAGGCACTTCTCACGAAGCCCTTGCAAATCCGGATAATTTCCAATCACGTCCGGACTTCCCATCACAAAAAGAGTGATATAAATCTCTATACCGGGGACCAGTCGATGCAGAGACATTCGATGAGTTGTCCTTTCGTTTTCGAAAATATCCGGTCTTCATCACCGGTCTTCAAATGCTATCCATATACGACGTATCACTATTCGGAATGGGTTATACGACCCAAAGGTCCTTTCCCGGCTAACCCAAATAATGAGCGAAATATTTAAAACATATGGATATGAGATTTCAATTAAGTCACAACTTATTACCCAAAATCTCTCTTCAAATGGTTTAACCAATTACCATTTCAAATCTTTAAACAAAAAGATTCATTTTAAACAACCTTCAACGGTTTAAACACTTTCCACATTTTAATCTTTTAAATAAAAGATTCATTCACAGATTTTCCAAATTAATTCTCATTTCAATTTGATTAACTCGTTAAATCTTTAAAACAAAGATTTAACTTATAGCTTTCAAAACAATTTCATTTCGAAGGGTTTAAATAAATCGTCATTTTAAATCTGTTAAAGATAACAGATTCAATTCATAACTTTCAAAAAGAATTCATTCATAACTTGGAAAACCATTTTCAATTCAAACTTGAAATTCCTTTAACTAAACTGGAATTTCATTTTCTATCTGAAAGCTTTTATTCCTTTAAAACAAACAGTTTTCATTTTGGAAATCTGATTCATTTATACGAGTTAAAGTTCTTGGGTTAAATCCAAATTCTCAAACAATACTTTTAAAATGGTTTAAATTCATACAAACACATTTATATCATCTTTAACCGTAATTTCAAATCATAGGATTCAATTTCAACTTAAATTCAAATTTAAATCAAATTATTTAAATTTTCAAAACTTGATTAAGTTATTCAAAATAACTTTTAGATTCGAAATTCCATTTCAAAAGCTTTTCACTTTTAAACCCAAATTTCAAATTTCAAAATCAATTGAACTAAAAATTTCAATTTCAAAAACAGCAGATTTAAATTATCTGTGACTTAACCGATTTCCACGTGAAATCCATATTTGTGTGTGTAAAAGTGTAGTCCAGGGGTTTCACACACAATAGTGCAACATCAATCATCACAGATATATCGATAAGCGGTATAATCGATAACGCTTATCTTCATTCACAGATTCATAGATAAAATAAATTTATCAGTCACAAAGATTCACTATTACAATTCGATGTGGGTTTCGGATAACCAACTGGAATCCGACTCCCTGTCGCATCGAAATTCAAGTGTCGTTCTATGGGTCAAGGGTTTTCATATTCATATAACAGTATATCACAGAAACAGAAATCACAGATCATGACATAAATCAGGGTATATCACAAAGCATCACAAATCAGGGATATCAACAATTCATATCATTCAACAGAATCCAAACATTCATAGGTAAGATCAATTAATTCATCTGATTTAATTAAATCAGATCAGTCACTAATCCTGGTTAATTAATTAATTACAAACCATTCTAATTAATTATCATTTAATCATTTATTAATTAACCTTTGATAATAAATTAATCAACCTTTAGTTATTAATTAATCAATCTTAATTAATAAATCAATCACCCTTTAATCATCAATTAATTAACCCCTAATTAATTTCCATTTAATTAATTATCCTAAATCAATTACAATAATTAATTAGCCCTTAATTAATACTATTTAATTAATTATTCTTAATCACTTTCATTAATAAATCAATCTTTGATTACTTAAGATTTTAGTCAATTGAAAGATAAACCATTTATCCTTATTATTTAAATTATCATTTAATCCTTATTTAATAACCTTGGAAATAAGCATCATTTACATTGATTAATTTAAAAACATTCCCTTTTCTCAATTATTCACTTAATTCCAAAATCTAAGTTTATTTACAATAAACTTTAAAATAAGGTCATATATATATATATATTAAACATTTTAAACTTAATTACTTTAATAAAATTCATTTTAAAATCTTTAACTAATTTCAACTTAAACAAATATTTATTTTTAAAGGAATTTGTTGAGGACTGTATAACTTGGTTTTGTTTAAAGTTTAAAACTGTACATCAAATACTCGAGACAAACCAAAGAAAACCCGAGCCACCACCTCTTTTACTCGAGTTTAACCCGAGCAAATTCCAAACTCACTTGCTTCGAGAAAAATGGCAAATTTCCCGTGCCTGGCTCCGAGTCTTCTCCCCCTTCTTCCCCAAAACTTTGAACCCAGATATGTACGTTTTCACGTACACGTGCACATCTCCTTACCGTACATATGCACAGTACCTCCAGCGACCTTCGGCCACCCACCATTCCTCCGACCTGTCGGCGAACTCGTCGACAATAAACCCAGATCAACCAAATACCCCTCACCGATCCATTTTTGAAATCGAGTATATCTCGATCAACCTCGAACAGACCTTCGACCCAAAAAGACCTCGCGACCACAACTCCGGCCACCAGAGGCTCAGCACCTTCGGCCGTAACTCCGTCATCCACCAAACGTCCCTTCCTTCAGACGACGTGCAGCTCGATGCATGGTAGGCGTCGCGACACACCAATTTCCGACCACCCAAAAAATTAGGTTTACAAACAGAAAATCCTTACCGCCATCACCTCGATGATCGATACCATCGCCGATTATTTTTCCCCGATCCACCATGGGTTCATCCACCCCCACGCCGAACCCCAACCTCCAGAATGTCGTTCATCGCCGTAAATCGACAAAACATCCCTTTTTGTTCATCGTTGAACTGCACTTAACTCATTCTCGTAAAAATCATCAAACAAAACTTAAAAAACTCATTTTCCAATAAGGATGCAAGATATATGTTCAAATTTGCAAATTGTTAGGTTCGAATTTCTTCAACTTTGAAATTTTCTCTGTAAAACTTAAGTTTTCATCCTGTATAGATATTTATACTTCATGAAACTATTTTTATATTACAATTTATACTTAAACACATATTCTTACTTTTGAAACCCAAGCCTAACTATGATTCAAGAAGAAGAACTTGAGTTTTAGACAGGTTTTTGAAACCTGGAATTAGAACAGAGGGGTATCCAGACACGCACACACATAATACTTCATACTTATACATTAATTTTATTTATATCATCATACAGGCATATTTCATATTATACTTCACTGATTTTACCACATGCTAACACAAGATATAGCAAGTTAAGGAGTTACTCACTTGGTCAAAAACAAGGAAGTCTGGAAAAAACAAAGTTGCTCACCTGTGGAAAGATTGGAACAGAGAAGATGGACAGAGAACTGAAATTGTTGAAACTGGAAAGTAATTTGATCAACTGGAAGATGATTTCGATATCTTGAACTAAATGTTTGCTGAGATGATCCTTAACTTGATTTCAGTTTGATACTGATTTGAATTATTGAATCTACTTTGCTTGGTTTTCTTTGAATAATGTTTTTTTTGAGTTTTGTTTAGGTGATTTGAACGAGCGAATTGAGGTAGGAGGTGATGCATATAAAGAGAAGTATGAAGTATACTTTTGTTTGTACAATAGAGTGATGTTACCTTGTACAATATCAGGTCATGGCTGAAGTGATTTAAATAAAGTGGAGGTATGGCTGAAGATAAGTTGTAGGGGCAAAACATTTATTGGCTTTGTACAAATTAATATTTTCTTCTTTGCTTTCGGCTGATAGATGATACAGGGATGGTTTGCATACATACATTTTGTTCTATTGCTTTGTATTTGTTTTTATACACTTCTTTTACTTGCCTTTGCAAGCTTGTCTCGGCTGAAAATACTTTGTATTTGGTTTGTCTTACTTTGTATTTGTTTTGCTTTGAACTAATGTACTGACTTTACATTCTAATTTACCTTATATACATATCTATTTCTTATCTTTTCTTTGCAAACTCAAGACATTTACATTTTGTTGTCTTTGTTTTCAGCTTACATTCTTGTTCTTACTTATGCATATAACAATGTTGTTTTATCTTTTCTTATGTTTTATCTTTATGCTTTTGTTCTTAAGTTTGAGATGTTTTACTTATTTGTTTGAATGTGTTCTACTCTCTACTTGAATATATTTTATATTTTGTTTAGTTGTTAGAATTTATTTTAAATGTGTTTTTGTTTTAATGTTGTTTATACTATTTATATTGGATAAAAACTATATATATATTTATAAACCCAAATATTTATTAAACCATCAATAATAAATTCAAAATTATTTATTATTATTATTTATATTTTAAACCATTTATCTAAGATTCAAATCACCTATATATATATAATATTTTAAAATTAAATGGTTTAACAAATTCGAAATTTGGATCCGGGGAAACTCGCTCCAATATTCTAATTAAATTAACAAATTTTTATCCAAAAATTTATTTAATTACTCAATTTAATTCAAAAATTCAATAAACTATTAATTTAAATTAAATTAAAATCTGGGGTCGTTACAGTAAGCAAACATTGACTGATTGAATGTTGTTTATATACATTAAAAGTTGTACTTTATGAGATTAGCCTCTTGCTTTGATGGATGCTAGAAACAAGGATTAAAGGATGATCAAATCATTTCCATCGGTGTAGCCATGAAAACCAAGCATATCAATCGTGGTGCGTAGATCTTTTCCTTGAATTTTATCTGATCAAATCCATTAACCAAAAACAAATAATTATCATACAGTTTTCTTTTCTTTTTTGTGCATGCGTAGGCCTCTATGTAATGTTATACAACTGAAACAGATGTGGTATGGGATGGTCTTCCAATAGTTACTCTTCCACTAGAAAAAAAGGTAGGTGTAGCTGGGTTTCTTTGTATGGCTAAAGGTTTCGAAGATGAGATGGTTGTTACAAGGTAAATGGAAATATAATTCTTTTACACATGCACCATGTAAACCAGGTAAATGGATGTATAATTCTTTTACACATGCACTGTGTAAACAGTCTATTTGATCCACTGAACCTGCATCCACATACAAATCTTTTTATGAGTCATTGTTCCAGTATATATTTAATAATATAAATATAATGATCGAAAACTATACAAATATTAATACATCTTATATTTTTCGAATATAATTTCAAGACAGGATAATGTAAAATGAAGAACGCAATTCCAGTAACATTGTTGCCAGTGCATGAAGCGGAATCCAACCCACTTAACTGTTGCTTTTATTGTATATATTAAAACATGTTTTATTTTATTTTGGATTATTCATTGTTCCATCCAACCCACTTTGGATTACTTTGGTTTAGGTTAGTTTACAACTTATTCTGTTCGTTCATTTAGAGCATATAATTAACTTGTTCTTCTCTCTATAACTTTTATCAATCTATGAATACAATAAAAAGAAAAATTAATGTTTAATTCCAAATGTAAATTTTGTATCTAGTGTCTTAGGTAGTGTTTGGTTTAAAAACGAATTTTGTGTTTTCGGTTTTCAATATGTATATCAAGTATGAAAAAAATGGAGGGACGGCGGAGTAGATGAAAGAAAGACGGATGAAAGAACGAAGAGGATAGATGAACGATGGAAGAATGGATTGTTTCACGTACTTGTGTTATTTCTCAAAACACGAAAAATAAAAAAAGTTATTTTTTATTTTCTATTAACTTCGTTTTCTAAATTGGTCGTTTTCGACAATATACATGCGTCATGTGCATTTTTATATGGACGAAAACCCAAAACTAAAAACAACAAACAAAACACAGCCTTAGCTTCAGGACTAAACTTCCTTTAAGGGTATTATGGTCCATCCATTTCTGCCATTAGTGTAACTCTTTATGGTATAAACATTTGAACGGTACTAATGTACATTGTATGAATAGTGTTTCAACACTTTAATGTACTATAATTTTCATTTCCAGATTTTACTCCCACTGTTTCTAACAAATCTATTAATTTAAAAAGTAAGAGCACTGGTATTATCGTCGGTGTTGTAGTTGCAGTCGGCATTTTAGGATTTCTTGCAGCACTTGGATTTTTGTTTTCAAACAGAAGCAAAGAAAAATAAGGCTTCGTCAGGAGGATGAAGAAGGTAGGCAGTTTAGAAAATATTGAATGTGTCTATGCACTTTTTTTTAAAACCTTGTTGTTGGCTATTTAGTTCAAAAATTATCTTGTTTTTTAGAATGGGCTGAAATGACTAATCAACCTGGCACATTCAGTTATGCTGATTAAGTCACGTTATTAAAGATTTTTTCCTCTTCATTACAGGCGATTAAAGGTTTTTGGAGCAAAAGCTAGCTAGTTGTCACGTTATTCTAAGTGTTTGAGGTTTTTTTTTGCGCACTAAGCATATTCTTTTTGGTTTAAGCGTATTTTGTTGTGTAGTAACATTTGGTGTATGTATGTTATAAAAACTTGACTTTTGATGTTGTCTAATCTTGGGTTTTGGATGTTGTGTAAATTTGGATATGTTTAGTTATATAAATTGTTTTGAATCATTTAAATGTGTTTATAGGATTGTTACTTAATGTTGATTTGAATATCTTAATGAAGCATGTATTATATTAGTATGTAAATATTTTTCAATGATAGTATAACATAAGATAAGTGTTGTAAAAAATAACTGTAATTAAAGACAGCTTTTAGGTGTTGTCAAAAATCATGTGATAAAATCAACAACGGGCGATAAGTGTTGTTAAAATCTATAAACGCACAAATATACCATTGTAAAGAACACATGTAAATATTTTTGGAACTGGATATTTTTACATAATAAAAATGTAAATCATTTTCTAAATGAGAAGTCGTATTTCGTTTCGCCGAATTCGGACTGCTCTATCTTTGTTTATCTTATTTTCGACGATTTAGCAGCAGTTTTGGCAACGAAAATCGAGTTTTGGTAGGATGGTTGTATCTCTAATATCTCTGTATCATTCTGTTCGTCTCGTTGTGCCGATCTTCGCAATATATTCATTTGTGCATTTCGGTGTCCGGTTCGTGGCGAAATCGGCGAAACGATTAGCCGTATCGGTTCCGTATTTGGGCTTTTGGGTTTCCTATGCCTTTTCATCTATCTACCGGTTGAAATCAAACAGCCAATTGCTTTTAATAATTTCCTGAATTTGTGCTTGACTTTTGTGATTCCCATTGGTTAATATATATTCTCTATTGTCCATTCACTTTCCTCTTCATTGCCATTCTTTGAAAAAAAATAAACAAAAGAGGTAAGTTTGCATTCTTCTTCAATTGCCCGACTACATACCTTCTTATCTTATATTTTCCTCGAAGCAAACCCTTTTAGCCTCGTCAACTGCTCGTCCTCTTCCCTTTCGTTCTCTTTGCATAATTTGTTCTGTGCTTGGAAAAAAGGGTAAACATATATAGTGTTGCTTTGGGAAATCTGTTCGTCTTCGTGCTCAAGCAAACTGCCTTTCTCCTTCCGTGAAAAACCCATCTCCATCCCATTCTTGCTCCTCACCCCTTCCGCTCCATGTCAGCCGCCTTCGCTTTCGAGTAGCCTTCCACCTCCTCAAACCCGCCGCCAGCGCAATCCGAAACCCGCTTTCCCCACCCCGACCGCAACCGCACCCACTCCTTGAACCTCCACCAGATCCGCCACTTGCACAGCCATCCTCCACCACAGGCTCGCCGACCATTCTCCTTCCTCCACCCGAGACTCAGCATTCGCCTCCCACCAGAAACACCCCATGCCGACCTCGCCCATCTCAACAACCTCCTCACCCCACCTAGCAGCCGAACACCCCTAGCAACCCTCCATCACCTTGCTTTCTCCGCAGCCTCCTACCCACTGCAGACCCAAGCACCACAGCCATCCTGTTCCTCCCGCCCTGCCCCATGTGCAGTGGCAGCCTCCTTCCCACTTACAACCGAACTCGAGCGCCACCACTTCACCATCTTTTCCATGCTTTGCACTGCTGCAACCCGAGCCTTCACCTCTTCTTGTTTAAAAAAAAGGAAAAGCTTATATGTTGCATATATATAATTGTGGGCAGAAAAGTTATATATGTCATATATATATATATATATATATATATATATATATATTTGTTTTCCTTTGATCTAAGCTTATATATATAAGTTTACTTATATATATATTGATTTGTGTATCCTGTCACTTCAATTTGTTTTGTGCTTGTCGTAGCTTTTTAATGTGTCATGTCCGTATCCGTGTGCGTATCCATGTTCGTTGCTTCTCAATCCCGTTGTTTTCTCTAGCCTCGAAAGATGAGCGATCACTCACAATTAACATTCATTTGTTTAGTAAATATAATTCACATGAAATGACGATTGAAATATGTTATTAAATTTGAATTGGTTGGTAATTTAATCGTTGAATATGAGATGTTAATACTTGGAATAGTTTACCTATGATAAATTGACATATAACACTATAACATGTTGTATATATTATATTTAAATTGTTGATGATGATTATATGCTTGTAATCGATATGTTATGTTATTTTATTTTATTGTTCTCACTCTGCAAGTTCCCTTAGTTTTAGGAAATCACTATAGGTTGAAATGATACATACCCGAACGTTCTTATAGATTAGGGAAAATCGTTATGGGTTGAAATAATAAATCCAAGAGATTTTATTGATTTGAATTTTGGGATTGCGGGTTGAAATGATATATACCCGTAAAATATTAAATAATTGCAGACTGAAATGATAAATATTCGTACCACTTGACCATAGGTTAGAAAATTATATACGGACACTATTGGTCTATTTTTAAATGATTTCAAAAATTTTGAGAAAAGAAATATATGTGTTTTGATTTTAAAGTATAATATGAAGGTTTTGTTTTAATTTTAATATGTGTATAAATTTAGATTTTTTAAATTATATGTTTGGAAATTTTAAATTTATAAGTTAAGTTTTGAAAAAAATGTAAATTTTAATATTTTACTTATAATTTTATTATTTTTAAATATATATAAAATAAGACTTAAAATTGATTTAAAAATAGATTTAATAATAAGGTTTATTTTAATTTAATTTAATAAAAAGTTTAATTTAACTAATATATATATATATAATATTTTAAAATATTTATTTAAAATTTATATTAATATTTTAAAAATAGATTTTGTAATAACTTAAATAAATAAAGGTTGGAAAGAAAAATTAAGTTAATTTGTAAATTAATTTGTTTGAGAATTGAATAAATAAGAATTGATTTGGAAACTTATTGATTTTGAGATTTTTAAGGTATGATTTTATAACTTGATTTAAATAAGGGTGATTAAATGAATATTTCAAATTTAAATAAAATAGAAATTGAATTTTTGATTTGATTTAAATTTAAATTGAGATTTTATTTAAATGTTTATAAAAAAATGATTAAGTGAATGTTTTCAAAATTAAATAATTGAAGTTAGATATTTAATTTTGATTTAAATTTGTGATTTAAGATTTAATTTAAATGTTATAAAGTGATTTTATAAAATTACCACGGTATGAAATAAGCGTTTGGTTATTGAAGCGAGCGGGATGGGATATTGCCATACTCTCTGCCAATACCGAAAACCACTTTAGCAACTATGTACGTGGTGGAGATTCTAGAATGAAGTAAGATGGTTTGGCGAACGTCTGTATGAGGTATGAATGCAGCCCTGACTCCCTTGAGTCAGCTTGATATGACTAAAATAGGAGCCACACCAGGCCAAGTGAGGTCTCACCTTCGATCGAGCATGCTTCTTCAAAACCATATCTATTGCTTTTATGATTTGATGATGGTGTGCATACCTTTGATTTGGGAGTGTGTCTCGAGGAGGGCGGTAGTAGCTGCTATGCGTTACCACCAGTCCGGATCCGCAAAACGGTAGTATCCTACCCTGGGCATTGCCTCGCATGCCTTGTCATATGCCTTTTCACGCCCATTACCAGTTTGGTTTGTATCGTACCTATAGAGTGCTCTCTGGGTATCCCACTAGTTTGGTGGTGCTTACAGTATTTGTATAGACTATGATATTTATATAAGAATGTGTTAAGGGGGTTATGGGTAACGCCTTAACTCTATTTTGATATTTTACTTTACTGTAGACATTATCTATGTAGCGTATTGTACTACATATGTAGGTAGTTCCACTGATCCTTAAAGGATGGAATCCCAACATTCTTTAAGTTATATTGCATTTCACTTGGACATTTCACTTGAGTTGAATTTACTTGCATAAGAATGTTAATCGCGACTCGAGTGTTTTGTGTTTTGCTTTATGCTCGGGTCAGCCTGAGTGTCACAACATTTGAGACTCACCTTTGGAGCTTGGTGTTTGCTTGGAGATCTATCTTATTTATTTAGCTTTGCAGTTATTTCAGTTATTTCCACTATTTATGTTCAGACTTGTCGCTTGCTTTTGTATTAGAGACTTCTGTGTGTTTGGGATTTCTGTTGTATTTTTTTGGACTCTGTTGTTCTGTAGTAGCTTCATGAACTACTATTTATCTATTCCGCTGCTTATTGTTGTAAAACTCTATGTCTATGATTCTGTGATCGATTTATTTACTGTATATGCTAAGTTTTTCCAATTATAAATTAACAGTTTGTTGTTTTGAGCAACTTAACTCTGACATGTGTAGATTATTGTCGATTTGAATGGTTCGAAATAGCGGGTCATTACAATAACAAACTCTTTACAAAATCGCAATCAATTATCCTTAACATTTAAGGACAACAAATGTATTACACTTTACGTAAACCAATCAAATCGATATTTCAGCGATCAAGTTCTTAGATTTGTACTATAGTTTTGGCCTTATATTACAATTAACAATATGATCTTTTATGCAATACTGTGAGATTGAATATTCAATCTCACAGTATTGTTTATTGGCGTATTTCGAATGAACTATATTTATTGACGTGCCGTACATTACGAACTATGACCGTTCACCATATAACATTATATGTGATAGTATATGGATCCAATATCCATAGTTTTGTATTATTTTGTAGAGTTTGAAAATCATATAATGCAATAAAAGGTCTTAACCAGATATACACGTAAGTGACCATATTACAAACGTATTAAGTAGTTGTAAAATTAGGCACTTGCATGGGTATAGAAAACATTAACATGCAATAGCATTTAATAGTGACTATACGTAATATTTCCATTTGTTAATTTTCAATTCAGTCTATTTATATATATTAATTGATAAATGTTTTATCAATCATATTAAATGCACAAATTTATCATTGTAGATAATTATAACATTATTTAGCATATGTTCTTACAATATTAGAAAGGTTAGATGATACTACTTCAGGTTTCTAATAAGGTTCCCATTAGTCTTTTTATGTTTCGCTAAACCCTAAGATGAAAAATAGAAGTTTTTCTACTTCATTAGTGGGTGTTAGGACACGTTTGTCTTGGGATTTTGACCTTGAATCTGCTTAACAAATTAGAGCCCCATAAATGATGGATAACTACTTATTGGTTGTATCACATATAACTCCTAACCCATGACTCCTTGTCCTAATCTCATTTCGACCTTGAGTCTGCTCAACAAATCGAAACAAAATTATTCGCTCGCACCTACCATATCACGACGGCCTAGGTATAGTATGTACCTTGAGTCTGCTCAACAAATACGTATAGTTATCTTACCTCATCTATTCAATATATTAATAATACTACACATAACATCCCCAAATTGAGTCTGCTCAACAACTAAAGCGTATGCAGGTAATTTATTAGTATATATATGGTAGAGGACAACATTATATTGAAGATTCATAATCTTCAATATATTATATTGAGTGATATCGACTTATGGAATAATGTATTTCCTATGATATACCCTCGTGATTAAAGTGTTAGACACATCATAAATCATGGTATACGTACATTTACATATGTATTTATCCCTTAAGTCTATTTGGGTTTCTTTATTGTTCCGTATTTAGTTTATACATTCATATCATATAAGTTTTACTATTATATAACTTTTATATTTCAAATCACTTATATAATAGTATTATTTATAATATTATATTAATTAAATCTTATTTAACTAATTTTAATTAATTAACTATTTAATTAATTTTATATTAGTATTCTAATGCAACTTTTATATCGGACATATCTATTAAAATCTTTATAATTTATACCATAACCTTTATAGAATAACACATATATCTTTTATATATAATTATTTTTATTTAATTAATTAACCTTTAATTAATTTATTTATTTAAACAATTTTTAAATTATTTCAAGTTCAAAATTTATCTTACATACATACATGTATACTTATGTTATCTTAAACACTTTAGAATAACATAACATATATCAACATATATAATACATGCATATAAGTATTAATTAATTAACTCATTCAATTAATTTATTTTATTAATCTTATTAATAATTTTTAAATTTCGAAATTAATATTTAAATAATTTCAAACAATTTGAACTTTCATTTTATTTTCAAACATTTTTAAAATTTATGTTATATTACAGTCTTTTTATAATAAACATGTTTTTATTTTAAATTTAAATTTAAAATTTAAAATCTTGTCTTAATTTTCAAAATTATTTTGAAAATTAGCCCATGGCCCAATCCAAATTGGTCATTTTCTATTAAGGGCAACATTTGAGCTCACTTCATCTTTCAGGCCAGGCAGGTAACCATGTAGGATAGGGTACTTGATTACCCAATTCCAATCCTAGACATCACCTTTCTAGACACCATGCCAAGTGTGCAAGCTTAATTAGTTAGCCCTAACATGAATAATTTAGATCGCATAGGCTATTGGGCTATAATAGTATTATTGGAGCTGGGCCAGCCCGTAGTAGAAGAAATGGGTGAATTTCAAAAAATTTACTATTTTGGATCACTAATAGACCTATGAAGTCTAAATACATTTAGACTTATCTAAATTTTCTTTTAAATAAAATCTATATTTTATTTAAATTGTTAAATTGGAGATTTGAATGTAACTTAATTTATATAATGGATGTATCAAATACATCCATTTGTGTAAATATATAAATAGTTCTAATATATGTAATAAAAACATGTAAAATGAATTTAGAGAAGGAGACCTTTCATTTCCCTTTCGTATCCTATGCAATAAATAAGGGAAGATATGTCAAAATAGGAAGAGGGAGAAAACTTTCTGTGACGACCCGACTTTCCACTCCCGGAAAATCGCATCGACAGAAAGAAAGAAAGGGGTGAGAAATAGAAAAGAGAAGAAGAGAAAAGAAAACAACAACAGATACTCACAGCGGAAACGAAACGAAATATAATATGTCACATAAATATTACATAGTATCATATACATCATCTATCAGAGTTACACAGATTACACATCACATACTAGACAGTTATAAACATCTGTCTAGTTATTACATCTCAACACAATACAGATCAATACAAAGATCAACACAGCGGAAAACTACTATCTATATCTACAACGCCGAAGCCTCCTGCTCCATTGCTCCTCCAGATTACTCGTCAAAGCTAAACCTGAATCCCTTGGCTACTCATAAAAATTTGAGTACCCAAGAGTTTATATAAAACAGAAATAAACACTTGGGTCAGACATGGGTCTGGTGTGAGTAACAGGTTAAACTTGTTTAACTTCAAAATCTTTTGGAAACAAAGGTATCACGTAAGACTCCCCACAAATAAACATGGGTAAGTTTTTACCTTACGCTAACCAAAACATTTGATAGGAAATCCAGTTATATTATAATAGGGTCTAGGGTTTTCAAGTAAAATACAGAAATAGCTGGAATGCTTACATCTCACGTTCCAACATAGTTGGGCACAACTAATACGTACGGCACTTATTGGAGTTTGGATTCCATACAATGGCAGGGCTACCGGGGTACCACCCGTCACAGTACGTGGCATAGATCACCGTACCGAGGATCACTCCCAATCCCCTGCAACACAAGGCCGGAACATCCCTTACTGGATAATTCCCGCACAAGATACCTCACGGTTGTCATGACCAACCGCACACACTAAGTCGAAAATAGAAAGGGACATCTAGACAGAGGTCATCTTGTCCTACTTGGGTGCTACCCACTAACCTTGCTGCACCTCCCCTGTTTTAGCCATTCCCGGTTTGTGAGGCTTGAGGTCACGATTACCTTTTAAAAGAACACATCTATCTTAGAATGCTCATCGTCCACCTGACGATGTGCTGAAAGCATTCAATCCATACAAGTTCGTTCCGGGTTCGAACGAAACCGAAGGCATTATCTCGTTACACTCGTATTGGAATCACCCTCAGAGTTAACGACAATAACCCTTGCACTCTAAATCTTTATCTCGAATCTGAAAGTACTATCTCCGTCAACTCATTACGGAATCACCCACTGAGTTATACTGACAAAGAATCGTTCTTACACCTCGAGTCTTCACTTGCTCCATTTGGATTTCATGACCTAACATAAATTTGGATCGATGTGGTATTCGGGTCTCCAGACCTGGAAATCCGGTATACGGAAACCCGATCTCGGTCTCATCGAAATCCAAAACGTATCTTTTAAGGCCAAGTTGTTTTAAAGGTTAAAACAATTTAATTCAATTATCTTTATACACTTAGAAAGATAATTCACAATAGATAATCAACATTATCAATATCATCAGATAATCCATATTATCACAATTCAACTAAACATCCATATCACATAGCATATATCTCATCAGAGATATCAATCAAATGCAAAGCATTCAGTATTATCATCCATCCATAAGTAATGATCTATATCATCTCTAATTAATTTAAAGTTAATTAAATTAATTACTTTTATTTTATAAATCCTTCTTACTTAAACATTAATTAATTACAAATTAATTAATTATCCTCTAATTACCTTTTTCAATTAATCATCTTTGATTAATTATCTTTTAATTACCTTTTTCAATTAATCATCTTTGATTAATTATCTTTTAATTACCTTCAAGTAATTTATCTTTAATTAATTACTCAAATTAATTAACCTTAACCACTTATAGTAATTAACCTTTAATTACTTCATTAATTAATTAACTATAATTAATTAAATTAATCACTATAATTAATTATATTAAACCTTAATTAATTACATTAATTAATCACTTCATTTATTAATTATACTTAATTAATCAATCTTAATTACATCATTAATTATATTAATTAATGATCCTTAATTACAACTTAATTATTAATTACTTTAATTAAATTAATTACATTAAGTAATTAACTTTAAATTAAACAACATTTATTAATCACCTTGATTAATCTTCAATCAGTAATTAACTACCCTTAATTACTTTCATTTACTAAATTAATTCTCCTTAATTAATTTCTTAATTAATCCCTTGATTAATTATTCAAAGTAATTAAACTTAAATTACTTTCCTTAATACATAACCATCAATTAATTACTTCAAGTAATTATCTTATTATTTACTTCCTAAATAATCATACCTTAATAATTACATTAAGTAATTATTTATCAAATCATCCATTGATTAATTTAAATTAATTAAACTTAATTAATTAACTTAACTAAATCAAATTAACTCAATTAATTACCAATGATTAATTAATTCCTTAATTACTTTTATTAAGTAATTACATTTAAACCATTTTCACAAATGATTATCTTTAAATCAATTAATCTAATTAATTATCAAAATTAATCACATTAATTATTTATTTAAATAATCTCAAGTTAATGACCTTCATTAACTATTAACAACCCGTTAATTACTTTTCTTAAGTAATTAACTTAGATTAATTATTATTAATTTCAAATTAATAAATCTTAATAACCAATTTAATTAATCTAATTTATTTAGTTAATTAAGTGTTAACCATAACTTAATTAATATTTATTTACTTTATTAATTAATTCTTAATCATTAATTAATATTCTAATTATAATCCTTAATTACAAATTAATTAATCTTAATCACTAATTAATTAGTTTAAACCATTAATTACCTATTTAATTAATCCAAATGATTAATTAATCAATTAAATTAATTATCCATTAAATTTCCTAATAAATTTAATGAACACAAATCTCTAATTACTTTAAGATAAAACTTGTTCTTATTAATAATCAAGTTATCATTTACAAAGTATTTTAAATCAATTTACTTTAATTTTTCCTTCAAAATTTCTTTTAAATTTAAAGATTTAAAATGAAACAAATTATCTTTAACCACGTTTTAAACGACATTTCTAAAACTCTTTTATTTTACAAGTTAAAGAAATACTCATCTTATAAATAACTTAAGAATTTGAATCAAATTTACCTTTAAATTCTATCCATTTAATATACAATTTAAACACTAAAGTTATTTAAAACAATTTAATTTAAAAACTGCTTTTATTTCAAATCTGAGATACAGATTTAAACTAGATTCCAGATTAACTTTAGATTTAAAAATTCTATTTAAATATCTCTTTACAAATTTAAATTTAGCTTAAAACTTAAACAGACAGTTTTAAAAACCTGGCAACAACTATGTTACTCTAGACTCCACCCTAAATTTACTTCGAGTCGCACCCTTAAACACTTCGAGACTCACACGAACAAAACTCGAGAAAAACTCGAGTGGCCTTTCTCTGCAAAACCAGACTTCACCAGATACATCACGATCGCGTGCACGTGCACATCCACCAGCGTCAGCTCCGACCACTCGCGACTACACACGCAAGTCGGCGATCATCTTCCGACCTAATTCCGACCATCCAATCTTCGATCTATACTCGAAATTGAAAACGAGAATTCGAGCCTAAAAAATCGAAACCTGGAACATCAACAGCTCGAACACACCAAACCTGGCAACGCGTCGTTCGCCAACCTCCGACCACCTGACATCTAGCAACTCCGGCCATGCTTTCATCCACGACCAAACTTCCATCTACCAAATCCCCGTTCAACTCGATCTACCACAGATCCCGTTTCGATCATCTTCCCCTAACCCAGTAAAACTAGGTTTAAAAATTTAAATCCTAAATCATATCCTCCTTGATCCTTTAATTCAAATTCTAATAATTTTCCCTACATCTTTGATCATCCCTCTATCCTTACTGAAAATTTCAACATATCAAACCATCTAGATCAAACGAATTACCCAAAACTTCATTTTTAGTTCATCACAGAACTGCACCATTTCCACATTCTTAAAAATCTTGATTTTAGTGTTGAAAATCATGATTTGGTTTATTTATTCAATTCATAATACTGGAACTACAATTCTCACAGTTTGAATTTTCACTTTATTTAATATACACTGATGTTTTAAGCTTCCAGAGACACTCAGGCTTAAGATTTGACTTAATTTAAATTTTAAGCTTTAGTTTATGATAAAACAAACTTATTTTGTTTTAAAACTCAAGTCTATCAGAGATCAGATAAGTAGATAGGGATTTTATCAAGAATCTGAGCTTAAAGAAAATATAAAACAGGGATATCATACATAACAGACATGCACATATATATCAATACATCCACATGTATATATTTATAGAAACTCACATATAGATACACACAAGAACATACTTCTTTCAGAGTTAACCAACAAACAGATTCTTATATTAAGTTCTAAGAATGTTACTCACCTGATTGAAAAAAAAATGAAACAGAGCTTCCAGATTTTAGCTTTTGAAACTGTGGACTTGCATGCTTCTTGAATTTGATTTAAAACTTGAATTGTTGCCTTTAAATTAACATGCAAGCTTGATTTCCAGTTTGAAGAGATGAATGCAGACAGGCCTTGAAATGATTCCAGATTTGATAAACATGCAGGCAGGCTTAAATGTTGAAAAGAATTGTAGGCTGAACTTAATTTAGATTTGGGAAAATGGTTTACAGAGATTCGATGTTGATAATCTCTGGTTTGAGGAATTTGAAAATCAGGTTTTTGATTTTAGATTAGAGGAAGAGTTTTTTGAGAAGAGGTTACTAATTATTTCAGATTTTATTAGAGGAAAAACTGAGGTTTTCTTGTTTTGAAAATGGAGAATAGAAAGAAAATGAAGTAAGGAGAATGCATATGTTTATATAAGTGAAGTTGAAATTTATAAAAATAAAAGAAAATTAAAAATAATAAAGACACTTGTCACATAGATTAATTCATTACTTAACACATGTTAAAACAGGTCATTAGATAAAGACACATGTCTTTTAAGTATTTATCTTATTTCTATTTATTTTAAAGTAATTAAAAAGCCTTTTTCTTATTTATTAAACACTTATCTATATATATAAATCATTTTAAAGAAACAAAACCAATTATATTTATAATTAAAAGTTATACAAATATTATAATATCCAAACAATTTAAATATTTATTCTCTTGAATTTCAAAGCTTAAATTCAAATTCAATTAAATTAAATCCTAAGATTCAATTTAAAAAGTCAAGTTATATATATATATACATATTTAACTATTTATTCAATTAAATAACAATTTCATATTCTTTAAAATCCATTCATATTAATAAAAATAATACATTATACTTATTATCTGAAATTAACATATTTGATATTTAAATAATTTATATAAGAGATTATATTATCAAGTGATATTTTAAAAAGAAACAAAACAAGCCTTCTTGTTAACTCTTATATAATTTTAAACTTAAGTAAAAATATCTTAAGCAATTAAAGTATTTTAAAACTATAAATTTACTAATTTAAATAACTTTGAAAAGTCATATTAAATTAAATCTAAATTCCCAATTTACCCAAAGCTTCTATTTACAATATATATAAATAAATATATATATTCAAATAGAAAATATCTTATTAACTTTTAAAAGATAAAATCACCAATTAATACTAATTTAATCAGATTATTACATTAAATTCAAATCTTATTATCAAAGATCATCAATATCAATTTAATTATTTAACAGATTATTAAATTGATATTGTTAAAATTTCCGGGATATTACATTCCTTCCCCCTTAAAATAATTTCGTCCCCGAAATTTAAACAAAGGTAATTTAATAATCTTATTAAAGATTTTAAATTTTAAAACACAAGCATATACTATCATCCATATGCTAACAACCATAGCAACCAATTCATCCAATCAATCAAATCTAACTATCCAGACAAAATTCTAGATAGAATTCCTCGAGTTTCCCCAAGTATATATATACCGGGATACTCGCTCTACAACAATCTAAACTACTAAGCTATAGATCTCCTACTCATCTAGATCTACAGAACTAAACAGAATATCAGACTACAGACGAGTCTGACTCAACAACTAAACCTTCCAGAACTGCTGATTCTAAAACCAGAGATAGATCTTACACGTACCTCTCAGAGATACATAAAACTCAATGAATTCCAATTGTCCAAACTGACAATTCAATCCTGAAAACCCAATACTTATCCAAATCAGAACACAGAAGAGATCCAAACATAACTTTACTTCACAACATCAGTAGATTCCAAACTTACTTCTCCTATCCAGAGATATACTCCAAACTGCTTTCGCTGCTCAATTCTGATCTGAGGTAGAACACAAACACAGACTGGACAACTCATTCCAGAAATAAGGTTCACTGATCCATAAATAAAACTCAGATACTTCATCAAAACTTGAGTTGCTGCACCAACTCCATCTCTAGGAAACATCCTTCAACTAGACTGAACTACCGGTACTACTCCTGGAATCCAGTCGATAAGAAAACTCAACCTTCAGATGCGGACAACTCCTGACTTCTCTGAAGACACTCAGAAAAACTCTGATAACCCAAGAGAACCCTCAAACTATCGCAAGTCACTTTTGCGATCAACCCAGCCTATTTCCAAAGAAAACTGTTCCTCTTAACAAATCAGAACAGCCCATACTTAACTATCCAATCCATCGAAGAAATGGATGCACCCTGCTGCTTCTGAATTTCATCTCCAGAAAAACTACTCAGCCTGACAACTTCCTGCCATCACAGAATACTCCGAGCTGCACTGCTGATACTGATGCCAAGGACTTTCTATCCAAAGATCTTTGAGAAACTCGAACTCCAAACCAAACAGAAATACCATGCTGAACTCAGCCATAACACTGAAACAGACACACTTCCTTAAACTCGTTCCAAAGAAAACATCTTCGGAAACATCCATCGTCACTGCATCTCATCACACAGCTATTATTACCTGAGGTATCAAGATACCATCACTTGCTTCTGTTCAACCGATAGATCCAACTCTACTCATCCAAACTGCACTTCAAAGATAAACTCCGAACCTTAATAGGTTTTCTACAGAGATCGGTGAAATCCTTACACCACTGCAAAGCTTACTCGAGACAGTATTGGGTCTACAGTCTCGATAAATACACTTCCAACCTTAATTCCAACCATTGGTAGTCGTGTTTCATACACTACTACCCTATCTACCTTTATATCTTATATTGGAGAACCTGTACGGGTAACCCAACAATATAGGTAGAATATATATATATAGTTATATAAAAATTACAAATACGCTCTCTCACGATAGATACCACTCCAGAGCTAGGTATTCACTCAACCAATAGCTCTGATATTCACTTAACCAAAAGCTTAGGCATTCGCTCAACCTAAGCTCTGATACCACGTGTGACGACCCGACTTTCCACTCCCGGAAAATCGCATCGACAGAAAGAAAGAAAGGGGTGAGAAATAGAAAAGAGAAGAAGAGAAAAGAAAACAACAACAGATACTCACAGCGGAAACGAAACGAAATATAATATGTCACATAAATATTACATAGTATCATATACATCATCTATCAGAGTTACACAGATTACACATCACATACTAGACAGTTATAAACATCTGTCTAGTTATTACATCTCAACACAATACAGATCAATACAAAGATCAACACAGCGGAAAACTACTATCTATATCTACAACGCCGAAGCCTCCTGCTCCATTGCTCCTCCAGATTACTCGTCAAAGCTAAACCTGAATCCCTTGGCTACTCATAAAAATTTGAGTACCCAAGAGTTTATATAAAACAGAAATAAACACTTGGGTCAGACATGGGTCTGGTGTGAGTAACAGGTTAAACTTGTTTAACTTCAAAATCTTTTGGAAACAAAGGTATCACGTAAGACTCCCCACAAATAAACATGGGTAAGTTTTTACCTTACGCTAACCAAAACATTTGATAGGAAATCCAGTTATATTATAATAGGGTCTAGGGTTTTCAAGTAAAATACAGAAATAGCTGGAATGCTTACATCTCACGTTCCAACATAGTTGGGCACAACTAATATGTACGGCACTTATTGGAGTTTGGATTCCATACAATGCAGGGCTACCGGGGTACCGCCCGTCACAGTACGTGGCCTAGATCACCGTACCGAGGATCACTCCTAATCCCTTGCAACACAAGGCCGGAACATCCCTTACTGGATAATTCCCGCACAAGATACCTCGCGGTTGTCATGACCAACCGCACACACTAAGTCGAAAATAGAAAGGGACATCTAGACAGAGGTCATCTTGTCCTACTTGGGTGCTACCCACTAACCTTGCTGCACCTCCCCTGTTTTAGCCATTCCCGGTTTGTGAGGCTTGAGGTCACGATTACCTTTTAAAAGAACACATCTATCTTAGAATGCTCATCGTCCACCTGACGATGTGCTGAAAGCATTCAATCCATACAAGTTCGTTCCGGGTTCGAACGAAACCGAAGGCATTATCTCGTTACACTCGTATTGGAATCACCCTCAGAGTTAACGACAATAACCCTTGCACTCTAAATCTTTATCTCGAATCTGAAAGTACTATCTCCGTCAACTCATTACGGAATCACCCACTGAGTTATACTGACAAAGAATCGTTCTTACACCTCGAGTCTTCACTTGCTCCATTTGGATTTCACGACCTAACGTAAATTTGGATCGATGTGGTATTCGGGTCTCCAGACCTGGAAATCCGGTATACGGAAACCCGATCCCGGTCTCATCGAAATCCAAAACGTATCTTTTAAGGCCTAGTTGTTTTAAAGGTTAAAACAATTTAATTCAATTATCTTTATACACTTAGAAAGATAATTCACAATAGATAATCAACATTATCAATATCATCAGATAATCCATATTATCACAATTCAACTAAACATCCATATCACATAGCATATATCTCATCAGAGATATCAATCAAATGCAAAGCATTCAGTATTATCATCCATCCATAAGTAATGATCTATATCATCTCTAATTAATTTAAAGTTAATTAAATTAATTACTTTTATTTTATAAATCCTTCTTACTTAAACATTAATTAATTACAAATTAATTAATTATCCTCTAATTACCTTTTTCAATTAATCATCTTTGATTAATTATCTTTTAATTACCTTTTTCAATTAATCATCTTTGATTAATTATCTTTTAATTACCTTTTTCAATTAATCATCTTTGATTAATTATCTTTTAATTACCTTTTTCAATTAATCATCTTTGATTAATTATCTTTTAATTACCTTCAAGTAATTTATCTTTAATTAATTACTCAAATTAATTAACCTTAACCACTTATAGTAATTAACCTTTAATTACTTCATTAATTAATTAACTATAATTAATTAAATTAATCACTATAATTAATTATATTAAACCTTAATTAATTACATTAATTAATCACTTCATTTATTAATTATACTTAATTAATCAATCTTAATTACATCATTAATTATATTAATTAATGATCCTTAATTACAACTTAATTATTAATTACTTTAATTAAATTAATTACATTAAGTAATTAACTTTAAATTAAACAACATTTATTAATCACCTTGATTAATCTTCAATCAGTAATTAACTACCCTTAATTACTTTCATTTACTAAATTAATTCTCCTTAATTAATTTCTTAATTAATCCCTTGATTAATTATTCAAAGTAATTAAACTTAAATTACTTTCCTTAATACATAACCATCAATTAATTACTTCAAGTAATTATCTTATTATTTACTTCCTAAATAATCATACCTTAATAATTACATTAAGTAATTATTTATCAAATCATCCATTGATTAATTTAAATTAATTAAACTTAATTAATTAACTTAACTAAATCAAATTAACTCAATTAATTACCAATGATTAATTAATTCCTTAATTACTTTTATTAAGTAATTACATTTAAACCATTTTCACAAATGATTATCTTTAAATCAATTAATCTAATTAATTATCAAAATTAATCACATTAATTATTTATTTAAATAATCTCAAGTTAATGACCTTCATTAACTATTAACAACCCTTTAATTACTTTTCTTAAGTAATTAACTTAGATTAATTATTATTAATTTCAAATTAATAAATCTTAATAACCAATTTAATTAATCTAATTTATTTAGTTAATTAAGTGTTAACCATAACTTAATTAATATTTAATTACTTTATTAATTAATTCTTAATCATTAATTAATATTCTAATTATAATCCTTAATTACAAATTAATTAATCTTAATCAATAATTAATTAGTTTAAACCATTAATTACCTATTTAATTAATCCAAATGATTAATTAATCAATTAAATTAATTATCCATTAAATTTCCTAATAAATTTAATGAACACAAATCTCTAATTACTTTAAGATAAAACTTGTTCTTATTAATAATCAAGTTATCATTTACAAAGTATTTTAAATCAATTTACTTTAATTTTTCCTTCAAAATTTCTTTTAAATTTAAAGATTTAAAATGAAACAAATTATCTTTAACCACGTTTTAAACGACATTTCTAAAACTCTTTTATTTTACAAGTTAAAGAAATACTCATCTTATAAATAACTTAAGAATTTGAATCAAATTTACCTTTAAATTCTATCCATTTAATATACAATTTAAACACTAAAGTTATTTAAAACAATTTAATTTAAAAACTGCTTTTATTTCAAATCTGAGATACAGATTTAAACTAGATTCCAGATTAACTTTAGATTTAAAAATTCTATTTAAATATCTCTTTACAAATTTAAATTTAGCTTAAAACTTAAACAGACAGTTTTAAAAACCTGGCAACAACTATGTTACTCTAGACTCCACTCTAAATTTACTTCGAGTCGCACCCTTAAACACTTCGAGACTCACACGAACAAAACTCGAGAAAAACTCGAGTGGCCTTTCTCTGCAAAACCAGATTTCACCAGATACATCACGATCGCGTGCACGTGCACATCCACCAGCGTCAGCTCCGACCACTCGCGACTACACACGCAAGTCGGCGATCATCTTCCGACCTAATTCCGACCATCCAATCTTCGATCTATACTCGAAATTGAAAACGAGAATTCGAGCCTAAAAAATCGAAACCTGGAACATCAACAGCTCGAACACACCAAACCTGGCAACGCGTCGTTCGCCAACCTCCGACCACCTGACATCTAGCAACTCCGGCCATGCTTTCATCCACGACCAAACTTCCATCTACCAAATCCCCGTTCAACTCGATCGACCACAGATCCCGTTTCGATCATCTTCCCATAACCCAGTAAAACTAGGTTTAAAAATTTAAATCCTAAATCATATCCTCCTTGATCCTTTAATTCAAATTCTAATAATTTTCCCTACATCTTTGATCATCCCTCTATCCTTACTGAAAATTTCAACATATCAAACCATCTAGATCAAACGAATTACCCAAAACTTCATTTTTAGTTCATCACAGAACTGCACCATTTCCACATTCTTAAAAATCTTGATTTTAGTGTTAAAAATCATGATTTGGTTTATTTATTCAATTCATAATACTGGAACTACAATTCTCACAGTTTGAATTTTCACTTTATTTAATATACACTGATGTTTTAAGCTTCCAGAGACACTCAGGCTTAAGATTTGACTTAATTTAAATTTTAAGCTTTAGTTTATGATAAAACAAACTTATTTTGTTTTAAAACTCAAGTCTATCAGAGATCGGATGAGTAGATAGGGATTTTATCAAGAATCTGAGCTTAAAGAAAATATAAAACAGGGATATCATACATAACAGACATGCACATATATATCAATACATCCACATGTATATATTTATAGAAACTCACATATAGATACACACAAGAACATACTTCTTTCAGAGTTAACCAACAAACAGATTCTTATATTAAGTTCTAAGAATGTTACTCACCTGATTGAAAAAAATATGAAACAGAGCTTCCAGATTTTAGCTTTTGAAACTGTGGACTTGCATGCTTCTTGAATTTGATTTAAAACTTGAATTGTTGCCTTTAAATTAACATGCAAGCTTGATTTCCAGTTTGAAGAGATGAATGCAGACAGGCCTTGAAATGATTCCAGATTTGATAAACATGCAGGCAGGCTTAAATGTTGAAAAGAATTGCAGGCTGAACTTAATTTAGATTTGGGAAAATGGTTTACAGAGATTCGATGTTGATAATCTCTGGTTTGAGGAATTTGAAAATCAGGTTTTTGATTTTAGATTAGAGGAAGAGTTTTTTGAGAAGAGGTTACTAATTATTTCAGATTTTATTAGAGGAAAAACTGAGTTTTTCTTGTTTTGAAAATGGAGAATAGAAAGAAAATGAAGTAAGGAGAATGCATATGTTTATATAAGTGAAGTTGAAATTTATAAAAATAAAAGAAAATTAAAAATAATAAAGACACTTGTCACATAGATTAATTCATTACTTAACACATGTTAAAACAAGTCATTAGATAAAGACACATGTCTTTTAAGTATTTATCTTATTTCTATTTATTTTAAAGTAATTAAAAAGCCTTTTTCTTATTTATTAAACACTTATCTATATATATAAATCATTTTAAAGAAACAAAACCAATTATATTTATAATTAAAAGTTATACAAATATTATAATATCCAAACAATTTAAATATTTATTCTCTTGAATTTCAAAGCTTAAATTCAAATTCAATTAAATTAAATCCTAAGATTCAATTTAAAAAGTCAAGTTATATATATATATATACATATATAACTATTTATTCAATTAAATAACAATTTCATATTCTTTAAAATCCATTCATATTAATAAAAATAATACATTATACTTATTATCTGAAATTAACATATTTGATATTTAAATAATTTATATAAGAGATTATATTATCAAGTGATATTTTAAAAAGAAACAAAACAAGCCTTCTTGTTAACTCTTATATAATTTTAAACTTAAGTAAAAATATCTTAAGCAATTAAAGTATTTTAAAACTATAAATTTACTAATTTAAATAACTTTGAAAAGTCATATTAAATTAAATCTAAATTCCCAATTTACCCAAAGCTTCTATTTACAATATATATAAATAAATATATATATTCAAATAGAAAATATCTTATTAACTTTTAAAAGATAAAATCACCAATTAATACTAATTTAATCAGATTATTACATTAAATTCAAATCTTATTATCAAAGATCATCAATATCAATTTAATTATTTAACAGATTATTAAATTGATATTGTTAAAATTTCCGGGATATTACACTTTCATTTCTCTCCCTCTTTAATTGAATTAATTAATATATTAAATAACATTAATTAAGGAAAAGTTTTACTTTATTAACTTAAATCTAAATTAATTAAGTGAGAGATATGAAAAGTGTGAATATATCAAATATATTCATACTGTAATTTGTATGACAAAAATGCTAGACATAAAGTAAGTAAGATTAATTGTTGACATAGACGGGAATAAATTGAATGCAATCACATAAGGATCTAATAAGGTAGGAAATGATAATTGGAACCATTGATTTATTTACTTTCCCTTTTAAAAAAATCAATTAATATAACATTGTTTTACATGCAAGAGTTATTATGATACAATGACATAAACATCAACTAGTAATTTATGTATATATGTAATTGCCTCACTTTTAAATTAAAAAGGGTTAAATCTGACTTTAGCAACTAAAGATACAAATATTTGAAGTTTATATGTATACATACATATATTTACATAAGCATATGTATGGAATATAAAACCAAATCTACCTAATTAAAATTTCAATTTGACAATTTACATTTCATTCTAAATTAACAACTTAAATTGAATTTTAGTTTGGAAATGAAACAAGAGTTTGAAAAATTTACAAAACTATAAATTTAGAATATATATATATATATATAATTTAAAATTACATAAAAGTTCATTCAAAATTTTAGATCAATGCCTTTCATGCTTGCATAAACAATATTCAAAGTGATTGTATCTAATCATTAATCATGCACAATAGAAATTAATTTTAAAATAAGAATTAAATTACAACTCATTTGAGTTTGTGTATGTAAATATTATAAAATATAGTTCACTAGAAATTAATTTATAATTATTGTAATGTAAAAGATAAAAAATGTAGATCTGAATGAAACGAACATAATATACATACTTTTAATTGAGAAAGGTGTTAATATAAACATAAATAAATCACACAAAGCCAAGCGTATGAATATAGAGAATATGTAAACGAATTAATTAGAAATTACATTGAGAAGTTGCCATCAAATTACACCTTGAATAATGAATCAAAAGCTCTTACATTCCGTGAATCGATCTTATTACCCAAAGCCTTAATCACACCTTGAAAATGAATTCCCCTTAGGATGTTGCCTAGAAGTCACACCTTGAATAATCTCCTCAGATCTTCAAGATCCTCATCCTATCCTTGCAAGAGATGGATGAACCACTTTTATTTTATTTATTTGATATTTTATTTGGAGTTGAAAGATTTTTGAAAAATTGTTTTTTTTTCTGCCATGAAAAGTTAGGAGGAGAGAATGAAAAAGAATGAACAATAAATAATGAATTGTACGTACAGAATCAATTAGAGAATATATTTTATTTTAAAGAATGAAACCTTTCACATTCTTTAATTAAACTTCACTAATTAATTCCCTTGATTGTTTCTCTCTCTCTCTACTCCTTTCTTTTCATATGATATGTCATCGAATGACATAAAATTTCCATAAATCATTTCATGCAATTATCTTTAAATTATATCGATATCGTATATCAATGCGTGCAAATATAACTTTTATAAATGCATTAAAATAGATACAAACAACTTTCAAACATCAAATAAATAATAATTAATATTTCTTAAATAGCAATTAATTTAACCAATTTACAAACTTTTATAAATTAATTAAATCATGTAATTTTTTAGAGAATTCACTATTACGGTTGTACGACTCAAAGGTGTAAATTCAGTCAGCGATTAATATCGAACTATTCGAATATTAACATTCATACGTCGCTTAGCTGTGACACTTTGGTTGAATTTATCGCTTACACATCTTTCGGTAAACTCCAATTTTACTTATTATAAGTGGTACCCAATAGTGATAATTATTTACACCAATTTTTTCTTCGTCAAAACTATATCACATTAGGAGTTATGGAATTTGGTAATGGTCAAAATTCCAGTATCATCCACATTCAACTTTTTATCCCAAACACAAAGTCCTTGGTTCAATAATAATTATTATTAACTAAATTGCTCTAGCCAGAAACTTTAACTTTGAGTTGACATCAGTTGACCATGATACTAACCTCATATAACTGAGGAGAGGAATCCTATCTTGAATGGTGTTTCACATCCAATGCTTTCGCTTGACCCAACTATAGTTGTTCGATGGACATCGTGCCACGATTTAACTATAATCAAAGCGGAGCTTCCATATTGAAGATTAACAGTATTCTCAAGTCGAGAGAACTAGGTAAATTAGTCACATCGATATTTTCTATTTGACCTTAGTAATATTAACCAATAGAAAACTATCGAGTGAATCATTCCATAGTTATCGAATAACTATCAGTATGTAACCACTTCGTGACCCAAGCAGTCATGGGTAATACACTGCCCAACGTTTAGTGATCATTACGTACTCTAGTCTCAACGGATATATCGATATCCAGTCTCGATATATCTTGAATAGGGATATTTAAGATGGTATATTTATTTCCATTATGATAAATTACTCACGGTTACAACACTTTGTGACTACTATCACAAATAATACTATATATGGATTTTCTATTAAACATACTAAATTAATTAACTAATATAACACACTATATCAAGTATATAATAGAAAGAAAACACCTCTGTATTTTTGAACAAGGTTGGTTATCAAGTTAGATATATGTAACAAATTACATAATTGCGCTTAGGGCATAGCCTAACTTTGTCAGAACGATAATATGTAATATCCCAAAAGGTCTTTGCCAAAAAGAAATCTTTGATACACATACATCAAATAAAGTAAACTAACCTGTCATCGGCCGGGACACTTATAATAGCCCATCCTCATAAGCGCTGATAAATAAATAAAATCAATGCAGCCGAAAATAAATACGGTAAGAAATCATCCAGCTCCTCTCCAAGAGCTCCAATGAACCACAACTAAATATAGAAATATACACGGGCTGACCTGAGCATTAATAAGAAAATAACACCCTGATCAGTCTGGTAAACCAACGTGAGAAACTCAAATCATATGGATTACCATACTTATAAAACCCTTCAAACGTAAAGGTATCTCGCAAAACCACGTCGCAAATAAATGGACAACCTGTTGCCTTACGATAACCAAACCATTTCTATTTGAAAATCCAGTGATACTATAATAATGTCTAGAGTGTGAAATATAGATAATCAAGTAGCTGCGATGCATGAGAGTGTGCATCACAACAATAAAAGGTATACAATCACAACCACAAAGGCGCGTTCGCTAATTGTGTAGGTTCCACGGAGGTGCTCTCAGTAGTTCGAGAATGGTCCTCCTGCACAAGAATTAGAGATATCCTTCTGAAGCGTCGTATATCTCTAGATAAAATATACCATACGAAAAACATAGCTGGCCACGTCTGAACATGTGGCACCGGGGCATATCACTCTCGCATGCATATCCGTAAGTAACACTAGAATAGAGTGCTTGCACCCTTTAAGTTAGCTAAACCCTATAGGCTATGCCTACTATCTCTGGTTTCTGCCATTACAGATGGTGAAGTCACGTTCAGCATCTCAACACACGATCCTCAACTCGAACAGATCTCGATGGATCTCAAAATGATCTCAAATATCCATATAGATTCCAACATCTCGAACTAATCACGAACCTATTCCATAGCATAGGACATGCATATGGTTTCGGAATGGTTACGGTTTTAAGTCATCTCAAATAAATGCACTCCCTGCTTATAGGGCACTCCAAAATTAACCGACGGATTATCAGTAAACTCTACTCCAGTTTTGTGGGACATAAACAGAAAATACATAAGAGTGAAGATTACCTCCTAATCGTTTAAGCGGACGGATTTCCTTATCATCTACCCTAGAAGAGCAAAACGAGTTTATACGTACAGTATAGCATCGTCGATGATAACTATACCATATAATTCTCGTGTTTCTTCTTGACATTTCCAGAGTCATATTTTAGTCAATTTCAATTTTAATTAATCTTCCTTTATTAAATAAAAAACCTCTTTTATTAGTAAAAATCATTTATCAATCACTATTATTCACTTGTACTCTTTCAATACTTCAAAAAATATTCATATGCTTATCTCAATTGGTATAAGTATATTCACAAATCATTAACAAGGTTTCTTATTTTAAACCTTTGTTTTTTCTATCTTTTTCAAAATATTCCATGCTTATAATTTTCTTCAAAATATCAATTTTAAGGGTCTAAGTACTTTCACAAATCCATTCAAAAAGGTTTAAGACTAATGTTACTTAAACATTATCACTACAAACCCAAAACCATTTCACTTATGCTTATCTTTAAAACATCTTTTGATTTGTTTACATTCACAAGTATAATCAAAAAGGGTTAAAGACAAATTTTATTAACACATTTTCACGAAAAACCCTAAACCATTTCATACTTATATCATCTTTAAAAACATTCTTTTAAAGATCTAAGATAATATTTAGTTAAGTTCGATAGTGGACTAATCGACTATCCAGTTAGAAACGATTGCTTATAAAAATCATAATTCGTATAATTAACTTGTTTATGACATTCTGACTTAACTATTCCTCGTCCAAGAGTGAAGCCAAGTAAGTTAGACCACTAGTTGCATCGAAGCCTTGCCTAGACACTTCATTTTGAATCTCACAAAAAGATAAATCCACCACGTCGGCTTTTAGTGTTATGCATAGTTAATTTCCTTTTTCAAAACGTATATATGTATTTAAGTTTTAAATTTCTATATGAAATATTACTTGAAAATAACTAATTTATAATTTGACGAAAATAAAGTAAAAACACGTTTTATAATTTAAAACCCCTTTACTTTCAAAATTCATAAATAAATATTTAAAATATATTTAAACTTCAAATCAACTTTAAAATACTGCAAAATATGTTAAAAAAGATCCCTCAAAAGATTAAGGAAAAATACCAAATTTAAATATCATTTTAGAAACTTAAAACCATTAGCAACTTACTACAGCATTTATAAATACTATTAAAAGTCCTTGTTAAAGAACAACATTGAAAAGCACAATCTTTGTGACCAGTTTTAACCACTTAAACAAATAATTTAACACTTGAATTTTTTGCAGCAAGTACTACCCTTAGGGTACTTAAAAGCAATGGAAATAAACCCTCAAGAATATCTTTCAATTTATTTAAAAAAATTCCCAAAAAAAGCTATATTTTCAAAGTGCATTTACATGCACATTTTACACCAACTTTAGCCACTTGGTTCAACTAGTTCCAAAATCTTTTAAACACCATTTTTTTTCTATAAAAAGTACACATATAATAATTATTAAAAATATAAAGAAGCCCTTAGGATGTCTCTCAAAGTTAACTTTGAAAATCGCCAAACATAAGGCATTTTCAAAGTGCATCCATATCGACATTTTCGCTTCTAACTTTCACAACTTTGGTTCAAAATTTATATAACTTTCCTAACCAAATATTTACCATCTGATACACCATAATATGTGCAAAGAATAGCCAGATTTAATAATCCCAAGTTAAGATCACAAATCTTCTATTTACACACGTTAAAGTTAAGGGATATCGAAGTACACTTATAGCGACTATTCTCGCTTCAAACACTTTCAAACATACTTAAATTCAACACACAAGCCAAATAACCATTTAAACATCAAATCAAGGTCACGCCACCTATTTAAGAGGGTAATAGAAGTGATGTTATATAATATAAAATTTCCATTTGCTTTCAAAAGCTAGAAGGGTCCAAATTTTATAACTTAGTTAATGTCACTTTAACTTTATATTTCAAGCACACAACATATATAACACAGCATATACACACAAGATAGTGAGAGAACTCACAAAACCCATGAATAAACCTTGCAAAAACACCTAAGAACAAATAACCACTTCCTACCATCATCAAAAGTCTAAAGATCCAACCTTTATCACAAAAATAACAAAACCATGCTTTGTTGTTCCTCCTTTGCTCATGGCCTAAACATGATCCCACCTTCTTCTCATCTTTTGTGACGCCCCACTCCGAGACCCACATTAACAAAGAGTATTACTGGGTAATACCGTCTGCTAATGCGGAGAATAGGGCTGGTTAGGAGCAACCATCTATAGCCTTGTCTTAAATATCTATTGAATACGTCGACAAATGCTCTAAAACATTTTTTCTAACTCAATTGGATCTTCATATCCAATAAATACTTAATAAAAAACTATAGATGGCTAACGGATCTATCAGAACATAATACAACAAATAAATGCAACTCACATCACAGAACAGCAGATAAACATATATATATATATATTCACACACACATATACAGATACATCACCAAAGTAATACAAAATGATACATCATATGTGGTAAGACGACCACAATATATAGATATGAGTCATATATATATATATATATATATATATATATATATCAGAGTCAACATAAAATGTTGCACAAAAAGATGATAACAGATATATCCAAGCGGAAGCAGAAAGGCTATGTCCAATGGGGACCAAACCTGAAACATCTCGGTCTGACCCGAGTATAAAATACACGGGTCAGTCTAGCTAAAACAATCAGTTTATTAGGTTAAATGATAATAAGAAGCATAAGGATAATGGTGGTACTCTTCTCAAGCGAAAAGGAACAATTCAATGTGCTTATGGTTACTTCTAGTGATATAATGTCACTTAGCATGAGTATATGGTCACAAAAGAGATAAATCAACATTCAACGAAATGCTAAATATAACAAGCCTCGTATCATTGGCATATCACAAAATCAACAAGTATGGTTTAGGGAAAATCATAACTCCTAAAAAGAGATCCCAAACCCGCCATATCGAAAATCTCAAAAGCATTCCCAAAGAAATCACAACCTCAAAATATGCCATAAGGCAATCATGTATATCTCCTAAGTGGAGAGTATACATCCCAAATAAACGCCATAAGGGCAAATCTCAATATAAACGCCAGTGTAGGCAACTTAAATCTCAAATATAGAACTCAAGGAGTTCAATTTCCAAAGATGTAGTCGCCATATATATTATATCTCAAATGGCTCAAATGGCTAATAATAAAAAGGCGATACACTTGGAAAATTTCAAATAATCAATGAAATCATCTCAAAATATTTGCACGTGCATTTGGCCAAAGCCTACCAAGTACTGCTCTTTCAAATAATGTGCCCGAAGGCAAATACGTCGCAATGACAAACATCCCGAAGGGCAAATACGCCGCAATGGCAAACGTCTCTAGGACAATGACCCAAAGGTCGGGTACTAGCAATACGTCTCGAAGACAAATGTGTCACAAAATCTTAGATAGAAACCCGAAAAGTGTTAACGAGTGTCCCATACCACACGTTCGCACTAAACGGTTTATTAATCGCTTTAAATTCCACACTAGAAAGCAGTAAAATGTTTACCCCATCTCATCGGTAAACACGACCCGAAGGTCAAAACGATCAAACTGACAAGTCAGGAATTAACCGATAAGATTGACGCACGTGTCACATATCGCGTGTTTTACCAAACCATTTAATTCTCCTTCTCATTCGCTTGAATAGTGCAAAAATGTGTATTTTATATATAAAATAATTTACTTGAGAAAACTAGCTTTTAAAACCATTTTCCGAAATCAATTTTGTAAACAATATTTGAAAATTCCCTTATTATAGAGAATAAATATATTTTATAGCTTAAAATAATTTAAAAATATTATATAATAATTATTTTAAATGGCAATTTATTTTAAAAATTATTTCAAAATTGTTTGGAAAAATCCATGCTCGAAATCAAATAAAAATCATCGAAAAACACTAAAACCGACATTCGAAAACATCTCAAAAATCGATTCGTTTTGAATCACAAATTCAAAATTCTAGCTCGACTATTGATAGGCTTCAGGCCTTCAAAACAGTTCGGAAATATCACCAAAACAAGATGCAAAATTCGAAAAAAGGATTAGAAAACAAGAGAACACAAATGCACATGCCAAAAACAATACCCAGGTCTGAAATCTTCTCCGGGTTCAACTTTCAGACATAATTTGAAAGGCTTAATGATGTTGGAATGGTCTAAAATTACATAAACAGCAAGTACAACAATTTATCTATGAACTGGAAAAAGATTCACTGAATTCCGACATGAAATGGTAAACATATGAAGTTTCAAACATGAACTCAGGCCATGTTGAATTCTGCCCAGGTCTGAAAACCCTCTCGGGTTTAAATTACGGATATGGAACAGGTAGCCAAACGACCTCTGATTGAACTGAAAATTTGTATTCACATAGTAGAAAACTTCAGCTTTCAAATAAAAAAAGAATCAATGAATTTCGACTGGAAATGAAAAAGTTACGATGTCTCAAACATGGACTCAGGCCATGTTTGCAACAGTTCAGAAAACAAAAATGTGCCCAGGCCTGAAAACCATCTTGGGTTCAACTTAGAGGCATGAAACATAGGACCAAACGACCTTATATTGAGCTGAAAATTAGTACGCACATACTAGAAAACTTCAGCTTTCAAATAAAAAATGAATCAATGAATTCCGATTGGAAATGAAAATGTTACGATGTCTCAAATATGAACTCGGGCCATGATTGCAACAGTTCAGAAAACAAAAATGTGCAGGTGATTTCTAGGCCGCGCATTGATTTTGCAACAAAGTTTTCAGGTATCAAACAAAAGAGTTTTACTATGAAATTTTGCACACTTATACTACAACACATGAACTACTATCAGAAGAAAATCCGGTAGCATTTCGTTGCCGGAATTGCAAGAAATTAACATGAAAAAGAGGCTAAAACAGATTTAGCGCAAACAAAACTGAACATAAAACAAGATACAAAAACAAACTTTTCATACTTTATAGCAATTTGAGGCTTGGCTTCCGCTAGCATTTGTGAGTTTTGATACTCACCTTGATTTTGAAGTGCAAAAATCGGATTTTGAGCTGAAAGATTGGAGCTTTGAGCTAATTTGGCCTTCAAGAACCCGTAAAAGCTTGAAATGGAAACATGCAAAAGAGGAAAAGCAATTAAAAAACAATTCAATTTTCAAATTTAGATTTTGATGATATTTTTTGTTTTGGAATGGATTACCTTTTGATTTCTCTTTACATTTGAAAAAAAATAGCAACTTGTTTGAAGAAATTTGAAGATCAAAAGCTTGGGTTTTGAGAAAGAGGTTGTTTTTCTTTTACTGGCTTTAGAGGAAGAAGATGAGGTAAGTTTTGAACGTACAGTATAATGTTTTTCTCACTTCCTCCTTCTCATTATCTGGTTAAGTTGGCTAATGGGCTTTTTGGACCCAAATTAGAGAAACAAAATAATTAGGCTAAGTAATTTAATTCACATATTTAACAAATGGACACATATACACAAGTTATATGAAAACAATGCATTTTTCTTCAAGTTTTAATCCAACGATTAATGTAAACTTACACTCATATTAAATAAAATATTTTACACTATATAAAAAGATTAATTTTAGTTTTAAAACATTTTTATTATTAAAAACCTTTATTTTACATAAATGCCCAATTTACATGAATAAATGCATAAATCCACATTTTTAACTTCAGAAGTTCTATAAAAATTATTTTCTTTCATAGAAAAATATAATAAACCATTTCAAACTCCATTTTATGACCAAAACTCATTTTTAAACCAAATTTCACCTTTTAATTTAAATAAACAACCTTTAAAAATTAAATACTTCCTTTAAAAATTATTAAAAGAAGTAATTGGCAATAATTAATAAAATTATTGCATTTTCTCCAAATAAAAACCATTTTCCATTCACTATTAACCCAAACAAAATAATATAAAGGTCCAAACTTTATTTTCTTATTTTATTTCCAAAATTCATTGTTTATTCCAAATAAACAATTTAAAATTTCCAATTTTATTTTAATTCACAATATTAAATTATAGGTAATCTCCAAAACCAGGGTTGTTTCATCTTTCTTCCACTTTGAATTTAAATCCATTCTTCCTAAGGTGTTCTACAGCCTTGATTAAAGTTTGATGGAGTTCGGAGAAGTTTTGAACTAAGTAGTGAAAGATTAGTGAAAAACAAAGTGGATTAGTGCTAATCCACTTCCACCATTTTTATTCTTTTGTTTCTTTTTAAGATTTGCCAAAGCACGAAGTGTTTAACACACAAAAACCTCTCTTATATATGGCCAAGACCAGCCCAAAAGATCCCCCCTATATGCTTTGCTTGCTTTTCACTTTGCATGAAAATATCATAAGCAAAATTACTTTGACGCCCTACCTCTATACTCACGCTAGCCAAGAACACTACTGGGTAATGCCGTCAACTAGTGCGAAGAATAAGGCTGTTGAGGAGCGACCATCCGTGTAATTACTTTGTGCGAGTACCGATATGTCAGATAGTAAAACATGCATTTCATTTCAAGAGGAAATCTGACATATCAAATACAAACTCAAAGCTACTGCACAGTGGTTAAGTGGACCTCGGAAACAAATATAGAAATAAGCATAACATAAATCAGTCACAGATGTTCATATCTCGAAGGTGGAAACAGATACGAATATAACACATAAAAGTGTACATCAGAGCAGTGGTCAAATAAGGTCCACAATGTCACAAAAGAATAGATACAAGCGCTAGACAAAAGAATAATTATACATCAAGGAGTCTCTATCTCTAATGCATAATAACAAAAACTACAAAACTGTGTAGTTAGACAAAAGTTAGAAGATGATCCCAGATAAGGAGTCAAGTAGAAGCACCTGTAACATCTCGGTCTGACCCGAGTATTATTTAATAAGAAAATAATAAACGAATCAGTCTAGCTATAATTATCTTTAAAGAAATGAGATATAAGCAGAGATATAATAAGAACGTATGATAACAATAATGTCATACAAGGACAAATATGATTTAAACAATCAACAAAATCATACAATATCTCAAGAATCTCAAAGCACCAAAAAGAATATCATATTCTTAATTTTATTCACCAAACTACAAATATTGACAAACATATTAATGCCAATCACAAAAGTTGGTGAAACACAAATTCTAGAAATCATCAATTAGAAATATAGAAATCACAAAGGGGGAGGCCTATCACAAACGGGAGCATGAAAACTCACCAACACGTGTATCACAAACGGAACGCTATTCCATGGTCGCTAACCATAAATTTTGAGCCGAAGCTCCACAAACGGCCCGAAGACCACGGGTCGCTACCCCGCCAAATTGAACCAAAGTTCCACAAACGGGGATTGTAATCCCCACACAAACAAACACACATCGCACATCGCTAGTCTAAATCACAAAATGATCATCATCGATCAATAAAAAGTGTCGATTACACTAAGCTAGTAAATATAAGAGTTTAGCTTTATGTCCCATAACCACTAGCTTAACTTAAATATTTACGAACAAATTGTAGATTTCCACTCGAAAATTGTCACAAGAATTTCAATCGAACAAGTCCAAAAATTAACCGACGAAGTAAACGCAAGCGTTTCATACCACTTGTTTTGCTAAGCCGTTTAATTAGATTATCTCATACGAATGAGGTAAAGGTTTATATATACTAATAGATTAGAAAACGGTTCTATAAACAAGCTTTGTATTAAAAATAGAGTTAAAATCATCTTTATAAAAGAATCTGAATATTTACTACTAGTATAGAAACCTTTGTAATTTAAAGTGACAAAGCATAGAAATGATTGTAGAAACAATCAATCACCAAAATCCACATACGAAGATGTGAATCAACTTCTAAGAAATCGATACCGAATCCATCAAAATGGATATTCTCAAAAGTCCCGAAAAAGAATTCATCAAAGTCAATAACAATTGATAACAATAAATCGGATAATCACGAATCGATAAAAATTGGAATCTCAAGCAAAATAGTCAAAATAGGAAAAAACAAGCAGGCCAGTCGACTGACTGCAGAGGGCCAGTCGACTGAACCAGAAACCAGAAAAATTTCATTTCCTGTAGTCAGTCGACTGACTGCAGAGGGCCAGTCGAATGATTGCAGAAAATAGAGACTCTCTGTTTTCTGCACAGTCTCAGACACGCCCGGTTTCTATAGCCAGTCGACTGACTGCAGGAGGTCAGTCGACTGACTGGCACTGAAATTGTTTTTCAGCCTATCAAAATGAAGAGCAAACTCTTTCTATTTGCGATCGGACGAGCAATGGGCGCTAGGGGTTTATGCCAATCGACAACCCAGCCCTATAGGCTCTTCGATACACCACCAAAAGCATGATCAAACATCAAAGCTAAGATTTTTAGAGTTTTAGACTTCAAAACACCAAAATTGAAATGTTCACCAAACCAATCCAAATCAAGATCAAATGAACATGTAAAGATGTTAGGAATTCATACCTAACATTCAAAGATAGTTATAGACATAGATGTGAGATAAAAATCTCACCTTTAAACCCAAAAACGATGAAGGAGAAGCTTGAAAGCAAAGGAAGGTCAACTACTCTTCAACTTCAACTCTAGAAGCTTGAATCTAAGCTCAAAAGAAGAACATTTCCTAAGTTAGGTCTAGGAAATTTCTGAAATTAAAGAGAGAATGAGTTGGATGAGAAGATGGAGATGCTTACCTTAGCTTCTCTTTGAATTTTGAGCAAGAAATTTGAATTTGCTAGAGGAACTAGGGCTTTGAATATTAATTTCCCATTCCTCTCCCCATTTTCAGTTGCTTGGGTGTTTAAGAAAATAAAAATGAAGTAAAGAGGAGAGGAGAGGGGCTGAACTAAGTTAAAGAGTGAGTTGGGGTGAAACCCAAACCCAAAGCCCAACTGAAAATAGCAAAATTCAACTTACTCCAAACATATCGAAGCTTATAATCAAAAAAGTCGCAAATGCCATTTTGGACTCAATGGAGATGGTCTCGAGTCCCAATTCGACTGTTTACAAAAAGTAGCTTTTCGGACTTAAATCCGATTAACGATTCTATATTTAAATAAAACATTTAAATATACAAATCGTAAAATATGCGGGTTGTTATAGACTCCCCTCCTTAAAGAAATTGCGTCCTCACAATCTTTAAGAAATAAATAAGAAGTAACAACTATAAAAGCATATCAACACAAAAAGAAGAAATTTGAAATAAAAAGTTCACCTAGGGAGCATAAGAGAGCAAGTCCGGATGTGTTCGCTCGATGAATTCTCTAGATTCCCAAGAGCAATCCTTAGGATTTGAGGACCATTGAACTTTCACAAGAGGAACATCTTTATTTTGAAGGCATTGAACTTTCGAAGCAATGATACGAATAGGATGTTGCTCACAAGTCAAATTAGGCGAAACTTCAATTTCTTCAATAACACCCGACTCAAGAATAGAATCGGAATCTCGAAGGAATTTCCGAAGTTGAGAGATGTGGAATACGTCATGAATAGCAGAAAATTGAGCCGATAATAAAAGGTGATAAGCCACGGATCCAATGCGTTCGGTGATGGGAAATGAGCCAATATAACGAGGTGCTAATTTTCCCGATCGACTGAAACGCACAACACTCCTCATAGGTGAAACACGAGTAAACACAAAATCTCCCACAGAAAATTCTAATTTCCTTCTTCGATTATTGGCATAGGATTTTTCTCTACTTTGAGCTTATTTCATCCTATGTCGAATAAGGTCAATCTTTTCTGTGGCATCCCGAATAAAATCTGGACCTAAAACCAGCTTCTCACCGACTTCAAGCCAACACGAAGGAGATCGGCATAGCCTTCCGTAAAGTGCCTCGAAAGGTGCCATACCAATACTAGATTGGAAGCTATTATTATAGGAAAATTCAACAAGAGAAATATGATCTTCCCAACTTCCACCAAAATCAAGAACACATGCATGAAGAAGATCTTCAAGAGTTTGATTCACACGCTCGGTTTGTCCATCGGACTGAGGATGATAAGCGGTGCTAAAGTTAAGCTTTATTCCCAAAGCTTTTTGAAGACCTTTCCAAAATCCACTAGTAAACAATGGATCATGATCGCTAACAATAGAAGTAGGAACTCCATGCAATCTAGCAATTTCGTTGACAAAGAGTTTAGCCAAAATAGGTACGGTCCGATTGGACCGAACGGGAAGAAAACGGGCGGATTTTGTATGTCTATCTACTATCACCCATAGGCTATCATGGCCCAAACGAGAACAGGGAAGACCGTCGATAAAGTCCATGGAAATTTGATCCCACTTCCATATTGGAATTTCCAAAGGTTGCAATAACTCACCGGGCCTTTGATGCTCGGCCTTAACAAGTTGGCAAGTCATGCAACGTTTAACAAAGTTAGTAATATCGGATTTCATTCCATCCCAATAATAAAGTCGCTTCATATCAGCGTACATTTTACTACTACCGGGATGAATGGTAAATTTAGAACGATGAGAATCTTCTAATATATCTTTACGAAGATCAATAATATTTGGCACAATAAGTCTACCAAATTTTCGAATACCGCCACGAGCATCAATATCAAAGTCTTTCAAACCTTCAATATCAATTTTATCCCTATAACTTTGGCTAAGAAGAACCAATTCGGGATCATGCTTTTGAGCTTCAAGAATGCAGTCTAAAAGAGAAGGATGAGCCTCAAGGCTACACAAAACAAGAGATGAACATAAATCGAATTCACGATCTCGAATCTCACAAGTGGACAAAGTCTCGAGATCATTCCACTCGGATATCATCATAGAAACAACCGCTTGTTGCTTACGACTAAGGGCATCGGCAACAAGATTCCCCTTTTCCGGGAGTATAAAGAATATCAAGATCATAAGCTGCAAGAAACTCGAGCCAATGTTGTTGACGCAAGTTAAGTTCCTTTTGAGAAAATAAATACTTCAAAGATTTGTGATCGGTGTAGAGAACAAATTTCTCTCCCAAAAGATAATGACGCCAAATTCTAAGGGCGAAAACAATAGCCGCAAGCTCTAAATCATGAGTGGCATATCTAGTCTCGGCAGGCTTTAATTGCCTAGAAGCATAAGCAATAACACGTTCCCTTTGCATGAGAATGGCACCCAAACCAACACGACTCACATATAAACAATAAAATCTTGGTTCCCATCGGGAATCACAAGAATAGGAGCATCGGAAAGGAGTTCTTTTAATTTATGAAATGAAGCTTCACATTTGTCTGACCAAATGTATTTGACTCCCTTCTTTGTCAAATTAGTAAGAGGTACGGAAATCTTAGAAAAGCCTTTTATTAACCGACGGTAATAGCCCGCCAATCCGAGAAAGCTACGAATTTCCGTCACACTCTCTGGTCTCTTCCAATTTTGAATCGCTTCAATCTTTGAAGGATCCACGGAAATTCCGGATTCAGAAATAATATGTCCCAAAAATTTCACACGAGATTGCCAAAAGTGGCATTTAGAAATTTTTTCTTTTAATTGAATGCTCCTAAGAGTTTCCAACACAATCCGAAGATGATTTTCATGCTCCTCCTCAGTTTTAGAATAAATAAGAATGTCATCTATAAAGATGAGAACAAATCGATCGAGGAAGTCTTTGAAAACTCGATTCATAAGGTCGACAAAATAAGCTGGAGCATTCGTCAAGCCAAATGGCATAACAAGCCATTCATAAGATCCATAACGTGTACAGAACGATGTCAAAGGAATGCTATCCTCTGCAATACGGAGCTGATGAAAACCGGTTGCTAAGTCTAACTATGAAAAGACTTTAGCACCACTAAGCTGATCGAATAAATCATCAATCCACGGTAAGGGATATTTATTCTTGATGGTGAGATCATTAAGCTTGCGGTAGTCAACGCAAAGCCTAAGTGTACCATCCGATTTCTTCACAAAAATAGCTGAAGCTCCCCATGGAGAGGAACTAGATTGAATAATGCTTCTGTTCCAATTCTGATAATTGTTTACGCATCTCCTCATTTTCTTTATTGGACATACGATAAGGAGGACGAGTAATAGGTAGAGCTCCAGGGATTAGATTAATTCGGAACTCAATTGCTCGCTTAGGTGGTAATCCTAGAATGGGCTCGAATATGTCGGGAAATTCACGAACAATGTGAATGAGAGAAATAACATCTTCCTCATCATCATTATCGTCATCATGAGGATTTAGAGAATACAAGGATGCTTTCGAATTGGAATCTGAATCTTTCAGAACAAGATAAATCTGCTTAACAGATTGAGGATGTCGAAGATTTATAGTCCGCTCAGGACATAGGATATGGGCTTCATAACGGTTAAGCCAATCCATTCCCAATATCATTCCGAAACCTAAATAACGCATACCATGCAAATTGGCACGGAAAGAGTAATCACATAAAATAATTTCGACATCTTTACAGAGTAAACTGAGCATTGAGGATCCACCAACCGGATTCGCAATCCTTAATGAAGTCATCAAGCCAATAACATTAAGAGACAAAGCATCAACAAGTTCCTTTAATATAAAAGAGTGAGATGCACCCGTATCAAAGAGAACTCGAATAGGAAGATCATGAAATATAATAATGCCATCAAGGATAGAGTGAGAAATACCTTGACCACGAGAAGTGTTAGCAGGAGCTTGTACAACATTTAGCTTGCCTTCCTTCTTGCCTTGAAGTTTGGGACACAAAGATATAGTATGACCCGAACTCTTGCAGTAGCGGCAAGAAAGAGACTTCGGGCACTTGTTTGCATAGTGGTCCTTAGAACCACAATTGTAACATTCTCCACGACGAGAGGTAGGAGTATTTGCTACCGGTGTTGCTTGCTTTCCCTTCTTGTTGGGATTAGGCTTGAATTTAAAAGGTCTCTTCTTGTTGAAGTTTGGTTTGACCTCAGCATCACTATCTTTGTCAACCTCTTCGAGTCGAAGAGCGATATCAACTAGCTGATCAAAAGAAACTTTCAATTTCAGAAGTAATGGCTTTTTGAGGCTCTTTTTCAAGCCATAAACAACTCTTTGGTTTTTATTCAATGGGGTATTAATATACTCGACCCTATATTTAGATAGAGATTCGAATGAAGCGACGTAGTCCGTCACGGAGGATTCACCTTGAACAAGGTCTATGAAGCGTCGAGCTAGAGATACTTTTTCAGCTTCCGACACGAATTTCAACTCGAACCTTTCCTAGAATCGCTCCCAAGTAAGGTCTGCTTCAATAATTTCAGAGATCAAAAGCTCGTACCAGTCTAATGCTCTTTCTTGGAGCATACTAGAAGCCCCTTGGACTCGATGAAGATCAATAAGATTCATGCGAGAGATGATGCGGTCGCATGTTCAAAGCCAAACCTGGACTTCTATAACACTCTCGAAACCTTTGAATGGCTTTCCACCTAAGTTGGTGTAATCACTGCACAAGCGTACAAACCCAGATTTAGGGTGAGTAGGCTCCGGAATAGGTCCAGCAGTTTAAGCATTTCTCACAAGGTCAAGAAGTTGCTGAGCAGACATAAATACTCCATCCTGGGGAGTAGCACTAGATTGACCGACGCTTGGACGGCCTGGTCTAACCATTTCTCTTCTTTAAGAAAGAAAGAAAAGAGAAAATAGGTTATTCACAAAATGAATATTAAACAAGCTTGATTGATAAAACAAGGCATCATAAAGAATATAGGATAGAACGGTTCGAAGACTCAAATTAAATCTTATGGCACGATTCCTAAGGAAGACTTAGGACAATGATCCTTGCTAGATTATTCTACATTGTTCCAAAGTTTGGCTCCGATACCAAGCTGTGACGCCCCACCTCTATACACACGCTATCTAAGAACAATACTGGGTAATGCCGTCAACTAGCATGAAGAATAAGGCTATTGAGGAGCGACCATCCGTATAATTGCTTTGTGCGAGTACCGATATGTCAAATAGTAAAACATGCATTTCATTTCAAGAGGAAATCCGACATATCAAATACAAATTCAAAGATATCGCACATTGGCTAAGTGGACCTCGGAAAAAAATATAGAAATAAGCATAACATAAATCAGTCACAGATGTTCATATCTCGAAGGCGGAAACAGATATGAATATAATACATAAAAGTGTACATCAGAGTAGTGGTCAAATAAGATCCACAATGACATAAAAGAATAGATACAAGTGCTAGACAAAAGAATAATTATACATCAAGGAGTCTCTATCTCTAATGTATAATAACAAAAACTACAAAACTGTGTAGTTAGACAAAAGTCAGAAGATGATCCCAGATATGGAGTCAGCAGAAGCACTTGTAACATCTCGGTCTGACCCGAGTATTATTTAATAAGAAAATAATAAACGGATCAGTCTAGCTATAATTATCTTTAAAGAAATGAGATATAAGTAGAGATATAATAAGAATGTATGATAACAATAATGTCATACAAGGACAAATATGATTTAAACAATCAACAAAATCATACAATATCTCAAGAATCTCAAAGCACCAAAAAGAATATCATATTCTTAATTTTATTCACCAAACTACAAATATTGACAAACATATTAATTCCAATCACAAAAGTTGGTGAAACACAAATTCTAGAAATCATCAATTAGAAATCCAGAAATCACAAAGGGGGAGGCCTATCACAAACGGGAGCATGAAAACTCACCAACACGTGTATCACAAATGGAACGCTGTTCCATGGTCGCTAACCATAAATTTTGAGCCGAAGCTCCACAAACGGCCCGAAGACCACGGGTCGCTACCCCGCCAAATTGAACCAAAGTTCCACTAACGGGGATTGTAATCCCCACACAAACAAATAGACATCGCACACCGCTAGTCTAAATCACAAAATGATCATCATCGATCAATAAAAAGTGTCGATTACACTAAGCTAGTAAATATAAGAGTTTAGCTTCATGTCCCATAACCGCTAGCTTAACTTAAATATTTACGAACAAATTGTAGATTTCCACTCAAAAATTGTCATAAGAATTTCAATCGAACAAGTCCAAAAATTAATCGACGAAGTAAACGCAAGCGTTTCATACCACTTGTTTTGCTAAGCCGTTTAATTAAATTTTCTCATTCGAATGAGGTAAAGGTTTGTAAATACTAATATATTAGAAAACGGTTTTATAAACGAGCTTTGTATTAAAAATAGAGTTAAAATCTTCTTTATAAAAGAATTTGAATATTTACTACTAGTATAGAAACCTTTGTAAATTAAAGTGACAAAGCATAGAAATGATTGTAGAAACAATCAATCACCAAAATCCACATACGAAGACGTGAATCAACTCCAAAGAAATCGATACTGAATCCATCAAAATGGATATTCTCAAAAGTCCGAAAAAAGAAGTCATCAAAGTCAATAACAATTGATAACAATAAATCGGATAATCACGAATCGATAAAAATTGGAATCTCAAGCAAAATAGTCAAAATAGGCAAAAACAAGCAGGTCAGTCGACTGACTGCAGAGGGCCAGTCGACTGAACCGGAAACCAAAAAAATTTCATTTCCTGCAGTCAGTCGACTGACTGCAAAGGGCCAGTCGACTGATTGCAGAAAACAAAGACTCTCTGTTTTCTGCACAGTCTTTGACACGCCCGGTTTCTACAGCCAGTCGACAGACTGCAGGAGGTCATTCGACTGACTGGCATTGAAACTGTTTTTCAGCCTATCAAAATGAAGAGCAAACTCTTTCTATTTGCGATCGGACGAGCAATGGGCGCTAGGGGTTTATTCCAATCGACAACCCAGCCCTATAGGCTCTTCGGTACACCACCAAAAGAATGATCAAACATCAAAGCTAAGATTTTTTGAGTTTTAGACTTCAAAACACCAAAATTGAAATGTTCACCAAACCAATCCAAATCAAGATCAAATGAACATGTAAAGATGTTAGGAATTCATACCTAACATTCAAAGATAGTTATAGACATAGATGTGAGATAAAAATCTCACCTTTAAACCCAAAAACGATGAAGGAGAAGCTTGAAAGCAAAGGAAGGTCAACTACTCTTCAACTTCAACTCTAGAAGCTTGAATCTAAGCTCAAAAGAAGAACATTTCCTAAGTTAGGTCTAGGAAATTTCTGAAATTAAAGAGAGAATGAGTTGGAGAAGAAGATGAAGATGCTTACCTTAGCTTCTCTTTGAATTTGGAGCAAGAAATTTGAATTTGCTAGAGGAACTAGGGCTTCGAATATTAATTTCTCATTCCTCTCCCCATTTTCAGTTGCTTGGGTGTTTAAGAAAATAGAAATGAAGTAAAGAGGAGAGGAGAGGGGCTGAACTAAGTTATAGAGTGAGTTGGGGTGAAACCCAAACCCAAAGCCCAACAGAAAATAGCAAATTTCAACTTACTCCAAACATATCAAAGCTTATACTCAAAAAAGTCGCAAATGCCATTTTGGACTCAATGAATGTGGTCTCGAGTCCCAATTCAACTGTTTACAAAAAGTAGCTTTTCGGACTTAAATCCAATTAACGATTCTATATTTAAATAAAACGTTTAAATATACAAATCATAAAATATGCGGGTTGTTACAATTACCCTTTTACCCTTACACACAAAATATCATTAATGACATCACCCATAACATCATCCAAAAAAGTTTATTTACATAAATGGCAAAATGTTTTTATTTCATTTTAATTTTCTCTTAAGTAAATAAGTGTATGTAAAAAAACCGAACAACTTCTGATGGTTAAAAAGCTGTTTATCGATAAAACGATTTTCGATCACATTATCGTTATTTCTTCAAAGTATTTATATTTGTAAACACTTTTCCAAAAAAAATTAACATCATTACTTATGATTAAAAGGGGGTTGACAAGGTTTTTAAATAATTTTAATAAGATTTAATCCATAATTAAAATATTTAAATAATTCAGATATTTAAATACGAAGTATTCGAAATTCCGGGTCGTTACATTCTTCCTTACTTAGAATATTTCATCCTCGAAATACCGGCATAAGCAACAAAAGCAACAATCACATATCAATACCTAGTGGTAGTGCAATCATGGGCAACCAAAGAACAACCATATAATAATACTACACATTATTGCAATCACTAGAAAGCAAAGCTTATGGTTCACCCAAGTTCAGAAACCTCTCATCGCACAAGGATGATAAACAATCCACTAAGCGTTATCTTACGCTCAACAGCCTTAGGTATTACTCAGTCAATCAATCACTCATGTTACCTCAGAACAATTTAAAGACTCATTCTCCAAACTCTCCACAAGCCAAAACACAAAAATACAAATATTATTAAAGCCCGTACGATCCATATATATCATCCAGTGTAAATCACCTCGAAATTATATACTCGAATCTGGATTATGAATTCTCATGCAAATAAAATGATCTACATACAACTTACGTATTTATTCTGTTAGTTTGTTAACAAAACTGATTACTTTGCATTTTTTGTTCACATTCATTATCACTTATAACATTGTAACACCCCATAAAATGAACCGTAAATAAATAAAGTAAACTGAATTAAATATGATAAGGGTTGGATATGGAAATTTTATAAAAGTTGGAATTTGACCACAAAAGTTATTATGTTGTGTTCGTGATGAAATTCTGATCTGTTTCTATATATAATACGCTGAAAATGAAGCTCAAACAAAGAAACTATGAGCATTTGAAGTTCTCAGATTTAAACTAATTTAGTTTGAATTCAAATTCAAATGAGAAATCAAATTTAGGATTTAAATTTCAAAATTAGCTAGGGGGCTAAGTAAACATTTAATTAACACTTAACGTTAAAAGGTTATTTAGGGAATAAAATAATACAACAATAGAAACAAAATAAACCCCCCTGAATAAAAGAACAGTCGACCGAAGCGGTCGACGGATCGCCTAAGGGTGGTCAACCGCTTGACAACAACAGTTGCCAGTTGAGGATAGGGTTTTACGTTATGTTTTATTAAGTTGTACGCTCCAGATTTACCCATTTCCTACCTACTTCCATCCTACGGTTCTGGTGTGTTTCAACTCCTATCAATAGAACCTATCCTCATCAATTTTATTCATATTATTTTGGGGAATACGACAAAACTCCGCCATTGCTATCTCTCTAATAAGATTCAGAAACTCCGTAGAGAATTTAGGTAAGGATTCAACTTATTTCCTATTCGTTTCTTCTTCCTCCAATCTATTATTATCCTATCCTTCTCCAATTATTCTGATCTATTGAATATATACACCTCTTCCTTATTGTGTGTATACATATCAAAAGAGAGTTTCTAGAGGAGATCGGAAGGCTACAAATCAATTTGAGTAAAGATTTAATCAGTGAGTGGAAACCTTAGTATTTCTTTTCAACAATCATTTAGTGTATTTCCTTTTGGATTTGAATATGCCTTAGGGATTTTGGGATTTTTAGATAAAATCCTCCAAAATTTCTTTTTATTTCGATATGTCAATTTTATGCTTAGATTCCCAATTATTTACATTAATTTGATGAGATTTGTTTCGTTTATGCGATCTTTGATAACTTCATAGTCTATTCCACTTCTTCTTCTTCTTTGAGATAACTTGTGATCCTTCTATAAAATAAGAGGTTTAGATTACGAATTCTATTCGTAGTTTACACCACTTATTATTTTCAATTTCTTTGTAAAAAGAGGAGTTGAATAGAATATGGGGTTTAGATTGCAATTCTTATTGTTTAAGATGTTCCATTGAATTAGTGTAATAAATTGAGTTTCTATTTTATTTACAAGTATGTTATTGCAGTTTTGATTATGAATATTTATTCCCTATTTAGTCATTAGAATTCAATGAGATCTTGGGAAGTTCAAGAAAAAGGACTTGTAATAATAATTGGTTAAGGGGATGACATTAAACACTTGTTTAGAGCATAAAATCCATGCGTTTAGAACTTATTAGACATGAATATTTATTTATTTCTATTTACCTAATTAACGTATAATTATTGCGTATACGGTGTAGTTAATTAGGCATTTATTTACGTTTATTTTCCCTTATTAGGAAGGTAATTGATTTTGAGATGAAAATAAGAGAAAACTCTTACATAGCCTTATTATTATTTTAAGGCGTAATAAGGAAGATTCCTTATAAGTGCTTATTTATGAAATGGTGAGATGAGTGTGTGTGTCTGTGTGTGTGTGTATATATATATTTGTGGCTAAGTCATAGGGATGCATGGTCAATGGAGTTACATGATGGAAATCTTCCCTTCACTTTGAGGCTACCAACAGTTGTGTACACTTTTATTGATGTGAGATATCCTTGTGATAAATATTTGTAATGACGCAAAGTTAGTTCCAAATTCTATACGGAAAATATGTCCAGCTAATCTGGCTACCGGTTCTTATGAATAGAGTACTAACGTGAGACGTCATTATAGGCATGGGCTATAAGACGAAGGGCCTGCTTCGAGGTTTGAGGTATTAAGTGGTTGGACCCACCTTTTTACGTAGATGAAATATTAAATGGCCAAGGGGTTATATTAGGTGGTATCTCTATAGAAGTCCGCTTCTGGAAATAGGTCTTAAATGACGGGGTTTGCCTAGTTTCCACTTGGAAGTATTAAGTGGGCTATGAGATTTCATATGATGTCACTTAGATAGTACCATTGAGGAGCACGCTTCTAGAAATAGGCCTTAAATAATAGGGTCTGCCTATTTTCCACTGGGAAGTATTAAGTGGCTTGGGTACCGTCTCTCACGTTATTAGCTATTTATGACGTATGATTGTGATATGAGATCTACTTCTAGAATGGAAGGTATTAAGTGATTGGACCCACCTCCTTTCCTTATAAAGAAGTATTAAATGGTTTTAGTGGGTTTATGTTCGTAGACATATTCTTATTTTGAAAGATACTGCCCAAGTACTAAAAAGGTAAGACTCGAGGTTTTTAGTCAGCACACACTCGTTGTTTTGACTCCCTCCTCATTACAACATAAGTTAAGGACGTAGTGATGGCGGCGACGATGCTTAGAGATGGAGAAGCTTGGCTTGTGGCAGTATTTGCTATTATTACTTGCTTTTATGTGTACCCATGTATTTAGACAATTGTTGTAACGGATACTATGTTATGGTTTTTATGGAATTTTGTATGATGACATTTTTATGGTTTTGAAATAAATGGGTACACTTTGCTATTATATTTTGTTCCATCCGCTATGAGTTCTAAAAGTTTTATTATGGCTCTATACTATTATTTTCTTAGTTCTACCAACAGCTTCCTTAATGGATCTAAGATTCAATTGGTCTTTCCTAAGTCAAAATTTAGGCATGTTCCGGGGTGGGTTGTTACATTTGATATTAGAGCTCTAGGTTACCCGATCAACAGTGAAGTATACTATACGTATGAGTGGTGTACTTGTTATTTTTGAAAAGGTTTTTCAAAAGATTTTTCTAAAACTCATATTATATATATACTTATTTTTGAATTTACGCTTAACACTTTACATTCTAACTATATAAATAGTTGCGAGCATATTCCGAAAGGATGGGCAAGGCGACTATGAGTTGGAAAAATAAATATAGGTAATTTCTACTCCTACTCCGATTACCCATGGAGCGGAGGTCATATTTTAGGAGCAAACTAGGGTGAGCATGACCTCAACTTATGAATGCACCCTAGAAGTTGGATAGTAATTGACTCCCTTATTGGACCTAGTCTTCCTTATCATTGTGGACCCTATAGACATATTTAATAATAGGGGTGACCGTAGATGGAAAGGGTGATGGGAAATAAATGACCTTAAGGAAACGTCCATTGAGCTGACAATTATTATGGACAAATTAATATTTATGGAGGTAACAAATGAATGTGTTATGTATTAATAAAATACGGAAGTAAGGAAAGGAGCAAACTTCCATAAGAAGGAATACATTTATCAACGCAAAAAGGAAATTAGAGTTTTTTTTAAAGGGTAGCATACAAAGGTCTAAAAGAAAGAACATTTTAATCCTACCTTTTGTGACATGTTTTGATAAAAATGTTTCTTTGAAAATCCTTGAAAATTTTGAAAGTGCCTTTCAAAAGAATATTAAATGAAAATCTTATAAGTAGAAAATTTTGACAAAAAAGCGATTTTAGATGACTTTTAAATTATACCACCATTTTTTTTGTAAAAAGTTTGAAAAGAGGTTGGTGAAACATTTTTGGTAGGTGATCTTAATTTAAAAATTTGGTGACTTGAGAAGTTAAAACAAAAAGTTTCCGTTTATTAACTTATCAATTTAAAAATTGATTGAATTAGAAAAGCTTTCAATTTCCTTGTTTTTGTATTCTTTCATTTTTTTATGTTATATTTCCTATGTAATAAATTTGGAAGTTCTTTCCTCTATAACTTCTTAGAGGCTGTATTGGAAATTTTTAGAAATATAATTATGGTGTTAGACAACTTTGGAAATTTACCACCGTTAGTTTTGGAAAAGTTTGGAAATGTAATGCAATTTTTAAATGCGGTGAAATTCCTTAAGACAAAATGGTGGATGGTTTTAATTGTAAATTAATGACTTGAAAAGTTTTCATTCGTTAACCTTTATAATTTGATTAAAAAGATTTCAATTTTTGGTTCTTTGGTTCTTCTATTTTTCCTTGTTTATAAACCTAATAGTTCTTTCTTTAGAACTCTTTTAAGGGTTTATAGATAGAAATAACATCTATTTTGGGATAGAGAAATAGAAAGAAAGGAATGTACAATAGTATAGGAAGGAAAGCATTCCCATATAAGGTGATGAAGAGAATAATGGCTGGAATTTAGGTAGTAATAGAATGGTGGATTCAGGTAGATAAGGTATGAAAGGAGTAATAGGGTAAGATAAAAGTTACCTTTGTCTACTCCATCTATTTTTCTGTTGTATAAAGTTATAAAAGGAATCTTTGACCATTGATTGGATATAAATGAGGATTGACAAATAAGTTGTATATTATGTATAAGGAGAAGCATTTATGTAAAGATGGGAATTTCATATGTCTTTCCTAATTTAAATACAAAAGTTATTTGAATAATAATAATATTGAATTTGATAAAGAAAAGTTTTGCAAGAGATTTTAAGAGTTTTTGAGCAAAGTTAAGAGATATATTTCATCAATAACAATATATTTTGAGTAATAAGGTAATAAATGTTATTGTATGCTTTAGAAGGAAATAACTGTTATTTTGAAATGATGATTATGAAAATTTACTATTTTGTAAATGATAATTCTTACAGCTAGAAAACTCTCTGAAACAAAAATGGTTTAACATATTATTTTGGGAAAGATAATTAAGTCTTGAATCTTTTGTGTTAAAATTCCTATTTTCAAAAAGGAGCAAATCCGTATTTAGTAAAATATTGAAAAGGAAAATTTTTCATAAGTTCCTTTTTGAAAAACCAAGAGAATTTTGAATGCCACAAATTAGAAAGTCTAACTTTTAAGAAAACGTTTTGATAAAGAAAGTTTTAAAAAGGGAGCTTATTTTATTATAATTTGGGAACAAAGGAATTTTGAATCTTTAATAAAGGTTTTTATTAAAGTTTACATTTTCAAAGATGGAGATATCGAATTTGATACTTCATGTTTTAAGTATTGCAAGAAATAAAATAATAAATACTTATTTTAAAATAAGTTTATTTGTGTGAAGATATTTTATTTTGTGCCTGAAAGTTGGGATTTTATGGAGGGGATACGGATCGTGATCTACGTAGGATAGACTAAGGATTCTTTTTAGGATATGAGTAAAATAGAAATAGAATGTACAACCTGATTTGAAAAGTTGAAGTCGGTCCTAAACCTCTATTTGAAGAAGTTGGTAAAGTTTAAAGATATTCCAGATCTGTAACTGGGTTGTGAATTAAGTTGCTCATAGAATATGAATTTTTATATTTTAATTTTGGAGAAATTTCTACATCATTTCCATAAATTATCCAGTTCCAAAATACATGTAAAAGTGCATTGTTTGAAATAGCATTATTAAATTGAATATTTTTAATTATCAAAAATACGGGTGGTTACAAGATGTGTAATAGATGGATATTCCTTTCCATAGTTTACACATTTTTTCAATAATAAGAAAATAAATGATTCCTCGTAATTTCAAACAAAGCAAAAATCTTAAGTGTGGTTAATTTATGACAGTAATCTTTTTGGAATGATAGCTTCGATGAATTAAAATATGGAAATGAGTATTCTAGTTATAGAATTAGTAGTTAGATATAGATATCGTACAGCTACGCTAAATGATTAGAATCTATATAGATAGCATAGACTACGACTATATGAATATTAGTTAGTAATTGACAGATTAGGATTTATGGATGCTAATTACAAATTTAACAAGCAATAAACTTGTATATTAATGAGAGGAAAAGAATATAAAGTGAAACCTATTAAGAAAACTTGATATTGCATTTGAGGAAGAAAGAAATTTGAGTAATGAATGGATTTTGGAAACCTGAAGAAGGATTAATTGGAAATGCTCTTATTCTGACGGTAATGATCGGCTGCTATGGATATTAATTGAAGCAATAAATGGACCACATTTATGAAAGACCAAAAGAAGGGGAAATTAAGAAAATGGGTAGCAATGGAATGAAATATTAAAGATAGCCCATCTTAATTTAGAAAGGAGTGTTAGGTTCTCAACACTATTTATATTAACTGATAATAAATGGCAACTTCTAGTAAAATTTTCTTTTGGAGTTCTTGGATTATAGTCGCTAGTTGTCTTCCTTAGTTATTAGGAAAGTGGACGATGTAGTATAAGATATATTCCTGTTTTATTCTTGTATAAACTTTATAAATAGGATTTAAACCACTTGATATATGTTGGAAAGCAAAGTAAATAAGGAAATTTTATGGGAACACTTAACTAGTGATAGACAATAGGTAAAACTAGAAGTTAATGAGGAAATTAGGTTAGCAACCTAAAGTTAGTAAATGTTTCAATCTCAAAACTTTAGATTTTGGAAAACATAAGGGATTTAGCTCACAAGATGCCACCATTCAAGGAAAAGAGAAACATATAGGAATGAGAATGGAATTTCCTGTTGATCAAGGATTAAGAAGAAGGTAGCAAAAAATTTCCATTAGAAGCAGTGGAACCGCAGCACTCCAACTAAGCTTTATGGAGTTGCACTTTGCATCGTTATAATGGGGACCCTTAGTTTACTAGCAAATTTGGAGGAGTTTGTTTGTGATATCCCGGAATTTTTGGGCAATATAAATTTAATAATCTGTGTTAAAAATTAAATTGATTTGATAATTTTTGTTAACAAATTTGAATTGATTTAATAATCCAATTAAATAAATATTTAATTAGTGATTTTATCTTTTAAAAGCTAATAAATTAGTTTCTATTTATAATGTAAATATAATGGTATATTGTAAATAGATAAATCTTGTTTTTAAATTCTATTATTTTTGGTAATTTGGAAATTTGATTTTATTTAATATTAAGCTTTTCAAAAGCTATTTAATAATATATGGTTTTAAATTGTTAAGTGTAAATTGTTTAAATTGATTTTAAATTGTATTTAAAAAAAATTGAATTGAATTTATATTTGGATTTAAAAGTATGACATAAATGATTTTGTATAAATATAGTTTGTTTTATTCTATTTCTTTAAAAAGGATTCTTATTTATATAAATTAAAATAAATATTTAGTTATTAGGAAATTAATTAATAAAAGCTTTATTCACATTTATAAATTATTTTGCATGTAAAGTTACAAATGTAAGATAATAAATCAATCTAAGCATATGTGTTAATTTTTAATCAACTAAAATGACAAATGTTGATATTTGGGACAAGTGTCATTAAATTTAGTTTTTCTTTTATTTTTATTTTTAAATCACTTTCAGTTTATATAAGCATTTGCCCTCTTCCTTCTTTTTTATTTCTCATTTCAATTCTATACTAAAGAAAATTTCTCGGCTGAACTTACTACTCGAAAACAAACCTACAATCACTTCCTCTAAAACCAGTAGTTCATTTTCAAAACATGTTTGCAAAGCTTTTCATCAACCTGTAAACAAATCCTCATTTCAAAAATCAAAATCAATTCCCTGTCAAGCATTTTCTAAAACCCTTTAGTTCATCTTCAAATCTGAAGCATGTGCATCATTTTTCTTCAACCTGGAATTGTTTTCTGCATGCAACTTCATTTTCAAGTTCAAAGCATTTTCAAATCAAGCACCAAAGTATTTCCAGTTTCTGTAACATGCAAAGTTTTAAAGCTAAGGGATTTCAGTTTTTCAAGCTATTTTCAAAAGCTTTTTACAATGGTGCTATGTTTTCATTCTTTACAGGTGAGTAAACTTTTATATTTAAAAACAGTTTTGAATCTGTGATATAACTAAATGTTTGTGTATGGATTGAATGCTTTCAGAACATCGTCAGGTGGACGATGAGCATTCTAAGTGATGTGTTCTGATTAAAGGTAATCGTAGCCTCAAGCCTCATCAACCGGGAATGGCTAAAACAGGGGAGGTGCAGCAAGGCTTCGTGGGTAGCACCCACTGAGAGTAAGGTCATTCCTGTCTAGACGTCCCTTTTCTATTTTGGCTTAGTGGTACAGTTGAATGATCACAACCGTAGGGTGATTTTATTCGGAATTATCCAGTAAGGGATGGTTCCGACTTTGTGTTGCAGGGGATTGGGCGTGATCCTCCGTACGGTGAACTAGGCCATGTACTGTGACGGGCGGTACCCCAGTAGCCCTGCCATTGTATGGAAATCCAACTTCCAATAAGTGATCACGGATTTGATTGTATAACCCACTTTGTGTCTAATATGCTGGAATTTAATAATGTAACAATTTCAGCTATGTGAGTATTTATTTGAAAACCCTAGACCCTATTGTAATATAACTGAATTTCCTATCAAATGTTTGGTTAGCGTAAGGTAAAAACTTACCCATGTTTATGTGTGGGGAGTCTTACGCGATACCTTTTGTTTCAAAGGTTTTTAAAGTTAGGCAACTTTAACCGTTTACTCACACCAGACCTATGTCTGACCCAAGTGTTTATTTTCTGTTTTATTAAACTCTTGGGTACTCAAATTTTTATGAGTAGCCAAGGGATTCAGGTTAGCTTTGAAAAACATGTTAAGGAGCAATGGAGCAGGAGGCTTCAGCGTGTAGATATATAGAGTTTCCGCTGTGATGATGTATTGTATTGATGTACTTGTGTTGTATAATAGATAGGAATTTATAACTGTCTATTTTGTGATATATAAGTTGTGTACTCTGATGTATATGATACTATGTAATATCTTATGTGATATATTATATTTCATTCGTTCCGCTGTGAGATTCTGATGTGTTGTTGTTCTTTCTTTCTTCTCTTTTTTTCTCTTTTCTATCCCTTTCTTTCTTATTAATGATGCGTCATTCTATGGAATGAATGGCGGGTCGTTACATTGTTAGTAGCTTTAGGAACTTCATTAAATCGGAGCATCGCTAACCGACTAAAGACCGGTGGACAAACTGAAGGAATGGATGGGAACTTAGACAATTTGTTGAGAGTTTGCATCTTGGACTTTGGAGGACCTTAGGAGTAGCGCTTACCCTTAATAGAATTCAGTATGTAGTCATTAATGGACGATTAGTATGGCACCCTTGAAGCATTTTTTGAGGAGGCCATGCAAATCGTCAAATTATGGGTGGGAAACCACCGACGAATTCTACTCAGACCAGATTTGTATTGCGAGACTTTGTGTGACGACCCGAAATTCCGCTACCGGAAAATCGCATCATCGAAAGAAAGAAAGAGGTGAGAAAGTAGAAAAGATAGAGAAGAAAGAACAAAACAACATCAGAATCTCAACAGCGGAACGAATGAAATATAATATATCACATAATAGATTACATAGTATTATATACATCAGAGCTACATAGATAATACAACACATACTAGACAGTTATAAACACCTGTCTAGTTAATACATCTCACACATCACAGAGATACAACACAGCGGAAATACAGAATAAACACTAACACAGCGGAACCAATATATATCTATACGCTGAAGCCTCCTGCTCCATTGCTCCTCCAGAATTCGTCAAAGCTAACCTGAATCCCTTGGCTACCCGTAAAAATTTGGGTACCCGAGAGTTTATGAAAAACAGAAATAAACTTCGGGTCAGACATGGGTCTGGTATGAGTAAACGGTTAAAGTTGCTTAACTTTAAAAATCATTTCGAAAGAAAAGGTATCACGTAAGACTTCCCACACATAAACATGGAAAAGTTTTTACCTTACGCTAACCAAAACATTTGATAGGAAATCCAGTTATATTATAATAGTGCCTAGGGTTTTCAAGTAAATATGAAATAGCTGAAATTGTTACATCTATTAAATTCCAGCATACTAGCCAACAAGTGGGTAATACAATCAAATTCGAGGGCACTTATTGGATTTTGGATTCCATACAATGGCTGGGCTACTGGGGTACCGCCCGTCACAGTACGTGGCCTAGATCACCGTACCGAGAACCCAACCTAAGTTCCCTGCAACACAAGGCCGGAACATCCCTTACTGGATAATTCCCGCACAAGATACCCCACGGTTGTCATGATCAACCGCACACAAAGCCGAATAATAAGGGACATCTAGACAGGGGTAATCTCGTCCTACTTGGGTGCTACCCACTAACCTTGCTGCACCTCCCCTGTTTTAGCCATTCCCGGTTGATGAGGCTTGAGGTCACGATTACCTTTAGAGAACACATCTCTTAGAATGCTCATCGTCCACCTGACGATGTTCTGAAAGCATTCAATCCATACAAGTTCGTTCCGGGTTCGAACGAAACCGAAGGCATTATTTCGTTACACTCGTATTGGAATCACCCTCAGAGTTAACGACAATAACCCTTGCATTCTGAATCACCATCTCGAATCTATAAGTACTATCTTCGTCAAACTCATTACGGAATCACCCACAGAGTTATACTGACGTATAGTTCTTATACCTCGAGTCTTCACTTGCTCCATTTGAATATCACGACCTAACGTTATTTTGGATCGATGTGGTATTCGGGTCTCCAGACCTAGAATCCCGGTATACGGAAACCCGATCCCGGTCTCATCGAAATCCAAACCGTGTCTTTTAAGGCCAAGTTGTTTTAAAGTTAAAACAATTTAATTCAATTATCTATATACACACAGATAGATAAATAACAATATCACAATGGATAATAACATCATCATCATAAACAGCTAATCCATATTATCTACTCAAACAGATAATCAATATCATCATACTGAACCAAGCATCCATAACACAATAGATATATATCTGAGGTCACAATCAATCATGGAAATCAATATCATCCATCATATATAAACAAAGATTAATAATCACCTCATTTATAATTAATTTAAAATGAATTAAATTAATTACAAATCTCTAATTAATTTAAAGTAAATTAAATTAATTACCCCATCAATATTAATCTTGCTTACATAACCATTAATTAATTACAAGTTAATTAATTAATCATTTCCTACTTTTCCATCTTAATTAACCATTTTAGATTAATTATCTCAAATTATATTTAAGTAATTATCCTCTAATTATTTTACAAATTAATTACTTCATACCAATTATAGAAAGTAACCTTTTAAATTACTAAAATTAATTCCATTTCTTCTTAATTAATTACTCTAATGAATTGCTTCATTTATTAATTATTCCCAAATAAATCCATTTTAACTTGCATCATTAATTACAATAATTAATGATCTCTAATTACATTTATTTCATTTAGAAATTTATCTCCAATTAAACAAAATGTTAATCACCTTGATTAACTCCATTCAGTAATTAACTACCCTTAATTACTTCAATTAATAATTTAATTACTCCATAATTAATTATTCTCTAATTAATCCCTTGATTAATTTATACAAAGTAATTATACTCAAATTACTTTCATTATTACATCATCACAATTAATTACTTCCTTAAGTAATTATACTTATCACATCAACAAATGGTTATTTAAATTAATTAAACTTAATTAATTAACTTAAACAATTCATATTAAACTTGATTTATTAAAATGAGAAATTAATTTCTTAATAACTTCATAAGTAATTATACTTAAATAATTCACAATTTATTATCTTAAATAAATAAATCTAGTTAACTATCAAATAATCATTTTAATCCATTATTTTATAATACTAGTTAATAGCCTTCATTAATCATTAACACTTCTTAAATTTACTTTTCTAAAGTAATTAAATTAAGATCTATTATCTATTTACAATTACATTTCATCTTTAATAACTCATTAATAAATCCTTAATTATTTAATTAATTAAGTATTCAATATCACTTAATTAATTCTTGCTTACTTTATTAATTAATAATCATAGATTAAAATTCAACTCTTATTTAATTAATGATTCTTAATTTTCCATTTATTACCAACTAATTATCTTAACCCTTAAGTAACTAATTTAACCTTTAATTACTAAATTAATTAATTCCATCATTAATTAATCAAATTATTTAATTATTCATTTTAATTAACTTAATAATTACAAATCTATAAATCTACATTTATTTAAAAGGAAAGGCATTTTCTTATTAATGGTCAAATTCTCCCTTATAAATGCCTTTGAAACATTTTACCGTTGACTCTACTTTTACATTCCATTTCAATTTTAGATTCAAGATAATTACAACTTAACTTAGCTAAATTTAAAACACTTTAAATATACTTTAAACATTGTAAAGTTATAAAACATTTATTTTTTTATAAAACTTATATTTATTAAAACTAGGAGACAAAGTAAATTTGAATCCTATCTCTTTCATTTTGGTTTTAAACTTAGTTTAAAACCCTGTCTTTAAAATTTCACAACTTAAAACCTTACAGGCTTTAAACTGGCAACACCACAAAACAACCTGAGCCTCCCCTATATTCTTCGAGTCAAACATAAAAAAAACTCGGGCCCCTTCCTTATTTTACTCGAGGAACTCGCGTATCATCCCTGCTACCAGAATTCCACATGCACCAGAAATCACGTGTACGTGCACACGAGTTTGATCGATTCCGGTCGAACTCGACGACGTTCCCTTGTCGACAACCATGCCCAAACACCATCGTCATCACTAGATTCTCCCATCTCAACTCGAATACGAAATTCGATTTCAAACTGAAGCCTGGAAACCCAACATCTCGAACACGCCAAACCTGGCAACGCCACTGCTCGCCGCTCCGATCATCGGCAGCTCAACCCCTCCGGCCTCGACTCCCTCTATGCGTCAAATTCCATTCCCCAGAGCCCGGTTAAGCTCGATCAACGATAGTGACCACGGTGGTCCATTTTCCTAGCTTAGCAAAAACTAGGGTTCTAAACTTCTGATGGCAATCACCACCTCCCCACTAACCCGTACCATCACCTGACAATTTTGTCGAAGTCCCCTATCACCCCTCCACCTCCAGAAAGAACCACCACCTCCCAGATCAACTATATCTCCGGAGAAACCCAAAAACTCGATTTCCAGACATCACTAAATCCCACATGCAATACTCCATTAAAAATTTCCAACTCGATCTTAAAAATCCTATCTTCCATCTACTATCCCAGATATATAATTGTATCAACTAATTTCAATATTTGGTTTTTAACATTTTTCAAGTTCCTCTGTGTTTCTTTGCTTCCAGACAATGTTTACTACCTATAATTATTTCAAATATTTTTAAAACTTAGTTAAATTTTAAACAACCAACTTTGTTTTAATTACCTAAGCCTAAAGAAGATTAGAGCAAGAAGAAATTGGAAGTTGAACTAAATTTTACATCTCTGTAGTCAAAACAGAGGTGAACACTGTATTCATTTAGACCTGCTCACATGTTCCAGAGTTTAAAAACAAACATACAAACACATTTCCATAGATATATCTCAAGTTTTCTTAAGCTGTAAGTCACATGCATTAAAACAGAAGTATGTCTACATTTTCAGTTTTAAAGTTAGAGACTTGACTAAGATCTGAGATATTAAAAGCAACAGATATACACACTTTCATAATTGCACTGAAACTTGCACAAACACATACATATAACAACATTAACTCAGAGACTTCCAGATTATTTTAGTTTAGTTTAAAAAGTTTACTCACCAGTCATTTGAAACAGAAACTTGCTCTTTTTATTTGAAGACAGGGAACTTGAAATCTGGCATTTGAAAACTTCCATATTTTGTTGTTTTGATCTTCGAAAACTTTGAATTGGCTTTGAAACTCAAACATGAATGGGTCTTAAACCTTGTTAAAATGAAGATGCTTTCATTTTTGGTTGTGAAACTGAAATACTTTTGCTTAGTTGATTTCTAGTTTTGTATTTTGTTTAAATTCTTCTCTGTTTAAAAACTGGAATTGCAACACTCTCGTATACGAAATAAAAATGAAGTAGGTTGAACAAATAACAAGTATACCATATTGTTTAAGTACAAAATTTCAGAGATATTTATTTCTAAAAGAAAGCTGAAAGGAAATGTTTCGTGTACTTGGTGATGGCATTCAATGCCTTGCTCCTATTCAAGCCTACAACAGCCATACTTTTATTATTCTTGTATGTACAACCTACAAACATATGTTTATATTTGTTTATCTTAGCTTAGCATACTATTCTATTTCGTTCGTATGTGTTGAAGTGGTCTCGGCCTGCCCATGTATTTTGTTAGAGTATAAAATTTTACTTAAGTTTTACTTTATATTTTAGTACTAGTGAGATCTCAATGCCTGCAAGTATGTTTACCTAAGTTTTAATTTAAAGTTTTGTTATGGTTATTGTTGTTGTTAGCTTGAATATTAATTTTAACCTTAGTATTTAATTCTACTCCTAACATAAGTGTATTTATTTTTTTCTAACATGAAGGTATTTACATTTTAAAAGATAAACAATCAATATATAATTCCCCATTATCATTTTATTTTATAATTACTTTAAATATTTACAAGGTATATTTTATCATCTATAATCTATAATTATTATATTTATTTTAGAGATTTACATAAATTTTAAAACCATAACTTCTTTTTAAAACATATACAACAATTTTCATTTAAAATAAAAATCTACTTATATAGACATCACATTATAAATAAAGCTCATTATTACATTAAAATAAATTTATAAATGAAATTATTACTTCATTTCTTATTTTTATAAAACAAGACAATTCTTTGTTTAATTTAAATCTAAGCTAAAATCATTTAAACAATTTTAACTTAAATCTTAAGTATATTCAAGCCATATGATTATTTATTTAAATATTGAATTAAATCAAATTTCCAAATTACCAAAAAGATTTGAGTTTGAAAACATATTCTTATTTATTAAAATTTAAAACAAATCTTAACTATTTACACTATATACAGATTTATGAAAATTAATAGAAAACAATTTATTAGCTTTTAAAAAGATAATTTACCAGCTAAATATTTATTTAAAAGAAAATTATCAAATCAATTCATATCTTATTAATCAAAGATATATCAAATCAATTTAATATTTAATATAGATTATTAAATTGATATTGCTTGAAATTCCGGGATGTCACATTCCTCCCCTCTTAAAAGAATTTCGTCCCCGAAATTTAAAACAAAGGTAATTTAATAATTTTATTAATGATTAAATTTTAAAAACACAAGCATATCATCAATATATACTAACAACCATAGCAATCAATCATCCAATCAAACAGATCTAACTATCCAGACAAAATACTGGATAGAATTTCCTCGAGTTTCCCCGACTATAAATACCGGGTTACTCGCTCTATAGAATCCAAACAATCAATACTACAAAGCTACACACATCTAGATCTACGAACAAGATAGGATATCAGACCATAAACAAGTCTGACTCAACATCCAAAACTCCCTGAACAGCTGGTTCTACAACCAGAGATAACTCATACACGTACTCCCTCAGAGACACGTGAAACCAACGAATCTCAGTTATCCAAACTGACAATTCACTCCTGAAGATCAAACACTTATCCAAAATCAAATCTCCGATTCCGAAATCCAAATTCCTTCGGACGATCCTGGGACTCCTACATCCTTACTGATCAGCTTATCCTTCGCTGATGCCCTCCCGAAACATCCTGAACCAAAACAATCAACAAAATGATCTTTCCAAGATCAACCACAACTCAGAACTCCACTCTATTCCAGAATCAAAAGACGGATCTCACTTCTCTTATCCAAAAGAGATAAAACAGATGCTCTCCAAACTGCTGCCGCTGCACAACTCTGATCCGAGCAGATGAAAATGCTGATGACGAACACAAGCACAAACTTCCACTGATACCAACTGTGACGGACCTAGGCTTTGCAACCGTCGGTCAGTAGCCACAACTAGTAAGCTTCTCAACCATTCCGAAAATATGGTTCAATAGATCCATAAAGAGAAAACTCAAAAGTTCCTCCAAAACCCGAGCTGCTTCACTAAACTCTCTCCAAAAACCATCCTACTACTAAGCTGAACCATCGGTATCACTCCTGGAAATCCAGTCGATACCAAACTCAAACTCCCTGATGCTAACAAAATTCTGACTTCCTGAAGACATCCAGAAAAATTCCTAACATCCCAAGAGAACACTCAGACTATCGCAAGTCACTTTTGCGATCAACTCAGCCTGATTCCAAAGAAAAACTGTTCTCTCTTTATCAAGCAGAACAGCTTACACTTAACTTGCCAATCCAATGAAGAAATGGAACCACTCTGCTGCTTCTGAACTCCACTGCTAGGCTAGAAAGCTTCCTTGCCAGCATACAGGACCTTCCGAACTACACTACTGACACCAATGCCAAGGAATTCCAAATCCAAAGCTCTTCGAGAAACTCGAACCTCAAACTAAACAGAAACACTCTGTCGCATCACCGAAGCAGACACACTTATTTAAAACTTGTTCCAAAGAAACATCTTCGGAAACATCCATAATCACTGTGTCTCATCACACAGCTACTAATCCCTGAGATATCAAGATATCATCCTAGCTTCTTCCCAACCGACAGATCCTGACTTTACTCATCCAAATTCTCGAGAATCCGCTCACACGAGCGCGATCATCTTACACTTCGAAGATGAACTCCAAACCTTAACAGGTTACCTTCAGAGATCGATGAAATCCTTACATCAACAAAGCTCACTCGAGACGGTATTAGGTCTACAGTCTCGACAGATACAATCCCAAACATTGGTAGTCGTGTTACTCACACCACTACCCTATCTACCTTTATAATTTATATTGGGAAAACCCGAACGGGTAATCTAACAGACAGGTAGAAATAGATAAATATATATATAGATAAAAATTACAAGTACGCTCTCTCAGGATAGACACCACTCCAGAGCCTAGGTATTCACTCAACCTATGCTCCGATACCAACTGTGACGACCCGAAATTCCGCTACCGGAAAATCGCATCATCGAAAGAAAGAAAGAGGTGAGAAAGTAGAAAAGATAGAGAAGAAAGAACAAAACAACATCAGAATCTCAACAGCGGAACGAATGAAATATAATATATCACATAATAGATTACATAGTATCATATACATCAGAGCTACATAGATAATACAACACATACTAGACAGTTATAAACACCTGTCTAGTTAATACATCTCACACATCACAGAGATACAACACAGCGGAAATACAGAATAAACACTAACACAGCGGAACCAATATATATCTATACGCTGAAGCCTCCTGCTCCATTGCTCCTCCAGAATTCGTCAAAGCTAACCTGAATCCCTTGGCTACCCGTAAAAATTTGGGTACCCGAGAGTTTATGAAAAACAGAAATAAACTTCGGGTCAGACATGGGTCTGGTATGAGTAAACGGTTAAAGTTGCTTAACTTTAAAAATCATTTCGAAAGAAAAGGTATCACGTAAGACTTCCCACACATAAACATGGAAAAGTTTTTACCTTACGCTAACCAAAACATTTGATAGGAAATCCAGTTATATTATAATAGTGCCTAGGGTTTTCAAGTAAATATGAAATAGCTGAAATTGTTACATCTATTAAATTCCAGCATACTAGCCAACAAGTGGGTAATACAATCAAATTCGAGGGCACTTATTGGATTTTGGATTCCATACAATGGCTGGGCTACTGGGGTACCGCCCGTCACAGTACGTGGCCTAGATCACCGTACCGAGAACCCAACCTAAGTTCCCTGCAACACAAGGCCGGAACATCCCTTACTGGATAATTCCCGCACAAGATACCCCACGGTTGTCATGATCAACCGCACACAAAGCCGAATAATAAGGGACATCTAGACAGGGGTAATCTCGTCCTACTTGGGTGCTACCCACTAACCTTGTTGCACCTCCCCTGTTTTAGCCATTCCCGGTTGATGAGGCTTGAGGTCACGATTACCTTTAGAGAACACATCTCTTAGAATGCTCATCGTCCACCTGACGATGTTCTGAAAGCATTCAATCCATACAAGTTCGTTCCGGGTTCGAACGAAACCGAAGGCATTATTTCGTTACACTCGTATTGGAATCACCCTCAGAGTTAACGACAATAACCCTTGCATTCTGAATCACCATCTCGAATCTATAAGTACTATCTTCGTCAAACTCATTACGGAATCACCCACAGAGTTATACTGACGTATAGTTCTTATACCTCGAGTCTTCACTTGCTCCATTTGAATATCACGACCTAACGTTATTTTGGATCGATGTGGTATTCGGGTCTCCAGACCTAGAATCCCGGTATACGGAAACCCGATCCCGGTCTCATCGAAATCCAAACCGTGTCTTTTAAGGCCAAGTTGTTTTAAAGTTAAAACAATTTAATTCAATTATCTATATACACACAGATAGATAAATAACAATATCACAATGGATAATAACATCATCATCATAAACAGCTAATCCATATTATCTACTCAAACAGATAATCAATATCATCATACTGAACCAAGCATCCATAACACAATAGATATATATCTGAGGTCACAATCAATCATGGAAATCAATATCATCCATCATATATAAACAAAGATTAATAATCACCTCATTTATAATTAATTTAAAATGAATTAAATTAATTACAAATCTCTAATTAATTTAAAGTAAATTAAATTAATTACCCCATCAATATTAATCTTGCTTACATAACCATTAATTAATTACAAGTTAATTAATTAATCATTTCCTACTTTTCCATCTTAATTAACCATTTTAGATTAATTATCTCAAATTATATTTAAGTAATTATCCTCTAATTATTTTACAAATTAATTACTTCATACCAATTATAGAAAGTAACCTTTTAAATTACTAAAATTAATTCCATTTCTTCTTAATTAATTACTCTAATGAATTGCTTCATTTATTAATTATTCCCAAATAAATCCATTTTAACTTGCATCATTAATTACAATAATTAATGATCTCTAATTACATTTATTTCATTTAGAAATTTATCTCCAATTAAACAAAATGTTAATCACCTTGATTAACTCCATTCAGTAATTAACTACCCTTAATTACTTCAATTAATAATTTAATTACTCCATAATTAATTATTCTCTAATTAATCCCTTGATTAATTTATACAAAGTAATTATACTCAAATTACTTTCATTATTACATCATCACAATTAATTACTTCCTTAAGTAATTATACTTATCACATCAACAAATGGTTATTTAAATTAATTAAACTTAATTAATTAACTTAAACAATTCATATTAAACTTGATTTATTAAAATGAGAAATTAATTTCTTAATAACTTCATAAGTAATTATACTTAAATAATTCACAATTTATTATCTTAAATAAATAAATCTAGTTAACTATCAAATAATCATTTTAATCCATTATTTTATAATACTAGTTAATAGCCTTCATTAATCATTAACACTTCTTAAATTTACTTTTCTAAAGTAATTAAATTAAGATCTATTATCTATTTACAATTACATTTCATCTTTAATAACTCATTAATAAATCCTTAATTATTTAATTAATTAAGTATTCAATATCACTTAATTAATTCTTGCTTACTTTATTAATTAATAATCATAGATTAAAATTCAACTCTTATTTAATTAATGATTCTTAATTTTCCATTTATTACCAACTAATTATCTTAACCCTTAAGTAACTAATTTAACCTTTAATTACTAAATTAATTAATTCCATCATTAATTAATCAAATTATTTAATTATTCATTTTAATTAACTTAATAATTACAAATCTATAAATCTACATTTATTTAAAAGGAAAGGCATTTTCTTATTAATGGTCAAATTCTCCCTTATAAATGCCTTTGAAACATTTTACCGTTGACTCTACTTTTACATTCCATTTCAATTTTAGATTCAAGATAATTACAACTTAACTTAGCTAAATTTAAAACACTTTAAATATACTTTAAACATTGTAAAGTTATAAAACATTTATTTTTTTATAAAACTTATATTTATTAAAACTAGGAGACAAAGTAAATTTGAATCCTATCTCTTTCATTTTGGTTTTAAACTTAGTTTAAAACCCTGTCTTTAAAATTTCACAACTTAAAACCTTACAGGCTTTAAACTGGCAACACCACAAAACAACCCGAGCCTCCCCTATATTCTTCGAGTCAAACATAAAAAAAACTCGGGCCCCTTCCTTATTTTACTCGAGGAACTCGCGTATCATCCCTGCTACCAGAATTCCACATGCACCAGAAATCACGTGTACGTGCACACGAGTTTGATCGATTCCGGTCGAACTCGACGACGTTCCCTTGTCGACAACCATGCCCAAACACCATCGTCATCACCAGATTCTCCCATCTCAACTCGAATACGAAATTCGATTTCAAACTGAAGCCTGGAAACCCAACATCTCGAACACGCCAAACCTGGCAACGCCACTGCTCGCCGCTCCGATCATCGGCAGCTCAACCCCTCCGGCCTCGACTCCCTCTATGCGTCAAATTCCATTCCCCAGAGCCCGGTTAAGCTCGATCAACGATAGTGACCACGGTGGTCCATTTTCCTAGCTTAGCAAAAACTAGGGTTCTAAACTTCTGATGGCAATCACCACCTCCCCACTAACCCGTACCATCACCTGACAATTTTGTCGAAGTCCCCTATCACCCCTCCACCTCCAGAAAGAACCACCACCTCCCAGATCAACTATATCTCCGGAGAAACCCAAAAACTCGATTTCCAGACATCACTAAATCCCACATGCAATACTCCATTAAAAATTTCCAACTCGATCTTAAAAATCCTATCTTCCATCTACTATCCCAGATATATAATTGTATCAACTAATTTCAATATTTGGTTTTTAACATTTTTCAAGTTCCTCTGTGTTTCTTTGCTTCCAGACAATGTTTACTACCTATAATTATTTCAAATATTTTTAAAACTTAGTTAAATTTTAAACAACCAACTTTGTTTTAATTACCTAAGCCTAAAGAAGATTAGAGCAAGAAGAAATTGGAAGTTGAACTAAATTTTACATCTCTGTAGTCAAAACAGAGGTGAACACTGTATTCATTTAGACCTGCTCACATGTTCCAGAGTTTAAAAACAAACATACAAACACATTTCCATAGATATATCTCAAGTTTTCTTAAGCTGTAAGTCACATGCATTAAAACAGAAGTATGTCTACATTTTCAGTTTTAAAGTTAGAGACTTGACTAAGATCTGAGATATTAAAAGCAACAGATATACACACTTTCATAATTGCACTGAAACTTGCACAAACACATACATATAACAACATTAACTCAGAGACTTCCAGATTATTTTAGTTTAGTTTAAAAAGTTTACTCACCAGTCATTTGAAACAGAAACTTGCTCTTTTTATTTGAAGACAGGGAACTTGAAATCTGGCATTTGAAAACTTCCATATTTTGTTGTTTTGATCTTCGAAAACTTTGAATTGGCTTTGAAACTCAAACATGAATGGGTCTTAAACCTTGTTAAAATGAAGATGCTTTCATTTTTGGTTGTGAAACTGAAATACTTTTGCTTAGTTGATTTCTAGTTTTGTATTTTGTTTAAATTCTTCTCTGTTTAAAAACTGGAATTGCAACTCTCGTATACGAAATAAAAATGAAGTAGGTTGAACAAATAACAAGTATACCATATTGTTTAAGTACAAAATTTCAGAGATATTTATTTCTAAAAGAAAGCTGAAAGGAAATGTTTCGTGTACTTGGTGATGGCATTCAATGCCTTGCTCCTATTCAAGCCTACAACAGCCATACTTTTATTATTCTTGTATGTACAACCTACAAACATATGTTTATATTTGTTTATCTTAGCTTAGCATACTATTCTATTTCGTTCGTATGTGTTGAAGTGGTCTCGGCCTGCCCATGTATTTTGTTAGAGTATAAAATTTTACTTAAGTTTTACTTTATATTTTAGTACTAGTGAGATCTCAATGCCTGCAAGTATGTTTACCTAAGTTTTAATTTAAAGTTTTGTTATGGTTATTGTTGTTGTTAGCTTGAATATTAATTTTAACCTTAGTATTTAATTCTACTCCTAACATAAGTGTATTTATTTTTTTCTAACATGAAGGTATTTACATTTTAAAAGATAAACAATCAATATATAATTCCCCATTATCATTTTATTTTATAATTACTTTAAATATTTACAAGGTATATTTTATCATCTATAATCTATAATTATTATATTTATTTTAGAGATTTACATAAATTTTAAAACCATAACTTCTTTTCAAAACATATATAACAATTTTCATTTAAAATAAAAATCTACTTATATAGACATCACATTATAAATAAAGCTCATTATTACATTAAAATAAATTTATAAATGAAATTATTACTTCATTTCTTATTTTTATAAAACAAGACAATTCTTTGTTTAATTTAAATCTAAGCTAAAATCATTTAAACAATTTTAACTTAAATCTTAAGTATATTCAAGCCATATGATTATTTATTTAAATATTGAATTAAATCAAATTTCTAAATTACCAAAAAGATTTGAGTTTGAAAACATATTCTTATTTATTAAAATTTAAAACAAATCTTAACTATTTACACTATATACAGATTTATGAAAATTAATAGAAAACAATTTATTAGCTTTTAAAAAGATAATTTACCAGCTAAATATTTATTTAAAAGAAAATTATCAAATCAATTCATATCTTATTAATCAAAGATATATCAAATCAATTTAATATTTAATATAGATTATTAAATTGATATTGCTTGAAATTCCGGGATGTCACACTTTGGAAAGTTAGAATTGATTAGGCAACGTACGATTTGGATAGTTGGAAAGTAGACACCATATTTATTGGGCCTTTTCCCAATATGGGAAAAATAAGAAAACTTTTATGTTGGCTGGAGTCCATGACGTTTTTGCATTTAAGGAAATATCTTTATAGCATAACAATTGTTGTAGAGCCTAATCAATTGGGGGATTTTAAGACGGAGCCAATAGCGTTCCATGCCACTGCATGCATCGTAGAGCACGGAAATCAGAGGCTTCGCAACAAAGAATTAGATTGGTTCGAGTATAATGGTGAGAAAATCTAATGAGAGGCATGAGGACTCTTCGTCCAAAAACTTTCTTTGGGAAATTTTCTCTCCACAATTAGGATTTTGGTTGCATTGTGGTTGCTAGATTGGATGGTAGGATATGGTTGCAGTACTTTTTCACAACCACTTTACACTTATGTAGAAATTTTTATGCATGTTTATGGTATTCGCGTACATACTTTCATGACATGATTACACACTCGCTTAGGATGGAGCTCTTTTTAGTATGTCTGCAGTACATAATCACATTGCATTATTAGTTAAGTAGATGGATGTGTAGATAACTTGGTTGTATAACATGGATGTTATTGCATGTTACGTTGTTCGCCCCTTGGAGGATTTCAGGATGAAATCCTTTTTAAGGGGGAAAGAATGTAACACCCTATAAAATGAATCATAAATAAAGTAAATTGAATTAAATATGATAAGGATTGGATATGGAAATTTTATAAAAGTTGGAAATTGACCACGAAAGTTATTCTGTTGCGTTCGTGGTAAATTTCTAATCTGTTTCCATATATAATATGCTGAAAACAAATTTCAAACAAAGAAATTATGAGCATTTGAAGTTCTCATATTTAAATTAATTTAGTTTGAATTCAAATTCAAATGAGAAATCAAATTTAGGATTTAAATTTCAAAAATTAGCTTGGGGGCTAAGTAAGAGTTTAATTAACACTTATGGTTAAAAAGTTAATTAGGGAATAAAATAATACGGCAACGGAACCAAAATAAATGCCTTGAATAAAAGAACAGTCGATCTTAATAGGTCAACCGATCGACCATAGCAGTCCACCAGTCACCTAAGGGCGGTCAACCGCTTGGCAACAATAGTTTCCAGTGGCGGCTAGGGTTTTACGTTATGTTCTATTCGGTTGTGCGCTCTATATTTACCCGTTTCCTCCTACTTCCATCCAACGGTTTTAGTACATTTCAACTCCTATAAATAGAACCATATCCTCTCCAGTTTTATTCTAATTATTTTAGGGAATAAGACGAAACTCTGTCATTGCTATCTCTCTAATAATATTCAGAAACTCCATAGAGAATTCAGGTAAGGACTCAACTTATTTCTTATTCGTTTCTTCTTCTTTCAATCTATTCTTATCCTATTCTTCTCAAATTATTCTGAATGTAATGAATATATACCACTTCCCTATTGTGTGTGTATTTATCAAAAGAGAGAGATTCTGGAGGAGATCAAAAGGCTACAAATCCATTTGAGTAAAGCTAAGGCTAATCCGTGAGTGGAAACCTTAGTATTTCTTTTCAACAATTGTTTAGTTTATTTCTTTTTGGATTTGAATATGCCTTACGTATTTTGGGATTTTGAAAATATGATAGATAAAATCCCCCAAAATTCCTTTTTATTTCGATATGTCAATTCTATGCTGAGATTCCCAATTGTTTACATTAATTTGATAGAATTTTTTTCGTTTATGCAATCTTTGATAATTTCATAGTCTATTCCACTTCTCTTTCTTCTTTGGGATAAATTATGATCCTCCAATAAAATAAGGGGTTTGGATTACGAATTCTATTCGTAGTTTACAGCACGTATTCTTATCCATTTCTTTGTAAAAAGAGAAGTTGAATAGAGTATAGGGTTTAGATTGCAATTCTTATTGTTTAAGATGTTCCATTGAATTGGTGTAATAAATTGAGTTTCTATTTTATTTATAAGTCTGTTATTGCAGTTTTGATTATGAATATTTATTCCCTGTTTTGGACATTAGAATTCCATGAAATCTTGGAAAATTTAAGGAAAAAGACTTGTAATAATAATTGGTTAATGAATTGACATTTAACGCTAGTTCAGAGCGTAAAATTCGTGCGTTTAGAACTTAATAGGCACGAATATTTATTTATTTCTATTTACGTAATTAATGTATGACTATTGTGTGTATGGTGTAGTTAATTAGGCATTTATTTACATTTATTTTACCCCATTATGAAGGTAATTGATTTTGAGGCAAAAATAAGAGGAAACTCTTATATAGCCTAATTATTATTTTAAGGCGTAATAAGGAAGATTCCTTATAAGGCCTTAGTGAGATGAGTGTGTGTGTGTGTTTGGAGAGTAATTGATTTGTGGCTAAGTCATAGGGATGCAAGGTCAATAGAGTTACATGATGGAAGTTTGCCCTTTACTTTGAGGCTATTAGAAGTTATGTACACTTTTATTGATGTGAGATATCCTTATGATAAATATTTGTAATGACGCGAGGTTAGTTCCAAATTCTATAGGGGAAATCTGTCCAGCTAATATGGCTACCAATTCCTACGAATAGAGGACTAATGTGAGATATCATATGGGTATGGGTCATAAGACGAAGGGTCTGCTTCAGGGTTCAAGGTATTAAGTGGTTGGACCCGCCTTTTTCTCCAGATGAAGTATTAAATAGCCAAGGGGTTACGTTAGGTGGTATCTCTATAGGGGTCCGCTTCTGGAAATAGGTCTTAAATGATGGGGTCTGCCTATTTTCCACTTGGATGTATTAAGTGGCCTATGAGGTTCCATTTGATGTCAGCTAGATAGTACCATTGAGGAGCATGCTTCTAGAAATAGGCCTTAGATGACGGGGTCTGCCTATTTTCCATTGGGAAGTATTAAGTGGCTTGGGTACCATCTCTCACATTATTAGCTATTTATGACGTATGATTGGGATATGGGATCTACTTCTAGAATGGAAGGTATTAAGTGGTTGGACCTGCCTCCTTTCCTTATAAAGAAGTATTAAATGATTTTAATGGCTTTATGTTCGTAAACATATTCTTATTTTGGAATACACCGCCCAAGTACTGAAAAGGTAAGACTCGAGGTTTTTAGTCACCAAACACTTGTTGTTCTGACTCCCTACTCATTACAACACAGGTTAAGGACGTAGTAATGGCGATGACGATGCTTAGAGATGGAGAGTTTAGCTTGTGGCAGTATTTGCTATTATTACTTGTTTTTATGTGCACCCACGTATTTAGACAATTGTTGTAATGGATATTATGTTATGGTTTTTATGGAATTTTGTATTATGATATTTTTATGGTTTTGACATAAATGGGTAAACTTTGCTATTATATTTTGTTTCATCCGCTGTGAGTTCTGAAAGTTTATTTATGGCTCTATACTGTTATTTTCTTAGTTCTACCATCAGCTTACCTTAGAATGGATATAAGTTTCGATGAGCCTTTTCTGGGTCAAAATTAGGCTTGTTCTGGTGTGGGTTGAATTCCTCGTTTAATACTAAAATCATTTATGAATTATTTCATAAAACTTTACTCCAAGTTATTAAACATTGTATAACTTAAGTTCATACTCGTTAATACTCCACTACATCCTAAGAGTATATAAAAAAGCATCCAATTCATTTTACTGCTCAAAAATTTAAAACTTGTTTAAATTCTCCACCTTCTCAATTCAAGAGTTACAAAAACTCTGCTTTTACATTTTTACCAAATCACTTAGCTTCAAGTTCTCACTAATTCGGGAGTTTTCAACTATTCAAAATCGTCGAAAATCCCGTTTCACTTCAACAAATGAAAACTATCAAACAAAATATCATAATGAGATGCACAAACCAAACTACACTAATGCATAGGATACATGTGTCTATAATATAACTTAACAGAAAACTTAAGAGTCAAACACCGGGTTTCCATTTCAATTCATTTTGAAATAATATATACTTATAACTTTTGTGTACCAGATCATACTTCCGGGATTTAAATCAAAATCTGTTTTACCAAAACAACTTTTTAACAAAGTTATTATAGTAGCATCCCCCACTTTGGAACTCGAAAATAAAATGTCGATGATGCTGTAGTCATCACCAGAATTATTTTCCAAAGACAAAAGTGAGTTCAGTACTTCTAACTCGTGCCTTTTGGACTTAATCAAAATCATTTTCAAAACAGTGTCAAAAACTTCGTAAATATTACTAATTACCATGATATCAATTTCAGAAACCAATTTCCCAAATATTTACTTTTAAATAATACTAGTATTATTTTCTTTTCGCAAACTTTGAAAAACAATTTCCAAAACAGTGGGATTTAAGTTCTCCAATTCTCAATTTAAATCCTTTTCATATTTATAAACTATACTTATATAAAGTCACTTTCTTTATAAAATCATCTCACAAATGTTTCTCTTTAAAATATCTTACCTTTCATTAAGACTATAATTAACAATTTTTATTAAAAGTTAAAATTTTAACCCAAGTTTATCACTGAACGCCTTATAGTCAAACTATAAAATTTAATTCACAAGGTATTCGTTTCAATGTTCCCATAATTATTATCTGCCCAACCCATGTAGTGAAAAGGTAAAACTACCCATAAACTAGTCGAGCACAACTAAGTAAACAATAAATGATAGTGATTGAATATTATCATTTCCTGACAAACAAAAGCATCATAAATAACTATATCAGTTTTTTGAAAACTAGTTTTTTATATATAAAAATATTCCTAGGTAAAATTATATCATTTACCAATTTTCAAAAATAATACTGTGGCGGTTTGTCTTATTCAACTATTTAGAGATCCCTATCAATAACGTTAGCAACATATATTAACCAGAATTCATAAACCACTATACAAACCAATCAACACAATAAAAAACATTCTTTTATAACAATAACAAATACGCACTCTCGTATATATAATGCACTCAACTTTTAATAAAGCATTCCATTACCTTATCCCTTAATGAGTCATACCCACCAAAGCCAAGGTTCTCGCTTAGCCTTCAGGTTTGATACCAAATGTAACGATCGACCTTTTCGACCCCCGAATGTCGACAATAATACATCTACAGTATTCACGTGCCGAGTAACCAAGTGCCAGAATGATAGAACATTAGGGTAAAAGAAAACAAAAAAGGAACAAAACAAGAAAGAAGAACACAATATCAAAATCTACATGCGGAACGATAAAATATCAAAAGGTCTTTACCAAAAAGTAAACTTTGATATACATACATCAATAAAATTAAACTAACGTATCATCAGCCTGGACAGCTATAACAGCCTATCCTCACAAGCGCTGATAAATACAAAACAAGTAATGCAACGGAAAATAAATACGGTAAGAAATCATCCAGCTCCTCTCCAAGAGCTCCAATGAACCACAACTAAATCTGGAAATATACATGGGCTGGCCCGAGCATTATAATAAAATAATACCCGGGTTAGTTTGGTAGACCAGCGTGAGAAATTCAAATCATATGGATTATCGTATTTATAAAACCCTTCAAACATAAAGATATCATGTAAAACCACGCCACAAATAAACACGGAGGGGCTTTTGCCTTACAATAAACAGACCATTTTTATTTGAAAATCCAGTGATACTATAATAATGTTTAAGGCATGAAATATAGATAATCAAGTAGCCGCAATGCATGTAAGTGTACATCACAACAGTAAAAGGTATATAATCACAACCGCTAAGGCACGTTCGCTAATTGTGTAGGATTCCACGAAGGTGCTCTCAATAGTTCAAGAACGGTCCTCCTGCACAAGGATCAGAGATGTCCTTTCGAAGCGTCGTATATCTATAAATAAAATATACCATAGGAAAAACATTGCTGGTCCACGCTCGAACATGTGGCACCGGGTCATGTCACTCCCACAAGCATATCCATAAGTAAGACTAGAATGGAGTGCCTGCACCCTTTAAGTTAGCTAAACCCTATTGGCTATGCCTTCTATCTCTGATTTATGTCATTACCGATGGTGAAATCTTATTCAACATCTCAACACATGAGCCACAACTCGAACGGATCTCAAAATACGAGTCCCTAACTCGAAAAAAACTCAAAACCACACATAAATTCCTATATCTCAATAGATCTTGTAATCACATATGGATTCCCATATCCTGAATAGATCATGAACAACAACATGTGTTTGAGCATCTCAAACAGATTTCGTACCTCCACATAGATTCCAGCATCTCGAACCTCTTCCAAAGCATAGAACACGTATATGGTTTTGGAGTGGTTACGGTTTGAAGTCATCTCATATAAGTACACTCCTCCGCTTACCGGAAACTCCAAAACCAATTGATGGATTTTCGGTAAACTCAACTCCGGTTCTGTAACAATACATAAGAGCGAAGATCACCTCCTAATCGTACCAATAATTCTCGTGTTTCATCTAGATATTTCCAGAGTCATATTTTGGGCAATTTCAATAATAAATTGAATGGTCACATAAGGGAAACTCTGTCGCGTAAACTATCCATAAGCAAGTAACACAAAAAACATGATCAACACACACAAGCACGATCAAGTCATACAAACGACTTAATCCCCTTTTAATTAATCTTCCTTTATTAAATAAAAACCTCTTTTATTAGTAAAACTAGGTTTTCTAATAAAACATCATTAATTTATCAATCACCACTATTCACTTGTATTCTTTCAATACTTCAAAAGGCATTCATATACTAATCTCAATTGGTATAAGTATATTCACAAATCATTAAAAGGTTTCTTACCTTAAACCTTTACTTTTTCCATCTTTTTTAAAAGATTCCATACTTATAATTTACTTCAAAATATCCACTTTAAGGGTCTAAGTACTTTCACAAATCCATTCAAAAGGTTTAAGACTAATGTAACTTAAACATTATCACTACAAACCCAAAACCATTTTACTTATGCTTAGCTTTAAAACATCCTTTTATCTATTTACATTCACAATTATAATTAAAAAGGATTATAGACAAATGTTATTAACACATTGTCATGACAAACCCAAAACCATTTCATACTTATATCATCTTTAAAAGCATTCTTTTAAAAATCTAATTTAATATTTAGTTAAGTTCGATGGTCGACTAATTGACTATCCAGTTAAAAACGATTGCTTATAAAAATCATAATTCATATACTTAACTTGTTTTTGAAATTCCAACTTAACTATTCCTCATCCAAGGGTGAAGCTAGGTAAGTTAGAGCATTGGTTGCATCAAAGTCTTGCCTAAACACGTCATTCTTGAATCTTACAAATGGATAAACCTACATTGTCGGCATTTAGTGTTAAGCATAGTTAATTTCCTTATACAAAACTTATATATATACTTCAAAAATACTTGTAAATAGGTTTTAAATATCTATGTAAAATGTTACTTAAAAATAACTAATTTATAATTTGATGAAAATAAAGTAAAAACATGTTTTATAATTTTAAACACCTTTACTTCTAAAATTCATAAATAAATATTTAAAAATACATTTAACCTTCAAACCAACTTTAAAATACTGCATAGTATATTAGAAAACATCCCACAAAATATTAGGAAAAAATACAAAATCTAAATATCATTTTTAGATACTTAAAACCATAAGCAACTTACTTCAACATTTATAAATGTTGTTAAAAATCACTGTTAAAGAACAACATTAAAAAGCATAATTTTTGTGACCAGTTTTAACCGCTTAAACAAATGATTTGACACTTGAATTTTTTTGCAATAAGTACTACCTTTAGGGTACTTAAAAACAATGGAAAGAAACCCTCAAAAATATCTGTCAATTTATTTAGAAAAATTCCCGAACAGAAGCTATAATTTCAAAGTGCATTTATAACCCATTTTACACCAACTTTAGCCACTTGGTTCAACTAGTACCAAAACCTTTTAAACTCCATTTTTTTCAGTAACAAGTACACATTAATAGAGTTAGAGGTATGCCCTAGAGGTAGTTATGTAATTTGTTACATGTATCTAACTCGTTGGCCAATCTTGTTCAAAATAAAAGGTATTTTCTTTCTATAATATACTTGATACAATGTGTTATATTAATTAATTGATTTAATTAAAAGTATATTTAATAGAAAATCCATAAATGGTATATTTTGTGATAGTAGTTACAAAATGTTATGACCGTGAATAATTTATCATAAAGAATATAAATCTACCATTTTAAATATTCCTATTCAAGATGCATCAAGATTGGATATCGTTGTATCCGTTGAGACTAGAGTACGTAATGCTCTCCAATTGTTAAGCAGTGTATTACTCATGGCTACTAGGGGAAATTAGGGGTTACATACTAATAGTTATTGGATAACTATAGAATGACTCACTCGATAGTTTTCTATTGGTTAATATAACTAAGTTCAAACAGAAAATATCGATGTGATTGATTTATACCGTTCTCTGAACTTGAGAATACTGTGGATCTCCAATATGAAAGCTCCACTTTGATTATAGTCAAATTATGGCATGGCATTCCATCAAATGGCTCTAGATGGGTCGAGTGGAAGTATTGGAAGTGAAGCACTATTCAAGAGAGGATTCGTCTCCTCAATTATAAGGGGTTAGTATCATAAGGAACTCAAGTCAACTCAAAGTCAAACTCTTTAGCCAAAGCATTCGGTTAATAATTATTATTATTGAACCAAGGACTTTGTGTTTGGACTATAGAGTTTAATATGAACGATATTTGAATTTTGACCATTACCAAATTCCTTAAGTCCAAAGTGATATAATTTTGATAAAGAGAATTGGTGTAAATAAATGTCACAACTGGGTAAGCTTATTAAACTAAAATTGAATTTTACCGAACTGAGTAAGCGATAAATTTGGCCATTATGTCACACCACCAGCTAAGTGACGTGTGAATGTTAACAAGACCGAATTTACACCTAAGAGTTACACAACCGAAATGATGAGTTCTCTTTAGACCAAACGATTTAATTAGTCTATAATTGCTATAAATTAATTAACATTTATGAAACATTAATTATAATTGTTATAAATTAATTAAATTAATTAACATTTATGAAACATTAATTATAGAATTTGAAATTATTTGAAAAATAAATAATGTTTTATATATTTATAATAGTTATAAATATATCGATCGATATGAGATATCGTAATAGATTAAATTAAATAAAATTGTATATATTTAATTTGGGCCAAATAGGCTCATGGCCCATGATGTTATATGGGGGAAATCGACTGGTTTGGGTAGATATAAGAGGCTGCTAAAAGATAGGGATAGGATTGGAGATATATGGTTAAGATTAAGAGAGAATAAGTAATAAGAATAACCTATTTTCTCTCTTATGCAATCATATATGTATGTATGTATGTATGTATGTATGTATGTATGTATATGGATCTCTAAAGCATAATCATCACACCTTCTTTGAATGCCATTATTATCTTATTGGATAGCGAAACACAACCCCAAATCATCTCCCAAAATCTCAAATCAAATTCAAGTTAAATCCAAAGCTATTCGATAGTGAAAGGTCGATGATTCCAAACTAGCAATCTGACGGATCGGAAGATATTCTAAGTAAGGAATTCATAATTTCAAAGTAGACTCAAAGGCATCTGTAATAGGTAATATTCATTCATATTATAGATATAATAATATCATGATTTATAATCTATTGATTATGGACACTAAATACATATATTACTGTTATATAACTAGTTAGGTGAGATTTTTGTATGTAAATGTAGTTGTCATAATTAGATTGGTTATGTGCGTGATTTTTAATGTTTTTGTTCATAATTCAAATACAATCAGGCATTATTTGTTATATAAAATTTATTTTCATATTATGTTAATTAATATATATGTATAACTATATTAATTTGTATATAAATACAAATACACCATTCATATAAAAGCATATATAATTATATACTTTATAATATTGATTCAAAAAATTTCTTATAATTTTTTATATTTATTATGAATTATAAACACCAAAAATTAATTTTATATTATATTATATATTTTATTATCAAAATCTAATGATTATATAAGTTGATTATTTTCTGTAAAGTAATTAATTGTTCTAAAATTTGATGTTATATTTATTAAAATTACCATATCATATCAGAAGCTATCAAAAAAATTTCAAGAATTTTTAACATTATTTTATATATTTAATAATTAATATAAATTTCGGTGGAATCGTGACTATTTTAGTAAATTTAATATATTAATTCAGAAAAATCTCAAATTATTTTCAATCCCTATAATGGCATCCTAGATTTTTTTCAAATTTGAATTTTGTCAAACAATTATTCTATATCAATTAATTATGGCCGAAACTACTGATTAATTCATAGAAAATATATATTAAAATATTAAAATTATAATATCTGCAAATCTAAGTTTTTTTCAAAAAGGAATTTTTTTTAAAATTATTATATATATATATATATATTATATTCATGTATATATAATAAATCATGAAATTATTTACCTTTAATTACATATTATATATTTATATACATATATATTTATATATATATATATGTAATCAAATAGTTAGTTTATGTTTCGCATATGTTAAAATATATATATATATATATATGGATTTATTTATCTACATACATATACATAAATGATTTAAGTTATTAATTATAATATTATATAATTATAGATATATATATATATATATATATAAATATAAACATATGTATATTTATATAAATATATTTTGTAATATTTTAATAATGAAACAAATTTATAATACATGCACATATATATATATGTGTATATATAAATATTTGGAATTAATAATATATATATATATACACACATATTTGGACAACATACAATATATATATAAAATGAGCTAAAGTGTCTGTTACGATGTAAATCCCAACGTCTATATATGGGTATGTTATACCCTCCATAGATTATTATATCACACATGCACATACACACATATATGTATATGATACATACATACATATATATACATACACATATATATAACTCAAAACAAATTAACTTTATATTACAAAATATATAAATTTAAATAAAATATATGATTTTATTTAAACAAAATTTACAAATGTTCTAAATAAATTAGACTTCATAGGCCCAATAAAGATCTCATATGGTGACAAATTTTGAAATTCACCCATAACTTCTGCTGTGGGCTGACCTAGTTCCCATAATGGTATCGGAGCCCAATTGCCTATTGTAACAACCCACATTTTGGAAGGTTTAAATTGACAATAATCTATACCTGTCCAATCCAAACAATCCGGAACATAGATAATCATTATGGTTTAATAAGAAAAATAAGAACAGAAGAAGAAAACAAACACAAAATCTCGCAGCAGAACGATAAAATATAATAATCAAATAAACAGTTCATGAAACTGTTTATATTATACATTTGATTATAATCTGTACAACATTTATCAGAGTTATATATATACATCAGGGATAAATAAATAATGCAGCAGACAACATGATGCAGGTATAATAATAGTAGCAGTATACCATATCTTCGTCTTCATCCTCCAGAATAAATCTTCAATAAGCTAAAAACTTAGGACTGACCCGAGCGTAATGAAAAGGCAAAACACTCAAGTCAGGACTAAAACATTCTCATGTGAGTCAAATCGATATCAATATAACATGAGTGTCATGGCGTCGGAGATGCTTATGGGTTTTCATATTTCCTATCCAGTGTATAACGTGCGTGCAATAACTCAAGAGATGTTATGGGTTTTCCATCTCTTAAGAATCCGTCAAAATATTTATATGTAGTAGAATACGCTACATATATAATCTCTAATCAATAAAATAAATATTTTTCTTAGTGTTAAGGCTTTACATTGATCCCCCTAAATGCGTTTTTAAGCATTGTCGTACAGTTTGCATATAAAACACCAGTTAAACGGTCGGGGGATAGGGATGCGCCGTGATACGACAATACTAAACCAAAATCGTATGGGTCTCGTTAAGGGATAAAAGTATGACAAGGCATTTTAGGAAATGCCCAAGGAAGGATACTACCAGTTTACCCTTCCTGGTTGGTGGTAACACATCATAGCTATGATCGCCTACCGCGTCCAACACTCCCATAATCCGGAGTGTGACGACTTGCACTCGGCACTCTCTGAATCCGACACCAAACCATACATGTCCGACCCAGAGCACATCGATTGTAGATAATCATGAGAAAGAAAAGAGATGGTAAGAAGAAAGAGAGAAGAAAGAAGAAGAGAAGAGAAGAAGAAGAGAGATGCAAAACCAAAACAATACAGAATCTCACAACGCAGCGGAATAACATATAATATAGATCAATAATTTTTACAAAGAGAAACTGTAATATACATGAACCAATATCAGAGTACACAATAAATAATCATCAGCTTGGACAGTTATGATAACTTGTCCTCATAAAGGCTAATAATTTACAACAACAACAATCAATACAGCGGAAAAACATATATGTGTATACGGCATGATCTCTAGCTCGCCTGCTGAATCTCCAAAAGCACCAAATCTGAACCTATAAATATACTCGGTCTGACCCGAGCATTGAAAGGGAAGAACGTCCGGATTAGTCTGGTAAACCAATGTGAGAAAACACACCTCAACTGAATTTATATAGTTATCAAAACTTTTCCTTTATCAAAACAAAAGGAATCTCGTAAGACCGAGTCGTAAATAAATACCGACAAGATTTTTACCTTACGATAACCAAAACATTTCATGTGACGCCCCACCTCTATACCCACGCTAGCCAAGAACACTACGGTGTAATGTTGTCATCTAGCATGAGAATAAGGCTGTTGAGGAGCAACCATCCATGTAATTGCTTTGTGCGAGCACCGATATGTCAGATAGTATAACATGCATTTTTATTTAAGGAGGAAATTCGACATACCGATAGAAACTCAAAGCTACTACACAGTGGCTATAATAGTTTAGGACAATAAATATAATAATAACACAGATAAAACAAAAAGTATCATATATATAATAACTGATGTCAGTTACAATACATTTGACACAATACATATGATACAACTACAACTGTCGACTCTGGAAGTTATATATACAAATACAGTATCAACTAATGTATATGAATACATATCAACCTAATCAGTACACTGACTACTACAAAAAGACGCAGACCACTTCAAAAGATATGAAAAGTCTTCGTAGCTCAAACAGCAACCCAAAGCAAGATATCTACAACCTGAAATAACTCGGGTCTGACCCGAGTATTACATTCAAAAGAAGATAATACACGGGTCAGTCTAATTCAAACTCAGTTATTAGTGCACAGAAGCAATAATAATTAAGTAATGAATAGACGACAGTTACAATAATTCTCGTCTATCCGATCCTTTAATAAAGAAATCAGAACACGGTAGATATAACACTTAATAGTGTTAAACAACAAATCAGCAAATTCAACCATCAACAAAAATAAGTAAAAAGATTATCAATGAAGATAATTTAGAAAACAACAGAATTGTCTAAACGACAATTAACACAAAATCCATTTATTAAATAAATAATTAGAAAATCAGAATCTAATTATCTAGAAGATAATTAGACACCAACAAAATAATCAATTTTAAACATCAATTCTGGTAGGGCTGCATTATACGCACGCGTATACTGCCTCTCCACTACAACCTGAAATACCCAAATGATCAACGAACCAGAACCAAATGGCATCAACTCAATCAAAATGAAACTCAAGTGCAATAGAAATGCATAGTGACATGCACAAGTGACTCGAACCAGTGAGTCAAGTACAAGCAAGACAGTGCACCCAAATCCAGTGCAACTTCAGAGTATGCACCAGCAATTTAGGCCACTATATATCAAAACTCAAATGAATAACAAAGAGGCACATAAATGCACAACAGCAAACCCCTGACTCAAAGGTAAAGCACAGTGCAGTACACAAGTCAAAACCAACTGCAGTTCAAAGCAAAGAGCAAGTGATAGTGAAGTACATCTATGTAGTGTTCATGACTGAAGCCACAAATGAACAAAGTATAAAATCGAATGATGAAGACACCAAAGATACGGAATCACGGTAACAAACTCCAGTGAAGTTAAAAAAGAAAATCAAGACATTAAGTATGCATAAAGTTAATGCAACCCAGTACAGTTCAGTGAACTGAAGTGACGCCACAATTGTACAACTACACCAGACCAATTTCCATCAAGTAAACAAGAATCAAGTCAGTGCACATGATCTGGCAACCAATATACAAGATCAATGGCAAAGACAAGCAACATAGTATCGAGTCCAACTACCAACAAAAATAAATGGACCAAGTCAAAGCCAGTTCCAAAATGAAGTGAAAACAATATAGCAATGAACTCGACCAGTTCAAAACGAAACAATAAGAATAATTCCAAGAAAAGCAGAGCAATTCATAGCAGAGAACAAAGTAGCAGTGACCAAGTCAAGTGGCAAAGAATACAAAGCAATAAACACTTGGCCAGAGAAATCAACGTGGTTCACCAGAAAACAATACTGTGATGATCAAGCAAATCGAACAACTCAGAATTAAACACGAGAGTATTTCAAAGAATATATACTACGAATATACGAGCAAGACAAAGTCAGGCAAAATCTCAAGCATAGTTCAATATGCTAATCATAGGGGACAAAAACACATATATATGAAATAGTGTGACAGACAGTCAGATATATATAACATGAATGCATATATATATATATATATGAAGTTATACCACGGTATGCCACAGAGGTAATGGAACTACAGTTTCAACTCAAAGTGGGCAGAGCATTGAAAAATGTTTCAAAGCTAAAGCCAAAACGAAATACGCAGTTCAAAATTGAAGTCACTAGTCACCGAAGTCAGGTGATAAACAAAATGAAGCAGAAGACAAAATTCACATTACAGCCGAAGACTATATAAGGCAACATGAACACTCTACATCATGAGAGCAACTTCAGACTGTCTCGAAGACAAACCCAAGTGTGGTCGAGACAACCGAGATAGTCAAGTATGATACAGCAAGTATGAGGGGATATGCAAGCAGTGTAAACAATCAGGCCAACAAACCCAAAATACTTTCACAAAATCAATTTTTAGCTTAAAGGTCAAGGCCGATGTCAACTGAAAATCAACTCTGTGATGGCCAAGGCGAAAGAGCGAACAAACCAGAAATCAACCCCAATATTAAAACGAAATCGAATAGCCAAGAAAATCATAAATACTGAAGTATGAATTAGATGTGAGTCAACTCACCTTTTTCGATGACCAAGCAAAACGTTCGAACTCGACTAACTGGAAGCGACCGCAAGCAAAATTGAAGAAGCAATCGAAGCCAATCGTGAACGACCAGCAGTAGATTACAATCGGTGCTCCAGAATTTCACAAACCCTAATTTTCGTTAAAGAGAAAACGGGCCGCCATTTTTATTCGTTTTGATTTTGGGTTGGTTTCGAACGAAGAAATGAATTAAGGGGGTCAAGGGGACGTGTTTTCGAGTGTATAGAAAAGGGAATGGCAAATGATAATTATCACGGCTCAAAATAAAACAAATGAAACATGGCCAAATTTTATTTATAAAGCCCACATAATTCCTTAACGAATTTCTAAAGAATTTCTAAAGAATTTCTAAAGAATTTCATCCCGATAAAAACTCCAATTAGCGATTAGCTAGCTCAATAATCGATTAATGATGATTATACATTGGGCAAAACCCCGGGTTGTTATAGACTCCCCTCGTTATAAAAATTGCGTCCCCGCAATTTTCATAATTAAAGCCGTCAATAATGATTATCTTTCTAACATAAACTGGTTAAGCTAGAAAAAATAAAAGTCAAGAACAAAAACACCAAAGAAATCTTTTAATTTCATAAAGTAAATTCACAAATTCTCAACAAAGTCTAATTATCAAATAGATAATCAGAAATACAGAAATCACAAAACAGCAATATCTAATTATCGATACAATAATTAGAAAACAGCAAAATCTAATTATCAACAAAGATAATTAGAAAACACAAATCACAAATCGCAAAACCGTAGATATCCAGTTATCCAACAAATAACTAGAAAACACGAACTTCATAATCAGCAAACTCTAACTATCAACAGAAATAGATAGAAAACAGCAATTCAATATAATCAACATACTCTAGAATCAATTAGAGACTAGAAAATCTCATAATCAGCGAAATCAGCAATTAGCCGATTATCAAAAACGAAAATCAGAAAATACAACTATCTAATTAACAAAACTACAATCAGAAATCTCAAATAAACAATTATCCAATTATCAAAAACGATAATCAGAAACATCAAATCAACAATTACTCAAATCAACAATTATCCAATTATCAAAAACGATAATCAGAAATCTCAAATCAACAAATATCTAATTATCAAAAACGATAATCAGAAACAACAATTATCTAATTATCAAAAACGATAATCAGAAACAACAATTATCTAATTATCAAAAATGATAATCAGAAATCTCAAATCAACAATTATCTAATTATCTCAAACGATAATCAGAAAACATCAAATATCTAATTATCAAAAACGATAATCAGAAATCTCAAATCAACAAATATCTAATTATCTCAAACGACAATCAGAAAACATCAAATATCTAATTATCAAAAACGAGAATCAGAAATCTCAAATCAACAAATATTTAATTATCAAAAACAATAACAAATCCCAAATCAACAAATATTTAATTATCAGAAACGATAATCAAATTAACAAATATTTAATTATCACAATTGATAATCCAATCTCAAATATCTAATTATCACAAGCGATAATCAGAAACAACAAATGTCTGATTATCAAAAACGATAATCAGAAATCACAAATATCCGATTATCAAAAACGAAAATCAGAAATCAGAAATATCCTATTATCAAAATCGATAATCCGAAATCTCAAATATCCGATTATCAAAAAACGATAATCAGAAATCACAAATATCCGATTATCAAAAACGATAATCAGAAATCACAAATATCCGATTATCAAAATCGATAATCAGAAATCACAAATATCCGATTATCAAAAACGATAATCAGAAATCACAAATATCCGATTATCAAAAACGATAATCAGAAATCACAAATATTTCAATTAACGAGTCCGAAATTAACCGAAATAGCAAACGCACATGTCCCATAATCCACGAGTTTTACTAAATCGTTTAATTCTCTTCATCATTCCTTAAAAGTGCAAAATTGTGTATTCTAAAAATAACATTTCACATTCTCAAACGAACAAGTCCAGAATTAAGCGAATCAACAAAAGAAAGGGGTCATAGTCCTCGATTTTGATGAAACTTTTAAATCGCTTCCTCATTCTTTTGAAAGCGTAAACTGTAAAAAAAAATTGGAAACAATTTTTAAAACACGTGATTAAAACAGCAACATCAATAGAATCTTCGACAAGGAAATTACACTTCTCAAAATACTGTAAAAACGGACAACAAAATCAGAATTGCGGGATAACCGCTTGAAAATCCATTTTAAAATTGACGGTTACTGAAGTTAAAGCGACAGTAATATTTATACGTCAAAATCTCATCAAAATAATTGGCATCAAAACATAATACCAGTGAATTTTCATTCATTAAAAATGTCACAAGAATCTTCTCAAAGATCAAAAGGAATGTCAAACTCCTTAAACTTTTATTCATAAAAAGTTAATGACACACAAATTCACCAATGCACAAAAATTGATAAAATTTATCAATGGGAATCACGAAAATTGGTGAAGCACAAAATTCTAGAAATCATCGTAAGAAATCCAGAAATCACAAAAAGGGGGGAGGCCTATCACAAGAACGGGAGCATGAAAACTCACCAACACGTGTATCACAAAACGAGACGCTATCTCATGGTAGCTAACCATTAATTTTGAGCCGAAGCTCCACAAGAATGGCCCGAAGACCGTGGGGCGCTACGCCACATATGTGATGATGAAACATCACCCAAACGGGGTTTAGTCTCCCTCGTAGACAAAGAGACATCGCACAATTGCTAGTCTAAATCACAATAAAAAAAAGGGGAAGGCCTATCACAAAACGGGAGTATGAAAACTCACCAACACGTGTAACACAAAACGAGACGCTATCTCATGGTAGCTAACCATTAATTTTGAGCCGAAGCTCCACAAGAATGGCCCGAAGACCGTGGGGCGCTACCCCACATATGTGATGATGAAACATCACACAAACGGGGTTTAGTCTCCCTCGCAGACAAAGAGACATCGCACAATTGCTAGTCTAAATCACAAAAATGATCGTCAATGATCATAAAGAAGTGTCAATCACACTAGGCTAGTAAATATATGAGTTTAGCTTCATGTCCCATAACCACTTGCTTAACTTAAATATTTACGAACAAACTGTAGATCTTCACTAGAAAATTGTCACAAGAGGTTCAATCGAACAAGTCCAAGAATTAACCGACGAAAAGAACGCAAGCGTTTCATACCACTTGTTTTACTAAGTCGTTTAATTAGATTTCTCATACGAGTGAGGTAAAGGTTTGTATATACTAGTAGATAGGAAAACGGTTTTGAGAAAACAAGCTTTATAAATAAAACAGTGTTGAAATCATTTTGATGAAAGAATTTTAAATATTTACTACTAGTATTGAAACCTTTATATTTTTAAAGTGACAAATCACAAAAATGATTGTAGGAACAATCAATCACTAAAATTCACATGCGAAGACGTGAATTAATTCCAAAGAAATCGATATCAAATCCATCAAAGTGGAAATACCCAAAAATCCCAAAAATAGAAGTTATCAAAGTTGACAAAGGTGATAACAACTAATCGGACAAGAAGAATCGATTAACAATTGGAAAAACAAAGCAAAACGAGCATAAATAGGCAAGCAGGGAAATAGGAGCAGGTCGGTTGACCGAACTGCAAATTCTGCAATTCCTACCCTATTTAATAAAAGTGCAATCTCTCACTCAATTTGCAACCGGTCGAGCATGGACGCTTGGGGATTACGCCCATCGGCTACCCGGTCCTATTGGCTCGTCGATGCATCACTAAAAACATGTTCGAACATCAAAGTTAGGATCTTTAAAAATTTGATCCCAAAACACTAAAAATTGGAATATTCACAAAACCAATCCACATCAAAATCAAATGCACATGAATAAGCGTTAGGAATTCATACCTAGCAATCAAAGATAATCATAGACAAAGATGTGAGATAAAACATCGACAAATAGTTGTAACACATGCTCCATCTAAGTTATGTTTTATAATTGTCCTAAACCCCAGGCTCTGATACCAAGCTGTGACGCCCCACCTCTATACCCACGCTAGCCAAGAACACTACGGTGTAATGTTGTCATCTAGCACGGAGAATAAGGCTGTTGAGGAGCGACCATCCGTGTAATTGCTTTGTGCGAGCACCGATATGTCAAATAGTATAACATGCATTTTTATTTAAGGAGGAAATCCGACATACCGATACAAACTCAAAGCTACTACACAGTGGCTATAATAGTTTAGGACAATAAATATAATAATAACACAGACAATATAAATGCGGAACACAGATAAAACAAAAAGTCTCATATATATAATAACTGATGTCAGTTACAATACATTTGACACAATACATATGATACAACTACAACTATCGACTCTGGAAGTTATATATACAAATACATTATCAACTAATGTATATGAATACATATCAACCTAATCAGTACACTGACTACTACAAAAAGATGCAGACCACTTCAAAAGATATGAAAAGTCTTCGTAGCTCAAACAACAACCCAAAGCAAGATATCTACAACCTGAAATAACTCGGGTCTGACCCGAGTATTACATTCAAAAGAAGATAATACACGGGTCAGTCTAATTCAAACTCAGTTATTAGTGCACAGAAGCAATAATAATTAAGTAATGAATAGACGACAGTTACAATAATTCTCGTCTATCCGATCCTTTAATAAAGAAATCGGAACACGGTAGATATAACACTTAATAGTGTTAAACAACAAATCAGCAAATTCAACCATCAACAAAAATAAGTAAAAAGATTATCAATGAAGATAATTTAGAAAACAACAGAATTGTCTAAACGACAATTAACACAAAATCCATTTATTAAATAAATAATTAGAAAATCAGAATCTAATTATCTAGAAGATAATTAGACACCAACAAAATAATCAATTTTAAACATCAATTCTGGTAGGGCTGCATTATACGCACGCGTATACTGCCTCTCCACTACAACCTGAAATACCCAAATGATCAACGAACCAGAACCAAATGGCATCAACTCAATCAAAATGAAACTCAAGTGCAATAGAAATGCATAGTGACATGCACAAGTGACTCGAACCAGTGAGTCAAGTACAAGCAAGACAGTGCACCCAAATCCAGTGCAACTTCAGAGTATGCACCAGCAATTTAGGCCACTATATATCAAAACTCAAATGAATAACAAAGAGGCACATAAATGCACAACAGCAAACCCCTGACTCAAAGGTAAAGCACAGTGCAGTACACAAGTCAAAACCAACTGCAGTTCAAAGCAAAGAGCAAGTGATAGTGAAGTACATCTATGCAGTGTTCATGACTAAAGCCACAAATGAACAAAGTATAAAATCGAATGAGTGAAGACACCAAAGATACGGCATCACAGTAACAAACTCTAGTGAAGTTAAAAATGAAAATCAAGACATCAAGTATGCATAAAGTTAATGCAACCCAGTACAGTTCAGTGAACTGAAGTGAGGCCACAATTGTACAACTATACCAGACCAATTTCCATCAAGTAAACAAGACTCAAGTCAGTGCACAAGATCTAGCAACCAATATACAAGATCAATGGCAAAGACAAGCAACATAGTATCGAGTCCAACTACCAACAAAAATACATGGACCAAGTCAAAGCCAGTTCCAAAATCAAGTGAAAACAATATAGCAATGAACTCGACCAGTTCAAAACGAAACAATAAGAATAATTCCAAGAAAAGCAGAGAAATTCATAGCAGAGAACAAAGTAGCAGTGACCAAGTCAAGTGGCAAAGAATACAAAGCAATAAACACTTGGCCAGAGAAATCAACGTCACCAGAAAACAATAATGTGATGATCAAGCAAATCGAACAACTCAGAATTAAACACGAGAGTATTTCAAAGAATATATACTATGAATATACGAGCAAGACAAAGTCAGGCAAAATCTCAAGCATAGTTCAATATGTTAATCACAGGAGACAAAAACACATATATATATGAAATAGTGTGACAGACAGTCAGATATATATAACATGAATGCATATATATATGAAGTGATACCATGGTATGCCACAGAGGTAATGTAACTACAGTTTCAACTCAAAGTGGGCAGAGCATTGAAAACTGTTTCATAGCTAAAGCCAAAACGAAATACGCAGTTCAAAATCGAAGTCACTAGTTACCGAAGTCAGGTGATAAACAAAATGAAGCAGAAGATAAAATTCACATTACAGCCGAAGACTATATAAGGCAACATGAACACTCTGCATCATGAGAGCTACTACAGACTGTCTCGAAGACAAACCCAAGTGTGGTCGAGACAACCGAGATAGTCAAGTATGATACAGCAAGTATGAGGGGATATGCAAGCAGTGTAAACAATCAAGCCAACAAACCCAAAATACTTTCACAAAATCAATTTTTAGCTTAAAGGTCAAGGCCGATGTCAACTGAAAATCAACCTTGTGATGGCCAAGGCGAAAGAGCGAACAAACCAGAAATCAACCCCAATATTAAAACGAAATCGAATAGCCAAGAAAATCATAAATACTGAAGTATGAATTAGATGTGAGTAAACTCACCTTTTTCGACGACCAAGCAAAACGTTCGAACTCGACTAACTGGAAGCGACCGCAAGCAAAATTGAAGAAGCAATCGAAGCCAATCGTGAACGACCAGCAGTAGATTACAATCGGGGCTCCAGAATTTCACAAACCCTAATTTTCGTTAAAGAGAAAACGGGCCGCCATTTTTATTCGTTTTGATTTTGGGTTGGTTTCGAACGAAGAAATGAATTAAGGGGGTCAAGGGGACGGGTTTTCGAGTGTATAGAAAAGGGAATGGCAAATGATAATTATCACGGCCCAAAATAAAACAAAGGAAACATGGCCAAAATTTTATTTATAAAGCCCACATAATTCCTTAACGAATTTCTAAAGAATTTCATCCCGATAAAAACTCCAATTAGCGATTAGCTAGCTCAATAATCGGTTAATGATGATTATACATTGGGCAAAACCCCGGGTTGTTACATTTCATATCAAATTCTCTTATATTATAATAGTGTCAACTACATATAATAAATTAAATAGTTGAAATTGTTACATTATTAAATTCTAGCGTAATAGGTTTACAAACAAAATAGCAGGCACGTATTGGATTTTGGATTTCCATACAAATGACTAGGTAAAGGAACTACCTTTCCAAACCAACATAGTACACCTCTAGAGGGATGTACCTAGGGAGCAGATACTGCTCGCCTAAACCAACACAAGACCGGCCTACCCCTTAGACTAGATAGTACCGAATATGTCATCACTACGATCGTTACCGACCTAAAATCTGTGGCCACAAGCATACATCAACAATAATCAGATACACGACGTCATAGCGTGTAAAGATATATCTAGAAGAGTGATGACATCTCCTAATGGGAGCGACACATTTTAGCCTTGCTGTTTCTATCCCCGTTTCAGTCATTTTCCGGGGACTGAGACTAAAAGAGGTATCGATTGCCTTTCACATATCACATCATCTTTGATTGCCACATTTCCATTTCCGTTGACTACTAATTTCCTTCCACAAAAATACAACCCTTGAGCTCGTATGTCTCAAGGAGGGTGTTAAGCTAAGAGAAGTTGCCTTCTCCGCCAACACATGATGTACGTTTGTAAAAACCAATGTACGTAACCATAGAAATGCAATGTCAGACATTCGTCCATACAAGTTGTCCAGGAACAGGACAAACCGAAGGCACTTTCATACCACATCCTATCGGGAAATCCCTAGGATTAGTAGCGAATAGTCCTTGCATTGGATATTTCATAACAAAGAGACTACTGCTACTATATGTATATTGGGATTTTAACCCCAAATGATCAACAAGCAGTCCTTCACTATGAAAATCCTAAATATCAATATCATCGACCAACCTGCACAATCGTCGTATTAATGTTGGTCTGAAGTGGTTTTCAGATAAATTTGATCCCAATCTCTTCGCACCAACAACGCAAAAGCATTTCTTAACTTCACACAGAAACTAAGTCTCATAGACTTATAACGTCTCCAACTTTCAACTTCCTATCCTTCGGCCAAGAAGGAAGCTCAATAGATTGGAGTGATCACTCCGCAATATACGAATCAACATTCTCAACACAAACGATAATCAAGCCTACACAGTCAGTTACGTACTAAGTGTACGACTAATTAATTTCCTCATCAAGTTGAGGAACTAAAATGGCCAATTTAGATAGTCGCTTATTTAACTATCAAAACAAACAAACAAAATCCAGCACATAAGTAATCACTGGGCCTGATTTTATTAATCGTTTATAAATCAAATCACTTTCCAATTATTCACTTCAAAATATCTTTAAAAAGATAATATTCAAAACCATTTCACTTATTGGATATTTGGAAAACATTTCCATATACTTATTTTAATAATAAGTAAATTCACAACTCATTGTATTTTCAAACCAATTAAACTCCATTTTTATAATATCACTTTCCAAAATATCCATTTTATTTAAAGGATTATTCACTATCCAAAATCGTGAATATAATTCTTTTACCAAATTCATTACTTCTACATATTTAATTTAAAGGATTATTCACTGTCCAAAATCGTGAATATATTTCCCTTACCAAATTCATTACTTCTACACATTCTAACTTAAGGGATTATTCACTGTCCAAAATCGTGAATATACTTCCTTTAATAAACTTTCATGTTTAACTTATCAAATTAAATTGATTTCGCATTTATAAAACAGTGTTTATGAATTCTATTTATAATTTATAAACACTTCCATATATAAAATTAATTTTTAATAAATTTCCATTCCTATCTCATTTATAAGTCAAAATCCAATTATAAGTTAACTTACTTATAAATCTCAAATTCGTTCTTTTTATAAATTTATAAATCTTATTGACTTATAAGATTCAACTATAACTTCATTTTAACACTTACAAAACTCGTTTATAATGCCATTACCTTTTTTATAAAATATCAATTTTATCAATCTCATATATATAAACCATTTATAATATGTTCAAAATCCCAATTTTACTTATTTTAACAATTTTATAAATCTTATAAATAAACCATTTATTAAATTCAAAATTCTCATTTTAGCTTATTTTAACAAAATAGTTAACTCCATATTTCAACAATCATATTCTGATTATATTTCACAAAACCATAATTTTTATAACATAAAACTATAACTTTTATTTATTTAAAATAAATCCATCCCTTTAACAATTCAAAAATTACCAAAAACATATATGTTTTCAAAATCACTTTAAAATCATTATTAAATTGAAATCGTCATTTTAATATTTTTAAATTTCCAAAAATATGACCCAATGCTGCAAAAGCGCTAAATAAGAGAATTAACATCAAACATATCAATCATGGCGTCCAAATATCATATATCACATGATAACAACATATATAACAATATCTTTAAATAAAATCAACACTGGTGAGGAATTGTAACGACCCAATATTTTCAACCATTCGCATCCATTATAAGTGTATAGGTAGACACTCATGCCGGAGTTGAATTGCTCAAAATACCGCGTTGTAATTAAAATTTGGCAAATCTCAGAATATACAATAAATAAATATAATCACAGATCACAAACACAGAGTAAAATAATGCAGCGGAAGTAAAAGAAATAGTAGTTCATGAAGCTACTATGTAAATATATCAGAGTTACATAAGATACAACAGAAGAAATAGAGTACAACAGAAGTATCAATAAGATAACCAAGTACAAGCTGAACAGAGCAACATAACTGAAGTAGATAGAACAAGACTAGCAGATAATCTCCAGCGATTCAAATCTCCAGAAGGTGGAAATCCAAATCTGTGAATAACTCAGGCTGACCCGAGCGTAAAGCAAAACACAAAACACTCGAGTCAGGATAATATATACTTATATAATGTAAACCAACTCAAGTGAACTGTAATAAAGGTACAAGTAACTTAGAAGATGCTTGGGACCGCCCATCCTCTAAGGATCCTTTAAAATATCTACTATGTAGTAATATTCGCTATTATAATAGTGTCTAAATAAGTAAAGTATAATCATATCGGAAAATAGCGTTAAGGGGATGGAGAACCTTAACGCGGTCGGATCTTAAAATCATAACCGTAGTAAAGCTCGATATGGTAGGTGACACGGCACAACTAGGCAATGCCAGGGTAGATATACCAATTACGCACACGGACTGATGGATACGCATAGCAGCCACTACCGTTCCACCTCGAACAACATTCCCAAATCGGAGGATGGCCATCTAGTCAAATCACAAGTAAGAGTATAATATCAAAGAAATGTGTCCGAGAAGAGGTGCTACCTCACTGGTCCGAGATCGCTCCTGTTTTAGCCACCTTATGCCAACTCACGGGAGTTGGGTCCACGTAACATACCTTAAGAACGTCGCCACCATCCTACTTCATTCTGGAATCTCCACCGCGTACACGGTTGTCAAAGTGGTTTTCGGTATCGACAGAGAGTATGTCCATATCCGATCCCGGTCTCTTTGCCAACCAATCGTTATTATAACCCGTGGTTATAACTTTTAAAAATAGTTTATGTTTCAAATCAAAATACATCCTTTAAACCATTTCAAAATCATATCATTTATTTCAAACTAATACATACTTTCAAACCCAAACATATCTATTCAAAACCAATTCAAAAATATATCATTTCCATTTCAAAACCAATTCAATAATATATCATTTCAATAAAACCCAAATTTCAAAATCACTGAATACTTCCTTTAATTTATTAAACTTGAAATCTTCCTTTAAATTATCATAGCAATTTGGTAATGTAACCTTAAGTAATCATAGCATTTTTGGAATGTAATACTTTCCAATTTAACATTTTATATAATCAAAGTATTTATATACTTACAAATTTTTAACATGGTCATTTTATCATAGCCTTATAGTTAAATAAACTTTGTTACTGTAATATCCAATTTAATGCTGAAATTCTTATGTTAAGTTAAGAGTACCTTATTAACTTACATTATCATTACAATAAAGAAACTTTATTATTTTAGTCATTAAAATATGTCATTTACATTAAATAAAACTTACATATTAAATGTACTTTTTAACTTACATTTCTATTACAGTAAAGAGCATTTATCATTTAATCAATATTACACTAATTAAACTTACATTATCGAATGTACGTTTTAATTTACGTTTTATTACAAAAGGGGCATTTATTATTTTAAATCAATATTACACAAATTAAGACTTACATGTTTCTTTCATTAATTAAGACTTTACATGTTTCTTTCAGTAGGTAAAACTTTACATATTTCTTTCATTAATTAGAACTTTACACGTTTCTTTCATAAATTAAACTTTACATATTTCTTTCATTAATTAGAACTTTACACGTTTCTTTCATAAATTAAACTTTACATATTTCTTTCATTAATTAGAACTTTACACGTTTCTTTCACAATAAATTTCTTATAATTAAATCCAATTTTCAACAATTTACTTAATAAGTTTAAGTGTAAAAGTTCCAATTCTTCACATTTCAACAAATAGACTTAACACTTCAAATTTAAATTACCATTTCACAATTTAACAAAATTTCCAATTTTATTTAATTAACTTAAACCTTTAATTAAAACCAAATTTCACATTTCCTAGTCAAGTTATATTTTAAAAGATCACTTTTAAACATTCATTTATTTAACCACTTAAATTCATAGAAAAATTAATAATACTTTAATAAATCACTTAAATTCAAATTTTAACAAATTATCATATTTACCATTTCCAAATAAAATTTAATATCCATTTTATTTATATATCTTAAATATCATTTTTAACCAAAATTCCAAATTTCCAACTTAAGTTATATTTCAAAAATCCAGTTAAACCATTCATTAATTACATTTTTAACACATAGAAAAAAAATCATAATTTCTTTATTTTAAAACATTTCAAAATCTATTTAAATCAAATTTCATAAATTTATAATCTTTAAAATACTTAAAAATGTCCAAAACACTTTATAAAATAACCACGGGCCTGTATATAATTTTCTAACCTAGGTCAAGTGATACGGATATGTATCATTTCAATCCGCAGTAAAAAAAAAAGAAAAATCCGGGTTCTATCATTTCAAACCCGCAATCCCAAGTTAAAATAAATTAAATAAAAATCGTTCAGGCCTATCATTTCAGCCCATAACGATTTTTCCCTATTCTAAAGTCCGTTCGGGTATGTATCATTTCAACCCATAGTGATTCTAGTCTACAGGGAACTTGCAATGGTGATAACAGATATAAATAACAGAATAACATTAAATAACAGTAACATATGATATAACAGGTGTAATAACAGGTGTGAACATCATATGATAATAATATAAGCATATATAACATGATAATATATTTCTACAGATTCGCAGGGTGTCAATTTACTAGTTATATAGGTACATATTGTTTGGTGAGAATAACTCACTTGTTTAAGCTGGAGATGACGACCAAACACATAACACAGAATCTTTGAAGGCACGACAACATGAATATGATTTGAGAGTGGAGAGCCAAATATAATTGCCTTGTATACATATAAACAAAACAAGACAATGTATACATAAATATTCAACACAAACAATATTGAAACAATTTTAAATAAGGAGCAACAAAGAAATAGATGACTTGACCTTGCCTCAACCATTCAAGTGCTTGGCCATGACATCATTTGGCTCAGCTATGATCAGGTCTAGACCTGAAATAGTCATCCAATGGTCAGCAAAAAGAAGGCAAAACAATGGAATGATGATGGTAGGAGTTACACATGAAGAAGACAAAGAGTCAAGGCCAAAAGGAGTGGTTTTGGTGCACACTAGGCTCGGTCTAGTCATTGTTTGGGCTTGGCCATGCTTGCTCCAGATCTGGACAGAGGTAAGGGGTGATGGTAAGTGGTCAAAACAATGTGGTGGTGGCGGCTATGGTGGTGGCCAAGGTGGTGGATGAAGGTGGTGAAGCGATATAGGTCAGCTAGTGTTGTTTTTAAGGGGTTTCAACATTTGTTTGTGGTGTTTTCATCATCTAAAGGCCATGGCCTGATCTGGTCAGAGGGGATGTGAGGTGGTTGAAGCCAAGAATGATGAGGAGGAAGGTGGTGGAGGCTATGGTGGAGATGGTGGAAAGTTTGGCCAAGCAATTGTGGATGAAATCAAGGCAAAACAAAGTAAAAATGAAGAAGGAAGAGAAGAAAAAGAAGAGGCCATTACCAAATGTTTTCAGAGGTGTTTTGGCCGAAAATTTGATGAAATGAGAAGTGTATTCAGTTGAAAAACAAAATAAAACATATGGCTATCAATAAAGAAGGAACGGTCAAAATGTGAAAGGTCTAGCAAATGAAAAGTCATCGGTTTAAAGCCTTTATGTCTCTTCAAATTTCCTTCTTATATATTTTGTAATTTATAATTACATGTAAAACTGATAAATAAAGATAACAACTCAGAAATGAAAAAAATAAATATAAAATAAATAATTAAATTTTGATTAAATAGAATTTAAATTAAGAAAATGGCTTAAAAATGCAAACTAGCCTTTAAAAATTAGAAATAACTTCTATAACTTTGGAAAAATTATATTTTGATTTAAATACATGTAAAATGAATAAAATAAATTAAAACACAGCAAATAAAAGTGAATGTATAAAATAAATAAATAAATTTTAATTTAAATATAGTTTAGATGAAGAAAATAGCAGAAAAATAGAAACAGCTTTTAAAAATAGGAAATCATCATAGTACATTTTGGAAAATTCGATTATTATTTTTTAAAAATATTTAGAGATTAAAATATACATAAATTAACATATTGATACATATAAAAAAATATAAGAAAGAAATTATGATTTATAAAATTTAAAATAGGCAAACTTGCACAATAAAACAAATTATACTAAAATTTGAAATGTACATAACTTTTACATTTTAACTCCGTTTTCAACGAAACGAAAAGTAGTATTCATGTTATTAAATCTATTTTCATAATAAAAGAAAAAATTTATAATTTCAAACTATTTAAAATTTAAACTTAAAAGTCAAAGTTTGACTATTGACCAAAATTCACATTTTCAGGAAATATTAAATTTAGTCATATTTAGAATTCTAATCCACATCAAAGTCAAAGTTTATATTTAAAATAACAAAATTTATTCTTTTTCATAAATAAAGCTTTTAAATCTGGAAATCAATTTAAAATAATTGTAAAATACAGGGTTGTTACACTCTCCCCCACTCAAAACTTTTCGTCCCCGAAAAGGAACGAGGTACGGGAAAGCACAGAAAAGATAGAATGAAATAGAATTAAGACAAGATGAAAAGAAGATTGGAATTACACCTGATAACTATTGTTATAGGTAAGTTTAACAAGATGGAGGTGATCAAATCAAGAATATAAGCACGAAAAGATCCTCTAGAGTCTGAATCTCCCTTTTCACTTGACCGACGGTCTATGAATGGAAAAACAGGGTTCAGATCTAGATGAGTAACAAAGATTTCAAAGATTATAAAAAGATTTCTAAACAGACTGGTATAAGCAATAGCCTTCCCATTCTGTAACAAGATAAGAGAAATAAGGACAACCAAAAGATAGTTTGAAAAAAAAAATAAGATAATAAATTTGAAACAATAATGCTTTGAAATCATAACAATTTAGGGATGTTTATCATTTGGAAATCATACTACTAAAAATCATAACACTTTGGAAATGTTATTCTTAAAAAAGAACATAATACTTAGAAAATCATAACACCTTTTAAATATAATCTTCATTTAAACCATTTTAATCCAAGATCAAACAATATTCATTTTAAAGTTGTAACATTTCTAAGTTCATTCAATTTTAAAAATTTCCAAAACACTGTATTTTCAAAACAGCATCACTTATAAAATGCTACAGTAGGTATATTAGTACTTCAAATCAGTTTGATTCCAGAAATATTCATTTGGATATCATTTAACTTATGACTTATTAAAACAAACTTTTATGAATGGAATATCCAAATAAACTATACTACATTTATTAAGTCAAAAGTTCATTATTTTACTTAGCTCTTAATTTAACACATAACCTATCACTTCATTTAAAATACCCATTTCATAAATAGATATTCCTTTAATAAGTTACACTTAAAATTCCATTTGAAAACCAAATTCTCAATTATCAATTTTTAGTGATGTAAAAATACATTTTAACTATTTAAATCATAATTATTCATTTTTCAAGACATATCTATTTCATAAATAAAATATTTATATAGCAAATATAACAATCAAATTTCTTTACATATTTATTCATTTAGACATCAATTAAACTATGAATTCAAGTTAAATAAGCTTTATTACAAAATGTCTAATTCCAATGTAATTTATTTTATCTATTCAAAGATACATTATTTATTATACAACATATTCATTTCAGGAAATAACTTTTACTAAAATTCCTAGGTTACACTTAAGGTTCCATATTAAATCAAATTTGATTATTAAGTTATTTAAATAAAATCTCTTTAAATTCCTTTTTCACTATTTACCTCTGTTAATCTTTTATAACTAAAATTTAAGTGTATAAAATCCTTTTTATATTGTATATTATCCAATTACATTGTTAACTTCTAAAAAAATTTAAGGTAAGTTATATTTGAATGCAATTGTAATATACAAATAAAACTATCCAATTCAATTATCTCAAGTTTGAATCATTTATCCAAAATTTTGATTTTTCTTTTTATAATTGAAATTATTCTTTAAGAAAAAAAATGTAAGAATTAAATTTCCGATTTCCTTCAAACCATTTAGAGATAAATAAATATATGTACATAATATGTCAAATCAATTTAAATCATTTATCTATATATATTATAAATCAAATCATATTTAGAAATTCAAATAAATTAAATCTTTCAAAACAAAGCTGTAGTAAGACTACAGAACGGTCTCTTCAGTTCAAAACTCGAAAATGAATGTCGATGATGCTGCAGTCATCACCGAAATTATTTTCCAGCGACAAAGAGAAGAGCACTAAATTTTTAAACTTTAAAATCTTTTAGAGACAAAATTTTTATTCAAAAATACTTTAAATAATATCCTTTTAAAAAATTTAAACACAAAGTTTGAAATCCATCGGAAATTAAATTCTTTAAATTTCTTATTTTAAATTCATTTCAGTTCCCAAATAAATTTATAAACAACTATTTATAAATTCATTTGTAGAACAATAAATGATAAATCAAGTATTATCATTTCAAATTATCAATTTAAATCAATTTATTAAGTTCCATAAAATTATATATCCAAATTTATTTCATTAACCAAATTTTAAAATAATATTGTGTCAATTTGTTCTGTCAAAGTGTTTTTGAAATCCTATCGATAGCGTTGATCAGACGAATCGATCGGAAACCCAAATCAACATCAACAACTCAAACAACACAATATAAAACAAAACATTAATTTACAAGTACAGTTCAAAATGTTTGGAAGATAGATTGGAACAAAAGACAAGATGATTAAACAGAGTAGAGAGATGGGTAAGCTTAGATAAATCGCGGACAACCTTAACCGGGTCAACCGTGACTTAATGGATAAGATCAAATGTGGATTTTCTGGGGTAAATCTACCTTCGATCTCAAGAGATAGAGTTTGGAATAACAAAAGATATTAGCATCTAAACCAAGGATAAATATAAATCTCTGGTTAATCGATGCTGATTGTAAAGGATTTTCACCCCTTTACAAGAAAATTAGAATATTGGCGAGACCGCCAATTTACTATAAAGATCATTCGAAGTGGAGTTATGTGATACTCCAAAATCAAAAGAAGATGAATAGTGAGGGACAAGAATGAATTTTGGAACCGTAGGGAACGTTCCAAAAATTCAAAGGAAATTCGAATCAAGAGGAAAAGATTCAAACTCGAACGAAAGTGATTCTGTAAATAAATCTACTCCATATGCTGAGTTTTGCCTCAAAGCCAAAGCTCTGATACCAACTGTAACGACCCAATATTTTCAACCATTCGCATCCATTATAAGTGTATAGGTAGACACTCATGCCGGAGTTGAATTGCTCAAAATACCGCGTTGTAATTAAAATTTGGCAAATCTCAGAATATACAGTAAATAAATATAATCACAGATCACAGACACAGAGTAAAATAATGCAGCGGAAGTAAAAGAAATAGTAGTTCATGAAGCTACTATGTAAATATATCAGAGTTACATAAGATACAACAGAAGAAATAGAGTTTAACAGAAGTATCAATAAGATAACCAAGTTGTAACGACCCGGCTTTCTTTGCCCAGAAAGACGCATCGTTATAAAGAAAGAAAGGGATAGAAGAAGAAAAGAAAAGAAGAAAGAACAACAACACATCAGAGATCTCACAGCGGAACGAGAAATATATTATATCACATAAGATATTACATAGTATCATATACATCAGAGTATACAATTTATACAACATAGAATAGACAGTTATAAACTTCTGTCTATTATACATCACAAGTACATCAGTACAATACAACATACACAGCGGAAACTCTATATATCTACACGCTGAAGCCTCCTGCTCCTCAGCTCCTCCAGTATTCGTCAAGACTAACCTGAATCCCTCGACTACTCAATACAATATTGAGTACCCAAGAGTTTAATAAAACAGAAAATAAACACTTGGGTCAGACATGGGTCTGGTGTGAGTAAACGGTTTAAATTGCTTAACTTTGAAAACCTTTGAAAACAAAAGTATCACGTAAGACTCCCCACACATAAACATGGGTAAGTTTTTACCTTACGCTAACTAAAACATTTGATAGGAATCCAGTTATATTATAATAGGGTCTAGGGTTTCCAAGTAAAATACAGAAATAGCTGAAATGCTTACATCTCACATTCCAACATAGTTGGGCACAACTAATACGTACGGCACTTATTGGAGTTTGGATTCCATACAATGGCAGGGCTACTGGGGTACCGCCCGTCACAGTACGTGGCCTAGATCACCGTACCGAGGAGTACGCCCGCTCCCCTGCAACACAAAGCCGGAACCATCCCTTACTGGATAATTCCGAACAAGACAATCCCGTAGTTGGCGCGACCAACCACACACTAAGCCGAATAAAATAAAGGGACCTCTAGACAGGGATCTATCTTGCTCTCAGTGGGTGCTACCCACGAAACCTTGCTGCACCTCCCCTGTTTTAGCCATTCCCGGTTGATGAGGCTTGAGGTTACGATTACCTTTAATCAGAACATATCACTTAGAATGCTCATCGTCCGCCTGACGATGTGCTGAAAGCATTCAATCCATACAAGTTCGTTCCGGGTTCGAACGAAACCGTAGGCATTATCTCGTTACACTCGTTTTGGAATCACCCTCAGAGTTAACGACAATAACCCTTGCACTCTGAATCTTCATCTTCACTTGAGATTCACGACCTATCGTTAATTTGGATCGATGTGGTATTCGGGTCTCCAGACCTGGAATTCCGGTATACGGAAACCCGATCCCGGTCTCATCGAAATCCAAAACGTATCTTTTAAGGGCCAAGTTGTTTTAAAGGTTTAAACAATTTAACTTATCTATATTCATACAGATAGATAATTCACAATTCACAATTGATAATCACATTATCAATTAAACAGATGATTCATAACCAAATAGGCAATCCATTTCAATATCATAATAGTTAATCTATAATACCATCATAATACAACCAAGCATTCATATCATACAACATTACTTATCTCATTTCTGAGATTACATCCATTCAGGACAATTAATGTCATCCATTCTTATATAAGCAATGATTTACTTAATCACAACATAATTAATTTAAAATGAATTAAATTAACTATCTCTATCTTTAATTAATTTAAAGTGAATTAAATTAATTACTTCATCCCTTAATTAATTTAAAGTAAATTAAATTAATTATTTCATTATAAATCTTACTTATATAATCATTAATTAATTACAAATAAATTAATTAATCTTTCTCTAATTATCCACTTTAATTAATCACCTTGATTAATTATACTTTAATTACCTTTAAGTAATTATCTTTAATTAATTTCACAAATTAATTATCCTTAATCAAATACAGTAATTAACCTTTAATTACTTCATAAATTAATTAATTAAAATCAATTACTTTAATCCTTAATTAATTACAATTAATTAGTTGTCATTTGATTAATTAATCTTAATTAATCAATTCTTAATCACATCATTAATTATAAACTAATGATCCCTAATTATACCTTTAATTATTTATTAATTACATTAAATAATTAACCTTTAATTAAACCATAATTTATTAATCACCTTTGATTAAACTTAACCAGTAATTAACTCTAATTAATTATCTTCCTTAATTAATTACTTTTAATTAATTACCTTAACAAATAATTAATTACCTTATTAATTATCCTTAATCCTTTAATTAAATAAATTATTTAATTAATAATACTAGGTAATTAGCCTTAATCACTTCTTATTTAATTACTTTCATAAAATAATTATCCTCTAATTACTTTATTAAATATTTTATCTTTACTAAATTACATCCAGTAATTATTTCTTAATTACTTCATCAAGTAATTACTTAATTAATTTATAAATGATTTTCTTAATTAATCACAAATTAATTTAACTTAATTATTTTAATTAAATGATTCTTAACTTACCATATTAGAGGTTCTTAATTAAGAGACTATTATCTTAATTAAATCAATTATTTACTAATAACACTTGATAATTAAAATAATTTAATTATCTAAATTCCTTTTTAATTTAACTATCTTTAATTAAATCAACATTCTAAATACTTAAGAAAATTCTTATTTTAATCGATTACTAAATCTTAACCATTAAACCTTTCTTAAATTAAAAATAAGATTTAGCGATCAATCAATAATCAACACATTTAAATTAAACCTTTAAATATTTAAACTTTTTCCAAAGTCATCAAATAAAATTTAATACAAAACTTATTATTAAAATTCACTTATTTTATTTTAAAAACTTTTACATTTCAAAAATACAAGAACTTTGTTTAAACATTAACTTAAAACGAATTAATTTTATAAACAAGACTTGTTTACTTGAATTAAGAACTTCGAAAACATTTCAAAACAATTTCTTTTGTTTTTAAACATTTCTTTAAAAATACCAAAGTCTGCTTCAAAACCACACCCGAGTAAAACACTTAAAAACTCGAAGTAGCCCTCGAGACCAAACCACATTACCACTCGCTTCGAGTAAAACATCAGAACCCCCCGAGACAAACCCGAGCCAGAAACCTTCTTCCCCAATTCAAAACTCCAGATGCACACGAACAAACTCGTGCACGTGCACGCCACGTCTGAACGACGATGAACTCTAATCAGTCCTCCGGCAAGTCACCTTTGGTCATGGCAACACTATCGACCACCCCAAACTTCTCCATTCGATCGAGATTCAACTTCGACTATATCGAACCCATCAGCTCGAAAACGCCATCACCAAAGACCACCCTCCACGGCGACCCCAACCTCGAGAAACCCCGACACTTTAGCCGTAGCTCCCTCTCGACCTCCAGAATCTACGAAAACAAGAGCGATCACTTCCGGTTGCGCCTGGACGTCGCGACTACCTCAACAGTTCAACCCATTTAAAAACAGCCTAAAACCCTACTTCGATCAAATTCGAAGAATTTATTCATCAGAAAAATTCTTATGCATTTTTCCTATGATCTCCCCCTTCCCTTCCACCTTCGAGTTCAACCACGGCACCCAGATCATCTTCGTTCGCCGCCGATTGACCAAAATGCCCAAAAACATAAATTTCAAAATTCTCTTTAATTACCAATCTAAAAATCTTGATATACATACCAAAAATCTTCATTTTCCATTTCGAAACAGATTGTATAATCAAAACTCGAAATTTAATCATTCGATTTTATGACTAAATGTTAATCAACATTATGATATCTTAATTTAAAAATAACTGTTTAATATAAATGCTTGAGATTATTTTTAAATTTTGAATCTAGTTGATACTAACATTTTTCATTTATACATCAGATCCTAAAAGAGACTATGGAAAGAGGAATTTAAATTTGTTCTATTTTTATTTTAAACCTGTTAACATATAACAGAGAACTGAGTATATACCAGACATGCAAGCAATTTTACATACACATACATATATATATTCAGACAATATTTCATTCATATCACCATCTTACTTTAGAAATTAATCACAAGATCAAGTTATATAATAGATCCAGGTCTTAAAATGAAAGTTTTGCTCATCAGGTAATATTGAACAGAGAACAGTATATATAAAATCAAACATCTCACCTACATACCTATGAAAATCCAGATAAATTCTAACAGAAGAATTCAATATAATCCAATATCATCACATGCAATTTAGTTAAACCAGATTAATCTGTTTTTAAAAATAGAATTTACTCACCTGTAATTTAAAACAGAAAACAGATTTTGTTTCCAGGCTTTCCAGTTTTGAACTTCTTTTGTTTTTGCTTGTTGAATGATAAACTTGCAATTTGATTTCCTTATTCTGGACTTCAATTTGTTTGAAGATTTTAAACTGATGTTGAGTTTTGATCTCCTGTTTCTTTGATTTCCAGTTTGCATTTGAATTTCCAGTTTTATTTCCAGATTTACATCTTCTTTGAATTTGGTTTCCAGGTTTCTATTTTGATTTCAGGTTTCATTCTTCTTTGAATTTTTAGATTCGAATTATTTTAGTGGAGAAAGAAATGAAGATAATCTTAACTGAAAAATGAAAACAGATTTTTTCTTCTTACATAAATTTTTACAACTTGGAGAAAAGAAAATAAAATAGATAAAGCCACTTGTCCTTTTAATTAGCTTACACATAGGTTTGCAAATTACAAATGTCACTAAACTACTCTAATATGCCAACAAATGTTATCCTTGTTTTTAATACATTTATTTAAGTCATTTATATGCTTTTATGAAATATTTATAAGTATAAAAATGTATTTATCTTTTTAAAATTTAAGCTTTAAGATCTTATATACATATACAAATGTGAAAACTATTATTTAAAATAATCTTAGCTTTAATCAAATATATATAACATATTTATAAATGCTTGAGAAATTGAGCTTAACTATATATATATTTTTACAAACCATTTTGAATTTTAAAAAAAAAGAATGTTAAAAACAATTGAATTTTAAAAGAGAAAAGATTATTAAAACAAATAAAACTTCTTAATTTAATCCTTATTTAAGCTTAAGCTTACATATATATTTTAAGAAATTATTCTTGTTATTTAAATCATAAATATCATTTTCAAAAGTATTAAGTTAAATTACAAATTTCCAAATTACAAATTATATATATATATTAAAGTTTGAAAAATACTTCATTAAATTCAAATTCAATATTCTTTCCATCTCAATATATACAAATGTATATATTCTAAATGGAAAATACTTTTAACATTAGCTTGATAATTATCATATTGAATTTAATACATAACTTCAAATAACAATATATATATTCATATATATTATAATTTGAAAACACAGTTTTATTAAATTAAAAGATTCCCTATTCAATATATATATATCAATATATATATACATTATAAATATAAACACTTATATTAGTTTTAGAAAGATAAATCTTCCCAATTTAAAATGGTTAGAAAAGATATTTAATAAATATTTCCAATATTAAAATGTTATTAGTTTTTCAAAAGAAATAAACTTGCCAATTTAAAATATTATTAACCTTTTAAAATGAATAAACTCATCAATTTATAAAATAAATCAACAAATCAATTTAATTATTAATAAAGATTATTAAATTGATATTGCTAAAATTCCGGGATATCACATTCCTCCCCCCTTAATATAATTTCGTCCCCGAAATTTAAAAGCAAAGATAATTTAATAACCCAGTAAAATTTTTAATTTAAACAGCAATCACACCATCAATCATATTCTAACAACCATAGCAAACAATTTAATCAGACAAATTTAACTATCCAGTAAAAATCTGGATAGAATTTCTTCGAGTTTCCCCAAGTATATATATATACCGGGATACTCGTTCTACATGATCTTAATTAACTATCTACAAAAATCTAGAACTCCTTCCCATCTAGATCACAAATCTGAACAAGATATCAGACTATCTCAAACCATCCCAACTACCAAATCCTTCTGAACTGCTGATTCCATAACCAGTAACAGAACATACACGTATTCCTCAGAGATACGTGAAATACAATGAATTCCAGTTATCCGAATTGGCAACTCAATCCTATAGATCAAAGAACTAATCCTTTTGAGAACACAGAAAAATCTCATAATACTTCCGGAGCTTACTCTCCAATCTTACTAAATCTTATATCTCCTTTGATCGGAGAAAATTTTAAACAGTTTCCAATTTCCAACTCCGAATTCCAAACTCCGACTCATATCTGCATAACTCACCAGACGATCCCGAGCTACCTCATCTATTCCCGATCAGCTTAACCTTTGCTGATGCTTCTTGAAACAACTGGACTAAGAACAAAATGATTTCTAGATCCTATCAACAAGATGATATTCCAAAATCTACTGAAATCCACAAACTCTACTCCACAAGCAATAGAAGACTGAATTTCCAGATTCCAAAAAAATTCTATACACACTTAGAAATTCACATAAACTTCTTGTAGAAATCTGAGGTTACTTCCTTTCTTGCACAGCTACTACCTTTGCTTTCGCTGCACAACTCTGATTTTGAAATAGATGAGAATGTCGATGGACTCGAGCACAAACTAGATCCACAAACAAGCGGAAACATTGGTTATCTTAAAGACATAACCAACTTCTCAAAGAATAGACGAGTCCTCGATCAAGGGTACTGTCTTCAGCTATCCTTAGCTAGAGGAAACTCGAAATTAGAAGCAGAAGAGAAAACACAGATACTCTATAAAATTCTAAGATACTTCACCAAATCCTTCTCTAGGAACCAAATCGGTATAAACTAAATCTTTAAATTTGAGCAAACCGTTGACCTCTTCGATAACTTTTACTTCCTCTTGAGATGCCTCAACTCCATACAAAAGATTACTCAAGATGAACTTTCAAACTAATCGCAAGTCACTTTTGCGATCCTATCTAGTTCGGATTCCAAAGAAACTGTTCTCTCTTTACCAATTAAAACAGCTTTAAACTTTTCCAAACAAGGTTAACTTTTCAAGAAAACATTCACCATCTTCCCGGACTGCTGATAGAAGAACCACAAAGATTCCTGAATCATCGGAGACACGAACCACACTGCTGCTTCCAAACTTTATCTCGACAGCACACCGTACACTCCGAGCTGCACTGCTACCACAGATGCCAAAGACTTCTTATCCGAAACTCCTCGAGAAACTCGGACCTCAAAGCAAACAGAAACACCCCACTGGACTCAGCCACAACACCGAAGCAGACACTCTTCCTTAAACTTACTTCAGAAGAAACATCTTCAGAAACGTCCATAGCCACCGCGTCTCATCACACAGCTACTACTTCCTGAGGTCGCCAAGATACCATCACTCGCTTCAGCTCATCCAATAGATCTAACTCTATTCATCCAACTTCAAAGATAAACTCCGAACCATAACAGTTTCCTTCGGAGATCGATGAAATCCTTACACCACAACAAAATTACTCGAGACAGTATTTGGTCTACAGTCTCGTCAGATACACTTCCAACCTCAACATTCAAACTCTAACTATTGGTAATTGTGTTACACACACTACCATCCTATCTACCCTTATAACTTATATTGGAAAACCCGAACAGGTAACCCAACAAATAGGTAGAAATATATATATATATATTTAAAATGATACTTTTTATATAGAAATTATTTCTGGGTAAAATTATTTCATTTACCTCTTTAAAACAATATTGTGTCCGTTGACCTGGTTCAAGTGTTTAGAGATCCCTATCAATAACGTTAGCTACTCGTATTGACCAGAATCCATATACCACTCAACCGATCAATTAACACAATATAAAATCATTTTTATATAACTAACAATTACGCGCTCTCAAGATAGACACCACTTCAGAGCCTAGGTATTCACTCAACCTCGCTCTGATACCAAATGTAACGACCCGGCTTTCTTTGCCCAGAAAGACGCATCGTTATAAAGAAAGAAAGGGATAGAAGAAGAAAAGAAAAGAAGAAAGAACAACAACACATCAGAGATCTCACAGCGGAACGAGAAATATATTATATCACATAAGATATTACATAGTATCATATACATCAGAGTATACAATTTATACAACATAGAATAGACAGTTATAAACTTCTGTCTATTATACATCACAAGTACATCAGTACAATACAACATACACAGCGGAAACTCTATATATCTACACGCTGAAGCCTCCTGCTCCTCAGCTCCTCCAGTATTCGTCAAGACTAACCTGAATCCCTCGACTACTCAATACAATATTGAGTACCCAAGAGTTTAATAAAACAGAAAATAAACACTTGGGTCAGACATGGGTCTGGTGTGAGTAAACGGTTTAAATTGCTTAACTTTGAAAACCTTTGAAAACAAAAGTATCACGTAAGACTCCCCACACATAAACATGGGTAAGTTTTTACCTTACGCTAACTAAAACATTTGATAGGAATCCAGTTATATTATAATAGGGTCTAGGGTTTCCAAGTAAAATACAGAAATAGCTGAAATGCTTACATCTCACATTCCAACATAGTTGGGCACAACTAATACGTACGGCACTTATTGGAGTTTGGATTCCATACAATGGCAGGGCTACTGGGGTACCGCCCGTCACAGTACGTGGCCTAGATCACCGTACCAAGGAGTACGCCCGCTCCCCTGCAACACAAAGCCGGAACCATCCCTTACTGGATAATTCCGAACAAGACAATCCCGTAGTTGGCGCGACCAACCACACACTAAGCCGAATAAAATAAAGGGACCTCTAGACAGGGATCTATCTTGCTCTCAGTGGGTGCTACCCACGAAACCTTGCTGCACCTCCCCTGTTTTAGCCATTCCCGGTTGATGAGGCTTGAGGTTACGATTACCTTTAATCAGAACATATCACTTAGAATGCTCATCGTCCGCCTGACGATGTGCTGAAAGCATTCAATCCATACAAGTTCGTTCCGGGTTCGAACGAAACCGAAGGCATTATCTCGTTACACTCGTTTTGGAATCACCCTCAGAGTTAACGACAATAACCCTTGCACTCTGAATCTTCATCTTCACTTGAGATTCACGACCTATCGTTAATTTGGATCGATGTGGTATTCGGGTCTCCAGACCTGGAATTCCGGTATACGGAAACCCGATCCCGGTCTCATCGAAATCCAAAACGTATCTTTTAAGGGCCAAGTTGTTTTAAAGGTTTAAACAATTTAACTTATCTATATTCATACAGATAGATAATTCACAATTCACAATTGATAATCACATTATCAATTAAACAGATGATTCATAACCAAATAGGCAATCCATTTCAATATCATAATAGTTAATCTATAATACCATCATAATACAACCAAGCATTCATATCATACAACATTACTTATCTCATTTCTGAGATTACATCCATTCAGGACAATTAATGTCATCCATTTTTATATAAGCAATGATTTACTTAATCACAACATAATTAATTTAAAATGAATTAAATTAACTATCTCTATCTTTAATTAATTTAAAGTGAATTAAATTAATTACTTCATCCCTTAATTCATTTAAAGTAAATTAAATTAATTATTTCATTATAAATCTTACTTATATAATCATTAATTAATTACAAATAAATTAATTAATCTTTCTCTAATTATCCACTTTAATTAATCACCTTGATTAATTATACTTTAATTACCTTTAAGTAATTATCTTTAATTAATTTCACAAATTAATTATCCTTAATCAAATACAGTAATTAACCTTTAATTACTTCATAAATTAATTAATTAAAATCAATTACTTTAATCCTTAATTAATTACAATTAATTAGTTGTCATTTGATTAATTAATCTTAATTAATCAATTCTTAATCACATCATTAATTATAAACTAATGATCCCTAATTATACCTTTAATTATTTATTAATTACATTAAATAATTAACCTTTAATTAAACCATAATTTATTAATCACCTTTGATTAAACTTAACCAGTAATTAACTCTAATTAATTATCTTCCTTAATTAATTACTTTTAATTAATTACCTTAACAAATAATTAATTACCTTATTAATTATCCTTAATCCTTTAATTAAATAAATTATTTAATTAATAATACTAGGTAATTAGCCTTAATCACTTCTTATTTAATTACTTTCATAAAATAATTATCCTCTAATTACTTTATTAAATATTTTATCTTTACTAAATTACATCCAGTAATTATTTCTTAATTACTTCATCAAGTAATTACTTAATTAATTTATAAATGATTTTCTTAATTAATCACAAATTAATTTAACTTAATTATTTTAATTAAATGATTCTTAACTTACCATATTAGAGGTTCTTAATTAAGAGACTATTATCTTAATTAAATCAATTATTTACTAATAACACTTGATAATTAAAATAATTTAATTATCTAAATTCCTTTTTAATTTAACTATCTTTAATTAAATCAACATTCTAAATACTTAAGAAAATTCTTATTTTAATCGATTACTAAATCTTAACCATTAAACCTTTCTTAAATTAAAATATAAGATTTAGCGATCAATCAATAATCAACACATTTAAATTAAACCTTTAAATATTTAAACTTTTTCCAAAGTCATCAAATAAAATTTAATACAAAACTTATTATTAAAATTCACTTATTTTATTTTAAAAACTTTTACATTTCAAAAATACAAGAACTTTGTTTAAACATTAACTTAAAACGAATTAATTTTATAAACAAGACTTGTTTACTTGAATTAAGAACTTCGAAAACATTTCAAAACAATTTCTTTTGTTTTCAAACATTTCTTTAAAAATACCAAAGTCTGCTTCAAAACCACACCCGAGTAAAACACTTAAAAACTCGAAGTAGCCCTCGAGACCAAACCACATTACCACTCGCTTCGAGTAAAACATCAGAACCCCCCGAGACAAACCCGAGCCAGAAACCTTCTTCCCCAATTCAAAACTCCAGATGCACACGAACAAACTCGTGCACGTGCACGCCACGTCTGAACGACGATGAACTCTAATCAGTCCTCCGGCAAGTCACCTTTGGTCATGGCAACACTATCGACCACCCCAAACTTCTCCATTCGATCGAGATTCAACTTCGACTATATCGAACCCATCAGCTCGAAAACGCCATCACCAAAGACCACCCTCCACGGCGACCCCAACCTCGAGAAACCCCGACACTTTAGCCGTAGCTCCCTCTCGACCTCCAGAATCTACGAAAACAAGAGCGATCACTTCCGGTTGCGCCTGGACGTCGCGACTACCTCAACAGTTCAACCCATTTAAAAACAGCCTAAAACCCTACTTCGATCAAATTCGAAGAATTTATTCATCAGAAAAATTCTTATGCATTTTTCCTATGATCTCCCCCTTCCCTTCCACCTTCGAGTTCAACCACGGCACCCAGATCATCTTCGTTCGCCGCCGATTGACCAAAATGCCCAAAAACATAAATTTCAAAATTCTCTTTAATTACCAATCTAAAAATCTTGATATACATACCAAAAATCTTCATTTTCCATTTCGAAACAGATTGTATAATCAAAACTCGAAATTTAATCATTCGATTTTATGACTAAATGTTAATCAACATTATGATATCTTAATTTAAAAATAACTGTTTAATATAAATGCTTGAGATTATTTTTAAATTTTGAATCTAGTTGATACTAACATTTTTCATTTATACATCAGATCCTAAAAGAGACTATGGAAAGAGGAATTTAAATTTGTTCTATTTTTATTTTAAACCTGTTAACATATAACAGAGAACTGAGTATATACCAGACATGCAAGCAATTTTACATACACATACATATATATATTCAGACAATATTTCATTCATATCACCATCTTACTTTAGAAATTAATCACAAGATCAAGTTATATAATAGATCCAGGTCTTAAAATGAAAGTTTTGCTCATCAGGTAATATTGAACAGAGAACAGTATATATAAAATCAAACATCTCACCTACATACCTATGAAAATCCAGATAAATTCTAACAGAAGAATTCAATATAATCCAATATCATCACATGCAATTTAGTTAAACCAGATTAATCTGTTTTTAAAAATAGAATTTACTCACCTGTAATTTAAAACAGAAAACAGATTTTGTTTCCAGGCTTTCCAGTTTTGAACTTCTTTTGTTTTTGCTTGTTGAATGATAAACTTGCAATTTGATTTCCTTATTCTGGACTTCAATTTGTTTGAAGATTTTAAACTGATGTTGAGTTTTGATCTCCTGTTTCTTTGATTTCCAGTTTGCATTTGAATTTCCAGTTTTATTTCCAGATTTACATCTTCTTTGAATTTGGTTTCCAGGTTTCTATTTTGATTTCAGGTTTCATTCTTCTTTGAATTTTTAGATTCGAATTATTTTAGTGGAGAAAGAAATGAAGATAATCTTAACTGAAAAATGAAAACAAATTTTTTCTTCTTACATAAATTTTTACAACTTGGAGAAAAGAAAATAAAATAGATAAAGCCACTTGTCCTTTTAATTAGCTTACACATAGGTTTGCAAATTACAAATGTCACTAAACTACTCTAATATGCCAACAAATGTTATCCTTGTTTTTAATACATTTATTTAAGTCATTTATATGCTTTTATGAAATATTTATAAGTATAAAAATGTATTTATCTTTTTAAAATTTAAGCTTTAAGATCTTATATACATATACAAATGTGAAAACTATTATTTAAAATAATCTTAGCTTTAATCAAATATATATAACATATTTATAAATGCTTGAGAAATTGAGCTTAACTATATATATATTTTTACAAACCATTTTGAATTTTAAAAAAAAAAGAATGTTAAAAACAATTGAATTTTAAAAGAGAAAAGATTATTAAAACAAATAAAACTTCTTAATTTAATCCTTATTTAAGCTTAAGCTTACATATATATTTTAAGAAATTATTCTTGTTATTTAAATCATAAATATCATTTTCAAAAGTATTAAGTTAAATTACAAATTTCCAAATTACAAATTATATATATATATTAAAGTTTGAAAAATACTTCATTAAATTCAAATTCAATATTCTTTCCATCTCAATATATACAAATGTATATATTCTAAATGGAAAATACTTTTAACATTAGCTTGATAATTATCATATTGAATTTAATACATAACTTCAAATAACAATATATATATTCATATATATTATAATTTGAAAACACAGTTTTATTAAATTAAAAGATTCCCTATTCAATATATATATATATCAATATATATATACATTATAAATATAAACACTTATATTAGTTTTAGAAAGATAAATCTTCCCAATTTAAAATGGTTAGAAAAGATATTTAATAAATATTTCCAATATTAAAATGTTATTAGTTTTTCAAAAGAAATAAACTTGCCAATTTAAAATATTATTAACCTTTTAAAATGAATAAACTCATCAATTTATAAAATAAATCAACAAATCAATTTAATTATTAATAAAGATTATTAAATTGATATTGCTAAAATTCCGGGATATCACACAAGTACAAGCTGAACAGAGCAACATAACTGAAGTAGATAGAACAAGACTAGCAGATAATTTCCAGCGATTCAAATCTCTAGAAGGTGGAAATCCAAATCTGTGAATAACTCAGGCTGACCCGAGCGTAAAGCAAAACACAAAACACTCGAGTCAGGACAATATATACTTATATAATGTAAACCAACTCAAGTGAACTGTAATAAAGGTACAAGTAACTTAGAAGATGCTTGGGACCGCCCATCCTCTAAGGATCCGTTAAAATATCTACTATGTAGTAATATTCGCTATTATAATAGTGTCTAAATAAGTAAAGTATAATCATATCGGAAAATAGCGTTAAGGGGATGGAGAACCTTAACGCGGTCGGATCTTAAAATCATAACCGTAGTAAAGCTCGATATGGTAGGTGACACGGCACAACTAGGCAATGCCAGGGTAGATATACCAATTACGCACACGGACTGATGGATACGCATAGCAGCCACTACCGTTCCACCTCGAACAACATTCCCAAATCGGAGGATGGCCATCTAGTCAAATCACAAGTAAGAGTATAATATCAAAGAAATGTGTCCGAGAAGAGGTGCTACCTCACTGGTCCGAGATCGCTCCTGTTTTAGCCACCTTATGCCAACTCACGGGAGTTGGGTCCACGTAACATACCTTAAGAACGTCGCCACCATCCTACTTCATTCTGGAATCTCCACCGCGTACACGGTTGTCAAAGTGGTTTTCGGTATCGACAGAGAGTATGTCCATATCCGATCCCGGTCTCTTTGCCAACCAATCGTTATTATAACCCGTGGTTATAACTTTTAAAAATAGTTTATGTTTCAAATCAAAATACATCCTTTAAACCATTTCAAAATCATATCATTTATTTCAAACTAATACATACTTTCAAACCCAAACATATCTATTCAAAACCAATTCAAAAATATATCATTTCCATTTCAAAACCAATTCAATAATATATCATTTCAATAAAACCCAAATTTCAAAATCACTGAATACTTCCTTTAATTTATTAAACTTGAAATCTTCCTTTAAATTATCATAGCAATTTGGTAATGTAACCTTAAGTAATCATAGCATTTTTGGAATGTAATACTTTCCAATTTAACATTTTATATAATCAAAGTATTTATATACTTACAAATTTTTAACATGGTCATTTTATCATAGCCTTATAGTTAAATAAACTTTGTTACTGTAATATCCAATTTAATGCTGAAATTCTTATGTTAAGTTAAGAGTACCTTATTAACTTACATTATCATTACAATAAAGAAACTTTATTATTTTAGTCATTAAAATATGTCATTTACATTAAATAAAACTTACATATTAAATGTACTTTTTAACTTACATTTCTATTACAGTAAAGAGCATTTATCATTTAATCAATATTACACTAATTAAACTTACATTATCGAATGTACGTTTTAATTTACGTTTTATTACAAAAGGGGCATTTATTATTTTAAATCAATATTACACAAATTAAGACTTACATGTTTCTTTCATTAATTAAGACTTTACATGTTTCTTTCAGTAGGTAAAACTTTACATATTTCTTTCATTAATTAGAACTTTACACGTTTCTTTCATAAATTAAACTTTACATATTTCTTTCATTAATTAAAACTTTACACGTTTCTTTCATAAATTAAACTTTACATATTTCTTTCATTAATTAGAACTTTACACGTTTCTTTCACAATAAATTTCTTATAATTAAATCCAATTTTCAACAATTTACTTAATAAGTTTAAGTGTAAAAGTTCCAATTCTTCACATTTCAACAAATAGACTTAACACTTCAAATTTAAATTACCATTTCACAATTTAACAAAATTTCCAATTTTATTTAATTAACTTAAACCTTTAATTAAAACCAAATTTCACATTTCCTAGTCAAGTTATATTTTAAAAGATCACTTTTAAACATTCATTTATTTAACCACTTAAATTCATAGAAAAATTAATAATACTTTAATAAATCACTTAAATTCAAATTTAATCAAATTATCATATTTACCATTTCCAAATAAAATTTAATATCCATTTTATTTATATAACTTAAATATCATTTTTAACCAAAATTCCAAATTTCCAACTTAAGTTATATTTCAAAAATCCAGTTAAACCATTCATTAATTACATTTTTAACACATAGAAAAAAAATCATAATTTCTTTATTTTAAAACATTTCAAAATCTATTTAAATCAAATTTCGTAAATTTATAATCTTTAAAATACTTAAAAATATCCAAAACACTTTATAAAATAACCATGGGCCTGTATATAATTTTCTAACCTAGGTCAAGTGATACAGATATGTATCATTTCAATCCGCAGTAAAAAAAGAAAAATCCGGGTTCTATCATTTCAAACCCGCAATCCCAAGTTAAAATAAATTAAATAAAAATCGTTTAGGCCTATCATTTCAGCCCATAACGATTTTTCCCTATTCTAAAGTCCGTTCGGGTATGTATCATTTCAACCCATAGTGATTCTAGTCTACAGGGAACTTGCAATGGTGATAACAGATATAAATAACAGAATAACATTAAATAACAGTAACATATGATATAACAGGTGTAATAACAGGTGTGAACATCATATGATAATAATATAAGCATATATAACATGATAATATATTTCTACAGATTCGCAGGGTGTCAATTTACTAGTTATATAGGTACATATTGTCTGGTGAGAATAACTCACTTGTTTAAGATGGAGATGACGACCAAACACATAACACAGAATCTTTGAAGGCACGACAACATGAATATGATTTGAGAGTGGAGAGCCAAATATAATTGCCTTGTATACATATAAACAAAACAAGACAATGTATACATAAATATTCAACACAAACAATATTGAAACAATTTTAAATAAGGAGCAACAAAGAAATAGATGACTTGACCTTGCCTCAACCATTCAAGTGCTTGGCCATGACATCATTTGGCTCAGCTATGATCAGGTCTAGACCTGAAATAGTCATCCAATGGTCAGCAAAAAGAAGGCAAAACAATGGAATGATGATGGTAGGAGTTACACATGAAGAAGACAAAGAGTCAAGGCCAAAAGGAGTGGTTTTGGTGCACACTAGGCTCGGTCTAGTCATTGTTTGGGCTTGGCCATGCTTGCTCCAGATCTGGACAGAGGTAAGGGGTGATGGTAAGTGGTCAAAACAATGTGGTGGTGGCGGCTATGGTGGTGGCCAAGGTGGTGGATGAAGGTGGTGAAGCGATATAGGTCAGCTAGTGTTGTTTTTAAGGGGTTTCAACATTTGTTTGTGGTGTTTTCATCATCTAAAGGCCATGGCCTGATCTGGTCAGAGGGGATGTGAGGTGGTTGAAGCCAAGAATGATGAGGAGGAAGGTGGTGGAGGCTATGGTGGAGATGGTGGAAAGTTTGGCCAAGCAATTGTGGATGAAATCAAGGCAAAACAAAGTAAAAATGAAGAAGGAAGAGAAGAAAAAGAAGAGGCCATTACCAAATGTTTTCAGAGGTGTTTTGGCCGAAAATTTGATGAAATGAGAAGTGTATTCAGTTGAAAAACAAAATAAAACATATGGCTATCAATAAAGAAGGAACGGTCAAAATGTGAAAGGTCTAGCAAATGAAAAGTCATCGGTTTAAAGCCTTTATGTCTCTTCAAATTTCCTTCTTATATATTTTGTAATTTATAATTACATGTAAAACTGATAAATAAAGATAACAACTCAGAAATGAAAAAAATAAATATAAAATAAATAATTAAATTTTGATTAAATAGAATTTAAATTAAGAAAATGGCTTAAAAATGCAAACTAGCCTTTAAAAATTAGAAATAACTTCTATAACTTTGGAAAAATTATATTTTGATTTAAATACATGTAAAATGAATAAAATAAATTAAAACACAGCAAATAAAAGTGAATGTATAAAATAAATAAATAAATTTTAATTTAAATATAGTTTAGATGAAGAAAATAGCAGAAAAATAGAAACAGCTTTTAAAAATAGGAAATCATCATAGTACATTTTGGAAAATTCGATTATTATTTTTTAAAAATATTTAGAGATTAAAATATACATAAATTAACATATTGATACATATAAAAAATATAAGAAAGAAATTATGATTTATAAAATTTAAAATAGGCAAACTTGCACAATAAAACAAATTATACTAAAATTTGAAATGTGCATAACTTTTACATTTTAACTCCGTTTTCAACGAAACGAAAAGCAGTATTCATGTTATTAAATCTATTTTCATAATAAAAGAAAAAATTTATAATTTCAAACTATTTAAAATTTAAACTTAAAAGTCAAAGTTTGACTATTGACCAAAATTCACATTTTCAGGAAATATTAAATTTAGTCATATTTAGAATTCTAATCCACATCAAAGTCAAAGTTTATATTTAAAATAACAAAATTTATTCTTTTTCATAAATAAAGCCTTTAAATCTGGAAATCAATTTAAAAATAATTGTAAAATACAGGGTTGTTACAGGAATCCAGTTGGATCCCTCCAACCTGTCACCTACAACAAATATACATATGAGAAAATATGTACAATATCCGCTTCGAGGCAGACGCGCATACAAAGGGTCATCCGCTCATACACAGGAACGCATAGGGTCTCATTCGCTAACATATGCAGGAATATATCCAAACCAATCAATATATATATAATATCATATATCACCCAAACAATCATCAATCATCATAAATAATTTTATTCTCACTTATATAATAATATAAGCGAGTCAGAAAGAGTGAGTCGTACTCACTTTGATTGCAGTCGTTGCGATAGCGGTTTATTTCGACTAAAATTAAACGAGCGTTTAATTTTAACCAAAATTTTCACTAGCTCATATAAATCTCAATCCAACTCCATAATGTAGTGCGAGTCAATACGAACCCAATGCAATTTGTTTCGTCCAATTTTGACTTCTTATGAAGAAGATATACAATATAAAAGATTACACGAATATTTATAAACTAATTTACAATTTCTTTCTTCTTCTTTTTTATTACCCTAGCAAAACCCTGGCCGTTGCTTTCATGAAATCTGGGCCGCATTTCATTGTCTTCATCATCGTTCATAGGCAAAGACGCACGCGAGCAAACCCATATACGCGCACAAAATCATGATGGTCGCTCCTTCCACGTTCGTCGAGACGTCGATCAACGACCTCAAGACGACGCGCCTACGCGAGCTCCTCCTCTGGCCAGAGCATGCAACCCCCAGCCTCGTCCTTGCTTCGAAAAACGTGCCAAAATGCATGACCTTTGCATCGAGGTCCACACCGATCCTGATCTGCTCCAAATTCGATCGCAGCCGTTCATATTGAAGATCGTGTTGAGCTCTACAATTCTCGTTTAGGAAGTTTTTGGTAATATGGGATGGATCGAGAGAAAACCGAGGAGGAAGGAGGAGTGTTTTTGGCCGTTAATTTGATGGTGGCGGCTACGTCTGTTTGCCCTAGTTGATTAGGGTTTTGTTAATTTAGTGCTCTATTTTTAAGCAATCTTAAAACACTATTCACACTTGAAAATTCCAAACTCCAATCAAGACGTGACGCCTGGCGTTTATAATGTTTTACCCCTATTCCAAACACAATGGAATATATATCGGAGGCCAATTCCATCGTATTTGGGAGATAGGTTTTCGAATCGGATTATTTTAATTAAAATTACTAAAATAAATTTCTATGCGTTTCAACTTCGCACGAGCAAACCGTAAGTCCGATTGACATGAAATTTGAAATCCTATAATAATTCACTATTACGGATCCAATGAAACTAGTTTCGTCGAAATCTGAGACAGTGTCAAAAATGACTATTTTTACGCGTTAATTAAATATTAAAATTTCCAATTTCTGTAATTTAACTTTTAATTCAATATTAAAAGTTTACTATCTCTATTATAATTCAAACAAAATCTAAAACGATGTTAGAAATTATTTTTATTCATATTTGATTCAATATTCAATTATTTACACAATTCAAATATAAAATAAAATAATTTAATTATCCAAATAAATCACTATATTCGAAATATAAGTTATTCAACTTATAAAAATTCACTTTTCAATATTTAAATTCAATTAAATAATCTAAATTTAAACGACCAAAAATCTGGGTCGTTACATTCTTCCCCCCTTAAAAGAATTTCGTCCCCGAAATTACTAAGTAAGAAAAGATGATACAACTCTATTAACTTTCAAAACAATTTAGTTGAAATAAATTATCAATTCTTTTAAGTGTTTAATATTCCCAAAATCAATTAGTTATAACTGTTTTTAAAACTTTTCTATGTTCCAATTCATTCATAGTTATTAACTAATACCATTTCCATAAATCAACTATTATCATTTCAATTTATAACTTTAAATCAAAAATTTAGTTATCAAACATTTACCAAAATTCTCAAAAAAAATTCTAACGTCTTAAATTTCAGAAAAATTCGCCAGAGTCTTCTTTACGCGGTTTGATACGAAAAAAATCACAATATATATAATATTACAAATATACATCTCATCTTCGACGATGAGGCATCCCGTAGGGAAAAAGTGTAAAAGTACGATATGTAATCCGAGATATGCACCTTATATATTATTGGTGAGCATATACGACTAAATTAGCACGAAAGCGAGCACCAAATGCGAAGCAAACGCCGTCCGCACCTACTAAATACTCAATAACCAAATGAGAACACATATATGGAAAGTAATATCAACATATATAACATATACTATACAACTATCATATGGAAATGAAACATATGCAACATAAGAAATCATCAAACAACTAACAACCATCCAACAAATTTACAACCAAATTGATTCATAACCAAATCAATATTCATTCCAAATTTTATTAATATTCACTTGATTTGGTTTTCAATTTATTCACATTCATTAATCACAATATTATATTCAATTTAGATTGGATTCAATTTAGCTACCTTCACTTTAGATTCAATTCATATTTACTTAGTTTACATTCAACTAATTTACATCCAATCCAATTCAAATTTATTAACATTCATTTGTTATTTACATTCAACTTCATTTACATTTACATCCATCACTTAGTATATTTCTTATAATACTAATAACGCTTATGATTTATTTCATAAATCACTTACTTAAGTTCAATTTACATTAATTCTTCACTTAAGTTAACTTCCTTTACAACATTCATTTTGTTTAACTTAACTTCCAACTTATAATTCAAATTTAGATTTACGTTCTTAACATTCTTATTCAACCAATTCAAAATTTGTTTTCAACTTAACATCTCTCAAATCTATAAGTTATAAACTTATTTACTTAAGTTTTCATGAATATATACTTAAGTTTATTTACCTTCTACAAATTAAATTCATGGTTATATAATCACTTTACAATCTTAAGTGTATATTCATTTCAATAACTTATCTAATTCTGTTTTAAATTCAATTAGATTTATTTAACTTTTCTTAAGTTAAACTTCAATTCATATAATTCATTTTACTAATTCAATACTTTTAACTTCACTTAAGTTAAAATTTTAATTTCATATCTCAAATTAAATTTTCTTTATACTAATTCCAATTATAAGTTCAAAACAAATTTTTCTTACAAATCAAACCATACTTGGATTTTAAATTCAAATTTGTTTATCACAACAAAACTTAAATTTTCAATTTACTAAGGGTAGCAAAACAATCACACAGAAACTCGAAAATGATACTGATGATGAGGCCGTCATCATCCTTATTATTTCCCAGCAACGATAGTGAATTCAGTGCTTTATATTCTTTTAAAATCCATTTATTTATAAATCACATTTATAAATTTATACTTATATAATTTCACTATTTTACTTCACTTATATAAGATTCTTTCCATTTTTTTTATTGTTGTTTAGATTATAATAATAACAACTTTTATTATTTAAACACAACAAATAACAAATAATAATAACTCAATTAATTTATATACCACTATATAAAATATAATCAAGGTAAAATTATTTCATTTACCAAATTTTGAAAACAATATTGCGTCCAATCTCTATGTTCAAGTGTTTAGAGATCCCTATCGATAACGTTAGCTAGACGCAACGATCATAACCCATAAGCCACTCAACAGCTCAATCAATACAATATAAAACATTTTTATATTCACTAACAAATACATGCTCATATATATAATACACTCAAACTCAATCTAGGGTGCTACTGACCCTATCTATACTGAGTACACATCAAAGCCTAGGAATATACTAAACCTAAGCTATGATACCACGCTGTGACGACCCGCTTTGCAACCATCGACAGTGGATAAACTCCACCGTAGCTCACATGGGTACCTCACGATTTGCTTTTACGGCCAGCCTCTCAACGGCCAGCCTAACTGGCAAACCAACCCCTCGATACTCGATCTCAGGGACATGTAGGAGTAAGAGTCGTCCGTTCGCTACCTAACAAGAAGTGAGAACCCACTATCATGTAGAACATCACTAAGAAAATCTGATCACGGTCCCTTCGCACCAACAACGCAAAAGCATTTCTTAACTTCACACAGAAACTAATTCTCATAGACTTATAACGTCTCCAACTTTCAACTTGCTATCCTTCGGCCAAGAAGGAAGCTCAGTAGATTGGAGTAATCACTCCACAATATACGAATCAACATTCTCAACACAAACGATAATCAAGCCTACACAGTCAGTTACGTACTAAGTGTACGACTAATTAATTTCCCCATCAAGTTGAGGAACTAAAATGGCCAATTTAGATAGTCGGTTATTTAACTATCAAAGCAAACAAACAAAATCCAGAACATATGTAATCACTGGGCCTGATTTTATTAATCGTTTATAAATCAAATCACTTTCCAATTATTCACTTCAAAATATCTTTAAAAAGATAATATTCAAAACCATTTCACTTATTGGATATTTGGAAAACATTTCCATATACTTATTTTAATAATAAGTAAATTCACAACTCATTTTATTTTCAAACAAATTAAACTCCATTTTTATAATATCACTTTCCAAAATATTCATTTTATTTAAAGGATTATTCACTGTCCAAAATCGTGAATATACTTCTCTTACCAAATTCATTGCTTCTACATATTTAATTTAAAGGATTATTCACTGTCCAAAATCGTGAATATAATTCCCTTACCAAATTCATTACTTCTACTTATTTTAACTTAAGGGATTATTCACTGTCCAAAATCGTGAATATAATTCCTTTAATAAACTTTCATGTCTAACTTGTCAAATTAAATTGATTTCACATTTATAAAACAGTGTTTACGAATTCTATTTATAATTTATAAACACTTCCATATATAAAATTACTTTTTAACAAATTTCCATTCCTATCTCATTTATAAGTCAAAATCCAATTATAAGTTAATTTACTTATAAATCTCAAATTCATTCTTTTTATAAATTCATAAATTTATAAATCTTATTGACTTATAAGATTCAACTATAACTTCATTTTAACACTTACAAAACTCATTTATAATGCTACTACCTTTTTTTATAAAATATCAATTTTATCAATCTCATATATATAAACCATTTATAATAAATTCAAAATCCCAATTTAACTTATTTTAACAATTTTATAAATCTTATAAATAAACCATTTATAATAAATTCAAAATTCTCATTTTAACTTATTTTAACAAAATAGTTAACTTCATATTTCAAAAATCATATTCTGATTATATTTCACAAAACCATAATTTTTATAACATAAAAATCTATAACTTTTATTTATTTAAAATAAATCCATTCCTTTAACAATTCAAAAATTATTAAAAACACATATGTTTTCAAAATCACTTTAAAATCGTTATTAAATTGAAATCATCATTTTAATATTTTTAAATTCCCAAAAATATGACCCAATGTTGCAAAAGCGCTAAATAAGATAATTCACATCAATCATATCAATCATGTCGTCCAAATATCATATATCACATGATAACAACATATTTAACAATATCTGTAAATAAAATCAACATTGATGAGGAATCCAGTTGGATCCCTCCAACCTGTCACTTGCAACAAATATATATATGAGAAAATATGTACAATGTCCGCTACAAGCCAGACGCGCGTACAAAGGGTCATCCGCACATACACGAGAATGTATAGGGTCTCATCCGCTAACATATGCGGGAATATATCCAAACCAATCAATATATATATAATATATCATATATCACCCAAACGATCATCAATCATCATAAATAATTTTATTCTCACTTATATAAAATTATAAGCGAGTCGGAAAGAGTGAGTTGTACTCACTTTGATTGCAGTCGTCGCGATGGCGTTTTGTTTCGATTAAAATTAAACAAATGTTTAATTTTAACCAAAATTTTCACTACCTCAAATAAATCTCAATCTAGCTCCATAATGTATTGCTTGTTAATTCGAGCCTAACGCAATTCGTTTCGTCCAATTTCCACCTCGTATGAAGAAGATATACAATTTATAAGATCAAACGAATTTTTATAAACTAATTTACAATTTCTTTTATTTTTATTTTTATTTTATTACCCTAGCAAAGTCCAAGCCGTTGCTTTCATGAAACCTGGGCCGCGTTTCATTGTCTTCATCATCGTTCATAGGCAAAGACGCACGCGAGCAAACACATATGCGCGCACAAATTCTTGATGGTCGCGCCTTCCACGTTCGTCAAGAAGTCGATCAACGACCTCCAGACGATGCGCCTTCATCATCATTGCTTCGAAAAAAGTGCCAAAACGCACGACCTTTGCATCGAGATCAACGCCGATCCTCTGCTCCAAATTCGATCGTAGCCGTTCATATTGAAGATCGTGTCGAGCTCTACAATTCTCATTTAGGAAGTTTTTGGTAATATGGGATGGATCGAGAGAAAAACAAGGAGGAAGGAGGAGCGTTTTCGGTCGATAATTTGATGGTGGCGGCTGAGTTTGTTCACCCTAGTTGATTAGGGTTTTGTGAATTTAGTCCTCTATTTATAAGCAGTCTTAAAACACTATTCACACTTGAAAATTCCGAACTCCAATCAAGGCGTCCCGTCGGGCGTTTATAATGTTTACCCCTATTCTGAACATAATGGAATATATATCGGAGGCCAATTCCATCGTATTTGGGAGAAAGGTTTTCGAATCGAATTATTTCAACTAAAATTACTTAATAAATTTCTACGCGTTTCAGCTTCGCACGAGCAAACCGTATGTCCGATTGACACGAAATTTGAAATCCTATAATAATTTACTATTACGGATCCAATGAAACTGGTTTCATCGAAATCCGAGATAGTGTCAAAAATGACTATTATTACATGTTAATTAAATATTAAAATTTCCAATTTCTGCGATTTAAATTTTAATTCAATATTAAAAGTTTATTATCTCTATTCTAATTCAAATAGAATCTAAAACAATGTTAGAAATTATTTTTATTCATATTTGATTTAATATTCAATTATTTACACAGTTCAAATATTAAATAAAACAATTTAATTATCCAAATAAATCACTATATTCGAAATATAAATTATTCAACTTATAAAAATTCACTTTGCAATATTTAAATTCAATTAAATATTCTAAATTTAAACGACCAAAAATCTGGGTTGTTACATGAAGGGTGTGCACCAATCAATCGCAATGTAAATGATGGTAATACGAAGAAGAGCGTCCGCTCGGGGTAGCTAACCCACTTGGCCGGTACGGCTCCTGTTTTAGTCATTTCAAATTAGCACAAGTGCTAGGCTAATCCATCATCGTTCTCTTTCTTCAAATCCAGCAAACGACACCAAATCCAACCACTTTATTTTGGATATCACTCCACGTATGCAGTTGTCAAAGTGGTTTCGGTATCGACAGAGAGTATGCCGCCCATATCCGACTCTGGTCTCTTTAACAACCAAACGTCGTTTTACACACCGGTTGGTACTTTTACATTTCGAAAATAGTTCGTACTTGATACCAAAATACCATATTCGCATCAAAATCAAGTCCATTTTGAAATCATCATATTTACTGAAAATATACCATTCCATTTCAAAAATCATTTTCGCCTTTATATCTTGGTTTCACTTCCAAATCGTTTCAAATTTTCAATTTGGGTTATAATTTCAATTTAACCCGATTTGTATTTAAATACATGATTTAAAATGAACATTCCACCCTTTACCAGTTTGAAATTTTTGAAAAATAGTTTGAATAGTTTAGATAATTAAAAATAGTTAAAAATAGTTTAAATGGTTATAATAGTTAAAAATAGTTTAAATGGTTAAAATAGTTTAATAGAAAATAGTTTGAGTATTAAAATGTTTTATATAGTAAAATAATTTGGAAAACCAGTATAATTTGTATATTTAAGAAGATAGATTTAAACAATTTATTTTAAACTAATTTTATTGAAAATTGCTTCAAAGTCAAACCGATCCAATTCCAACTTCTCAATTCGACTTAACTTCGGTTCGAGTTTATATTCAAATCAATTTCAATTTCGATTCCAAATTAATTCCATTTCGACCACAACTCCAATTAATTCAATTCAATTCTAATTTGAATTAATTTCAATTCAATTCTCAAATTTTTAAATCATTTCGATTTATATAAATTCAAGTTAGATTTTCAAAATATCGATTTAAGTCATTTAAATTAAATTTAACTTCAATATTCAATTTAAAATCCAATTTCAAATATAATTAAATTCCGAGCTGAATTTCGAGATATCATTTTATATCACTTTTACTTAGTAATATTCAAAATTCGAATAAAAGTTCAATCCTTTAAAAAAACAAATCAATTTATAAAATTCAATCATATTCTGAATTTAACTTCAAAATCTCAACTTCAATTATTTAACAATTTCTTTTAACCAAAATTTTATTTCAACATTTCAAATCGAATTCATGATTAATTTGATTTTTATTTCTTTTAAATCAAAACAATTTAAATAATTTCAAATAAAAGATTTTAAAATCATTTAATTTAACCAATCAGGTGTCCGTATATAATTTTCTATCCTATGGCCAAGTGATCAGTTATTTCAATTTAATTTCAGGAATGAATATATATCATTTCAATCCAAATCACAATGTCATAGGTATATATCATTTCAACCTATTTCTTAATTTATTCGAAATAATTCAATTTACAGTTTTATACACCGTAAATAATATACAGGGTGATAATAGGATATATCAGAATAAACAAACATCTAAATCATCTAAAATATCAATCAATAGCATCCATCGCAATCAATCATCCTAACAATCAAAATAATTCACAACAATTTCATAGTTATTAAAATCGGGTGTTTTACTGGCAATTAAATTCATATTTCAAATTTAACTATCAATTTTAATTTTTAACAACTAATTCGAATGACAATTAAATTTATCAAACAACGACCAATAAATCTATATCACTTCAAAATTTCAAATTTAACTAGCATAAAAATATTCTAGTACGTTGTGATTGTTATAAAACACTCACCTTGATTTTCGTTGCCGCCGAGACGTTCTAGTTTGGAACTAAAATCGAACAACGTCCGATTTTAGCCCAAATCCCGATCATCTCCAAATCTGTCCAAAACAGTTTCATTGCGAAGCTCTCGTCATCACGATCGTAATGCAAAAAGTCTCGTCCCAATCGGACCTCATATGTGAGAGTTATTAAATTTTTAGTTCGTCGATACAATATAATTAAATCAACACAATTTTATTTTAATATTTAAAACCCATTACATAACATTTAAGCCCAGCCACAACTACTTCTTCTCCCCCGAAACGCCATTTGCCTGATACGAGAAAGAACCCAACTCTTTCCATGCATGTATAATAGTGATACGGAGCTACACACGATGGAATCAAATTCTGTCTTCGCCATCGGCTTCCCCTCAACGAACTCCACATGCCTACGCTAGAAAATCAAAGTTCGAACGCCCCAAGCTAGCCGTGAGCTAATCGTGTCGAACCCTGCCGTACACATCTCGCTCCCTCCTAATTTGCAGCCGAGCTTTGCCAAAACCTACCCCTAGGTGCGTTTTCCCACGACAAATTCAAAAACGATGCTCATCTCCCTTAATACCTCCCCTATCGCACGAAATCCCCAACCCTAGCCATTTGACTTTCACTGTCGAGCTTCCCAAAAGACGTTGCACCTACCCAACGCCATACCAGATCGAAGCAAACGATAAATAATAATTTTATAGCCATTTTTATACTTTTTTATTTAGTATAAATGGAGAGATCGATTTTTGAAGTTGGTTTCTTTTTTTTTCCTCTGTGAAACTGCTGTGTTTATTAAAATGGAGGGAGGAGACCTATAAAAGAAGAAGCAAGGATGGGTAGACTACTTTTTTTGATGGAAAGATGTGAACGGCTGAAAGACAGGAATGGTCAAGTCAATATATTATTTTAAATTCAAAAATATCTCGATTTAAGAAACTTAAAATTTTAAATTCCTATCGAGGCATGCCGCTAGGCGTTTACAATGTTATACCCCTATTCCGAACGTAATGGAAAAGGTTTCGAGTCCTAATTCGATCGTATGGAGAAGATAGCTTTTTGGACCCAATTATTATATTGAATTTTAGATATTAATTTCAACGCGTTTCTATTCCGTATGACAAAATAATAAATCCAAACGCTACAAAAATTGAAATCCGATAATAATACACTATTACAGATCCAATGGAACTGGTTTCTTCGAAATCCTAGACTGTGCCCTGGAAGGCTATTTTAACGTCTCGATTATAATAAAAAATTTCCAATTTCTAATTATTCACTTTTAAATCCAATTTTAAACGTTAACAATCTTCATTGTTGTTTAAATAAAATTTACATCAACTTTCGATGTCATTTTCAATCTTATTAAATTCAAAATTCAATTATTCAAATAATTTCCAATATTAAATTTAAACAATTTAATTGTTCAATATTCAACAAATTTCAATATTAGATTTTTAAATGAATTTTAGTTATCAATCAATTACTTTATTTACATCTAATGAATCCAACATTTATTATTCAATTCAACCATTGATTGTAAACACATTCAATACATCGCATTTTCTTTTAATACTTGTTATTACTTAAATCTTCGAACTTAGTTTATTTCAAAATTTTATTCAAGTTCATATCCAATACTTACATTCAAAATCATTAAATTTTTATTTTAACCATTTCTATTTAATAATTACATTAAATTTAATAATTTATAATAACTAAAATTACAGGTCGTTGCAATCTCCTCGACTCAAATATTTTCGTCCCCGAAAAGGCGTTAAGTAAAGAATTTGACATTTGATATGCTTTATTTAAAATAATCAACTTATAAATAATAAGATCTCATTTAAAACCATTACTACGTTTCTACTACGCTACTCCGACCGGCTTAAGGAATCACAACTTAGTTATAAAAACAAGTTATAAAAATTTTAAAACTTCAAAAAATTTCTAACACTCGGATATACTGAAAATTTCGGCGAGTCTCCTTTGCGCGGCTCGATCGGAACAACTATAAAATGCCTCTATGGGCCCCAAACCAACAAAAGAAAACAAAAGCCAAGTGGCCCCATCATAAACCATCAAATCAAATGACAAAATAAACATGTACCTTTTTGTTGGGCAATCCAAATTTTCTTGATTTTAAATACCTACATCCTATTTATCAATGATATCCAATCATACAATTTAAAATCATGTTATATTTTGGATATTCAATTTCCAATATTATCTTTACTTAAGCCCGTACAATGTACATATATTATCCATACGCAATATCAAATCTGATCGCTCACTCGATCACACAATTTCACTTCCGAACTAGTATCGTTCACACGACTCTCTAGTGCGGACTCAGATTTGGTTCCTTGATCGGAAAATGTTATTCTTTTTGCATAGCCATATACTATGATAGAGAATTTCAGAATCCATCAAAAATCCATATCCAGGGTTCGCCGTCGAGAATGAGTGAAAAATTCTAATTCGGACCGATATAAATTATATCGAAATTTTGTGCTCAAATCTGGATCAAATCGTTATGCGAATAAAATAATATACGTATAACTTTCGTATTTATTTCAATTGATTCTTAGTTATACCAAATTCCTTTGTTTACATTCATTTTCATAATTTCCCTTAATAACAAGTTTATTTGTGAAACACTTTATTAATCATCACTTTAGTTTATAATCATTCTATAAAAGTCATATATAAGAAGTTGGACTTTATCTAAGTTTATAATTATCTCAAAAGTTACAAATTCAATTTCACAATTCCTTTTCAAATTTATATTTAATTCTATAACCCATTTACAAAGATATTATCTACTTCATTTGTCTTCTTCTTAAGTTCCACTTACTTATTCCATTTAGTCATTAATCATTTCATAATATACTTAAGTATATAACATTTACTATTACAACCAAATTTCCATTTATATACATTTTAATTACTTTTAAGTTTGTTTACTTGTATAACATACCATTACATATCCAAGTCATAATTTAAATTTAACATTTGGTAAGTCTTATTATATGCTATTAGAATGCAATTTGGTACTATACAAATTAATTTGATTCATTTTACTTAATTAGAATGTTCAATATTTTAGCTTGTTTAATTTTTCTTTACTTTCAATTTAAGAGTTGAACACTTCAACCCCAAAGTTTCTTAAAACATTTAGCTTAGATTTCTTAATCCTATTATTCTATAAGTTCTGGTTATTTAGAAATTTCATTTCATTCAATTAATTTGAAGATTATTAATTAACAGAACGTAAAATTTTAAACACCGGGTACATTTCAAATCATTTGAAATAAGTATATATACTTAACTCTTTTATATATCAAATCATACTTTTGGAGTTTAAACCAAAATCTGTTAGTCAAAACAGTTTCATAGCAAAGCTTCTCAGAAGTCTCCCCCACTTTGAGACTTGAAAATGAACGTCGATGATCCTGCACAGTCATCACCGAAATTATTTTCCAGCGACAGAAGTGGGGAGTACTGAATTCATTCCTTTTAAAATTTATTTGAAAATAATTTGTATTTGTATATACTTTTAAATAATACTAATATTATTTTCCAAACCTTGAAAACCATTTTCAGAAACACCAAAATTTAAAATTTTCAAATTCTCAACTTTATATTCATTTTACTTGCAATTTATAATTTATAAATCACATTTATAAAATTTCATTTTCTTATAATCATATAATAGCTAATAGTTTAGGAATATTGACTAATCAAACAATAAACGATAATGATCAATATTATCATTTCTAACAATCAATTCACACTATATATACCCTAATAATTTCTGAAAAATTATTTCTTTAAAAATATAATCAGGGTAAAATTATTTCATTTACCCTATTTCAAAACAATACCGTGTCGGTTTACCTTGTTTCAGAGTTTAGAAACCCTTATCGATATGGTTGTACTTCCCGTACCGACCAGAATCCATAAACACTCAACCGATAAGCCAACACAATATAAAACATTTCATATTCACTAATAAATACGCGCTCATATTTATTAATACACTCAAACTCATTCTAGGGTACTAGTGACCTTATCTCTAATGAGTCACCCCACAAAGCTAAGGTTATCGCTAAACCAAAGCTCTGATACCAACTGTAATAACCCACATTTCGAAAGGTTTAAATTGACAATAATCCACACATGTCTAGTCCAAACAATCCGGAACATAGAAAATCATTGGGGCTTAATAAGAAAAATAAGAATAGAAGAAGAAAACAAACACAGAATCTCGCAGCGGAACGATAAAATATAATAATCAAATAAACAGTTCATGAAGCTGTTTATATTATACATTTGATTATAATCTATACGACATTTATCAGAGTTATATATATACATCAGGGATAAATAAATAATGCAGCAGACAACATGATGCATGGATAATAATAGTAGTAGTATACCAAATCTTCGTGTTCGTCCTCTAGAATAAATCTTCAATAAGCTGAAAACTCAGGACTGACCCGAGCGTAAGGCAAAACACTCGAGTCAGGACTATAACATTCTTATGTGAGTCAAATCGATATCAATATAACATGAGTGCCATGGCGTCGGAGATGCTTATGGGTTTTCACATCTCCTGTTCAGTGTATAACGTGCGTGCAATAACTCAAGAGATGTTACGGGATTTTCCATCTCTTAAGGATCCGTCAAAATAATTATATGTAGTAGAATGCGCTACATATATAATGTCTAATCAATAAAATAAATATTTTTCTTAGCGTTAAGGCTTTACATTGATCCCCTTAACGTGTTTTAAAGCATTGTCGTACAGTTTGCATATAAAACACTAGTTAAACGGTCGGTGGATAGGGATGCGCCGTGATACGACAACACTAAACCAAAATCGTATGGGTCTCGTTTAAGGATAAAAGTATGACAAGGCAAGTTAGGAAATGACCAAGGTAGGATACTACCAGTTTACCCTTCCCGGCTGGTGGTAACGCATTATAGCTATGATCGCCCACCGCGTCCTACACTCCCATAATCCGGAGGGTGCGCACCAATCAACCACAATGTAAATGATGATAATACGAAGAAGTGTGTCCGCTCGGGGTAGCTATCCCACTTGGCCGATACGGCTCCTGTTTTAGTCATTTCAAATTGTCACAAATGCCAGGCTAATCCATCATCGTTCTCTTTCTTCAAATCCAGCAAATGACGCAAAATCCAACTACTTCGTTCTAGATCATCACTTTACGTACACAGTTGTCAAAGTGGTTCCGGTATCGATAGAGAGTATGACCATATCCGGCTCCGGTCTCTTTAACAACCAAACGTCATTTTACACACCGGTTGGTACTTTTACATTTTGAAAATAGTTCGTACTTGATATCAAAATATAGTATTCACTTCAAAATCAAATCCATTTTGAAATCATCATATTAACTCAAATATACCATTCCATTTCAAAAATCATTTTTGCCTTAATATCTCGGTTTCACTTCCAAATCGTTTCAAATTTTCAATTTGGGTTATAACTTCAATTTAACCCAATTCATATTTAAATACATGATTTAAAATGAACATTCCACACTTTACCAGTTTAAAATTTTTGAAAAATAGTTTGAATAGTTTAGATAATTAAAAATAGTTAAAAAATAGTTTAAATGGTTAAAATTGTTTAATAGACAATAGTTTGAATATCAAAATGGTTTATATAGTAGAATAATTTGGAAAACCAATATAATTTGTATATTTAAGAAGATAGACTTAAACAATTTATTTTAAAATAATTTTATTGAAAATAGCTTCAAAGTCAAACCGATCCAATTCCAACTTCTCAATTCGACTTAACTTCGATTCCAGTTTATATTCAAATCAATTTCGATTCAAAATTAATTCAATTCAATTCCAATTTGAATTAATTTCAATTCTATTCTCAATTTTTTAAATCATTTCGATTTATATAAATTTGAGTTCGATTTTCAAAGTATCGATTTAAGTCACTTAAATTAAATTTAACTTCAATATTCAATTTAAAATCCAAATTTCAAATATAATTAAATTCCGAGCTCAATTTCAAAATATCATTTTATATCAGTTTTACTTGGTAATATTCAAAATTCGAATAAAAGTTCAATCATTTAAAAAGACAAATCAATTTATGAAATTCAACCATATTTCGATTTTAACTTCAAAATCTCAACTTCAATTATTTAACAATTTCTTTTAACCAAAATTTTATTTCAACATTTCAAACTCGAATTCGTGATTAATTTGATTTCTATAAATTTGATTTTTATTTCTTTTAAATCAAAAGCATTTAAATAATTTCAGATCAAAAATTTTAAAATCATTTAATTTAACCAATCCGGTGTCCGTATATAATTTTCTATCTTATGGCCAAGTGATCAGTTATTTCAATTTAATTTCACGGATGGATATATATCATTTCAATCCAAATCACAATGTCATAGGTATATATCATTTCAACCTATTTCTTAATTTATTCGAAATAATTCAATTTACAGTTTTATACACTATAAATAATATATAGGGTGATAATAGGATATATCAGAATAAACAAACATCCAAATCATCCAAAATATCAATCAATAGCATCCATCGCAATCAATCATCTAAACAATCAAAATAATTCACAATAATTTCAGGGTTATTAAAATCGGGTGTTTTAGTGGCAATTATATTCCTATTTTAAATTAATTGTCAATTTTGATTTTTAACAGTTAATTCGAATGACAATTAAATTTATCAAACAACGACCAATAAATCTATATCACTTCAAAATTTCAGATTTAACTAGCATAAAAATATTCTAGTACATTGTGAGTGTTATAAAACACTCACCTTGATTTTCTTTGCCGTCGAGACGTTCCAGTTTGGAAGTAAAATCGAACAACATCCGATTTTAGCCCAAATCTCAATCATCTCCAAATCCATCCAAAACATTTTCATCGTGAAGCTCTCGTCATCATGATCGCAACGCAAAAGGTCTTGTCCCAATCGGACCTTGTATGTGAGAGTTATTAAATTTTTAGTTAGTCGATACAATATAATTAAATCAACACAAATTTATTTTAATATTTAAAACCCATTGCCTAACATTTAAGCCCGGCCCACAACTACTTCTTCTCCCTCGAAACGCCATTTGCCTGATACGAGGAAGAACCCAACTCTTGCTGTGCACGTATAATAGTGATACGGAGCTACACACGACGGAATAAAATTCCGTCTTCGCCATCGGCTTCCCCTCAACGCACTCCACATGCCTACGCTAGAAAATCAAAGTTCGAACGCCCCAAGCTAGCCGCAAGCTGATCGTGTTGAATCCCGCCGTACACATGTCACCCCCTCCCAATTTGCAACCGAGCTTTGCCAAAACCTACCCCTAGGTGCGTTTTCCCACGACAAAATCAAAAAAGATGCTCATCTCCCTTAATACCTCCCCTATCGCTTGAAATCCCCAACCCTAGCCATTCGAATTTCACTGTCGAGCTTCCCAAAAGACATCGTACCCACCCAATGCCATACCAGACCGAAGCAAACAATAAATAACGAAATTTAAAGCCATTTTCATATTTTTTATTTAGTATAAATGGAGAGATCGATTTTTGAAGTTGGTTTCTTTTTTTTCCTCTGTGAAACTGCCGTGTTTATTAAAAAGGAGGGAGGAGACGTATAAAAGAAGGAGCAAGGATGGGTGGACTACTTTTTTTGATGGAAAGATGTGAACGACTGAAAGACAGGAATGGTCAAGTCAATATATTAATTTAAATTCAAAAATATCTCGATTTAAGCAACTTAAAATTTGGAATCCCTATCGAGGCGTGCCGCTAGGCGTTTATAATGTTATACCCATATTCTGAACGTAATAGAAAATGTTTCGAGTCCTAATTCGGTCATACGGAGAAGATAGCTTTTTGGACCCAATTATTATATTGAATTTTCGTTATTATTTTCAACGCATTTCTATCCCGTACGACCAAACGATAACTCCAAACGCTACAAAAATTGAAATCCTATAATAATACACTCTTACGGATCCAATGGAACTGCTTTCATCGAAATTCGAGACTGTGCCCCAGAAGGCTATTTTAACCTCTCGATTATAATATAAAATTTCTAAATATTCACTTTTAAATCCAATTTTTAATTTTAACAATCTTCATTGTTGTTTAAATAAATTTACATCAACTTTTGATATCATTTTCAATCGTATTAAATTTAGAATTCAATTATTTAAATAATTTCCAATATTAAATTTAAATAATTTAATTGTTCAATATTTGATTTTTAAATGAATTTTAGTTCTTAATCAATTACTTTCTTTACATCTAATGAATCCAACATTTATTATTCAATTCAACTATTGATTGTAAACACATTCAATACATCACATTTTCTTTCAATACTTGTTATTACTTAAATCTTCGAAATTAGTTTATTTCAAAATTTTATTCAAGTTCATATCCACTACTTACATTCAAAATCATTAAATTTTTATTTTAACCATTTCTATTTAGTAATTACATTAAATTTAATTATTTATAATAGCTAAAAATACGGATCGTTACACCTATGAGGTCTAATTAGCCATGTTAGCGTTAACTATTAAGTTCACAGCCCAAAAGTTGTCCCTGATAAAAAAAAGCCAAAATTTGAATTGGGCCTTGGACTAATTTTCAAAATTGCTTGAAATTAAAAATATAAGATTTTAAATCTAAAAGTTAAATTTAAAATACAATATACATATATTATAAATGTTATAATATATTTAAAAATTTTCAAATGTTTGAAAATTTATATGAATTGATTTTGAAATTTTAAAAAATTATTAATAAGATTAATAAAATAAATTATTTAATAAAAATATACATGCATGTATTATATATTATGATATATGTTATGATATTTTAAAATGTTTAAAATAACATAAGTATACATGTATGTATATGAATTGAATTTTGAAATAAATATAATTTTACTAAAATTGTTTAATTGTATAAATTAATTAAAAGTTAATTAATTATATAAATTAATTAAATAAATAAATAAAAGGTTAATTAATTAAATGAATACACACATATATAAGATATATATGTAATACCATAAAAGTTATAGTATGTAATAAATATTTAATATAAATGTTATATTAAAATAATATAAAATAATTAAAATGTTAATTAATTAAAATCAATTAAATATGATTTAATTAATATAATATTATACATAAAACTATTATATAAGTAGTATGAAATATATAAGTTATATAATAATAAAACTAATATAATATGAATATATAAACTAAATATGGAACATCAAAGAAACCCTTATTAGACTTAAGGACTAAGTACATACGCAATTGTACGTATAGCGTGTTTTCCGATGTGTCCGACACTTGAATCACGACAGTAATTCATTAGAATTACATTATTCTACAAGTCAATATCACTTAATATTAAATATTAAAGATTATGAATTTTTAATATAAAGTTGTCCTCTACTGTAATACCCCAAAATTTTGTGAAAAATCATTTTTGTAAAATGATTTAATTTTGAAATATTTAGATTTAAATATGGTGAAATTTCTGGAATAAATAGTGTGCAAGTATATGTGTGCACGTGCACACTGAAATGGCACAAGAAAGAACTCCAGATTTCTTGGATTTAAAACAAGAATTAAAGAGCAATACAAACATGATTTTGCAACATGGTTATTTGATTTCTAAGATTTTATGGGTCATCTTAGAAAATAAGAAAAGTAAGTTTTACTTTAGATCAGTAAACAAATTTATTTAAAACCCAGAAAAGAAAATAATATATATATATATTTGTAAACTTGTATACATATAGGTGCATATGTTTCTGAATTTAAAAGAGGAATTAAAATAAGCCTAGATAAGATATGTATACAAATATACATTTTTAAATACTGAAAAGTACATATATATATATATTAGCAAGTGAAACCATAACATTAAAATGACATGAAATGTGATACAAGTCAATATGCTTGTGTAGGCAAAAATAGCAAAGGGGATTTTCAGAAATAATTAAAATAAATAGAATAGTCACACTTTTGACATGACTAAGTGAGTGGCCATTTTCTGAAAAAGTAAAAGAAAGAAAATGCAGCCTTTAAATTGGTTAATATGGCCGGGGCAATATGAATGAAAAATGCATGATGCTAAGCCAGGACAGAAATGGAATTCTGTTTCAATAAAACCCTAGAGGAAAAATGCTTATAAATAGGCAGTTTAGCCAGTAGAATTATTTTACCCCGAGCTGCATAAAAATAAGAAAAGAAGAAGAAAATATTGAAAGGAAGGAGAAAACACTCAAACAAGAATTTTCTGGATTAATAAGAAGAAACATTTAGGTGAGTAATCTCACTGAGTTCATGGCATTAAGACCTGAGTTGAGGCAGCCACTTTTTATATTGCCATTTATGTATTTCTGGTTTTGATGTATATGATTTCATCAATGCTTTTTGGATGTTTTATTTTAAATCTGATATGATTTAATATGGATGATTTTGATGATCTTTGATTGGTTGAGACATTTGTCTTTGGATGAGTATCATACTGTTTTATTTATACTCATAAATGTTAAAGTTTAGGATCTTAAAAAATTATATAGAGAATACTCTCAACTGTTATAGATCTATGGCATGGAAACCTTATAAAAATGATTGGAGCTGCATTATACTTGGTATAAGTGCTGAGGCTTGAAAAGAAAAATGTTAAGGGTGCAATAGAAATTTTCTAAGTGCTGAGCCCTTAATCAAAAAAAAAACCCACAAGCTAAAATTATGATTGAACCAGATCTTGAATCTGAATCAATCATAAAGGCTTGCAGATCAGTATAACATGCCATGCCTCTTTTACAGTTGAAAATGTTCTTATATTTACTAAGATCAAGACATATTGACCCCATTTAGGAAATGACTGTCTGATTATTTCTGAGGGGAAATTATGCTAGAAGAAATTATGGATGTTTCCATGTTTGCAGTGACATGTTCACTTAGCATATTTGATGTTAGGATTTAAGACAATACACTAGTAAATAAACTAGGGAAGGGAAGGCCAAGATGACTGCTGGAATGCTTGTCATATTTGAAGTATGCAAGTTGGCACATGGTTTGTTTAAGCCCTGAGATCTTTGTGCAATGATGTGAATTAGTTCATTGCAATGTGTCCCAGTGATTCCTTAATAGCAGATGAGGCAGGGATTTAAATTGAATATTACAACCTGTAAATGAAGAAATAGGAATGTGGATATTTCTTAGGTTGAATGGTATGGAACCAAGATGATTCCAGTAAATGAAATTGATGCCAATAGATAATCATGTTTGCATGATTATGTATGCAAGTGAAGGAATGATAAGTGAATATATCATACCTGAATCAACTTAATTATACTATGTTAAAATATTTGATTGCAGAAATTTGCTTAAATAACAAGTTAGTACCCTTATATTCTCTATTGCTTAATATCATGAATGAATTGATGTTATTCATACCAGATCATAGATCTGACCCTTGTTTGCTCATGGCATCTGGGGTGTCTCATTTTAAAATGAGGCAGCCACTTATGTTCTTTCAGGTAACCCAGGCACTAAGTAAAAATGAAGTTATGGCTTTTATGGAGGAGTGAATGAACATGCTAGCTAGTCTCAATAAGAGTTTAAATTGATTATATCTGCATGTATTTAGGAAAAATATTATGTTTCTAAGACTTCCAGTCATGTAATGAATTCTATTATGGTTAGATGAACTAGTTGTATCATGTTAAATATATTGTTATGCACTAAGGTTTAAAATCTCAAAGGAAAAATCTGACTGGGAAACAATGAAATGATTTTAATTATTGATATGAATGTTTGGAAGAGAAATATGCACATGTAGTTGAGCTACTGTTTTGTATAATTTATATTATGTATTAGTTAACCTTGAGACATAACAGAGCACTGAGTTTTAGAACTAAAATCTGGATTTAGCAAGAAGTAAACTTAAAGGATTTTATTTTCTTTTTACTGAAATGCTTTGTAAATAAATCTGAATTCATTTCTGAATTGAATTAGGAAAAGTAAAATGTTTTTCTAAAAGCTTCAGATAGAATGAAATGAAAGGTATCTCCCTTGTTTTTGAACTAGTGTATAGCATATACAAGACTCATGAGTTAACCAGCCTCAACTAAATGAAGTATTGGTTGATCATGATAGACTGTATCTTGAAAATATAGATGCATTTCAAAGCATAGTACATTTAGCAATTGTTTCACTCAGTTTTCTGGAAACTGGGCAAAGGTAATGACATGTACATGAATACCTGTGTACATGTTGATAAATTGGGCAAAAATATAATTTTAAATTCTTAAAACAGTTGTAGGAATGGGTTTTAAAAATAGTTATGTAAAAAGAATTGTTTTGTATGTTAGGTTATAGGCAAAATCAAATATATATGCACAATTATAGGTAGGTATCATATTTCTAACCATACAGGAGAAAAATAAAAAGAAAAACCAAAAATTGTGTTTGAACCGACCAGCATAGCACTCGAACTCGTGACCTTTCATGTATAAGTTAGGCGCGTTTCCATTACGCCTAGATGTTGCTTGTGTTCACTTAGGATCCACTTACTTTTATACTGAATTTGATATTATCCAGACTTTAACATAATCATCTATATTAAAAGCTTGTTTACCACTGATTATTACTTGATCATTTCTTAATCCTAATGACAGACTAAAGTACATGTTTCTAGTGGATATTATGGCCAAAAATCTGAATACAATAATTTATCTGAATTGCTAAAAATCTAAATCAAACAGAATGTTCTTGTACAAAAAATGAAGTATACACTCTGAACTTAGATAAGAAGATCACATACATCTTCATATGTATGTGTATGTTATTAGATATACACTGATATATTTATATTGGTAAGTTATTTTGATCCTGGATATATTTTGTTTATTGGAAAAAGAAAATGACCTTGGAAAAGATATTTGCAATGAATGATATATCTATATATCATCTCTTAGCAAAAAAAAAAAATCCTTATGAAATTAGGGTGGAAATAGGAGGGTCATTTCAGTTGGTATCAGAGCACTTGGTTGCATTGATTGTTAAGTATTATAGAAATGTATAATGTCTGTTTGTTTTGGATGAAATAATTTAGATAAGAAATTAGAAATAATAGAAGCACTCATAATATACTAATACCATTTACCCAGAATTTAGTTAGCAGAACATGGTAGGAAGAGGATCTCATCACAATGCAGGAACCAGTGCACCTCAAATGCTTGATATGCAAGAATTTGTGAGGGTTTTAAGAGATGGAATTGGGCATAGGCCTGAGAACCCACATGAAGAGCTTTCAAAACTACTGAAGACTTATTCCAATTTGGGAGGCAAGAGTTTTGAAGGAACAGAGAGTGTGATGGAAATTCAAGCATGGTTGAGAACACTTGATAGGATTTTCAATGACATGTAGTTGGATGACCAAAGAAAGAGGCAAGTAGCTTCTAGACAACTGAAAGGGGTAGCTTTAAGCTGGTGGGAGGTGATCATAGCTGGAAGAAATGAAAATGAAATCACTTGGAATCAGTTCAAGGAGATGTTGGAGGCAAGATTTGTACCAGCATCAGCCAAGACCATTTTGCTTGAAGAATTTATCAAACTTAGGCAGGGAACTTTGAATGTCACTGAATACACTCAAAAGTTTGAGGGGCTATCTAATTATGGAGCAATGCTAGTGGCAGATGAAGCATCCAAGAATGATAGGTATATAAAAGGGCTGAACCCAGGACTTAGCAGAGCTATGCTACCATATGCAGATAGAACATTTGATCAAGTAATTGATCTGGCTTTGAAACTGGAACAACATGACAAAGAAAGAGAGAAATATAGGAATTTTAAGAGCAACAACAAGAAGGATAAGGGAAGATATCACCCTTATGATAAAAAGAAGGAGGAGGCAGACAACAGGAAGAGTAAAGATACTAAAGCCAATGATACTAAGAAGAAATTGGTTTGCCATCATTGTGGAAAAGAAGGACACATCAAACCAAGGTGCCCAGAGTTAAAAGGAGGAGCCTTCAAATGCTACCTATGTGGGAAAGAGGGGCATATGAAGAGGAACTGTCCTGAGAATAAACAGCAAGGGAAATTGGCAACTTTGGAAGGAAAAGGCAAATCTGCAGTGAAAATTGATGCTGAAAATCATGGCCAAGTGGAAGGTACATTACTCATTTGTGCCATACCCATACCAGTAGTATATGATACTGGAGCAACACACTCTTTGATTTCCTATGAATTAGTTAAAGTGTTAAAATTAAACTGCAAATTGGTTGAAACCCCATTGCTTGTACAAAGTCCCCTAGGGAGTTCTAGTGTTTTGAACATGAATTGTGTGGATGTGGAGTTAAACATAGGAGGAAATATTTTTATTTCCAATTTATATGTTTTAAATTACCCAAATATAGGAGTTATATTGGGGGTAGATTGGTTAAGGCAATTTAAAGCCATAATTAATTTAGACTCATCCACCATATCATTGCAAGATTCTAGAGGCCAGAGAATCACAGTTCTATGTGAAATAGCTAAGGAAGGGAAATTGTATCATTTAGTTGACTTAGAAAAAGATCTGAGTGAACTAACCATTGAAGAAATTCCCATAGTTAATGAATACTTGGATGTGTTTGGGGAAGTTAAGGGTGTTCCACACCACAGACCAGTTGAGTTCCAAATTAATCTCATTCCAGGAGCAAGTCCAATAATCAAGAAACCTTATAGAATGGGGCCAAGTGAACTGAAAGAATTGAAAAATCAGTTGGAAGAATTAGAAGGCAAGGGATTTATAAGGCCAAGCAATTCTTGCTGGGGTTCTCCAGTAGTGTTTGTAAGAAAACATGATGGTACCTTGAGAATGTGCATAGATTACAGAGAACTAAATAAAGTAACCATCAAGAATAAATACCCATTGCCTAGAATAGATGATCTCTTTGACCAACTCAGTGAAGCTAAAATATTTTCTAGGCTAGACTTAGCATCAGGATTCCATCAAATGAAGGTTGAAGACTCAAGTGTTAAGTATACTGCATTTAACACAAGATATGGCTTATATGAATTTTTGGTCATGCCATTTGGTTTGACAAATGCTCCTTCATATTTTGTTGATTTGATGAATAGAATATTTAGAGATTATCTAGACAAGTTTGTACTGATTTTTATTGATGACATTTTGATTTATTCTAAGACAGTGGAAGAGCATAAAAATCATTTGCATTTAGTTTTGTCAAGACTAAGGGAAAATGATTTAAAGGCAAAATTTTCAAAATGTGCATTTTGGAAAGAAGAAGTGCATTTCCTTGGGCATGTCATCTCTGCCAAAGGAATATCAGTAAACCCTAACAAAGTAGTGGCAATCCAAGCATGGAAAAGGCCTAGCACCATCAGTGAGATTAGATCATTTATGGGGATGGCAGGATATTATAGGAGATTCATAAAGGATTTCTCAAAAATATCATCACCACTTACCAATTTAACTAGAAAGAACCAAACCTTTGTATGGACAGAAAAATGTGAGCAAGCTTTTATCAAAATAAAAGAAGCCCTGATTGATGCACCAGTATTGAGAGTGCCAGAAGGAAATGAAAATTTGGTTGTGTACACTGATGCAAGTGGCTCTGGGTTAGGGGCTGTGTTGATGCAGCAAGACCAGGTAGTAGCCTATGCATCTAGGCAATTAAAGCCACATGAAACCAGGTATGCAACCCATGATCTTGAACTAGCAGCAGTTGTGTATGCTTTGAAACTTTGGAGACATTATTTGTTAGGTGCCAAATTCATTTTGTACACTGATCATAAGGCACTGAAATATTTATTCTCACAAAAAGATTTGAACATGAGGCAACATAGATGGGTAGAGTTCCTAGCTGCCTATGACCTAGATATACTGTATACACCAGGCAAGGCAAATAAAGTTGCAGATGCCTTGAGTAGACAACATGCCAAGGTAGCCATGTTGATGATGGAAGAGTTTAGGGATTTGTCTATACTTACTGATTTGGAAATTGAGGAAAACAGTGAGGAACAAATGATGCCTATTGAAGAAGGTAAAGGTAAAGGAAAATTAAGTATGATATCTCTGCAATCAGATTTACTTCTTAAGATTGGACAAATGCAGGAACAAGACTTAAACATGATGGAAAAGAAAATGCTCATATCAAAAGGGGAGGAAGTAATAAATTATCAAATTGATAAAAATGGTTATTTAAGGAATAAAAATAGGATATGTGTTCCAGAAAATATAGAATTGAAAGAGGAAATATTAAATGGGTACCATAGGAGTAAGTACTCCATACACCCAGGTAGCACCAAGATGTATCAAAATTTGAAAAGAAATCTTTGGTGGAAGGGGATGAAGTCAGATGTGGCCAGATATGTTGCAAGGTGCATGACTTGCCAACAAGTCAAGGCAGAGACACAAAGGCCATCAGGACTATTGCAACCCCTTAGTATACCACAGTGGAAGTGGGAGGATATATCTATGGATTTCATAGATGGTCTTCCTAAATCTAAGAAGGGAAACACAAGTATATGGGTAATAGTGGATAGGCTAACTAAGGTAGCACATTTTATCCCAGTTAAAACAGAAAGAAATGCTCCAAAATTGGCTCAAATATTCATGAAAGAGGTAGTAAGGTTGCATGGCATACCCAAAACCATTGTGAGTGATAGGGATACCATCTTCACCTCAAGATTTTGGAAAAGTTTTCAAGAGGCTATGGGGAGTGAATTGTGCTTAAGCACTGCCTACCATCCACAATCAGATGGTCAAACTGAGGTGGTGAACAAAGTCTTAGAGGATTTGTTGAGAGCATGTACACTGGACTTTGGAGGCAACTGGGAAGACCACCTCCATCTAGCTGAATTCACCTACAATAACAGTTACCAAAGCACCATAGGGATGGCACCATTTGAAGCCTTATATGGCAAGCCATGTTTATCACCTATATGCTGGGTAGAGGTTGGAGAAAGGGCTATTCTTGGACCTGAATATGTTAAAGAAACCACAGAGAAAATTGGGTTAATAAGAAAAAGAATAGCAGCAGCTCAAGATAGGCAAAAGAAATTTGCAGATAGGAAGAGAAAGCAAGTGGAATATGAAGTGGGAGACTTTGTTTTCATCAAGATTTCACCTATGAAGAAAGTCATGAGATTTGGCAAGCAAGGTAAGCTTACACCAAGGTATGTTGGACCCTATAAAATTCTGGAAAGAATTGGTTCATTGGCTTACAAATTAGAACTACCAGAGGAGATGAAAGCAATGCATAATGTTTTTCATGTGTCCCAACTTAGAAAATGGGTACATGATAAGGAAGACATTTTGGAAAAGCCTACCAAAATTCAAATAAATCCTGACTTGGTTTATGAAAAAGAACCAGTGGGGATTATAGCCAAGGAAGAAAAGAAATTAAGGAGCAAAACCTTGAAACTAGTTAAGATCCAGTGGAGTAGTGATCCTAATGACTGCACATGGGAGTTAGAGGATAAGATTAGAATGGATTATCCTAAGCTTTTTGCAAATTAAAAGGTAATTTTTTTTTTCTGGAAAAATTATTTGTTATGCATGGTTGATATGGTTGAATTTGTTTGCTTATGCATATATTTGATAAGTTTTCAGAAAAGAAAAATGATGCTTACTAAATGTTAGAAAAATTGTGAGGACACAATTCCTAAAAGGAGGGGTGAATGTAATACCCCAAAATTTTGTGAAAAATCATTTTTGTAAAATGATTTAATTTTGAAATATTTAGATTTAAATATGGTGAAATTTCTGGAATAAATAGTGTGCAAGTATATGTGTGCACGTGCACACTGAAATGGCACAAGAAAGAACTCCAGATTTCTTGGATTTAAAACAAGAATTAAAGAGCAATACAAACATGATTTTGCAACATGGTTATTTGATTTCTGAGATTTTATGGGTCATCTTAGAAAATAAGAAAAGTAAGTTTTACTTTAGATCAGTAAACAAATTTATTTAAAACCCAGAAAAGAAAATAATATATATATATATTTGTAAACTTGTATACATATAGGTGCATATGTTTCTGAATTTAAAAGAGGAATTAAAATAAGCCTAGATAAGATATGTATACAAATATACATTTTTAAATACTGAAAAGTACATATATATATATTAGCAAGTGAAACCATAACATTAAAATGACATGAAATGTGATACAAGTCAATATGCTTGTGTAGGCAAAAATAGCAAAGGGGATTTTCAGAAATAATTAAAATAAATAGAATAGTCACACTTTTGACATGACTAAGTGAGTGGCCATTTTCTGAAAAAGTAAAAGAAAGAAAATGCAGCCTTTAAATTGGTTAATATGGCCGGGGCAATATGAATGAAAAATGCATGATGCTAAGCCAGGACAGAAATGGAATTCTGTTTCAATAAAACCCTAGAGGAAAAATGCTTATAAATAGGCAGTTTAGCCAGTAGAATTATTTTACCCCGAGCTGCATAAAAATAAGAAAAGAAGAAGAAAATATTGAAAGGAAGGAGAAAACACTCAAACAAGAATTTTCTGGATTAATAAGAAGAAACATTTAGGTGAGTAATCTCACTGAGTTCATGGCATTAAGACCTGAGTTGAGGCAGCCACTTTTTATATTGCCATTTATGTATTTCTGGTTTTGATGTATATGATTTCATCAATGCTTTTTGGATGTTTTATTTTAAATCTGATATGATTTAATATGGATGATTTTGATGATCTTTGATTGGTTGAGACATTTGTCTTTGGATGAGTATCATACTGTTTTATTTATACTTATAAATGTTAAAGTTTAGGATCTTAAAAAATTATATAGAGAATACTCTCAACTGTTATAGATCTATGGCATGGAAACCTTATAAAAATGATTGGAGCTGCATTATACTTGGTATAAGTGCTGAGGCTTGAAAAGAAAAATGTTAAGGGTGCAATAGAAATTTTCTAAGTGCTGAGCCCTTAATCAAAAAAAAAAAACCCACAAGCTAAAATTATGATTGAACCAGATCTTGAATCTGAATCAATCATAAAGGCTTGCAGATCAGTATAACATGCCATGCCTCTTTTACAGTTGAAAATGTTCTTATATTTACTAAGATCAAGACATATTGACCCCATTTAGGAAATGACTGTCTGATTATTTCTGAGGGGAAATTATGCTAGAAGAAATTATGGATGTTTCCATGTTTGCAGTGACATGTTCACTTAGCATATTTGATGTTAGGATTTAAGACAATACACTAGTAAATAAACTAGGGAAGGGAAGGCCAAGATGACTGCTGGAATGCTTGTCATATTTGAAGTATGCAAGTTGGCACATGGTTTGTTTAAGCCCTGAGATCTTTGTGCAATGATGTGAATTAGTTCATTGCAATGTGTCCCAGTGATTCCTTAATAGCAGATGAGGCAGGGATTTAAATTGAATATTACAACCTGTAAATGAAGAAATAGGAATGTGGATATTTCTTAGGTTGAATGGTATGGAACCAAGATGATTCCAGTAAATGAAATTGATGCCAATAGATAATAATGTTTGCATGATTATGTATGCAAGTGAAGGAATGATAAGTGAATATATCATACCTGAATCAACTTAATTATACTATGTTAAAATATTTGATTGCAGAAATTTGCTTAAATAACAAGTTAGTACCCTTATATTCTCTATTGCTTAATATCATGAATGAATTGATGTTATTCATACCAGATCATAGATCTGACCCTTGTTTGCTCATGGCATCTGGGGTGTCTCATTTTAAAATGAGGCAGCCACTTATGTTCTTTCAGGTAACCCAGGCACTAAGTAAAAATGAAGTTATGGCTTTTATGGAGGAGTGAATGAACATGCTAGCTAGTCTCAATAAGAGTTTAAATTGATTATATCTGCATGTATTCAGGAAAAATATTATGTTTCTAAGACTTCCAGTCATGTAATGAATTCTATTATGGTTAGATGAACTAGTTGTATCATGTTAAATATATTGTTATGCACTAAGGTTTAAAATCTCAAAGGAAAAATCTGACTGGGAAACAATGAAATGATTTTAATTATTGATATGAATGTTTGGAAGAGAAATATGCACATGTAGTTGAGCTACTGTTTTGTATAATTTATATTATGTATTAGTTAACCTTGAGACATAACAGAGCACTGAGTTTTAGAACTAAAATCTGGATTTAGCAAGAAGTAAACTTAAAGGATTTTATTTTCTTTTTACTGAAATGCTTTGTAAATAAATCTGAATTCATTTCTGAATTGAATTAGGAAAAGTAAAATGTTTTTCTAAAAGCTTCAGATAGAATGAAATGAAAGGTATCTCCCTTGTTTTTGAACTAGTGTATAGCATATACAAGACTCATGAGTTAACCAGCCTCAACTAAATGAAGTATTGGTTGATCATGATAGACTGTATCTTGAAAATATAGATGCATTTCAAAGCATAGTACATTTAGCAATTGTTTCACTCAGTTTTCTGGAAACTGGGCAAAGGTAATGACATGTACATGAATACCTGTGTACATGTTGATAAATTGGGCAAAAATATAAATTTAAATTCTTAAAACAGTTGTAGGAATGGGTTTTAAAAATAGTTATGTAAAAAGAATTGTTTTGTATGTTAGGTTATAGGCAAAATCAAATATATATGCACAATTATAGGTAGGTATCAGATTTCTAACCATACAGGAGAAAAATAAAAAGAAAAACCAAAAATTGTGTTTGAACCGACCAGCATAGCACTCGAACTCGTGACCTTTCATGTATAAGTTAGGCGCGTTTCCATTACGCCTAGATGTTGCTTGTGTTCACTTAGGATCCACTTACTTTTATACTGAATTTGATATTATCCAGACTTTAACATAATCATCTATATTAAAAGCTTGTTTACCACTGATTATTACTTGATCATTTCTTAATCCTAATGACAGACTAAAGTACATGTTTCTAGTGGATATTATGGCCAAAAATCTGAATACAATAATTTATCTGAATTGCTAAAAATCTAAATCAAACAGAATGTTCTTGTACAAAAAATGAAGTATACACTCTGAACTTAGATAAGAAGATCACATACATCTTCATATGTATGTGTATGTTATTAGATATACACTGATATATTTATATTGGTAAGTTATTTTGATCCTGGATATATTTTGTTTATTGGAAAAAGAAAATGACCTTGGAAAAGATATTTGCAATGAATGATATATCTATATATCATCTCTTAGCAAAAAAAAAAAAATCCTTATGAAATTAGGGTGGAAATAGGAGGGTCATTTCATCTACCATATATATATATATATATATATATATATATATATATTAATAAATTGCTTGCATACTCCTTAGTTGTTGAGCAAACTTAAGCTAGAGATGTTATGTGTAGTATTATCAATATATTGAATAGACGAGGTTAGATAACTATATGTATTTATTGAGCAAACTCAAGGTACATACGTTATACTTAGGCCGTCGCGATATGGTAGGTATGAGTGAATAATCTCTTTCGGTTTGTTGAGTAAACTCAAGGTCGAAATGAGATTAGGACAAGGAACCATGGGCTAGGAGTTGAATGTAATACAACCGATAAGGGTTTATCCATCGTCCGTGGAGCTATGACTCTTGAGCAAACACAAGGTCGAAATTTTAAGATGGACGGGTCATATCACCCAGTCGAAAGACTTCTATGTTTTGCTTAGGGTTTGGTGAAACGTAAAAGACTAGTGGGAGCCTTAATAGAAAAATGAAATGTAACATTTAACCTTTCTAATATTGTATAAACATATGCTATATAATATTATAATAATCTACTATGATATATCTGTGCATTTAATATAATTGATAAAACATTTATCAATTAAGATATACAAATAATTTAAATCAAAGATTGACAAATAGAAATATAACATATACTTACTAATAAATGATTCTTGCATGTTAATGTTTCAATACCCATTCAAGCACCTGATATTACAACTACTAAATACATTCATAATTTTGTCGCTTATGTGTTTATTTGGTTAAGACCGTGTATTGCATTCTATGAGTTTCGAACTCTAAAAGCAATATGAGACATGGATATTTGATCCATATCGCATATAAATATTATACGGGGAACAGTCACGGTTTATAATGTACGATACTTCGATTAAGTTGGTTCATTCAAAATAAGCTAATAAACAGTACTGTGAGATCGAGTATTTAAGTTGATTGATTAAAAGGAGTGTTAAATGTAACACTATATCAAAACTACAAGAAAAATCTAAGAATTCGATTACTAAAATGTTGGTTTGATAAATTTACATTAGGTGCAAGGAAGAGATGGCAGTTCTGGTTTGTTCGCAAAAGATGATGATATAGAAGTACCATCGAATGACCAAACACAATGGTGTTTGCTACCGTGCGGTGTTTGTATCTTCATGAATGGCACCAAGAGTAATTATTCTTGGTTTACAAGTAACTGATGAACTAATCAAGGGGAAGTAGAAGATTGAATCGTATATCCATAAAAGATCGATTTAAATGCATATATATATATATAATCAAAGGTGGACGACACATTTAGTCAAAGGTGGATGACCAAGATGAGAAGCACATAAGAAATTTTTGAAGAAAACCAAGAAACTAGTAACGGTGAAAAGGCAAAACTGATTTTTGTTATCGAGGAATGGCTGTCAACTCCCTGAAATTGAAAGATGATATAAGAAAAGTCCCTCCCAAATAAGTAATGAAAATTAGGTCCCTATTTTTAGATTTTGCCTAATTTATACCGCTTTTGCCTCTGAAAAGGATGCTAAGTCGATTTTCTGGAAGAGCACAGTTTGATAAAAAATAACAAAATAGGGACCTAATTTACATGCGTTTATGAGCAGGGACTTTTTGTGCATGAGCTTTGAAAATAGGGACTTTGCTTACATACACGTCACTTCAGTTATTTTCATAATTAAGAACCTAGCATATGCATGTTTCTTTCTTTTAACAGTCATGAACATTTAAGCAAGGGAAATGATAAGCCTATCAGGTTTGTATTTGTAGAAAATTAGTGGTGTGGAGTGAAGCTAAGCCCACATCCATGGGTCTTACAAGTGGCTTTTGTAAGGCCTTAGCATTTGGTATAACATATATTTCTAAACCCAAGCCTTGTTATAAATATTCAAGTTTTGTAAGTTTATAAATGGCTCTAGGCAGGCTGTTATGAACAAAAATTATCAATTAAGGCCAAATTTACTTGATCATTTTTATATAACTATTAATACGGATATGGCAATTTGGCAGCAATAGCTTCTTTCAAGAAACGATGGATTCATCGAGAAAGGTCGTTTTGCTTTTTAAAATGTCAAAATATATCTTATTTAAGTCGATTCAAACAAGAACCATATGAGTTTACACCAACGATACTTGAATGTCATAGCCGGCCTCTGTGGACAGTCCATAAAACCCATGGGCTTGGGCAACCAACCAGGGTCGTGATAACAAAGAAAAAGAAAAAGAAAAAGAAAAATAAAGTTTATTTTAAAGGTCATATGTATTAAAAGTAATCAATAGGTATGTGTCCAACTAGTTAAGTTGGTAATAATTAAGAGGTTGGGAGTTCTATTCTTGCTATAATTATTTTTGTAGTTTGTGTTCTAACAAATATTTCAAGGGAGATATTGATTTTGTTCCTTATAAATGGTGTTACATTACTAGAGCTACAACTTAATATTGATGAAATATCCATTAAACTCATTACACATGATTCGGTTAATTACAAAGATGTATACACACATATTTTAGTTTAAAGTTATATCCATTGGAAATTTTAATTTTAAAATAATTAACTACAAAAATCACCCAAATTTTTGTTATGAAAATTTAAAGACGAAATTGAAAGTATTCAACACCTTTCCAAAAAATAAAAAATATATATAACAAAGCAAATCATCTTTAAAAATATTAGAATATACCATAAAATTACGTACTATATGTTTTCATTCTAATCAATTATCTAATAGAAAATTGAAAATCATGTTCTACAAATATCGTTACATAACTAGAAGAATGATAATTCAAAATTATATTGTTATATTTTGTTTTCAACACTGAAGTTTCAAAGGAAAATGTAAAGACTCAAATCATTTTTACTTGTTTTTAAATAATTATTTAATAAGTCTTTATTAGACCATAGTCATTTTTCTTTCAAATAATCTTTATTAATAGTTTGCTTGAAAGCGCAAACTTTTGGTCCGACCATGAACTTCCCAGAATACCCTTTACTCATATATAATTTAATTATTATCTAGAGCATTACGGCACGCGCTTCACGCTTGATGAAGGACCTGAATTGTTTTTGTATAAATTGTATTTGTTGAATATGTTTAAAAGTAAATGTTTTCCACAAATATTTAGTCATATGTTTGTGTTGAATCATACATAGTTAATTTGAATTTTTATTTCTAAGTTGCAATATTTAATTTTTTGTTAGTTTAAAATTTTATTTATATTATTAATTTATAAAAAAACAATTTGTAAAGTAGTTTATTTGTTAGATCCTATTTTTAAGTTATATGAAGACTTGATAAATATTTATAGAGGAAAATTTAAATCTGTAAAGGAAGCTTAATTGTCAAATCCTATTTTTGAGTTATACTAAATTTTGACAATATTTGTAGAGAGACATTTTTGGTATTTTACGCTGACATCAAAAGTGTATGACACTTACAACCTTTAATAAATAAATTCAAATAAGAGCAATTTTGGAAGTTCGCGGTCGGACTAAAAGTTTGCGCTTCCAAACCAACTATTAATAAAGATTATTCCACGTACAAGTACCTAAAAAGAATCGGTAAAATTCTAATCAGATGCGGTTGTTATTCCTATTATTTTTAGCCTATTAATTCTAGGATAGACTGGAACTATTCAAACTAAGTTAAAACAGTTAAATTTCTTTACAATTTCAAACTATTCATCTACGCTTAAAAATAGAATCTAACAAATAAATACCATTTAAACAAATAAACATCATTTACAAATTCGTTGTTTATTAATTAATAATATAAATAAAATTCAAACTAACAAAAAAATAAATGTTGCAACTTAAAAATAAAAGTTTAAATTAACCACACATGATTTCAACGTATAAACATAACAAAATATTTTTGCAAATCATTTTCTCTTGAACGTGTTAATCGTATATAAATTGTAGAAGCAACAAATCACACGCAAAGCACATGTCATCATCACGACCGTAATGCTCGTTAATGATAATTCTTACTCTGTTTGATATGTTAAATAGATTCAAAATTAGTAAGAATATTTTTTATACCGAATATTTAGGCGCATATTGGCCTTACCATGGTGAGCCTAATAATTTGCCATACACCTTACTATTCTGTACAAGCTTAAATTTAGGCCCGGCCTGTTTTCAGGTTATTTGTTTATGCTATGATTATCAAATCATGGCTAAATTTAAGACCATTCACTTAAACGCACAGGCAAAATGTTTTAATTGCAACACACACACAGAGTATTTGGGTATATTTAGGCCTCTATATGATAAGCAAATTTAGGCCCGACCTGTTTTCATGTTATCTGTTTATGCTATGATTATCAAATCAGGGCCTAATTTAGGACCGTTCACCTGTTTAATATAATGCCCGTTTACTTATGAAAACATCCATCGGAAGAGAAAATTTGTTAAAACAATCATCAAATATCATCTTGTTTTCTTACGATTTACTTTTCGAAAATTTAGGCATTCTCAGTTTATAAATAATATAACAGGAAATTATTGTTAAGGACAAAATTTCTCAGTATTTTATCCTCAAGGACAGACCTTCAGTATATAATATAATGTGAAATACACATATTTTTATGTTTATTATAATATAATAATGTGGAACTTATTTGCATTTTTTTTTCATAAACTAATTTACGTCTTTTATGCTAAAATATTTGGAACAACAAATTTTTTATAGATTAGGACAACCAACTCAATTGAGTCACTGCTTGAATGGATTATTGATATATTTATTGGCTCATTCTTAACCAGGCCCGGCCCAACCTAAAGGCAAGGCAACCAAGACATTTGTTTAGAGCAACACCGTCGGTGGTGACGAAGAGGGCACAAAAGGTACCGAACGCTTTAAAAAATATTTGTCTGTAAGAATAGTAGGGCGAGTAACCATGGTCGAATTATGAATATATGTTAAAATAATAATACAACAACAACGAAAAATTGAAAAGATAAAAGAAACATGCAAACCAAACTTATGTTTGAATTTTCCATACTCAGTTTGCTTATAGTTTAGAAAAATGTTTGGTCATTGTACTTCATGATAAATTATTTGCAAATGCGATGTAAAGATGCGTGATAGTTTCGTATGATTATGACAGTTGTAGAGAAGTAGTGATGTCCACCATCATTATTGATTATACTCTAATCATTTCTTGATTTGTAATTAGCATTATAATCCAAGCAACCTGAACCTGGACTAGTCATCACAATTAAATATAAGGCTTTCATTTGACTTTATTTGAAGGCTGCTACTTTATTTTTTATGATTATGCACATGCTGACATAACCTGATTTTATGTAGGTCGAATGAAAAGTATGACCTTTGTCCAACCTTATATTCGGAAGCAATGGTTTTTTTATTACCACTTAAAAATGGATTTTTCAGTTATATGTTTGATATGATTTTGTATTAAACGGGAAATTGAAGGTTGAAAACATAAGCTAAAGTTTTAGTAAAATTTACAGTTTGTTTAGATTGGCTTGAAAAACTATTCTTTTGCTTTTTGAAATCCAAAACTAAATTCAGTTTGACTTTTAAAAAAATAAAAATAAAAAAAACCTATTTAAGTTGATCTAAACAAGACCTTGGTTGAAAAGTCTAAATTAAACCAGATAATATATCTGTTCTCTTCATAACATATCAACTTTTAAATGATTTATTATATCTATTGATGAATGGATGTCGAACATACAAATAAGTTGTTTTAACTGGATTAAATGCATACTTTTAAGTCGAAATTTGACTCCATCCTGTATTTTCAGTTTTGACACCCGAAAAACCATTTTCAAAAACATAAATTACATCCTTTTTTTAGTTCTGGTAATTTTTTTTTCGGTTTTCTTTACAGATTAAATCTGAACATTTATCATATATTTTTGCGATCAAAGCAAAAGATGAGTTTGCCGTGCAAAAGTTTTAACTGCCTTTCGGGGATGCAGTTAAAATTCATTCAAAAAATATGTTTTTCAAAAGATTACCCTAATTTATCAACAATGTATATTATTAGAAATCTTACTAACACCCAAAAATATAATTTCAAACGGTACAAACATGATTGCATGATTGTTAAGCTGCATAAAAATATCACGCGTAAAAGTATGATATTATACTGTTACGATTAAAATAATTGAAAGCCTATAAAAGATAAGACTTTAAGTGTCTTTTTCAAAGACAATCAAATCAACAATAAAAATAATGTGATTCACAAAAATTAATTTAATGTATGAACAATGCATATCATTGGTATTTTTACAAAATTTAGGATGTAATGGTGTAAGTGGTTTCTAAATTCGAAGTTATCGCAGTTGAAAGATTGAGAATAAATATACTAAAATATTTAGTTAGAGAATAAAGAGGGGAGAAATCTAGTTTTGATAAATAATTGTAGTATGGACCTACTTTATATATGTGTTACTTGGAATTAGAGACTCGAAATAATTATTTAGTATTTACTTCAAATTATTGTGGAAAAATTCCCAAAATCAAATCTTACATCATTTTGGATAATTATTGTATAAATTAAAGGATGGATGGACATGATTTTTATGGGAGATATATAAAGGATTTTAGACTTTGAATATTTTCTTATCACATTATCTAAATTGAATTACTAATCCCTTAATTTAAAGAATTCAATTTTAGTGTAGGCTGAAATTTGAAATAGAAAGCGAGGAATCTAACAAGTGTAGGCTTATCAGTCTACTCTAGGATCATGGATCAACAAACCCTGATATTGGCCAAATGACGAAATAATTCTAGACTTGCTTTTTGGCTCCTTTTTCCCCTCCACCATACATTCAGGAAATTTGATGCTATATTGTATGTACGTGACATTAAATTTAATCCATCAGATTTTATATATTTGGTTAGAAACTACAAATCCAAATATACTACCAAACTGTGCAGTTAAAGGTTCGTAAAATCTCCTCTATAGCGCATAGCGGTCTTCGACCATTACGCTATTTCAATTTAGTGCTATGTAGATCCGCTTTAAGCCCTATTGGTTTTCGCTACTTCTGCTAAATCAAAGCTTTTAAGCATCCATATTAGCAATATTAATATATAAATGTTGATTTGACTAGTTCTCTTTTAAAACAGATCAACAAAGTTAGGGCAAGAACTTACTTTTAAGGCATAAGTGCAAAATATAAATTAAAAATATATTGTAATCACCAAATCTAGTCCGCATAAATCATGATATTGTTTGGTCTTATTATATAAGACTAAACAATATTTCCCTTTCCTACACAGATGATGGTAAATAAAAATAAATTAACTTCAAATATTTGGTTTTATATCTGATAAAGCTTTTTGCACCTTCGCTGTTTCCCGTACATCCCCACTATAATTTTTTGCACCTCAACCGCTATGGAACTTACTAGGCGCTTTAACTGCACAACTACCAAACAACCCTAGAATAAGACGTATATCCTTTAGTAATGCTTCCAACTATTATGTGGGTTGGTTAATTATTCATTATATTTTATTTCCTTCATTGGAAAAAGTAGATATACTACTAAGTAGCCTTAGTATAAGATGCATCTCCATTTATAAATGTCACAGTCATCCTTTTTCTCCTTTTTGCAAAAAAAATAATCAGACTAAATAAATTTTCAAGGAGAGGATCCTAATACTTCCCTAAGGATTAGCTCCATTCTTTATGATACTATTTTCTTTAAGATACACATGATAATTTCAAAATTCGAAATGAAACTAGATTTTGGGATATGTTTTTGTTTAAATAAAGATCGTCTTCATAAAAAAAATTGCTTAAGTAATATTAATTTTTTTAAAACTAATATTTATATTTGAAAGTTGAATTCAACATCTAATATTTAACGTTTTGAACATACAATTTTTTTTGAATTGATCACAAAATTTATATAGATGATTTTTGTAATGGGGATTAAACACCCTCAAAATTTGGTTTCATATCAAATTACATTAGTCAGGAAGTTAATCAAGGCGTTAGACATGGGTGTAACCTCCCTTCTCAAGCGTGCGCATGTGCGCATGTTTGCTACACATTTCTCCTTTGAGTTTTGCATATTTGGTGTTGTGGAGGGTACACGGTTGATGAGAAATGTTATCATAGATGATGCCTTAGCCCAAAGCCTTTTACAATCCAACGCTCAGTACTAACTCCTAAATGCATATTTTTCTTTAATAATATCCAACACACACTCTCCGGTATTCCACAAGAGTGAAAATCAACAGAAGTTGTAAAATGTCATAATACATCTTCGGATATATTATTTTTGACTATAGATTTAGCCAACCTTGAAATTTGACTAATACACAAATGTTACTTGCTAACACTAGGATTAATGTGAAAAATGAGGAGTTAAGTACTAGGCTAAAAGATAAATAACACAAGAAATAAAGTGGTTTAGCAAAGCTGCCAACGTCCAATATGAAGTTTTCTTACTATATATTTTTCTTACAACTACAAGGAATTATAAGAGAAAATAAGAAAGTAGGAAGCACTTAAGACTAATAAGCTTTTGAAATATTAAGAGCTTGTGGTATCAAGGACCCTGAATTAGGTGTAGTGTTCAGAATCCTTGTATGTTCTAACCCATTTGAAGTTGCAATGTAGAAGATATTTATAGTAGCTGAAGTGAATGATGAACGGTTGAAATTGATCTATAGAACTAGCAGGAAAAATGCTTGACCTTTGATATGGCTGTTAGGATGGATGGATAACAGTTGTCAAGCTATAAGAAAATGTGCGGCGGATAAAAATATATTGATTGCTCCTTTGCACCAAGCATGGGCGTCGCATTTAATGTGCATATTTCGCATTAAATGCGCATTTAATGTTGATGGTGTGCCATTTCAGTTCAACCGTCCAGTTGTAGTGCTTCAGATAAGTGGATGTATAGTTTGTCATTTACTTGAGCGCTTACATGACAAGTTTTGTTGGACCGGTTGAACGGTTATCGACGATATGAAAGAAACTATGAATCTTATCAAGGACCATGTTGGGAAAATGTGCATGACCGGGTGCGAGGTAATCGAGAGGGCTGCCTGGAACCAGTCGGAGGTGATTGTACTAAAGCCGGACCAAGGACGGACCATGCTTGAGCTTATGTTTCTTGATGCGCCACCTACTTATCTGGGCTTAGAGAGGTGCCGAGCGTCAATTGGAGTGACGCCGGGTGTAACATCCCACTATTTTGGACCATTCAAATCGACAATAAATCCACACATATCAGACTTGAATACTTCAAAACAGTGGATTGTCAAGAAAATTTGGAGCAAATAAAATCAAACACGGAATCACAGACACAGAATATCAGAATAACTCGCAGTGGAAATAAAATACCATAGTAGTTCATGAAGCTACTATATACATACTCTCAAAACATATACAAAATCTCATAGTCAAAATAGAAACAATAGAAGTCAGGATATATAAGTCAATAATACAGAGACAATACTGAATAGGAAATAACTGGAATAGAAATCGATGAACCGATAGACAAATAAGCTCCAACCAATCTCTAGCTCCAGAAGGTGAATCCAAAGCTGTGTTACTCAGGATGACCCGAGCGTAAAGTAAAACACAAACACTCGAGTTAGGACATACATACCTATACAATGTAAACCAACTCAAGTGAACTGTAATAGCAATGCACAATAACTTAAAGGATGCTTGGGATCGCCCATCCTTTAAGGATCCGTTAAACCATCAATTAAGCCGAAATAAACGCTATCATAGAAATGTCCATATTAAAGCAAACAATGCAAATAACAGTGTTAATGTGTGCATCAAAACAATCACAAGGAAATCAAATGGCACACAAAGAAGTGTACCCGTGGTTATAATTCAAAAATGGTTTATAATTTCGAATTTAAAATCATTCATTCAAACCATTAAAAGTGAAGTCATTATACCTTCATATCAAATATTCAATTCCCAAAAATTTAGTCTTTTCTGAGCTCATTTATTCACTTAAATACTTCAAAACATTGAAATTTCAACTTTCGCAACACTTAGGAAATACTGCGGTAAGTTATATTTGAAACAATTAAATTCAGCAAAGACAGCCTTTACAAAACTGCTGCAGTAGTTCAGTTACCTTTATAAAATTCTTATTTCAGCCAACTCCAGCACTTATCAAGTGTTACTGTAGCTCTTTTATTAGTTTCAGGTTTTAGTTTAGTTTCTGCAACCACAACACTTACCAAGTGCTGCAATAGCCCATAGTTAAATTTTACCTTTAGTTCATTTGTAGCAACCACAGCACTTACAAAGTGCTGCAGTAGCCCTTAGTTCAGATTTCTAAGTTAATTCCAGAAACGATAGCATTTCTGAAGTGCTACTAAATACATTTCCAGATTTATACTAAAATTTCAGAAATAATTAAACTTCAAATTTAACCATTTTAACTTATAAAAATTATATTTTCCACTTCAAAAATGATCGTTTAAATACTCTTTAACTTCTGATTTTTAAAGTAAAATTTCATAAATAAATACCAAATTTCCATAATTTACTTATTAAATCCAAGTGTACAATTTTCCTATTCTTTGCATTATAATCATTAACTTAACACTTAAATTTATATTACCATTTAATAAATAAAACTTAATTTCTATTTTATTTTCTTAACTTAAACTTCCATTTTGAAACAACTCTCACATTTTCAAATTAAGTTATATTTTCAAATTTCAATTTAACCATTTACTTATTTAACAATTTTACTTATAGAAAAATCACTGACACTTTATTTAATCGTTTTAAAACCAAATTTAGATCAAAATATCATATTTTACATTTTAAAAATACTTAAAATTTTCCAGAAAAATATATATAAATAACCACGGGTCAGTATTTTCTAACCTAAGCCAATTGATACAGATATCATTTTAATTTGTAGTTTACAAAGAAAAATCCAGGATCTATCATTTCAAACCCGCAATCCCAAGTCAATTAAAATTAAATAAAAATCGCCCAGGCCTATCATTTCAGCCCGTAATGATTTTTCCTTATTCTAAAGTCCATTAGGGTATGTATCATTTCAACCCATAGTGATTCTATTCTACATCGAACTTGCAATGTGAGAAACAGAAATAAATAAACAGTATAGCAAAATATAACATATCAGATGATGGAACAGGTTTATAAACAGGGTTTAACATCATATAATTCATATCATAGGCATGTATAACATGACATAACAGTTTCTACACATTCACTTGTTATCACTTCACAATTCTATAAGTACGAATGTCAAGCGTGAATAACTCACCTTTTTAAGCTGGAATTAGCAAATCAAAACACACAAATAAATTCCAGAAAGCACGATAGCACGACTTTAGATTCAAGTGGAGAGAGATCCAAGATTATTGATCTTGTATACAACAATAAACAAAGCAAATATAAATATATATATTCAACACAAAATATAAATTGAACAATTCGAAATAGAATTAACAAAAGACATCACCAAGCTTTGAAAACAAAATTGCTTGACATTCACTCAACATGGGCTCGGCCATACATGCTATAGGCTCGGCCATGGTTCAATTTTTGAGGAACAAGGCTCGGGTTTGGCCTCATAATGCATGACTAGCAAGAGAATGTGAAGAGTGTGGGGTTACAAATGAAGGAAGGCAAAGGGACAAGGCCTAAAAGGAAGGTTTTGTTGCAACAACTAGGCTCGGCCTATGGTCTTATGGGCTCAGCTATGGTCTGCTACAGGTCAGGTGATGTGGTGAAGGGACGGCCAGAGGTGGTTGTGGTTCTAGGGCGATGGCCGCGGCAAAGTGTGAAGGGGATAGTGGAAATATAGCCCGGCTATGCAATTTTCAAGGCAAAGTGTGAAGGGGATGTGGAGTTTTTATGATATGGTGGTCACGACATGATCTGGTCAAAGGAAGAGGAGGTGGTTGTAGGCTGTGGATGGTGAGGAGGAGATGATGGTGGCTATGGCCGAGGCAACTAATGGTGATGGCCGAGCAAACATGTGAAGAGATCAAGCAAAAATCAATGGAAAATGAAGAAGAAAATGAGAAAAAGAAGCCATTAGAACTTACAGAATTTTCAGAAATGAGGATGGCCGAAAGAATGAGGATGTTGAGAAGTTTTTCACGTGAAAAGTAAAAAAGAAATGCACGGCTACAATAAAAGAAAGAACGACCTAGAAAGTGAAGAGACTAGCAAAGGAAAAGTCACAAGTTTTAAAAGCTTTTGTCTCTTTAAATTTCCAATTTCATTTACACAAAAAAAATCAAGTAAATAAAATAAAAATCAAAACAAAATAAAGTGGAAATGAAAATAAATAATTTGTCTTAGGAAAATAAGAAAATAAATAAAGAAAATAGTTTAATTTATTGAAAGTAGAATTAAAAATTGTAAACAAAATACAACTAATATAGGAAAATTCCAAACACAACAAAATTCACACAATTTAATTCAAAACCGAAAACAAAATAAAAGATGGCAAATAAAATAGAAAATGAAAAATAAATGCAGATAAAATTCTGTGTGTAAAATGCTGAATTTATCAGATTTTTAAAAAGTTTAAAACGGAATTCGACGAAACGAAAAACAGAGCAGATATCAGAACCAATTAACGTTTCAAAGAAAAAGATTAAAAATTAAAAATTAAAAATTTTCAATTAAAAGTCAAAGTTTGACAAAATATAACATTTCCAAAAAAATCAATATTTAATTGTATTTGGAAAAATAAAATAGAAACAAAAAAATCCAAAATACATTGGAAAATTCCAAACTTCAATTTGAAATTATTTAAAAATCAAAGTTTCAGAATAAAATTTAAATTTAAAATATTTACAAAATTATGGTTTGTTACACTCTCCCTCACTCAAAGCTTTTCGTCCTCGAAAAGGAAGAAAATCGAAGAAACAACTAGAAAGAACAATAGGTTGAAAGACATCCCCGAAAAAAAAGAAGGTAGGAGAATAGGAATAGCTAGTAGGAAAAATGGAGAAATAGGGATAGCTAGCAGGAAAAAAAAGAGAAATAAGAATAGCTAGCAGGAAAAAAATGGGTTGAAAGACAAGGATGAACCGTTAATTTAAAACCATATAAATTTCAATTAGAATTCTTTAATATTTAATAATTTGGTTAAATCCATTTTATTATATCCATAAAAGACATTTAATTCAAATTGTTAGTTAAAGAGGTAAACAATATTTAAAACACTTTAAAATCTTTTAGAAAGGAAAATAACCGATCAAAATATCCTTTATATAATACTTTATCAAAATACTTTTATAACTCGATGTCTTAACAAGTTTATCCTTGTTCCTGCAGACTCTGGCCATGCGTTGATAAGGCACAAAGCTAGAATTCTCCAGGTACTTAGTAGACTTGTTTCAACACCCAGTGAAAATACTGGAAAACTCTTTTTAAAAAAAAACAGATATGGAAAGTACAATCCAAACAAAACAACCAAATCATGTCGATCATGAATCGCGGATACACAATGGTTACGCCTGGATCCCCCAGGAAACATCCGTACCCGTAGGCCACCACAGCCCTGCGATTACGCCATGAAGACTGGTAGTACCGTAGATACACAATGGTTACACCTGGATCCCCCAGGAAACATCCGTACCCGTAGGCTCTCGCAGCCCCTGCGGATTACGCTACCAAGTGACCCAATAGATCGAAGATACACAATGGTTACGCCTGGATCCCCCAGGAAACATCCGTACCCGTAGGCTCTCGCAGCCCCTGCGAATTACGCTATGCAGTCGCGCTAGTAAGACCATGGAGATCGCCATGGAATTCGATGGACACTCGAGTATCATATCCAAAAAACCCAAATCAGAGAAATAATATCGATAGAATGAATCCACAATGTGGCTACAAAGCGGATATCAAGCAGAAGGCACTTTCCATATTTTTACTTCGAAAATATGTATCATATAGTATCTTTTCAAATCACTTTCAAATATCGTACTTTTATAAAGTCCATTATATATAAGATTTCATTTTCAAATCGAATACTTTCCAAAATCAATAGTATATCAAATCACACTTAAATAGACTTCGATTATATAAGATTTCACTTTTCAAATTGAGTACCTTTCCCAAATCAATAATTTTCGAATCAACATCATACTTATACAAATCAATTTTATATAAGTTCGATAACTCCCAAATCAAGTATTTAGTAACACAAGGTTCTCAAATTTCAGTTTGTTTCAATATCAATACAATTTTCAAAATCATATACGCTTTCACCAAATTATTCTTCCAAGTCAAATATCTTCAGTTTCAAAGTTTCCAAAATAATAAGTTTAGAAAATAAATCCGAATTTCCAAATCAACGTAATTTAGGTCGAACAAATTCATTTCCAAAGACATCATGTAAATACTGGGTTTTAAATTTCAATCTATTTTCAAAACCAAATATTTTTCAAAATCAATTATACCCAAAATGTTTACCCAGTTTATAACTCTCCCTTTCCTTTTTTATTTTTTTATTTTTTTATTTGAAAGATCTACTTTACCTTTGAAAATTATTATTATTATATACATATATAATTTTATAAAAGATGTTACTAAGTTAAAACATTTTAAAAATAATTTTTTTTTTCATTTTGAAGACTAATTTTTTTTTCCAAAACATTTCAAAACTAAATTTCATATTAGTATGATTCAACTAGTCTTATTTATTTACTTAACAAAATAGTTTCAAACTTATTTAAATAATATTACTACATACTTTAAACATACATACCAAACTTATATACTTTATACTTTTCAAAATTACTTAGCTTTGAAAAGTTAACCTTGATTTGGAAGTGCTCGAACCTTCAAAATAGTCGAAGAAATCATATTTTCAATCCAAGAGTTGGAAATCACCAACAAATCAGTACATCAATTCCAAAAGATAGGGTTATATCAATCAAATCCGAAACTCAAGGATTGAACACCGGCTCATTTCAAACTATTCAAATATATACATATATCTTTCGAATATCAAATCATACTTCGGAATTTGAAATCAAAATTGGTTTCACAAATCAATCGCATAGCAAAGCTACCGAAGTGGCCTCTCCCCCACTCAGAAACTCGAAAATCAATGTCGATGATGCATGCATTCATCATCGAAATTATTTTCCAGCGACATAAATGGATTCTGGACTTCTATTTTCTCGAAAACTTCTTTTGAAATTTCTTCGAAATCATTTGAAACTCATTAAAATCATTTGAAACATTTCTTATTTGGAAAAATACTTTCAAATCGTATTATTATATATTTTCAAGATCTTAAACCAATTTCAAAATGCCGGATTTCAATCACTCAAATTCACATTCAAAACTTTCAGTTATAAATCATTTTATATGAAACCATTTCTTATATAATTTTCAAAATTTCAAATCCTTTCGAAACTTCAAATTCTCATTTTAAAATGGTATATAATCCTTATCGAAAAAATTTCACCTTTATATTAAAATATGGTCATCCTTATCAAAATAATAACTTCGATGAATACACAATTTCCAAAAATACGATCACCCACAAATTTTCCAAGGGATGATTCAAGGATGGATTTCAAAACAAAACAGAGATTCAAATTTAAAGGTACCCTAATCAAATAGAATTCTGATTCGAAGATAAGCTCGAACAAAGATGAGATAATTAAATTACCAAATAGAAGATGGATAAGCTTATATAAATCGCGGGCGACCTTAACCGGGTCAACCATGACTTCAGGAATGTAATCGATGCGAGAATCTAAGGCAAATCGACATTTGATCGCCAGAGATAGAATCCAGGTATAGTAGAAGATAGATAGCATCGTAAACCAAGGATACATAAATCTTCGATGAATCAATGCCAACTGTAAGGGAGTTTCACCTCTTTACAAATCATTCAAAGATTGGCGGAATCGCCGATCTTTCTAGAGGTCATTCAAAGCGGGGTTATGCAATGCTCCAAAATCAAAAGAATACAGATAGGGGAGACATGAATGGATTTCATAACAAGTGGGAGCATTCCAAAGTTCAAAGGAATCCAAATCGATAGGAATCCTAACCAAGATTAGAGATATATATCCTATATCAATACGAAAGAATTCCTATTCATAATTTGGAAAAGGCTCAAATTCATATCATACGAAAAAAACGGAGCATAAATATTCTTAGTTTGACAATTTCGGCTAAGCAAAAGATACAATAGAGTTCACTTAAAGCAACCTAACATACTGATTTTGCCATACCCAAAATAGATTCCTATCAACAATGAATCCAGATCAAACAAGCTAGAAGTTCAAAATTTAAGAGGATCCTAATCAAAGAAATTACTAACAAGGTGGATACGAAAGGAATGAAGTTTAGAAAAAATTTAGTTTCAAAGCAAGAAAATTTATATCAAAATAATATTTGAAAATTCTTTAAAATCATTTGAAAATCATTTTAAACTTCGAAAATACGTTCTCTCACAAAGAAATGATTCTGAGGTTGATTTCACTCATTCTAGGGTATTTCTACCCTATCTCTAATGAGTTTTTGCTCCGCAGGCTAAGGTTTACCTAAAACCTGGCTCTGATACCAAATGTAACATCCCACTATTTTGGACCATTCAAATCGACAATAAATCCACACATGTCAGACTTGAATACTTCAAAACAGTGGAATGTCAAGAAAATTTGGAGCAAATAAAATCAAACACAGAATCATAGACATAGAATATCAGAATAACTCGCAGTGGAAATAAAATACCATAGTAGTTCATGAAGCTACTATATACATACTCTCAAAACATATACAAAATCTCATAGTCAAAATAGATACAATAGAAGTCAGGATACATAAGTCAATAATACAGAGACAATACTGAATAGGAAATAACTGGAATAGAAATTGATGAACCGATAGACCAATATGCTCCAACCAATCTCTAGCTCCAGAAAGTGAATCCAAAGCTGTGTTACTCAGGCTGACCCGAGCGTAAAGTAAAACACAAACACTCGAGTCAGGACATACATACTTATACAATGTAAACCAACTCAAGTGAACTGTAATAGCAATGCAAAATAACTTAAAGGATGCTTAGGATCGCCCATCCTTTAAGGATCCGTTAAACCATCAATTAAGCCGAAATAAATGCTATCATAGAAATGTCCATATTAAAGTAAACAATGCAAATAACAGTGTTAATGTGTGCATCAAAACAATCACAAGGAAATCAAATGGCACACAAAGAAGTGTACCCGTGGTTATAATTCAAAAATGGTTTATAATTTCGAATTTAAAACCATTCATTTAAACCATTAAAAGTGAAGTCATTATACCTTCAGATCAAATATTCAATTTCCAAAAATTTAGCCTTTTCTGAGCTCATTTATTCACTTAAATACTTTAAAACATTGAAATTTCAGCTTTCGCAGCACTTAGGAAATGATGCGGTAAGTTATATTTGAAACTATTAAATTCAGCAAAGACAGCCTTTACAAAACTGTTGCAGTAGTTCAGTTACCATTATAAAATTCTTATTTCAGCCAACTGCAGCACTTATCAGGTGTTACTGTAGCTCTTTTATTAGTTTTAGGTTTTAGTTTAGTTTCTACAACCACAGCACTTTCCCAGTGCTGCAATAGCCCCTAGTTAAATTTTGCCTTTAGTTCATTTGCAGCAACCACATCACTTACAAAGTGCTGCAGTAGCCCTTAGTTCAGATTTCTAAGTTAATACCAGAAACGATAGCATTTCTGAAGTGTTACTAAATACGTTTCCAGATTTATACTAAAATTTCAGAAACAATTAAACTTCAAATTTAACCATTTTAACTTATAAAAATCATATTTTCCACTTCAAAAATGTTCATTTAAATACTCTTTAACTTCTGATTTTATAAAGTAAAATTTCATAAATAAATACCAAATTTCCATAATTTACTTATTAAATCCAAGTGTACAATTTTCCTATTCTTTGCATTTTAATCATTAACTTAACACTTAAATTTAAATTACCATTTCATAAATAAAACTTAATTTCTATTTTATTTTCTTAACTTAAACTTCCATTTTAAAGCAACTCTCACATTTTCAAATTAAGTTATATTTTCAAATTTCAATTTAACCATTTACTTATTTAACAATTTAACTTATAGAAAAATCACTGACACTTTATTTAATCGTTTTAAAACCAAATTTAGATCAAAATATCATATTTACATTTTAAAAATACTTAAATTTTTCCAGAAAAATATATATAAATAACCACGGGTCAATATTTTTGTAACAACCCGGGATTTGCATTACCAATTAATAAATAAAAGTTAGGATTTTTATTTATTTTAATGAAGCATAAAAGGATTTGGAATAACAAAAATTTATTTGAAAAAGGCTATTTTAATTAAATGGGAAATATGGGATTTAAAATGAGGATAAAATGTTATTTTTGGAAAGTTAAATATTTTAAGAGAAATTTTAAAACGGGTTTGGGTAAGAAAAAAATGAGTTTTATAAACATATATGAACACTTAGACTAATTGTTGGAAACATGTAAATAACTCTCTTCTTATTGGGTTACTAAACCTAGCCCAATAACCCACCCTAAACCTCCTCTATAAATTATCTCAAACTCTCCTAACCTCATTCATTCATCCCTAATCAAAACCCTAATCATTTCCTAAAGCTTCTTAACAAAAATGGCCTCTATCTTCATCTCCTTCCAGTTTTAGCTTATGCAAGTCATTCTATGCAAAGGTAATGCAAATACCCACCTCAAATCCATTTTTATATCTCTCTAATTTCTGAAATTTAATTGGTAACACTTGATTTGTTGTGTTGCATGAATATCAAAGCTTGTTGATGATCATTTCTTCCATTTGGACATTGCACACAAGTTGCTTGCTATATTGGTTGAGGTAAAATTGCTAGCTAAATCTTTTTTTTACTTGATGCTTCTATAATTTTCGTTTTGGAATTGTAGCTGAAACGAAATCAGGCATAACTTCTTCATTTCTCATCCGTTTTTGGTCAGGTTTTTTTTTGCTGCAAACTAGATTCAATAAGGAACACTTTTTGTTCAGTGAGTTTTCTGTAATTTTGCCATTTTGATGACCTGAAATGCATTCAAAGACAGAAGACCAATTCTGTCTTTAACAAGTTAACTTGAGTTTCAATCTGATATTGTTTTGAATGTATCTCTCTCGTTTTTGATCCGAATTAGATAATTTCGGATGTTACGGAAAGCTTAAAACATATGCTGCAATTTTTGTTCTGTGAGTTTTCTGTAATTTTGCCATTTAGATGACCTGAAATGCGTTCAAAGACAGAAGACCAATTCTGTCTTTAACAAGTTATCTTGAGTTTCAATCTGATATTGTTTTGCATGTATCTCTCTCGTTTTTGATCCGAATTTGATAATTTTGGATGTTCCGGAAAGAATAAAACATATGCTACAATTTTTGTTCAGTAAGTTTTCTGTAATTTTGCCATTTAGATGACCTGAAATGCGTTCAAAAACAGACGACCAATTCTGTCTTTAACAAGTTATCTTGAGTTTCAATCTGATATTGTTTTGCATGTATCTCTCTCGTTTTTGATCCGAATTAGAAAATTTTGGATGTTCCGAAAAGCTAAAAATATATGCTACAATTTTTGTTCAGTGATTTTTCTGTAATTTTGAGTCTAACTAGGTCAAAAATTGTTTTTCCTACTATCTTCCCGAGAGCGATACACATATTAGCTCTATGGATGAAACTGAAACTATTTTGGTCATAACTTTTGAGCCGCTAGTCGGAATTTGACGATTTTGGTCTCGTTGGAAAGATGGAGTTATGAAATCCATATCTGGAAAGTTTGGTCATCATCTGAGTTCATTAGACCCTTCTAATTTCCTGTCAGAGTTGAACCCAGATCGCTGTGCAAAACAGTGCATTTCATGTTTCTGTGTCCGACTTTGGAACGTCGCTACGCCTTCGTTTCAAGTCGAAACCGAGTAATTCTTTTTGCGTTCTGAAGTAGGAATGTCGGACTACGTTCCTACCAATTTTCATGCCATTAGGATTCAGTCTGATGGTCTGAATAATTTTTCGAACTTGGGTTCGCGTCAGTTTTGGACTATTTTCCAACACTTAAAATATTTTAAGTGATTTTCTGATTTTATCGATTTCTTTGAGATTTGTCTCTGGATTTTGTACACGGGCCTTATAAAAAGGTTTTAAAAGGATTTTTCGCTCCGAAATGGCTTTCGAAATTATTATATAATATTATTTTTAATTAGTAAACTATTAACTCCATAATAGGAGAGTTTTCAAAAGCCGTCTTAAAGGGTTCTCAAAATCAATTATAAATCCGTTTCGAACCATTATTTTCTATAATAAAAATCTCACACTCACTTTTTAGCACGTCGAGCGAAGTGGAAAGGTGCTTAAACGGTTAGGAAATCTCCGGCCTATGGAACCGTGTGTATTTTCTTTCTGGTTAATCCCCGACCTATTCGATTGATCGTTTTGACCTTTGGGTCTAGTTTACCGATGATACGAGGTGGACTTTTTATTGTTTGGAGTGTGAGCTTGCTATTGGTTAGTAAACCATTTAGTGCGAACGTGGGGTATGGGACTCATTGTTAACACTTTACGGGTTCCTCTCCAAGAAGTTTGTGACACATTAGCCTCTGGGCGGCCAGTACTGGACCTCTGGGTCACCACGCCTCTGGGCAACCGTCTCTGGACACCTGTTCTATGGAGCAGTTTCTTTTTCGGCATGTACCTCTGGGCCTTTATCCTTCTGGGAAGGATCTCGCCGTCTCGCGCGTTCCGCATCTGTGCGAGTGATCGATCACAACTCTACAGTACTTGGCAATAACGACTCCGGTCGGTGCACGTGCTATATTTGTATTATCTGATGATTTTTTATATCCATTCGAGTACCGCCATTCGGTGTTGGTTCTATGGAACTGTATGATGTAAGTGCGATTACCTTGTGGATTCACAGTGTCTCTGGACACTGCTTTTCAGTGTTTGATTTCATTGACTTTTCAGTATATCCCCATTGCTCTTTGGAGCATCGATCTTTGCTTGGGCATTGATTACAGACTCTGGTCACTCTTGGGATTATTGCCTATGGGCAACTTTTTATAGCTTTGGCTACGCCGATGATATGAGGCGATTTTATTTATTCCACACTTTGGTGTTGATATTCTCTTTGGAGATTTTTACTATTGATTGATGATTAGAGACCGTCATCATATTTATGTGGTCCAAGGTACTCTTTTCTTAGGAAAAGTACTGTTTTATTTATGGACCGCATTATTATATATCTCAGTTATTACTGATTGTTTAGCTAGCCTGACCCGAGTGTTTTTCGCTCGGGTCAGACCGAGTTGTTTCAGGTTAGGTCTCTGGACTTAGCTTCTGTGCTTCCGCTTTGGACATTATCGGCTATACTGATAGATAGCGCTTTTATTTGTCCACTATTCCGCTACTCTGTTATTATTCAGACTTTGATATGTACATATTTTTGACTCACATGTGTGAGCAGTGGCTTTGTACCCACTTATGATATTTGGATCTGTATTGACGATGTATTGTCCTGGGATTTTATATCTGTTATGTGATTCTGTTCTTTGATGTTTTATAATTTTATTACTATGCTTATTCTGATAGATCTTTAGCCATTGTAATTTCGTTATAAATATTTATTGAATATGTCGAACCACTTGAAAAAAAAATAGATACCACCCTTTCGACGTATTCAGTAGATAGTTATAGCTTGATTACAAATGGTCGCTTCCATTATACTCTATTCTCCGCTTTAACAAACAGTATTACTCCCGTAATACTCTTTGTTACAGTGGGTCTCAGAGTGGGGCGTTACATCTTGGTATCAGAGCCAAGGTTCAGAATTAAGCATAACAAACACAGAACAGACACGTAGTACAATACGTTATAATACGATCCAAATTGAACATATCCACCTTTAGATAAATAAGTTAGGAATATGTGTAGGAATCTATTATATTCCGTAATATTCCTTAATGACTTATCTATCTTTGAATCGTGCTTAACTAAATCTACCGATCATATGTTCGAGAGTGTCCCAAACCTCTCTATTGCACCTTCTGCAAGAAGGAGGGACACAGGATCTCCGCTTGTCCTATTGCTCCAGCTAGTACCAAGCCTGGCAGGCTTAATGCTGCCAAGGATCCTACCACTTCTGCTCAGCCTAAAGGTACACATCCTTCCGTTCTTGAAGGCTCTATTTTATTTCATGGTAGATCTATTCGAGTTCTTTTTGATACGGGTGCCTCTCACTCATTCGTATCAAAGGAACTAGTTGATACTTTATCTTTGGATGTTACTTGTTTGATTTCTTCACTAAGGATTGTGAATCCCATCGGCGGATCCACGACCCTTAGCTTGCTTTGTGAGGATATAGATATCGATCTTTGTGGATTTTCTTTCCGTGCGAATCTGCACGTTATGGAGTATTTGGGCTTTGATATGAGTCTTGGCATGGATTGGCTCGCTCAGTACGACGCCAAAATTATTTGTTCGGAGCGGATATTATTCATTCATCACCCTGACTCGTCCTCTCCGTTAGCTATTGTTCTTCAAGATGTTGGGCTTTCTGATGTTACTTTATTCTCTCTCGATTCACGAGATGAGGATTTGGAGTTATCTCGTATTCCTGTTGTTCGGGATTTACCCGATATATTCGAGCCAGTATCAGGCCTGCCGCCAAAGCGGGCCATTGAGTTCCGCATTGATCTCATTCCAGGCTCCCACCCAGTTGGGCGTCCTCCTACGAGGATGTCTACTAAAGAGAATGAGGAACTCAGGAAGCAGTTAGTTGAACTTGAAGCGAAGCAGTTCATTCGTTCCAGTTCTTCGCCATGGGGTGCTGCTGTGGTCTTCGTTAAGAAGGCTGATGGCTCTCTTAGGCTTTGCATTGACTATCGCAAGCTCAATGAGTTGACCATCAGAAATCGCTATCCATTGCCATGGATAGACGATATGTTTGATCAGTTGAGCGGTGCGAAGATCTTTTCCCAGCTCGACCTTGCCACCGGATTTCATCAGCTCCGAGTTGCGGAAGATAGCATTCCTCTTACCACATTTCGCACTCGTTATGGTTCTTTTGAGTGGTTGGTCATGCCGTTCGGCTTGACGAACGCTCCGGCTTTCTTCGTCGATCTCATGAATCGAGTATTCCGGGAATACATCGATAGATTCGTTATGGTTTTCATCGACGATATTCTTATTTATTCTAGATCCGAGGCAGAGCATGCTCATCATTTGCGGATCGTCTTGGATACTCTTCGTCAGCATCAGCTTAAGGCCAAGCTCTCCAAGTGCCATTTTTGGGAGAGCAAGGTCAAGTTCTTGGGCCATATTGTTTCTTCTGAGGGTATTTCTGTTGATCCTGTCAAGATTGAAGCTATTCAGAATTGGAAGCAGCCTGAGAACGTTCATGATATTCGCAGCTTCCTTGGTCTGGCGGGTTATTACCATCGATTTATCAAGGATTTCTCTCGTGTTGCACTTCCCCTCACGACTCTGACTCGTAAGGGGGTTCGCTTTATTTGGTCTGATAAGTGTGAAGTTTCTTTCCAGCGATTGAAGGAACTCCTCACTCATGCTCCTATCCTTGTAGTTCCTGGGAGTAACCAGGATCTTGTTGTTTACACCGACGCTTGTGGTAGCGGCCTCGGTGCTGTGCTTATGCAGAAAGATCGGGTAGTTGCTTACGCTTCTAGGCAGCTACGTCCGAATGAGGTTCGCTATCCGACTCATGATCTTGAGTTGGCAGCTATCGTCTTTGCTTTGAAGACGTGGCGTCACTTTCTATTAGGAGAACGCTTCACTCTTTACACCGATCACAAGTCGCTGAAGTATATTTTCAGTCAGAAGGATCTCAATATGAGGCAGCAGCGATGGCTCGAGTTTCTCGCCTCATATGACTTAGACATTCAATATACCCCTGGCAAGGGTAATCGTGTGGCTGATGCACTCAGTCGCAAACACTCGGCAGTAGTTTCTATGATGATAGCCGAGTGGGATATTCTCGAGACTCTTTCTATGTGTGATATTCGAAATCGAGCTCCGTCTTCTGATCCTCAGATCTTGCTATTCAGCTTGGAAGCTTGACCTATTCTATTTGATCACATTGCCCATGCTCAGCGGCAGGATCCAGACTTGTTGCGATATATTCATCTCCTTGAGTCGGGATCCAGTGATGAGACATTGTTGGATTATTCTATTGATTCTCATCAGTGTCTTCGTAGGAAGAACCGTATTTTGGTACCATCTGATTTATCACTTAGGCGTGACATTCTAGACGAGTGTCATCGCACTAAGTACACTATACATCCCGGGTCGAGTAAGATGTATGCCGACATGTGTTGCCTATTTTATTGGGAGGGCATGAAGAGTGATGTTGCAAGTTATGTAAGCCGTTGCATGACTTGTCAACAGATCAAAGCTGAGCATCAGCGTCCATCTGGTCATCTTCAGCCGCTAGAGATTCCATTGTGGAAATGGGATCAGATATCCATTGATTTTATTGACGGTCTGCCTCGATCGAGGTCAGGCCATACTTCTATTTGGGTCATCGTCGATCGCTTCACCAAATCAGCTCATTTCATTCCTATTAAGTCCACTCGGACTGCTCCTCAGCTTGCCAAGCTATATGTGAAGGAAGTCGTTCGACTTCATGGCATTCCTAGCTCTATCGTCTGTGATCGAGACACTATCTTTACTAGTCACTTCTGGAAGTGCCTACAGTCAGCTTTGGGCTCAAAGCTGAATTTCTCGACTGCTTATCATCCTCAGACTGACGGTCAGACGGAGAGGGTGAATCGTGTTTTAGAGGATCTTTTGCGCTGTTGTATTCTGGATTTCGGAGGTAGTTGGGAGGATCACTTACCGCTTGTAGAGTTCTCCTACAACAACAACTTTTAGTCTAGTATTGGCATGGCTCCTTTCGAGGCTCTTTACGGAAGGCCATGTCGTTCTCCTTCGTGTTGGTTAGAATCCGGCGAGAAGCTCCTTCTTGGTCCAGATTCAGTTCGGGAATCTTCTGAGAAGATTATTCTTATTCGTCAGAGAATGAAAGAGGCGCAGAACCGTCAGAAATCCTACGCGGACAACCGTAGGGAGCCTCTTGAGTTCTCCATTGGTGATCATGTCTTTATTCGGATATCTCCTATGAAAGGGGTTGTGCGTTTCAGCTCTACAGGGAAGTTGGCTCCTCGCTATGTTGGACCATTTCCTATTACGGAACGCATTGGCCCTGTGGCTTATCGAGTGGCTCTACCTACTTACTTCTCTGGAATACACGACGTGTTCCATGTTTCTCAGCTTCGCATGTGTGTCCGCGATCCTGATTCTGTCATTGAGTCGCATGCTGTGCTTGATTTAGAGATCTTACCTGATTTATCTTTGGAGCAGCAACCTCTTCGTGTGCTTGATTCGGAGGTTAGACGCCTTCGCAACAAAGAGGTCCCACTCGTGAAGATTCAATGGTCACCGAATCCTAAGGACTGCACTTGGGAGACCAGAGAATCTATTGAACGCTCTTATCTTGGCTTTCTCCCATCTTCTTCTGCGGGTGAGAATTCTCTATTTTATCTCTATCACTTCTTTTGTGGATTTGACGTTATAGACGACATCTATCTTAAGGAATTGCGGGGACGCAATTTTCTTAAGGGGGGGAGTCTGTAACAACCCGGGATTTGCATTACCAATTAATAAATAAAAGTTAGGATTTTTATTTATTTTAATGAAGCATAAAAGGATTTGGAATAACAAAAATTTATTTGAAAAAGGCTATTTTAATTAAATGGGAAATATGGGATTTAAAATGAGGATAAAATGTTATTTTTGGAAAGTTAAATATTTTAAGAGAAATTTTAAAACGGGTTTGGGTAAGAAAAAAATGAGTTTTATAAACATATATGAACACTTAGACTAATTGTTGGAAACATGTAAATAACTCTCTTCTTATTGGGTTACTAAACCTAGCCCAATAACCCACCCTAAACCTCCTCTATAAATTATCTCAAACTCTCCTAATCTCATTCATTCATCCCTAATCAAAACCCTAATCATTTCCTAAAGCTTCTTAACAAAAATGGCCTCTATCTTCATCTCCTTCTAGTTTTAGCATATGCAAGTCATTCTATGCAAAGGTAATGCAAATACCCACCTCAAATCCATTTTTATATCTCTCTAATTTCTGAAATTTAATTGGTAACACTTGATTTGTTGTGTTGCATGAATATCAAAGCTAGTCGATTATCATTTCTTCCATTTAGACATTGCACACAAGTTGCTTGCTATATTGGTTGAGGTAAAATTGCTAGCTAAATCTTTTTTTTACTTGATGCTTCTATAATTTTCGTTTTGGAATTGTAGCTGAAACGAAATCAGGCATAACTTCTTCATTTCTCATCCGTTTTTGGTCAGGTTTTTTTTGCTGCAAACTAGATTCAATAAGGAACACTTTTTGTTCAATGTGTTTTCTGTAATTTTGCCATTTTGATGACCTCAAATGCATTCAAAGACAAAAGACCAATTCTGTCTTTAACAAGTTAACTTGAGTTTCAATCTGATATTGTTTTGAATGTATCTCTCTCGTTTTTTTTATCCGAATTAGATAATTTTGGATGTTCCGGAAAGCTTAAAATATATGCTACAATTTTTGTTCAGTGAGTTTTCTGTAATTTTTCCATTTAGATGACCTGAAATGTGTTCAAAGACAGAAGACCAATTCTGTCTTTAACAAGTTATCTTGAGTTTCAATCTGATATTTTTTTGCATGTATCTCTCTCGTTTTTTATCCGAATTAGATAATTTTGGATGTTCCGGAAAGCTTAAAACATATGCTACAATTTTTGTTCAGTGAGATTTCTGTAATTTTGCCATTTAGATGACCTGAAATGCGTTCAAAGACAGAAGACCAATTCTGTCTTTAACAAGTTATCTTGAGTTTCAATCTGATATTGTTTTGCATGTATCTCTCTCGTTTTTGATCCGAATTAGATAATTTTGGATGTTCCGAAAAGCTTAAAATATATGCTACAATTTTTGTTTAGTGATTTTTCTGTAATTTTGAGTCTAACTAGGTCAAAAATTGTTTTCCCTACTATCTTCCCGAGAGCGATACACATATTAGCTCTGTGGATGAAACTGAAACTATTTTGGTCATAACTTTTGAGCCGCTAGTCGGAATTTGACGATTTTGGTCTCGTTGGAAAGATGGAGTTATGAACTCCATATCTGGAAAGGTTGGTCATCATCAGAGTTCATTAGACCCTTCGAATTTCCTGTCAGAGTTGAACCCAGATCGCTGTGCAAAACAGTGCATTTCATGTTTCTATGTCCGACTTTGGAACGTCGCTACGACTTCGTTTCAAGTCGGAATCGAGTAATTCTTTATGCGTTCTGAAGTAGGAATGTCGGACTACGTTCCTACCAATTTTCATGCCATTCGAATTCAGTCTGCTTGTCCGAATAATTTTCCGAACTTGGGTTCGCGTCAGTTTTGGACTATTTTCCAACACTTAGAATATTTTCAGTGATTTTCTGATTTTATCGATTTCTTTGAGATTTGTCTCTGGATTTTGTACATGGGCCTTATAAAAAGGTTTTAAAAGGATTTTTCGCTCCGAAATGGATTTCGAAATTATTATATAATATTATTTTTAATTAGTAAACTATTTACTCCATAATAGGAGAGTTTTCAAAAGCCGTTTTAAAGTGTTCTCAAAATCAATTATAAATCTGTTTTGAACCATTATTTTCTATAATAAAAATCTCACACTCACTTTTTAGCACGTCGAGCGAAGTGGAAAGGTGCTTAAACGGTTAGGAAATCTCCGGCCTATGGAACCGTGTGTATTTTCTTTCCGGTTAATCCCCGACCTATTCGATTGATCGTTTTGACCTTTCGGTCTAGTTTACCGATGATACGAGGTGGACTTGTTATTGTTTGGAGTGTGAGCTTGCTATTGGTTAGTAAACCATTTAGTGCGAACGTGGGGTATGGGACTCATTGTTAACACTTTACGGGTTCCTCTCCAAGAAGTTTGTGACACATTAGCCTCTGGGCGGCCAGTACTGGACCTCTGGGTCACCACGCCTCTGGGCAACCGTCTCTGGACACCTGTTCTATGGAGCAGTTTCTTTTTCGGCATGTGCCTCTGGGCCTTTATCCTTCTGGGAAGGATCTCGCCGTCTCGCGCGTTCCGCATCTGTGCGAGTGATCGATCACAACTCTACAGTACTTGGCAATAGCGACTCCGGTCGGTGCACGTGCTATATTTGTATTATCTGATGATTTTTTATATCCATTCGAGTACCGCCATTCGGTGTTGGTTCTATGGAACCATACGATGTAAGTGCGATTACCTTGTGGATTCACAGTGTCTCTGGACACTGCTTTTCAGTGTTTGATTTCATTGACTTTTCAGTATATCCCCATTGCTCTTTGGAGCATCAATCTTTGCTTGGGCATTGATTACAGACTCTAGTCGCTCTTGGGATTATTGCCTATGGGCAACTTTTTATAGCTTTGGCTACGCCGACGATATGAGGCGATTTTATTTATTCCACACTTTGGTGCTGATATTCTCTTTGGAGATTTTTACTGTTGATTGATGATTAGAGACCGTCATCATATTTATGTGGTCCAAAATACTCTTTTCTTAGTAAAAGTACTATTTTATTTATGGACCGCATTATTATATATCTCAGTTATTACTGATTGTTTAGCTAGCCTGACCCGAGTGTTTTTCGCTTGGGTCAGACCGAGTTGTTTCAGGTTAGGTCTCTGGACTTAGCTTCTGTGCTTCCGCTTTGGACATTATCGGCTATACTGATAGATAGCGCTTTTATTTGTCCACTATTACGCTACTCTGTTATTATTCAGACTTTGATATGTACATATTTTTGACTCACATGTGTGAGCAGTGGCTTTGTACCCACTTATGATATTTGGATCTGTATTGACGATGTATTGTCCTAGGATTTTATATCTGTTATGTGATTCTATTCTGTGATGTTTTATCATTTTATTACTATGCTTATTCTGATAGATCTTTAGCCATTGTAATTTCGTTATAAATATTTATTGAATATGTCGAACCACTTGAAAAAAAAATAGATACCACCCTTTCGACGTATTCAGTAGATAGTTATAGCTTGATTACAAATGGTCGCTTCCATTATACTCTATTCTCCGCTTTAACTAACGGTATTACTCCCGTAATACTCTTTGTTACAGTGGGTCTCAGAGTGGGGCGTTACAATTTTCTAACCTAAGCCAAGTGATACAAATATCATTTCAATTTGTAATTTACAAAGAAAAATCCGGGTTCTATCATTTCAAACCCGCAATCCCAAGTCAACTAAAAATAAATAAAATTCGCCCAGGCCTATCATTTCAGCCCGATGATTTTTCCTTATTCTAAAGTCCGTTCGGGTATGTATCATTTCAACCCATAATGATTCTATTCTACAACGAACTTGCAGTGTGAGAAACAGAAATAAATAAATAGTATAGCAAAATATAACATATCAAATGATGGAACAGGTTTATAAACAGGGTTTAACATCATATAATTCATATCACAGGCAGGTATAACAAGACATAACTGTTTCTACACATTCACTTGTTATCACTTCACAATTCTATAAGTATGAATGTCAAGCGTGAATAACTCACCTTTTTAAGCTGGAATTAGCAAACCAAAACACACAAATAAATTCCAGAAAACACGATAGAACGACTTTAGATTCAAGTGGAGAGAGAGCCAAGATTATTGATCTTGTATACAATAATAAACAAAGCAAATATAAGTATATATATATTCAACACAAAATATAAATTGAACAATTTAAAATAGAATTAACAAAAGACATCACCAAGCTTTGAAATCAAAATTGCTTGACATTCACTCAACATGGGCTCGGCCATACATGCTATAGGCTCGGCCATGGTTCAATTTTTGAGGAACAAGGCTCGGGTTTGGCCTCACAATGCATGACTAGCAAGAGAATGTGAAGAGTGTGGGGTTACAAATGAAGGAAGGCAAAGGGACAAGGCCTAAAAGGAAGGTTTTATTGCAACAACTAGGCTCGGCCTATGGTCTTATGGGCTCAGCTATGGTCTGCTACAGGTCAGGTGATGTGGTGAAGGGACGGCCAGAGGTGGTTGTGGTTCTAGGGCGATGGCCGCGGCAAAGTGTGAAGGGGATAGTGGAAATATAGCCCGGCTATGCAATTTTCAAGGCAAAGTGTGAAGGGGATGTGGAGTTTTTATGATATGGTGGTCACGACATGATCTGGTCAAAGGAAGAGGAGGTGGTTGTAGGCTATGGATAATGAGGAGGAGATGATGGTGGCTATGGCCGAGGCAACTAATGGTGATGGCCGAGCAAACATGTGAAGAGATCAAGCAAAAATCAATGGAAAATGAAGAAGAAAATGAGAAAAGGAAGCCATTAGAACTTACAGAATTTTCAGAAATGAGGATGGCCGAAAGAATGAGGATGTTTAGAAGTTTTTCACGTGAAAAGTAAAAAAGAAATGCACGGCTACAATAAAAGAAAGAACGACCAAGAAAGTGAAGAGACTAGCAAAGGAAAAGTCACAAGTTTTAAAAGCTTTTGTCTCTTTAAATTTCCAATTTCATTTACACAAAAAAAATTAAGTAAATAAAATAAAAATCAAAACAAAATAAAGTGGAAATGAAAATAAATAATTTGTCTTAGGAAAATAAGAAAATAAATAAAGAAAATAGTTTAATTTATTGAAAGTAGAATTAAAAATTGTAAACAAAATACAACTAATATAGGATTATTCCAAACACAACAATATTCACACAATTAATTCAAAACCCAAAACAAAATAAAAGATGGCAAATAAAATAGAAAATGAAAAATAAATGCAGATAAAATTCTGTGTGTAAAATGCTGAATTTATCAAAATTTTAAAAAGTTTAAAACAGAATTCGACGAAACGAAAACAGAGCAGATATCAAAACCAATTACCGTTTCAAAGAAAAAGATTAAAATTTAAAAAATTAAAAATTAAAAATTTTCAATTAAAAGTCAAAGTTTGACAAAATATAACATTTCCAAAAAAAATCAATATTTAAATGTATTTGGAAAAATAAAATAGAAACAAAAAAAAATCCAAAATACATTGGAAAATTCCAAACTTCAATTTGAAATTATTTAAAAATCAAAGTTTCAGAATAAAATTTAAATCTAAAATATTTACAAAAATTATGGGTTGTTACACCGGGTGACCGTGTTGACGTGGAGTTATGCTGGAAGCATATTGACATAGGAAGGAAACAACCTTTTACTACACAATTTGTTTTAGTGTCTTGTTGGGGAAAACCTGAATTTTTGCCCGCGCTTTTAGATTTTGTATTAGAGCCATGGTACATACATATAAATTGGATTAACTCAACTCATACTTATTAAAAATGATTATGATTAGAAAAATAGATACTGTTAGAAATAGTATTAAACATGAATATGATATTCCTCAAAATTTGGATTTACTAAATAAATGAACAATTCCTAAAATTAAGGTAATATATCAATTAGATACTTTTGAAAAACTTGGATTAAAGCAAGTGGTAAAAATCATGAAAGAATGAATTTCACTTGATAATGAAGAAATGATTATTAAATTACTAAGTGAAAATATTTACAACCTTATAGGCATACGCATAAATTTATTCATATAGGTTTAATACAAATTGCATTTAAACCTTTACCCCTTGAAGGTCTAACAGGAAATATTGTAGCTTCCTTAAGGAATGGTAGAAATTTAGATTGGAAAAAATCATTAATGAGACTAATACAGTCTAGTTTGGCTTATGACCCAGTTTATTTCAATGTTTACCCTAATTTACAGCTTTCTTTATTTGATATTAATAATTTAGAAGCTATTACTTCAAATGTTAAGATCCATGGATATAATTACATTCCAAGATTTGAAGTAATGTATATTTTCTATAGAATTTATATATTGTAAGCCTTTATATACATTAAATCCCCAATGTGATAAACCCTCAAATGAGACAATTTTAATTGAAACAAATTTTAGTCTGTCTAATATAACAACAAGAAGATCAATAAAATGGGAAGAAATTCCTCTTTCAGAAAGTTGAAAAATAGAAAGAGCCATTTCTTCCCAACCAGTAATAAACAATAATATTACTAATATTATACATACTCCTGAAGAAACTATACAAATAAAAATGGATAATAATCCCTTTAAACCTAGCTCTAGCAAATCATATTTATCTAGAACAAAGTCTTTTCACTCTCATATTTCACCTCTTGATTATATTGTTGAATTCCCATCAAGAATGTCAACCTCTCAAATAAGAGAAAATGAAAAAAGGTCATCTAATGATGAATCTTTAAAAGATACTTCTATTGAAAAATTATATGTAAACAAAAATAATATTGTAAAGGGTATTTATGATAATCAAGAAGCTGATATAACCGAATCAGAAATGAATTTTTTTGTTTAATGGATGGTACAACCAACATAGATTTCAGTCTTAGCTCTCAGGCCAGGCATAGAATTAAATTTGAATTCAATCTTCCAAAATGGGAACCATTTAGAAGTTTTTCAAAAGAAAAAATATATATTTTTAGGATGAATTTTATAAATTTACATCTCAAAAATATAATGTTTCATTTTATTCCTTGGTTTACAACGAATTTCTGTATTAGAAAGAGATTATAAACTTTGAAATGAAAATATTTTAAAGTCAACATACCCTCCTCAACCATCATTTCAAATGGAAAAGAATGGAAAATGCTTAAATTTTAATGCATTTTATAAAATATTAGAAAATGATACATTACAAATTACTATAAGATGGTTAAATCAAATATTTAAACAACAAAATTATACAAATCTCTATCCAACTAATATTGGTGAGCAAATTACTTTTTTACATAACAAAAAAATGCTATTAATAATATAAAACATACCGTTTCAATTACAACTAAAGATATAAGTGAAGTAATAGCAACTTCAAACCTTCAACTGCCTCTTGAAATTATAGGATTTAAGTTAAAAATAGAATTGAAATTTGAAAAGGTTTTCAAATTAAAAGAAGAATCCGACTTAGAAAAGTTCTTAAAGAAAGAATGGGTAATTCAAGATTAAACACTCTCGAAGAAGAATTTTCTCAAGAAAATGATAATAACCAAACAGTTCAAGGTGAAATTAATAAACTTGAAAAGTAAGCATATAAGCCATCTTTGAAATTATTCTATTACAAAAAACCTTCTCCCATGGGTACTTTAACTAAAGAACCAGAAATTATTAGTAATAATAGTTATAGTGGGAAAAGTATTTATGAATGGAATATTGATGCATTTGCTGAGAAATAAATTTATAATTTAGCTCATCGTATGCTAATGTATAGCACTATTTGCAAAAACAATGGTAATAATGATGTTACTGTTGCAAAAATGATAATTGCTAGTTTTACTGGCCAACTGAAAGGTTGGTGGGATAATTATCATTCTCCAGCAAATAAAAGTGAAATTTACAACACACTAAAACAAGAAGATGGAAAAATGGTCCAAAATGCTGTGTATACTTTAATAGTTATCATCTTAGAACATTTCACTAGTAGAGTGTCTAATAATATTGAAAATATTCGAACATTATTACACAATTTGAGATGTAAAACGTTAACATATTTTAGGTGGTATGAAGACACTTTCTTAAATAGAGTAATGGAATTACCAGAGAGTAATAGCTCCCATTGGAAATCAAAATTTATTGGTGGACTTCCCTCCTTATTTGCGGAAAGGGTAAGAAAATCTTTAAGAAAAGGTAAAATAAATATTCCTTATGAAAGTTATACTTACGATAAACTATTGGAACATGTATTCAAGAAGGTTTATCATTATGTAATGAGATAAAGTAAAATCAACACATTAAACATCAAAATTTGACGGAAATAAATCAAGTAGAACAATTTAATTTGTAGCCAATTTGGAATGGATGTTCTAACCATTAAAAAATTCAGGAAATTATTGTTAAGGACAAAAATTTTCAGCGTTTTTGCCTCAAGGACAGACCTTTAATATTTTATCCTGAAGGACAACTTTCTTTAGGTATCAGTTTTTAGTCATTGATAGCAGTTTTTAGGTATCAGTTTGTAGTTATCGGTAGCAGTTTTTAGGTATCAGTTTTAGCTTGGTAGCAGTTTTGTTGTCCTTATGAATAATTTTGGAAAATATTTGTCCTTATGAATAATTTTTAGGAGAATGTTTGTCCTTATGGTAAAAATATTGAGGTTGTGTCCTTGAGGCAAAAAATATGCAAATCTTTGTCCTTTAAATTAATTCCCCCTAAAAAATTCTCATAAAAAAGATAATAAATTTACCGATTTCTCTTATAAAAAATAAAAAGAAACATTATTCCCATAAAAAACTAGAACAGAGAGCTCAAAGGAAAGAGGAAATATTAAATAAAAAGAAAATAAGATTATCCACTATTATAAATGTGGAAAAGTTGGTCATTATGCTAATAGATGTAAATTAAAAAAGAAGATTGATAATTTCCAAACTGATAATGAATTAAAAGAAAAAATATCAAAACTTTTATTAAACTATGACTCTGAAAATGAATCAGAAATAGAATCCGAAAATAGTTCGGACTATTCTTACCCTTCTGAAAAACTTAAAGTTTAAGAAGACAAATCATCAAAATCTGATGCATGTTATGAACCTTGTAGTTAGGGAAAAGACTGCTTAAATCTAATTATAAATAGTGAAAGAGAAGATATTTATAAAATACTTTCACAATTTCAAGATTTAAATGTCAACGTGTTAACTAATAATAATGTTTTAGAATTCTTAAAATTAGTCAAGGATCTAGAACTAAGATCTAAAATAATAACCAAATCGAAAATACTCAAAACAAGCACAAATAATGAAACATTTGTGGAAGCATTCCAAAATATTAAGAATCCTCAAAATCCATATTCTATGAATGACGTTCATAAACTCCTTAAAGAAAGACAAGGAATTGAATATCCTACTAGTATCCATATCTCAATAATGAAATTCAAAATTCTAAAAAGGAAATTAAAACAATAAAAATAAAAATATTGATTCTAGACTTTCCTTCCTAGAGTAGTCAAAACATATTATCCTTATGGAAAATAGTCAAAAAAATTGTTCTCAAATAGAATTTCCAAAACAAGAAGAATTTCTTTCAAAATTAGATATTATCATATCTCAAAATTGGTTTATTAAAATAACCCTTTTAATTGACAATTATTTAAAAAAAGAATTAACTGCACTTACACAGTGGGGTAGATATGAATGCAATTCAAGAAGGAATAATTTCAATTAGATATTCTTATAAAACCACAAACATTAAGTCATGCAGGTTGAGAAGAACTTAATATTAAGTTTAAATTACCACCTGTCTATATATGTAAAAATAAAACTTGTATTCCCACAAGTTTTTTATTAGTAAAAAATATTACTAGCCAAGTTATATTTGGAACACCATTTATAGATAAAATTTATGCTATAACTAATATTGATAAAAATGGAATTACAGGAATTTATGAAAATAAGCGTATTACTTTCCAATTTATAACTAAACCTTTTACAATGGTTTTACATGAAATAAAAGGCTTTTAAAAAAACGATTTTCATTTAAATTTTCTAAAATAAGAAGTTAATTCTCTTAATACAGAGGAAAAAGGCCGAAATCCAAAATTACAGGAAAAAATTAAAATTATTTATAACAAATTTTCTATGGAAATTTGTAATGAATATTCAAATGCTTTTTAGGATAGAAAGCAACATATTATCAATCTTCCATATGAGGAAGAATTTGATGACAAAAAATTCCTACTAAAGCAAGACCATGTCAAATGAATTCTGAATATTTAAAATTATATAAAAAAGAAATTGAATCGTTATTACAAAAAGGTCTAATAAAACCATCACATTCACCTTGGTCATGTACTGCATTCTATATAAATAAACATAGTGAACAAGAAAGACATGTACCTAGATTAGTAATAAATTATAAACCTCTAAATAAAGTTTAGAAATGGATTAGACATCCAATTCCAAACAAAAAAGATTTACTTGATAGATTATATGATGCCAATGTATTTGATTTAAAATCAAGGTATTGGCGGATCCAAATTTCAAAATCGAATCGATACAAAATTGCTTTTAATGTTCCAATTGGACATTATGAATGGATAGTAATGTCTTTTTGATAAAAAATGCTCTTTTAGAATTTCAAAAAATAATGAATGACATTATTTTTCCATATAGTAAATTTATTATAGTTTGTATTGATGATATTTTAGTGTTTTCTAAGGATATTGAAATGCATTTTTAACACTTAGATATTTTTAGAAATATTATTATTCAAAATGGTTTAGTAATATCAAGAACAAAAATATCTTTATTCCAAACGAACGTAAGATTTTTAGGCCATAATATTGGATATGATAAGTAATTCCTATAAATAGAAGCATAGAATTTGCTTCAAAATATCCAGATATAATAACTGATAAAACATAATTATAAATATTTTTGGGTAGCTAAAATTATATATCTTCTTATTATCTCAATATAGCTACAAATGCTGCTATCTTATATGATATATTAAAAAAGAATCCAGGACCATGGACATAACAACATACCGAAGCTGTTAAAATAATAAAAGAAATGTAAAAAATCTGTCTTGTTTAATGCATTTAAACCCAAATTGGGAAATAATAATGGAGACAAATACCTCAGATATAGAATTTGGTAGAATTTTAAAGCAAATTTGTCCAAAGACAAAACAAGAATGTCTTGTCGAATTTCATTTAGGTAAATGGACTAATAGTTAAAAGAATTATGCAACTATAGCCAAGGAAATCCTTGCTATAGTTAAATGTGTTTTAAAATTTCGAGATGATTTATATAATCAGAAGTTTATCATTAAAACTGATTGCAAATCTGTCAAATATATGTTTAATAAAGATTTTAAACAGGATGTGTCCAAGCAAATGTTTGCCAGATGGCAAGCTCATTTAGCACCTTTTGACTTTGAAATCCTTTATAATAAAGGTGAAGAAAATAGTCTTCCTGATTTTTTAACACGTGAATTTTTATAGGATTATGATCCTCAGAGAAAGGGGTAATTTCCCCTACAAAGGGAAGGGCAGAGGAAATATCTTGGTCTAGCATGTCAACAAAAAACTAATAGCTAATAATCTAACCAGTTCAGAAAGCCATAGCTTCTACATAAGGAATTTTTAGAATACGAGAAAAATCAAGGGGCTAATAGCCATACAACATCATCTTCATATGCTAGCAAAACTACTAATGAAGAAAATGAAGAAAATATAACTACATATTCAGAAAATTCTCATAAAGAAGTTATACTTCTTCTTGAATTTGATGATCTAAAAAGGAAAACGATCCATGGAACCTAATGCAAAGATATCTTGATTCATCATCATTTTCCGTTCTAGCATACAAGAAAAGAGGATACTATAAGGCAATAATGAAAGAAGTATCTGAAATAACACATTTTAATACAGGAGATCCAAATGTTTATAACTTCAGTAAGATAATTATTAAAAGGCTAATATTGTCAAAAGAATGAGAGTTATCTACCCTTGAAGAAAAAGAAATATTTCTACCCGATAAGAAGATTACCATTATGTATAATTATTATGTTGAAGCACTAAATAAAGTACTTCTAAAATAATAAGAGGAAACATTCATGGTTTATTAAAATTTGCTGGGAAGTTAATAAACGCCCTATTCCAAGTTGGTTTATAGAATGGTGGACAAATTATGGACCACCCTTGATATTCTTTCTGAAAATTTAAAAGAATTACATTCTGAATGGATTGTTGTTTCACCCAGAATAAACGATCTTAACTAGTACCTGAAGGATCTGGTCTAATTTACATTTTCATTGAATTTTCCATTCCTTGGATTTGGAAGTGAAAGCCAAAAATAGGTTATATCGAAAAAAATCCTTTGTTTACATTGATGTTGTGATATCTCGGAATTTTTGACAATATCAATTTAATAATCTGCATTTAAAAATTAAATTGATTTGATAATATTTGATAATAAGATTTAAATTGCTTTAATAATCTTCTTTAAAATAAATATTTAACTGATAATTTATCTTTTAAAAGGCTAATAAATTGCTTCTATTTATAATGTGTATATATTTGTATATATATTGTAAATAGAAATCTTGGTTTGAATTAATAAATAAATAAGTCTTGTTTTCAAATTCCAAAATTTTGGTAATTATAATTTGATTTAATATATATATCTTTTTAAAAGCTATTTAATAAATAACTATATGGTTTAAAATACTTAAAATAAATGTTAATTGTTTTAAATTTTATTTTAGCTTAAGTTGAATTTAAATAAGATTAACAAATAGGTTTGTTTTATTTTCTTTTTAAATTTAGCTTGATAAAATAAGTAGTTTATTAATATAGAGGTAATTTCTTTTATAAAATATTTAAAATAAAATCAATCTTATCAACGCAAACATAAGTATAAATCAAATATATGGTTATAAACATAAGTATAAATACATAAACATAAGAACTATGATATTAACATAAGTTAAAATTTATAACCAATAAATAAAACAAAACAAAAAATATATTTGTACATAGGGTAATACAGTAGTGCACAACCAGGCAAACAAAGTAAAGAAATGTTGCTTGTAAGGTAGTATGCAGGCAAGAATAGAAAAGAAGACAAGTATGAAAACATAAAGTAAAAGCAAACCAGGCTTTGTATATTTGTATGTTGACTGTAAATCTTAGAAATGAAGGCAAGATCAAAATAAATAAAATATCTATGTACATGCTAGACATATAAGGTAAGGCTGTAGACATAAGGGAAAATGTATTCAGGTTGTACAGGAAGAATTAAATGAGCATGTACACTTGAAAATAAGCATATCTTCATGTTTGTACACTTGAAAGGAAAGAAATATATATATATATATACAACCATAAGTACATACGAATTAATATAAGATAAGTATTAGTAGACATATAGAGGACAACTTCATTTAATGCCCATATCTATAGCACACCCTAACATATCATTTCAACCTCTTTATTTAAAATAAAGAAAAGATCCCTGATCAAATCTTGTGCAATACAAATATCAGCCCTGTGTACTTGTTTTCCTTATATCAAGCTTTTTTTTTCTTTTTCGTTCATCAAACAATGTATACCAGAAAACAACCAGCAATCATCTCCTCAAAAATATTTTTCAAGCCTTGTGACCATATCCAAATCAGAGAAAATCAAAACTAAGTCCTATAATCTTTTTATCAAGCCTGGAATCAAGTCTTGAATCATCTCATCATCAAGTGTCAGTTCAGCTAGGCATTCCAGTTTCAAGCTTTTTCAAAACCAAGATAAAAAGGCTCTGTCTTGGTTTGCAAATTTTCAGGTGAGTAACACTTTTTAAAAACTAAAGAATCTGGATTTGGTTGCATGTTTATATCTGGAAGATGTGAGTAAACAAACCTTTAAAAACAGTGATATGGTTGTTAGCTTTATTTCATGTGATGACCCTAAATGAAGAAGTTGTTTGCATGATTGATTTTGTTTGAATATACATGAATTGCTTTGTTTATATGTGGATATATATGTTGCCCCTCTGTTCTCTGTTATTTAGCAAGTAAGCAACTTTTGTTTTAAACTTAAAAGAATGAATCTATGGGATACTTATCTGTAAGTAAGTATGTATATGACTCCTCTGGGCATATTTAAAGATGGATGTATGTTGCAGGCTATTGTTATATATGTCCTCTGTTTAAAACTGTAAATACAAGATTTTAGTCAAAAATCATTTTCCCTTGATCTGCTTGATATTTGAACTTTGTGTTAAAACAAAAACTGTTTGTTATAGCCTATATTAAGAATTAAAATTTATTCAAGTCGAAACAAATTTGTTAATAGCTCAGGAAATCAAGAAAACTGTCATATCTTCCATATGTTAAAAATTCAAACTTTACAATTCACAAATTCAAATATGTAAATGAAACTTTTGTACTTTAACATGATTTTTAAGGTAAAAATCATAAATTTTAGAATTATAATCAGAGAGCAGTTTGGGTTTGTTTGAGTTGAGCATTTCGAGTTGTCTTGGTCGATCTAAAGGGTCGGAGGGATCGAGCTTCCTCCTGGAGGTGGTGGAGTGACCGGTGTCGATGGGAAAATTATCTGGTGGCAGTAAATATCAGTGTGGAGGTGGGAATTTTGATTTGAAGTCTAGCAACCTAGTTTTTGTCGAGGTTTTGTATTTTGGTCGTTCGACCTTCCCAGTTGATCGAGTGTAGTAAGACTCTGGAGATTGGAAGTGGATGGGTTGACGATGGTGTGACTGGAAGTGCTTGCGTTCAGATGATCGAAGACGAGACTGCGAGGCGATCTTGTTGAGTGGTCTGGTTCCAGTTTCGACTGTAAGGGTCGATTTTCGTTCGTGCTTGGTGAGGTCGATTTGAGAGTGAGAATCGTGTTTCGAGTCGATTGTCGATGCGTGGAGCAAATCGCCGGAGGTGGCGATGCCGCCGATGCTCTATGCACGTGATCGTGCATGTTTTGAAGTTGTTGGTTTTGGCTGTGGGTTGCGTCTTTGGGGAAGAAGAAGAAAGCTCGGGGTGTTGCTCGTATTTTAGCGTGAGTGACTCGAAGGAGCTGGGCACGAGAGAGTTTGTGAATGACTCGAGTGATGAGTCGAGTTGCCTGAGTGTTAGGCTCTGGTAAGTGAATGGGGTTGTCTGGTTTTTAAAAAGGGAAAGCTATTCCAGTTTTAAAGCAAGTAAACTAAGTTTTAAAGTATTTAAATAATTTGTTTCAAAAGGGAAAACATTTAACAAGTTTAAATGTGTTTTTTAGTAATCTAGTTTTAACAATTAATGTTTAAATTGTTTTGCTTTGAAGAGAATTATATATTTTGTAACAACCCGGTATTTTGTACCGAATTAACTATCATCTCTTGACGATTTAATCTGGGAACGAATAGCTTCTGGCATTTTAATCAAATTGAAATTCAGGGATAAAATTGTGTTAATCGCTATTTGGAATATTTCTTTTTAAAACAAATGTTAAACGAGCTTTAGAAATTTGTGAAGTGTCGTTTGGGTTTAAACAACCCATATCCTTTCCCCTTTATCATTCAATTGCATACAACCCGATTCAATTTTCTTTTGCTTGTGAAATAATGGCGGCTGAGAAAAACTTCTCTCGTTCGATCTGGAAAGATTAGGGCTTTTGTCTTGTTCGTTCTTTCGATGCTTGCTAGGGCTTTCGTTCGCTCTGATCTTCGGGCTTTGTATGTCGAAGCATGCGATGGTTTCGATTGGATGATTTTCGATGTCGCCTGTCTCGATCGAAGTTCTGCTCTTCGTGCTCGCTCGTAGAAGAAATAACGAAAGAATGGCGGTCTCGTCTCCTCCAAACTAGGGCTTCGATTTCAAATTCGCTCGTCTCTGTGATGCTTGGCCGCTTCCAAGGGGTCGTTCTCGTCGCCGCTTCGAAGCAAGGTGAGTGATTTATTGCTCACATCTAATTCAAGTTCTCTGTTTCGTGACTTGGGATTTAAGTGTTTTAGTAATCGATGATTTCCTACTTTTGCAATTTACGTGATTTTTGAACTATGAATTGGTACGAGTTCTTGAATTTATAGCTTCGGCTGTTTTATTTTGATTGAGTTTGGTTTTGGAGCATTTTGTAGATGACTTGTTCATCACAGTGGTTTCCTTTTGACTTCGATCTCATTTTTCTCCGTGTTTGACTTGGTTTCACCGTTGGTGATTTCTGACTCGTTTAATATCGGGTCTTGGCATTTTCGTGACATTTGATTTGACTTTGTTATAATTGCACTTTGGTTTGCACTGTCATTGATCATCTTGATGCAATAACCAAGCTTCGGCTTTTTTTTTCTGGTGACATTGGTTACTGTTCGATTCAGTTCCTGTTAGCTTCGACTTGATTAGTTTGACTCGATCATAACTGTTGCACATATGTTTATGCTTGTTGTAGATATTTGCTTTTGCCTTAAGCATTTCACTGTGGCTTAGGCACTTGATACTTCATATATATACATACATTCATGTATGCATATATGTGACTATTTCATGGTTCTCTGTCTACTTGACAGTTTCGTATTACTTGTATGCTACCTTGCATTTATCTTGATGGCATTTGGTTTGCTTATATTGCTTCCCTGTCCACTGTCTTAAGTCCGGTACTTCATTTTGATTATATGATATTGTACTTGATTAAGTGCACTTGAGCTTATTCTTGATTGTGATACTTGGGCATTTGTCACTAGTGCATGTCCATATACTTTTTTCTATTGGGTTGCACTGTCCAGCCTCACGTAGTTGTTACCTGGTGATATGGTTACGGTACTAAGATTGTTACATATGTTCTGCCTATCTAGGTGTTCATGTGTTTGTGGTCTTCACATTGATTTCATGTTGCCTCCTATTTTGGTCTGGGCACGTGAGCTTCCAGGCAGTCTTCATTTCAGGCAGTCTTCACATTTCATTTGCACTTGGGCTTATGCTTGAAACTGATACATTGCATATGCTCCTGTTAGGATTGGTGTTGTTGTTTCCATTTGCACTCGAGTTCGACCTATAGCTATGCATTCATTGTTCTGGTCATTTTGCATCCGAACTTTTCATATGTTCCCCGATTTGTTGTACTTGAGTCAGTGATGCACTTTCACTGCATTGCCAGTTCCTTGGATAGTTTCATTTGCATGTTTAACTATGCTTTGAAGTGTAGCTTCTCTTGGGTCTTTTACTTGATATGGTTTTACACTTGAACCTGACCTTGATCTTAGAATTTGTTTGTTGATTTGGTCTTGAGTCTGTTGCCTTCACCTATGTACTTTGTTGACATTATAGCTTGGTCATTTGAGTCACTCATACCAGCCTCTTGTAACCTGTTATTGCCACTTCAGTGTAGTCTGCACTTGAATAAGGTCTTGTACTTGTGAAGTTTCGAACTGGTGCATTTGCGACCCGTTGCCTGGAGCATTTACTAGTGTACACTTCTGTTGCATATTCACTTACTCCCCTGGTGCATTCGTATCCGATTCATTACTTGTTGCCATTCACTTAATATCAGTTGCATTCCTTGGAATCATTACATGTTTGAACCATTGTACTGGTGACATTGAGATGTCTGTAGTTTAGTCACAGTCTGCCCTTGTCTTTGTACATGTTTGCCACTGCAGTTTCATTGTGGGGGTGACTGTATATTCGGCGGTGGCGAGGCAGTGCACGCGTGCGTGCACTGCAGCCACCCAGAATTGACAGATTTTAATCGATATCTCTTTTATTCTTTATTCATCGACCTGTTGCGTAATTCGTAGGCTGTATTGGCGAGGCAGTACACGTTAGCGTGTACTGCAGCCAATTAGCATTGATATTTTTTTAAATTGACATTTTAATTACTTAAACTGCTTTGGATTTCTGTTTTGTGGATTAACACTGTTTAGTGTTATATCTGCCGTTATCCAATTCTCGTATCGAGAGTTGGATATACGAGATTTCTGTGACTGTCATCTATATTGAGATTGATTATTATTGCTTCTATGCTCTAATAACTGATTTTGAATTAGACTGATCCGAGTATTATTTTCTTTTGAATGTAATACTCGGGTCAGACCGAGTATTTACAGGTTGTAGATTTCTAGCTTTGGGTTGCTGCTAGAGCTATGAAGACTTTTTATACCATTTGAAGTGGTCTTCGTCTTGTTGTAGTAGTCAGTGTGTCTGTTTAAGATGATAATGTATTCATGTATATTAGTCGATAATGTACTTGTATATATATAACTTCTTGAGTCGACAATTGTAGTTGTATCATTTGTATTGTGTCAAATGTATTGTAACTGATATCAGTTATTGTATATAGGAGACTTTCCGTTCCATCTTTATTCCGCATTTATGTTATCTGTGTTATTTTTATATCTATTGTCCTAAACTATTATAGCCACTGTGTAGTAGCTTTGAGTTTGTATCGGAATGCCGGGTTTTCTCTAAAAATGAAATGCAATGTTTTATTATCTGACATATCGGTGCTCGCACAAGGCAATTACATAGATGGTCGCTCCTCAACAGCCTTATTCTTCGCGCTAGTTGACAGCACTACTCCGTAGTGTTCTTGTCTAGCGTGGGTATAGAGGTGGGGCGTTACAGCTTGGTATCAGAGCCTGGGGTTTAGGACAATTATAAAACATAACTTAGATGGAACATGTGTTACAACTATTTGTCGATGTTTTATCTCTCATCTTTACATATGACTATTTTTGACTGTTAGGTATGAATTCCTAACGCTTATTCTTGTGTTTTCGGCTTTGAATTGATTTAGCCGATGTTGATTTCGTTTTAATTTGGCAAACTAAAGCCATTTTGACTTTTGGACTTTGTTCCACTTTTGTTCTATGCTATGAGTGTCATTGTGTACCTGTTACACTGTGATGAAAAAATAGCTGGACCAGTTGCAAATTGAGTGATTTTGATTTCTCATTCACATCTAGTTTGAATCTCAGCGATTTTGAACTTGATATTTTGTGTTTTCCTCATCTGGATTTCCCTTCGACTTCGGTCACTTTGTTTTTGAGAAATTGCTGATTTCTTGATTTTCAAGACTCTGATTTTGTTTGCCGTTGGTTTCTTTGATAATGATGATTGATTCATTTTGTACTCGACTGCGGCTATTAATTGTTGACTTCGACATTGACTTGATTCTTACTTTTGTTGAAGTCATTTATGCATTTCTGCTCGATTTGCTTTGTTTTTCCAATTGATAATCGATTCTTCTTTTCTAATTAGTTGTTATCACCTTTGTCGATTTTGATAACTTCTATTTCTGGAATTTTTGGGTATTCCTACTTTGATGAATTTGGAATCGAATTCTTTGGATTTTATTCACGTCTTCGAACGTGAAATTTTAGTGAACTGACTTGGTTTCCTAATTTAATCGATTCTTGATCATTTCCCCGATTTGTTGCTATCATTTATTAGCAACTTTGATGATATTTTCTTCGGGATTTTTGTGAACATACTTTCTGAGGGATTCAGTATCGATTTCTTTGGATTCCATTCACATCTTCGTATGTGAATTCTTGTGATTGATTGTTTCTACAATCATTTTTGTGATTTGTCACTTTGAAAATATAAAGGTTTTCTATGCTAGTAGTAAATATTAAAATCCTTTTTCCAAACGATTTCAAAACTATTTTACTACAAAGCTCTTTTTTCTAAACCGTTTTCCAATCTATTAGTATATACAAGCCTTTATTTCACTCGTATGAGAAATTGAATTAAACGGCTTAGTAAAACAAGTGGTATGAAACGCTTGCGTTTACTTCGTCGGTTAACTCCTGGACTTGTTCGATTGAACTTTTTGTGACAATTTTCTAGTGTAATTGACACTTCTCGTTGATCATGACGATCATTTTAAGGTTAGTCTAGACCGCAGTAGTGTGATTCCGACTCACACATATCTTTTTGTTTCCAAGGTTAGACTAGACCGCAATAGTGTGATTCCGACTCACACATATCTCTTTGTCCGCAAGGTTAGTCTAGACCGCAGTAGTGTGATTCCGACTCACACATATCTTTTTGTTTCCAAGGTTAGACTAGACCGCAGTAGTGTGATTCCGACTCACACATACCTTTTTGTTTGCGAGGTTAGACTAGACACCACTTGTGTGATTCCATTCACACATACCTTTTTGCTTTTTGGTTAGTCTGGACCTTAATTTGTGTGATTCCACTCACTCATGTCTTTTTCTCTGCGAGGTTAGCCTAGACCTCAATCTGTGTGATTCCGACTCACACGCGTGGGATAGCGACCCACGGTCTTCGGACCATTCCTGTGTGAAACTTTAATGGATGGCTTCCATGAGATAGCGTCTCATCTTGTGATACCGGTATTTTGGAGTTTTCATGCTCCCATTTTGTGATAGGCATTTCCATTTTCCTTTTTATGGTTTAGACTAGCAAATGTGCGATGTCTCTTTCTCTGCGAGGTTAGCCTAGACCTCAATCTGTGTGATTCCGACTCACACGCGTGGGATAGCGACCCACGGTCTTCGGACCATTCCTCCGTGAAACTTTAATGGTTAGCCACCATGAGATAGCGTCTCGTCTTGTGAAACCGGTGTTTTGGAGTTTTCATACTCCCGTTTTCTGATAGGCTTTTTCCCCCTCTTTGTGATTTCTGGATTTCTTGTGATGATTTCTAGAATTTGTGCTTCACCAATTTTCGTGATCTCTATTGACAAGTTTTGTCAATTTTTGTGTATTGGTGAATTCATGTGTTATTAACTTGTTATGAATACAAGTTTAGGGTATGATATCCCTTTCTATCTTTGAGAAGATTCTTGTGACATTTTGATGAATGAAAATTCATTTGGCATTATATTTTGATGCCAGTTATTTTGATGAGATTTTGACATGTTAACTTCAATACTCGTCAATTTTGAAATGGATTTACAAGCGGTTCTCCCGCAATACTGATATTGCTAATTTAATCACGTGTTTTCAAAATTCTTTATTTTTAAAAGTTGTTTCAAAAATATAAATTAAAATTGTTTTCAAAATTTTTACAGCTTACATTTTCAAAAGAACGAGGAAGCGATTTAAACCTTTCAGAAAAATCGAGGACTATGACCCCTTTCTTTTACTGATTCGCTTAATTCCGGACTTGTCCGTTTGAGAATGTGAAATGTTATTTTTAAAACACACAATTCTGCACTTTCAAGAAAACGATAAAGAGACTTAAACGATTTAGCAAAAGTAAGGAGTATGGAACCATACTTTTACTACTTCGGTTAATTCCGGACTCGTTAATTGAATATTTATGACTTCTGATTATCATTTTTGATAATTAGATGTTTGTGTTTCTGATTATCGTTTTTGATAATCAGATATTTGTGAAATTTGATTATCGTTTAAGATAATTAAATATTTTTCGATTTGATTAATCGAATATTTGTGTTTCTGATTATCGTTTTTGATAATCAGATATTTGTGAAATTTGATTATCGTTTAAGATAATTAAATATTTTTCGATTTGATAATCGAATCTTTGTGTTTCTGATTATCGTTTTTGATAATCAGATATTTGTGAAATTTGATTATCGTTTAAGATAATTAAATATTTTTCGATTTGATTAATCGAATCTTTGTGTTTCTGATTATCGTTTTTGATAATCAGATATTTGTGAAATTTGATTATCGTTTAAGATAATTAAATATTTTTCGATTTGATAATCGAATCTTTGTGTTTCTGATTATCGTTTTTGATAATCAGATATTTGTGAAATTTGATTATCATTTGTGATAATTAAATATTTTCCAATTTAATTATCGTCTGAGATAATTAAATATTTTTCGATTTGATAATCGAATCTTTGTGTTTCTGATTATCGTTTTTGATAATCAGATATTTGTGAAAATTCGATTATCATTTTAGATAATTGAATATTTGCGATTTTGAGATTCGAGCTTCGTCTTTTTCTCTGACGATTCAGGTGAGTAATTTGATTTACTCACATTCAATTCATGCAGTACGTGATTTCTGCTCTGATTCCTTTTCTTTCAATTACTAGAACTCGATTGATTCTTGCTTTCGATAGTCGTCTGATTTTGACTCCTTGATCCCCACGATGATGATTCTCTTGATTTGAATCAGTCGAACCTTTTTGATTCTATGTCTGATACTTCCATAATTCCTATACTTCCCTGTTGATCTTTGCTTTGCTTATGCATTCGACATTGTTAAGTTCTTATGGTTGTTACCTCTTTCCCACTTATTCCTTAAGATTGCGAGGACGCAATTTCCTTAAGGAGGGGAGTCTGTAACAACCCGGTATTTTGTACCGAATTAACTATCATCTCTTGACGATTTAATCTGGGAACGAATAGCTTCTGGCATTTTAATCAAATTGAAATTCAGGGATAAAATTGTGTTAATCGCTATTTGGAATATTTCTTTTTAAAACAAATGTTAAACGAGCTTTAGAAATTTGTGAAGTGTCGTTTGGGTTTAAACAACCCATATCCTTTCCCCTTTATCATTCAATTGCATACAACCCGATTCAATTTTCTTTTGCTTGTGAAATAATGGCGGCTGAGAAAAACTTCTCTCGTTCGATCTGGAAAGATTAGGGCTTTTGTCTTGTTCGTTCTTTCGATGCTTGCTAGGGCTTTCGTTCGCTCTGATCTTCGGGCTTTGTATGTCGAAGCATGCGATGGTTTCGATTGGATGATTTTCGATGTCGCCTGTCTCGATCGAAGTTCTGCTCTTCGTGCTCGCTCGTAGAAGAAATAACGAAAGAATGGCGGTCTCGTCTCCTCCAAACTAGGGCTTCGATTTCGAATTCGCTCGTCTCTGTGATGCTTGGCCGCTTCCAAGGGGTCGTTCTCGTCGCCGCTTCGAAGCAAGGTGAGTGATTTATTGCTCACATCTAATTCAAGTTCTCTGTTTCGTGACTTGGGATTTAAGTGTTTTAGTAATCGATGATTTCCTACTTTTGCAATTTACGTGATTTTTGAACTATGAATTGGTACGAGTTCTTGAATTTATAGCTTCGGCTGTTTTATTTTGATTGAGTTTGGTTTTGGAGCATTTTGTAGATGACTTGTTCATCACAGTGGTTTCCTTTTGACTTCGATCTCATTTTTCTCCGTGTTTGACTTGGTTTCACCGTTGGTGATTTCTGACTCGTTTAATATCGGGTCTTGGCATTTTCGTGACATTTGATTTGACTTTGTTATAATTGCACTTTGGTTTGCACTGTCATTGATCATCTTGATGCAATAACCAAGCTTCGGCTTTTTTTTTTCTGGTGACATTGGTTACTGTTCGATTCAGTTCCTGTTAGCTTCGACTTGATTAGTTTGACTCGATCATAACTGTTGCACATATGTTTATGCTTGTTGTAGATATTTGCTTTTGCCTTAAGCATTTCACTGTGGCTTAGGCACTTGATACTTCATATATATACATACATTCATGTATGCATATATGTGACTATTTCATGGTTCTCTGTCTACTTGACAGTTTCGTATTACTTGTATGCTACCTTGCATTTATCTTGATGGCATTTGGTTTGCTTATATTGCTTCCCTGTCCACTGTCTTAAGTCCGGTACTTCATTTTGATTATATGATATTGTACTTGATTAAGTGCACTTGAGCTTGTTCTTGATTGTGATACTTGGGCATTTGTCACTAGTGCATGTCCATATACTTTTTTCTATTGGGTTGCACTGTCCAGCCTCACGTAGTTGTTACCTGGTGATATGGTTACGGTACTAAGATTGTTACATATGTTCTGCCTATCTAGGTGTTCATGTGTTTGTGGTCTTCACATTGATTTCATGTTGCCTCCTATTTTGGTCTGGGCACGTGAGCTTCCAGGCAGTCTTCATTTCAGGCAGTCTTCACATTTCATTTGCACTTGGGCTTATGCTTGAAACTGATACATTGCATATGCTCCTGTTAGGATTGGTGTTGTTGTTTCCATTTGCACTCGAGTTCGACCTATAGCTATGCATTCATTGTTCTGGTCATTTTGCATCCGAACTTTTCATATGTTCCCCGATTTGTTGTACTTGAGTCAGTGATGCACTTTCACTGCATTGCCAGTTCCTTGGATAGTTTCATTTGCATGTTTAACTATGTTTTGAAGTGTAGCTTCTCTTGGGTCTTTTACTTGATATGGTTTTACACTTGAACCTGACCTTGATCTTAGAATTTGTTTGTTGATTTGGTCTTGAGTCTGTTGCCTTCACCTATGTACTTTGTTGACATTATAGCTTGGTCATTTGAGTCACTCATACCAGCCTCTTGTAACCTGTTATTGCCACTTCAGTGTAGTCTGCACTTGAATAAGGTCTTGTACTTGTGAAGTTTCGAACTGGTGCATTTGCGACCCGTTGCCTGGAGCATTTACTAGTGTACACTTCTGTTGCATATTCACTTACTCCCCTGGTGCATTCGTATCCGATTCATTACTTGTTGCCATTCACTTAATATCAGTTGCATTCCTTGGAATCATTACATGTTTGAACCATTGTACTGGTGACATTGAGATGTCTGTAGTTTAGTCACAGTCTGCCCTTGTCTTTGTACATGTTTGCCACTGCAGTTTCATTGTGGGGGTGACTGTATATTCGGCGGTGGCGAGGCAGTGCACGCGTGCGTGCACTGCAGCCACCCAGAATTGACAGATTTTAATCGATATCTCTTTTATTCTTTATTCATCGACCTGTTGCGTAATTCGTAGGCTGTATTGGCGAGGCAGTACACGTTAGCGTGTACTGCAGCCAATTAGCATTGATATTTTTTTAAATTGACATTTTAATTACTTAAACTGCTTTGGATTTCTGTTTTGTGGATTAACACTGTTTAGTGTTATATCTGCCGTTATCCAATTCTCGTATCGAGAGTTGGATATACGAGATTTCTGTGACTGTCATCTATATTGAGATTGATTATTATTGCTTCTATGCTCTAATAACTGATTTTGAATTAGACTGATCCGAGTATTATTTTCTTTTGAATGTAATACTCGGGTCAGACCGAGTATTTACAGGTTGTAGATTTCTAGCTTTGGGTTGCTGCTAGAGCTATGAAGACTTTTTATACCATTTGAAGTGGTCTTCGTCTTGTTGTAGTAGTCAGTGTGTCTGTTTAAGATGATAATGTATTCATGTATATTAGTCGATAATGTACTTGTATATATATAACTTCTTGAGTCGACAATTGTAGTTGTATCATTTGTATTGTGTCAAATGTATTGTAACTGATATCAGTTATTGTATATAGGAGACTTTCCGTTCCATCTTTATTCCGCATTTATGTTATCTGTGTTATTTTTATATCTATTGTCCTAAACTATTATAGCCACTGTGTAGTAGCTTTGAGTTTGTATCGGAATGCCGGGTTTTCTCTAAAAATGAAATGCAATGTTTTATTATCTGACATATCGGTGCTCGCACAAGGCAATTACATAGATGGTCGCTCCTCAACAGCCTTATTCTTCGCGCTAGTTGACAGCACTACTCCGTAGTGTTCTTGTCTAGCGTGGGTATAGAGGTGGGGCGTTACATATTTTCAATTTTATTATTGATTTGCAAAATGTTTTCAAATGAAGTATAATGATATAACTAAGTATATAATAAGGATAAATAATTTATCTTTTAAATTATTTAAAGAAGTAATTAAGGGAATTGATTAGTAAAATTAATTAAGAGTTAATCACTTAATAAACATTAATTGGTGTAATTAATTAATGTTAATAATCAAAGGGTAATTACTGAAGGTAATTTAATTAAGAACAATTAATTAATGATAGTAATTAGAGATTTATTAATTAATTAAAGACTAATTAATGAAAGAAATTAGTAATTGATTAATCGAAGAATTTGAGGGTAATAACTTAATGAGATTGATTTGAAGTTAATTAATGGAAGAAATTAAGGAATTTATTACTTAATATAATTAATTGAGTTTAATTTGATTTGTTTAAGTTAATTAATTTAGTTTAATTAATTTAAATTAATCATTGGATAATATGATAAGTATAATTACTTAAATGTAATCAATGAAGTGTAATTACTTAATGAAGTAATTAATGGTAATTACTGTATGTAATTAATGGAAGATGATTTAATATGGAAGTAATTTGGAATAAATTACTTTATATAATTAATCAAGGGATTGATTGAGATAATTAATTAAGGAGTAATTAATTTATTGATGAAGTAATTATGGGTAGTTAATTACTGAAATGTGATTACTCAAGATTGATTAATAAATGTGGTTTAAGTAAAGATTAATTACTTAATAAAATTAATTTAAATGGCATAATTAATTAAATGTAATTAGGGATCATTAAATTATATAATTAATGATGTAATTAAGGATTGATTCATTTAGATTAATTAATCAATAATAAGTAATTTTGAGTAATTAATTAATGCAATTAATTAAGGATTAATGTAATTAATTATAGTTAATTAATAAATGAACTAATTAAAGATTAATTACTGTATTTGGTTAAGGATAATTAATTTGTGAAATTAATTGAAAGCTAATTACTTGAATGTAATTAAAAGTTAATTAATCAATGATGATTAATTAAGATGGAAATTAAAGAATGATTAATTAATTGATTAGTAATTAATTAATGGTTATGAAAGCAAGATTTATAATGATGAAGTAATTAATTTAATTTACTTTAAATTAATTAGAGATAGAAGTAATTAATTTAATTCATTTTAAATTGATTTTAGATTGTGGTTAATAAATCATTGCTTATGGATAAATGATATTGATATCCCATTGATTGATTATGATCTCAGATATGAGATGAATAATATCTATTGTGATATGGATGCTTGGTTTAAGTATGATAATATTGATTATCTGTTTGAGTTGATAGTATAGATTATTTGTTTATGATGATAATGTGATTATCCATTGTTATATTGTGATTTATCTATCTGTATGTATATAGATAATTAAATTGAATTGTTTTAAACTCTAAAACAACTTGGACCTAAAAGATGGCGATTTGGATTTCGATGAGACCGGGATCGGGTTTCCAGATTTGGATATCCGAAAACCACATCAATCCGAATTAACGATAGGTCGTGAATGTCAAGTGAAGATAAAGATTCAGAATGCAAGGGTTATTGTCGTTAACTCTGAGGGTGATTCCAAAATGAGTGTAACGAGATAATGCCTTCGGTTTCGTTCGAACCCAGAACGAACTTGTATGGATTGAATGCTTTCAGAACATCGTCAGGTGGACGATGAGCATTCTAAGATATGTGTTCTCTAAAGGTAATCGTAGCCTCAAGCCTCATCAACCGGGAATGGCTAAAACAGGGGAGGTGCACCAAGGTTAGTGGGTAGCACCCAAGTAGGACAAGATTACCCCTGTCTAGAGTCCCTTTTTATTCGGCTTAGTGAGTAGTTGGCGACGGCCATCTGTGGGGTGTCTTGTGCAGGAATTATCCAGTAAGGGATGTTTCAACCTTGTGTTGTAGGGGACTTAGGGTGGGTCCTCGGTACGCTGATCTAGGCCAGGTACTGTGACGGGCGGTACCCCAGTAGCCCTACCATTGTATGGAATCCAATCTCCAATAAGTGCCATACGTATTAGTTGTGCCCAACTACGTTGGAACGTGAGATGTAAGCATTCCAGCTATTTCTGTATTTTACTTGAAAACCCTAGACACTATTATAATATCACTGGATTTCCTATCAAATGTTTGGTTAGCGTAAGGTAAAAACTTTTCCATGTTTATGTGTGGGAAGTCTTACGTGATACCTTTTGTTTTCAAAGAATTTTCAAAGTTAAGCAACTTTAACCTGTTACTCATACCAGACCCATGTCTGACCCGAAGTTTATTTCTATTTTTCTTAAACTCTTGGGTACTCAAATTTTTACGAGTAGCCAAGGGATTTAGGTTAGCTTTGACGAATTGTGGAGGAGCAATGGAGCAGGAGGCTTCAGCGATTATAGATATATAGTTTTCCGCTGTGTTGGTATCTCTGTGATGTACTTGAGTTGTATCGAGTTGTATTAACTAGACATGTGTTTATAATTGTCTAGTATGTGATGTATTATCTGTGTAACTTTGATTGATGTTGTATATTATGTAATATTTATGTGATATATTATATTTCATTCGTTCCGCTGTTGAGATTCTGACGTTGTTTCTTCTTTCTTCTTTAATATCTTTTCTATTTCTCACCCCTTTCTTTCTTAAAGATGATGCAACTTTCGGGTAGTAGAAAGTTGGGTCGTTTCACTTGGTATCAGAGCATAGGTTGAGCGAATACCTAAGCTCTGGAGTGGTATCTTTCTTGAGAGAGCGTACTTGTAATTTTTATATATATACATATATATATATATTTATATATTTCTACCTATTTGTTGGGTTACCTGTTCGGGTTTTCCAATACGATCTATAAAGGTAGATAGGGTAGTGGTGTGTGTAACACGACTACTGATGGTTGGAGTTTGAATGTTTGAGGTTGGAAGTGTATTTGTCGAGACTGTAGACCTAATACTGTCTCGAGTGAATTTTTGTTGTAGTGTAAGGATTTTATTGATCTCTGAAGGAAACCCGTTAAGGATTCGGAGTTCATCATTGAAGTGCAAGTTTGATCGCGCTCGTATAAGCGGATTTTTGAGAGTTTGGATCTATCGGTTGGACAGAAGCAAGTGATGGTATCTTGATACCTCAGGGATCAGTAGATGTGTGATGATACGCAGTGACTATGGATGTCTCCGAAGATGTTTCTTTGGAGCAAGTTTAAGGAAGTGTGTCTGCATCGGTGTTGAGGCTGAGTTCAGCTGGGTGTTTGTGTCTGGCTTTTAGGCCTGAGTTTCTCGAGGAGTTTGGATTAGGAAGTCTTTGGCATTAGTGGCAGCATCGCAGCTCAGATTGTTCTGTGTGCAAGCAAGGAGGTCTTCTATCAGCAGTTTTCTAGAGGTGAAGTTCAGAAGCAGCAGTGTGGATCCATTTCTTCGATGGTTTGGCTAGATATGCTTAAGCTGTTCTGATTGGTAAAGGCAGAACAGTTTTCCTTGGATATTATATTGGGTTGATCGAAAAAGTGACTTGCGATTGTTAAGTGTTCCCCTGGTTTGTCAGAGTTCTTTCGGGATTTCTGAATTTTCTCTTTATGGATCTGTTGAACCATATTTCGAGGATGTGTTGTCCAGTTTATGCTCGTGTGTATCATCAGCATTTCATCTACTCAGATCAGAGTTGTGCAGCAGAAGCAGTTGGAAGTGCATCTGTTTTATCTTTCGGATAGGAAAGTAAGTTCAATCTTCTGATGTTTGAGGAGTAGAGTTTGTGTTCTTGGATTGATTGTGAGTGGATCATTTTGATGAGTTGTTTTGAGGCATCAGCGAAGGTTGAGCTGATCAGTAGGGATGGAGGCAGCCCAGGATCGTCAGATGAGTTTTGTGGATAAGAGACGGAGAAATTTGGATTTCAAAGTCGGAGATTTGGTTTTGAGTAAGTTTTCTCCAATCGAAGGAGTTTTAAGTGTGGTAAGATTGGGAAACCAGCTCCGAAGTATTTTGGACTTTCTCTATGTTCTAGTAAGGATAAGAGTTTGGTCTTCTGGAGTGGATGGTCAGTTTGGATAACTGGGATTCGATGTGTTTCACGTATCTCTGAGGGAGTACGTGTATAATCTATCTCTGGTTTTGGAACCAGCAGTTCTTGAGGGTTTTGTTGTTGATTCAGACTTGTCTATAGTCTGATATTCTGTCTAGTTTTGTAGATCTAGATGAATAGGAGCTCCATAGCTCAGTAGTATAGTTCTGTTGGATTCTGTAGAGCGAGTATCCCGGTGCTTATACCTAGGAAACTCTAGATAGTCCTATCCTGTTTTGACTGGATAGTTAGATTTGTTTGATTGGATGAGTTGGTTGCTATGGTTTTTAGCGTATGATTAATATATGCTTGTGTTTTTAAAATTTAAATCTTAATTAGATTATTAAATTACCTTTGTTTTAAATTTCGGGGACGAAATTCTTTTAAGGGGGGAGGTATGTGATATCAAGGAATTTTTGACAATATCAATTTAATAATCTGCATTTAAAAATTAAATTGATTTGATAATATTTGATAATAAGATTTGAATTGCTTTAATAATCTTCTTTAAAATAAATATTTAACTGATAATTTATCTTTTAAAAGGCTAATAAATTGCTTCTATTTATAATGTGTATATATTTGTATATATATATTGTAAATAGAAATCTTGGTTTGAATTAATAAATAAATAAGTCTTGTTTTCAAATTCCAATATTTTGGTAATTATAATTTGATTTAATATATATATCTTTTTAAAAGCTATTTAATAAATAACTATATGGTTTAAAATACTTAAGATAAATGTTAATTGTTTTAAATTTTATTTTAGCTTAAGTTGAATTTAATAAGATTAACAAATAGGTATGATTTATTTTCTTTTTAAATTTAGCTTGATAAAATAAGTAGTTTATTAATATAGAGGTAATTTCTTTTATAAAATATTTAAAATAAAATCAATCTTATCAATGCAAACATAAGTATAAATCAAATATATGGTTATAAACATAAGTATAAATACATAAACATAAGAACTATGATATTAACATAAGTTAAAATTTATAACCAATAACTAAAACAAAACAAAAAAATATTTGTACATAGGGTAATAGAGTAGTGCATAACCAGGCAAACAAAGTAAAGAAATGTTGCCTGTACGGTAGTATGCAGGCAAGAATAGAAAAGAAGACAAGTATGAAAACATAAAGTAAAAGCAAACCAGGCTTTGTATATTTGTATGTTTACTGTAAAGCTTAGAAATGAAGGCAAGATCAAAATAAATAAAATATCTATGTACATGCTAGACATATAAGGTAAGGCTGTAGACATAAGGGAAAATGTATTCAGGTTGTACAGGAAGAATTAAATGAGCATGTACACTTAAAAATAAGCACATCTTCATGTTTGTACACTTAAAAGGAAAGAAATATATATATATACACAATCATAAGTACATACGAATTAATATAAGATAAGTATTAGTAGACATATAGAGGACAACTTCATTTAATGCCCATATCTATAGCACACCCCAACATATCATTTCAGCCTCTTTATTTAAAAAAAAAAGATCCCTGATCAAATCTTGTGCAATACAAATATCAGCCCTGTGTACTTCTTTTCCTTATATCAAGCTTCTTTTTTTCTTTTTCGTTCATCAAACAATGTATACCAGAAAACAACCAGCAATCATCTCCTCAAAAATATTTTTCAAGCCATGTGACCATTTCCAAATCAGAGAAAATCAAAACTAAGTCCTATAATCTTTTTATCAAGCCTGGAATCAAGTCTTGAATCATCTCATCATCAAGTGTCAGTTCAGCTAGGCATTCCAGTTTCAAGCTTTTTCAAAACCTAGATAAAAAGGCTTTGTCTTGGTTTGCAAATTTTCAGGTGAGTAACACTTTTTAAAAACTAAAGAATCTGGATTTGGTTACATGTTTATATCTGGAAGATGTGAGTAAACAAACCTTTAAAAATAGTGATATGGTTGTTAGCTTTATTTCATGTGATGACCCTAAATGAAGAAGTTGTTTGCATGATTGATTTTGTTTGAATATACATGAATTGCTTTGTTTATATGTGGATATATATGTTGCCCCTCTGTTCTCTGTTATTTAGCAAGTAAGAAACTTTTGTTTTAAACTTAAAAGAATGAATCTATGGGATACTTATCTGTAAGTAAGTATGTATATGACGCAGCGGATATTACAAAATGATGTAGATCGTTGAATGTAGCAATCGGTGGATTGGAAGATGCTGAAATGCCCAAATTCGTTGATCCGAAGATACCGAATTCTAGCTATCCTGAACTCGTTGATCGCGCACGATACCGGGTTCGAAGATCTTCAATTCTTCAAGCGTTGATCAAGCGCACTTGATTCCGCGAATCGGCTTCTACAATCATTGAATCGAGCGCACTCGATTATCCGAAAGAGGAGATAGGAGATTACACTCAACTACCAATTTGAATGAAAGCACAAAGCAATCAAAAGAGAATTTTATTCAATATTCAACAACCTTTTACAAATGAGACTCACGGCCTATTTATAGGCGAACAATTTTACAACAGAAATTTCTCCAACTCCTAAGTCGTTTCCGACTCATAGCTACGCTCTACGACTCATCATAAGTCGTATACGACTCATCACATTACAACATGACTTACGACTTATACAAAACGTTACAATACTAATCTTCAACGACTTATCAACATACAACACGACTCAAAAGTAAACGACTCATAATCAGACGACTCATCTTAAGTCGTTTACGACTTATCAAATTACAACACACTACGACTTATGATTTATAACAGATGCGACTTAGAAAACAATCGGTTCAGATTAACTCGTTAGGAGAATCTACGGCATGGATTAAAGCGGCATCAGAATATACAGCTCCAGGCCTCTACGACTTAACCCAGTTTTGATAAGTCGTGGACGACTTATACCAGCCTCGCCCTTGAGTCGTGGATGGCTTATCTCCTCACCTTCCTTGAGTCGTAGACGACTTATCACTTGTGTATTCTTCCCCTTGAGTCGTGAGCGATTCATCTCCCTGTTAAGTCGTAGACGAGTTATAGTTGCTTCGTTAAGTCGTAAACTCGTCACATCTTTCCCTTTGGTCTTCCAGTTGAGTCGTGGACGACTCATCACCGCCTCCTTAAGTCGTAGACGACTTATGCCTTCCCCTTTGGTTTTCCAGATGAGTCGTGGATGACTCATCACCACCTCCTTAAGTCGTAGACGACTCATGCCTGCCTCTATGAATCGTGGAAGACTCATCACCGCTTCCTTAAGTCGCATACGATTCATGCCTGTCTCTATGAGTCGTGGACGACTCATCACATTGCCCTTAAGTCGTAGACGACTTATATCTGCCGTGTTAGTTTTATCTCGTGGACGACTCAGGACTTCATCTCTGGGTTTAGCTGCATCATCCTCCCCAGGTTGAGAGAAATTCGACCTCGAATTTGCACACTCTTCATTCCCAACAAACTCATCCCCATGATATGGTACAAGATGTTTAACATTGAATACGTCAGATGTATACACATCATCTGGCAGCTTCAGTTTATAAGCATTTTCATTGATTCGTTTCACAACTTCCACCGGACCAATTTTCCTGGCTTTCAACTTGTTGTATGCACCCACTGGAAAACGATCTTTTGTTAATACCGCATAAACCATATCACCTTCATGAAATTCAACATTCCTTCATTTCAAATCTGCAGATTGTTTATACTTCTCATTTGCTTTCTCTAGTCGTTCTTGAACGATTTTATGACATTCCGTCAACCCTTCAACAAAATCAGCAGCTTTCTTAACTATCCCTTTTGAGTGTGGTATCGCTGTTAAATCCAATGGTCCCTTCGGTAAGCTCGAATAGACAATCTGGAATGGACTGAACCCAGTACTTCGATTCACAGCATGATTATGGGCAAACTCTGCCTGGCATAACTTCACATCCCAACTCTTCAGATTATCTTGAACAAGACACCTCAACAAGTTTCCCAATGATCTGTTAACCACCTCAGTCTGTCCATCCGTTTGTGGGTGATAAGCACTACTAAACTTCAGTTTCGTTCCCACCATTTTCCACAAACTTAGCCAAAAATGACTCAGAAAACGAGTATCCCTGTCCGACACAATCGATTCTGGCAATCCATGAAGTCGATAGATCTCTCTGAAAAACAACTGAGCAACATGAACAGCATCCGCCGTCTTCTTACAAGCAATAAAATGTGCCATTTTCGAAAATCGATCAACCACCACATAAATGGAATCATTACCACGCTGCGTTCTCGGCAACCCCAACACAAAGTCCATACTCACATCAACCCATGGTTTAGTTGGTACCGGTAACGGCATATATAAACCTGCATTAGTCGCAGTTCCTTTCGAAACTTGACAGATATGGCATCTCTCAACAAACCTCTCCACTTCTTTCCTCATCGATGGCCAAAAGTAGGATTGTGAAATTAACTGTAAGGTACGGTCTCTTCCAACATGCCCTTCTTCATGTAATTCCTTGATAATTTTCATTCTCAAACTACCCTCCGGTATGCACAGTCGATTCCCTTTGAACAGAAAACCTTTTACCATCACGAAATCATCCGTCTCTCCCTCCTTGACCTTATCAACAAATTTTGCAAAGTAAGGATCATTAGTAAATAAGTCTAGCAATATTTCAAACCCCGTCACTTCAACCTTTAGTGTAGTCAACAAATGACTCCTCCTACTCAAAGCATCAGCTACACGATTTGTCACCCCTGACTTGTGTTTAACAACAAAAGTAAACTATTGCAGATATGCAATCCACGATGCATGTCTCGCTGAAATCTTGTCTTGCCCTTGTAAATGCTTCAATGCTTCATGATCAGTGTAAAGAACAAACTCCTTCTGAAATAGATAGTGTCTCCAGTGTTTAATAGATTGTACAACAGCATAAAACTCCACATCATATGTACTGTATCGCATCTTCGCTCCTGACAACTTCTCACTGAAATATGCAATAGGACGCCCCTTCTGACTCAACACCCCTCCAATCCCAACCTTGGATGCATCAGTATGTAGTTCAAACACCAACTGAAAATCAGGTAGCACTAGAATTGGTGCAGAGGTCAAAAGATCTTTGATTCGTTCAAAAGCAACCCCGGCTTCCTCCGTCCATGCAAACTGTTTACCTTTCATGCAATCTGTAACAGGCGCCATCACACTACTAAAGTGTGGAATAAACCTTCGATAAAATGAAGCCAATCCATGAAAACTACGAACTTCCGTTATCGTCTTGGGCTGCGGCCAATTTCTGATCGCCTCAACTTTACTTTGGTCAACCTGTATTCCTTTCTCTGAAACAACATACCCCAGAAATAAAACACTATGCGTCATGAACACGCATTTCTTCGTTGCAGCATAGAATTGTTCTTGTCGCAATACCATCAGCACTTCTCTAAGATGATTCAAATGTTCCTCTGGACTCCCACTGTAAATAAGAATATCATCGAAATACACCACCAAGAATTTCCCAATGAATGGTCGAAAAATCTGATTCATTACCCTCATGAAAGTACTTGGTGCATTGGATAAACCAAATGGCATGACCAACCATTCGTATAGACCCTCCCTGGTTTTAAAAGCAGTCTTCCACTCATCTCCTGGTCTGATACGAATTTGATGATATCCGCTCTTCAAATCTATCTTCGAAAATATATTAGCTCCGCTTATTTGATCTAACAAGTCATCCAACCTCGGCATTGGAAATCTATATCTCACGGTAATCTTATTCAATGCTCGACTGTCAGTGCACATCCTCCACGTTCCATCCTTTTTGGGTACCAATAAAGCTGGTACAGCACAAGGACTCAGACTCTCCTGCACACGTCCCTGCTCAAGCAATTCCTCTACCTGCCTCCGCAATTCTTCATGTTCCTTCGGACTCATTCGATAATGTGGTCTATGTGGCAATACAGCACCTGGAACAAGATCTATCTGATGTTGTATATCCCTCAACGGTGGCAACTCCGTTGGTAATTCCTCTGGAAATACATCGTCAAATTCTTTCAAAACTGGTTTAACTTCTTCTGGAATTTCAACTTCTTCACTGCTCTCACGCCCAATCAACAAGAATACTTCCGGCTCTTCTTCAACTTCTTTAACAAACTCCTTTAAAGTCAATAAAGTTTTCAGCTCTTCAATTTCTTCTGACTTACTTTCTTCTTGTGATCTCTTCTTCGGAACTAAGATAATCTTCGTGCCTTTAAACATAAAACTGTAGCTATTGGTCCGACCGTCATGTAGTACTGCTCGATCATATTGCCATGGTCTTCCCAATAATAAGTGGCAAACATCCATCTCTACTACATCACACCATATTTCATCTTTGTATTTCTTCCCAATAGAGAATGGAACACGAACTCATCTATCCACTTTCACTTCTCCTCCTTTTCTCAACCATGCTAACTTGTATGGACTCGGATGTTTCTCTGTTTTCAATTTCAACTTTGTCACTGCCTCGGTTGAGATAATATTATCACAGCTTCCTGCGTCAATCACAAACTTACACACCTTTCCCAGAATAGTACAGGTTGACTGAAAGATATTACTCCTCAACCAACTAGCTTCCTCCTGCTTCGGTGTTAAACACGATCTCCTCAGCATTAGGTTACAACCTTCATCCCCTGACGCAATATCCTGCTTATCCTCCTCAACTAGACTAGAACAATCCTCATCAACATCCTCATCTTCAACCTCTACAATCATGGTTCTCTTCTTTGGTTTTGGACACTCACTGCTTTTATGACCCAATTCCTGACAATTGTAACATTTGAAACCATTGTTAACCCTTGTCTTCTCAACCTCCTTCACCACTGGTCTACTGATAGGTTTAGAAACATTAGAACTTCCTCCAACGCCCTTCGCTTGATTGTTAGAATCAGTAAACACACCACTTCCTCGTCTCCCTTGTTTTTCCCAAGCCAACGCTTTCTGATGTGCTTCTGCCACAGATCTTGGATCGAACATATTAACCATATCCTGAATCTGCATTCTCAATCCCCCAATGAACCTAGATGTCAGCTGCTCTTCTGTTTCCATAATATCATTCCTTGCAATGAGTTGATAGAATTCATCAGCATAGTCATTCACAGTTTTCGTCCCTTGTCTCAAGTTTTGCAAACGTTGATACATCAAAGATTGATAATTGTAAGGTAAGAATGTTGCTTTCATCAATTTCTTCATCTTCTCCCAAGATTCAACTTTTGACTTTCCCATTCGTTCACGTGTAAGCTTGGTTTGCTGCCACCATGCCAAAGCTCTACCCCTCAGCCTTGTAGCAACCAACTTCACTCTACGATGTTCTGGAACTTCTTTGAAGTCAAAAATTTCTTCAACATTAGCTACCCAATCTAGAAACTCCTCTGCTTGCATACCACCTTTGAATTCAGGAATTTCAGTCTTCATCCCCGATTCCCACTTGTGATCATACTCAGAATAGTTTCTTCCTTGACCTCTTCCTTGAATACTACCACCATCATACTCCTCTTCAAAATCAGATGCATAACGATGTCGATTCTGACCACCAACATCTCTACTACCATTACGCCTTCCACCTTCCTCCCTTCTATCGACATTCCTCCGTTCACAATCATTCACGTTCCTCCCACGCCCTTGATCATTTTCAACACTTCTGTCTCGATTGGAATGTGGCGAGACTCTACTACCCCCATGGTTAGATTCTGGTGAAACCCTTCTCCGATTTTGATTCATCTCCGTCATAAGCCTCTCTAACCGGCCAATTCCTTCGTTAAGCTTTTCACTAAAATTCTCATTGATTCTTTGTTCCATCTCATCAGCTTCTTCTCTTTGATACAAAGCTTCTACGTTTTGGTGGCGATTAGCTCTTCTTGGCGGCATACTTGAAAATCTTCCAACACTTCAAAATTCAAACACAATTCGGACTTTGATCCAAAATGAAACGGATCGAAAACTTCCACTTTGTAGCAAATCGCGATGAACACGATGGACAAAGTTTCGGCTTCCAATGCAAATCCGAACTTCAATCTTCAAACAAATGCGAACAACTTCACTTGCTTACGGCTCAACTTCAAACTTCTCGGCCAAACAACTTCAAACTTCAAAACTCCTCAAAATGATTAGGCTCCAAGTCTCGATCTAACTATGATTGGTTAGAACAAGCTCTGATACCAAATGGCACAGCGGATATTACAAAATGATGTAGATCGTTGAATGTAGCAATCGGTGGATTGGAAGATGTTGAAATGCCCAAATTCGTTGATCCGAAGATACCGAATTCTAGCTATCCTGAACTCGTTGATCGCGCACGATACCGGGTTCGAAGATCTTCAATTCTTCAAGCGTTGATCAAGCGCACTTGATTCCGCGAATCGGCTTCTACAATCGTTGAATCGAGCGCACTCGATTATCCGAAAGAGGAGATAGGAGATTACACTCAACTACCAATTTGAATGAAAGCACAAAGCAATCAAAAGAGAATTTTATTCAATATTCAACAACCTTTTACAAATGAGACTCACGGCCTATTTATAGGCGAACAATTTTACAACAGAAATTTCTCCAACTCCTAAGTCGTTTCCGACTCATAGCTACGCTCTACGACTCATCATAAGTCGTATACGACTCATCACATTACAACATGACTTACGACTTATACAAAACGTTACAATACTAATCTTCAACGACTTATCAACATACAACACGACTCAAAAGTAAACGACTCATAATCAGACGACTCATCTTAAGTCGTTTACGACTTATCAAATTACAACACACTACGACTTATGATTTATAACAGATGCGACTTAGAAAACAATCGGTTCAGATTAACTCGTCAGGAGAATCTACGGCATGGATTAAAGCGGCATCATAATATACAGCTCCAGGCCTCTACGACTTAACCCAGTTTTGATAAGTCGTGGACGACTTATACCAGCCTCGCCCTTGAGTCGTGGATGGCTTATCTCCTCACCTTCCTTGAGTCGTAGACGACTTATCACTTGTGTATTCTTCCCCTTGAGTCGTGAGCGATTCATCTCCCTGTTAAGTCGTAGACGAGTTATAGTTGCTTCGTTAAGTCGTAAACTCGTCACATCTTTCCCTTTGGTCTTCCAGTTGAGTCGTGGATGACTCATCACCGCCTCCTTAAGTCGTAGACGACTTATGCCTTCCCCTTTGGTTTTCCAGATGAGTCGTGGACGACTCATCACCGCCTCCTTAAGTCGTAGACGACTCATGCCTGCCTCTATGAATCGTGGAAGACTCATCACCGCTTTCTTAAGTCGCATACGATTCATGCCTGTCTCTATGAGTCGTGGACGACTCATCACATTGCCCTTAAGTCGTAGACGACTTATATCTACCGTGTTAGTTTTATCTCGTGGACGACTCAGGACTTCATCTCTGGGTTTAGCTGCATCAGTATATGACTCCTCTGGGCATATTTAAAGATGGATGTATGGTTGCAGGCTATTGTTATATATGTCCTCTGTTTAAAACTGTAAATACAAGATTTTAGTCAAAAACCATTTCCCCTTGATCTGCTTGATATTTGAACTTTGTGTTAAAACAAAAACTGTTTGTTATAGCCTATATTAAGAATTAAAATTTATTCGAGTCGAAACAAATTTGTTAATAGCTCAGGAAATCAAGAAAACTGTCATATCTTCCATATGTTAAAAATTCGAACTTTACAATTCACAAATTCAAATATGTAAATGAAACTTTTGTACTTTAACATGATTTTTATGGTAAAAATCATAAATTTTAGAATTATAATCAGAGAGCAGTTTGGGTTTGTTTGAGTTGAGCATTTCGAGTTGTCTTGGTCGATCTAAAGGGTCAGAGGTATCGAGCTTCCTCCTGGAGGTGGTGGAGTGACCGGTGTCGATGGGAAAATTATCTGGTGGTAGTAAATATCAGTGTGGAGGTGGGAATTTTGATTTGAAGTCTGGTAACATAGTTTTTGACGAGGGTTTGTATTTTGGTCGTTCGACCTTCCCAGTTGATCGAGTGTAGTAAGACTCTGGAGATTGGAAGTGGATGGGTTGACGATGGTGTGACTGGAAGTGCTTGCGTTCAGATGATCGGAGACGAGAGTGCGAGGCGATCTTGTCGAGTGGTCTGGTTCCAGTTTCGACTATAAGGGTCGATTTTCGTTCGTTCTTGGTGAGGTCGATTTGAGAGTGAGAATCGTGTTTCGAGTCGATTGCCGATGCGTGGAGCAAGTCGCCGGAGGTGGCGATGCCGCCAATGCTCTGTGCACGTGCTCGTGCACGTTTCGAAGTTGTTGGTTTTGGCTGTGGGTTGCGTCTTTGGGGAAGAAGAAGAAAGCTCCGGGTGTTGCTCGTATTTTAGTGTGAGTGACTCGAAGGAGCTGGGCACGAGAGAGTTTGTGAATGACTCGAGTGATGGGTCGAGTTGCCTGAGGGTTAGGCTCGGGTAAGTGAATGGGGTTGTCTGGTTTTTAAAAAGGGAAAGCTATTCCAGTTTTAAAGCAAGTAAACTAAGTTTTAAAGTATTTAAATAATTTGTTTCAAAAGGGAAAACATTTAACAAGTTTAAATGTGTTTTTTTAGTAATCTAGTTTTAATAATTAATGTTTAAATTGTTTTGCTTTGAAGAGAATTATATATTTTCAATTTTATTATTGATTTGCAAAATGTTTTCAAATGAAGTATAATGATATAACTAAGTATATAATAATGATAAATAATTTATCTTTTAAATTATTTAAAGAAGTAATTAAGGGAATTGATTAGTAAAATTAATTAAGAGTTAATCACTTAATAAACATTAATTGGTGTAATTAATTAATGTTAATAATCAAAGGGTAATTACTGAAGGTAATTTAATTAAGAACAATTAATTAATGATAGTAATTAGAGATTTATTAATTAATTAAAGACTAATTAATGAAAGAAATTAGTAGTTGATTAATAGAAGAATTTGAGGGTAATAACTTAATGAGATTGATTTGAAGTTAATTAATGGAAGAAATTAAGGAATTTATTACTTAATATAATTAATTGAGTTTAATTTGATTTGTTTAAGTTAATTAATTTAGTTTAATTAATTTAAATTAATCATTGGATAATTTGATAAGTATAATTACTTAAATGTAATTAATGAAGTGTAATTACTTAATGAAGTAATTAATGGTAATTACTGTATGTAATTAATGGAAGATGATTTAATACGGAAGTAATTTGGATTAAATTACTTTGTATAATTAATCAAGGGATTGATTGAGATAATTAATTAAGGAGTAATTAATTTATTGATGAAGTAATTATGGGTAGTTAATTACTGATATGTGATTAATCAAGATTGATTAATAAATGTGGTTTAAGTAAAGATTAATTACTTAATATAATTAATTTAAATGGCATAATTAATTAAAATGTAATTAGGGATCATTAAATTATATAATTAATGATGTAATTAAGGATTGATTCATTTAGATTAATTAATCAATAATAAGTAATTTTGAGTAATTAATTAATGCAATTAATTAAGGATTAATGTAATTAATTATAGTTAATTAATAAATGAAGTAATTAAAGATTAATTACTGTATTTGGTTAAGGATAATTAATTTGTGAAATTAATTGAAAGCTAATTACTTGAATGTAATTAAAAGTTAATTAATCAATGATGATTAATTAAGATGGAAATTAAAGAATGATTAATTAATTGATTAGTAATTAATTAATGGTTATGAAAGCAAGATTTATAATGATGAAGTAATTAATTTAATTTACTTTAAATTAATTAGAGATAGAATTAATTAATTTAATTCATTTTAAATTGATTTTAGATTGTGGTTAATAATCATTGCTTATGGATAAATGATATTGATATCCCATTGATTGATTGTGATCTCAGATATGAGATGAATAATATCTATTGTGATATGGATGCTTGGTTTAAGTATGATAATATTGATTATCTGTTTGAGTTGATAGTATGGATTATTTGTTTATGATGATAATGTGATTATCCATTGTTATATTGTGATTTATCTATCTGTATGTATATAGATAATTAAATTGAATTGTTTTAAACTCTAAAACAACTTGGACCTAACAGATGGCGATTTGGATTTCGATGAGACCGAGATCGGGTTTCCAGATTTGAATATCCGAAAACCACATCGATCTGAATTAACGATAGGTCGTGAATCTCAAGTGAAGATAAAGATTCAGAATGCAAGGGTTATTGTCGTTAACTCTGAGGGTGATTCCAAAATGAGTGTAACGAGATAATGCCTTCGTTTCGTTCGAACCCAGAACGAACTTGTATGGATTGAATGCTTTCAGAACATCGTCAGGTGGACAATGAGCATTCTAAGAGATGTGTTCTCTAAAGGTAATCGTAGCCTCAAGCCTCATCAACCGGGAATGGCTAAAACAGGGGAGGTACAGCAAGGTTAGTGGGTAGCACCCAAGTAGGACAAGATTACCCCTGTCTAGATTCCCTTTTTATTCGGCTTAGTGAGAAGTTGGCGACGACCATCTGTGGGGTGTCTTGTGCGGGAATTATCCAGTAAGGGATGTTCCGACCTTGTGTTGTAGGGGACTTAGGGTGGGTCCTCGGTACGCTGATCTAGGCCAGGTACTGTGACGGGCGGTACCCCAGTAGCCCTGCCATTGTATGGAATCCAATCTCCAATAAGTGCCGTACGTATTAGTTGTGCCCAACTACGTTGGAACGTGAGATGTAAGCATTCCAGCTATTTCTGTATTTTACTTGAAAACCCTAGACACTATTATAATATCACTGGATTTCCTATCAAATGTTTGGTTAGCGTAAGGTAAAAACTTTTCCATGTTTATGTGTGGGAAGTCTTACGTGATACCTTTTGTTTTCAAAGAATTTTCAAAGTTAAGCAACTTTAACCTGTTACTCATACCAGACCCATGTCTGACCCGGAGTTTATTTCTGTTTTTCTTAAACTCTCGGGTACTCAAATTTTTACGAGTAGCCAAGGGATTCAGGTTAGCTTTGACGAATTGTGGAGGAGCAATGGAGCAGGAGGCTTCAGCGATTATAGATATATAGTTTTCCGCTGTGTTGGTATCTCTGTGATGTATTTGAGTTGTATCGAGTTGTATTAACTAGACAGGTGTTTATAACTGTCTAGTGTGTGATGTATTATCTGTGTAACTCTGATTGATGTTGTATATTATGTAATATTTATGTGATATATTATATTTAATTCATTCCGCTGTTGAGATTCTGACGTTGTTTCTTCTTTCTTCTCTATCTTTTCTATTTCTCACCCCTTTCTTTCTTAAAGATGATGCAACTTTCGGGTAGTAGAAAGTTGGGTCGTTTCAAATGTTTTTTTACTAAATTCTGGGACAAATTGACCAGAATTAATAATAGCACAAATCAAATATTTGGCCAAGAAATGATAACAAAAAATTGGTAAGAAGATAAAAGCTTATCAGGAGTAGGAAAAAACAAACAACATAAAGAAGCTCCGAGTCCATTCCAGCATAAAACCAGAAAATTAAAGATGCAGAAAGGAGTGGTCACTAAAGAAGATATTCTTTATGTATATATTGAAAAAATGAAGAAAGATTTAATGAAAAATGTTGGAAAAGAAGACACAAAATCTGACACGTCAATGGCGTCTTCAATAACAAAGGAAGAAGATCAGTATTCAGACCTCAATGATGAGGACTTTGTCGAATTATTCGAGGGAATTGAAAGAAAAGCCCACGTTGTGGGGCAGGATAAAGGAAAAAATGGCACTTAATTAGGCAGCACTCTTGCTAAATTGCAGAAGGACAAACTACTTTAATAAAGTAGACACATTCTTTAATAAAAGAACATAGGTGGCCAAATACTTTAATAATAAAGGACATGCGGCCTCTTCTACCTACTACTTTAATAAAGTAGAAATATGCATTTCGGATTTGAAGTCTTTGGAGTCCGAAGTTAACCAGTTTGAATTCCAGATTCAAGTCCAGCCTTAACTATAAATAGAGTGGCATTTCATTTGAAGAAGGCAAACTTCAATCTATCCATTCTCTTCTCCATCTCAAAGCTTTTGTCATTAAATAAGTGTGTAATAAATTATATAATATTGTAAAATAAAGGAAGAAGACTGCTGCTTCCACTACTGCTTCTGATATGCGAAGGCTACTTTTGATATCTTTTTTGTAAGTTTTTATTTAGTTTTTGTAATATATTGTGTGAATTATAGCATGAATGACAGGCTAAATTAATCATGTGTTGAATTATCCTTGTTCTATAAGTATGAATTCATACGTATTTTTAAGGAATACATGTTAAGTTGAAAAACCCTAATCAAGGATTGAGAATAGCATCCGGTGACAGTAATTCCTGGCTAACATTCAAGCCATGTACTTACGCCCTTTTCTAGCTATGGTAAGGCATTTCTTTGGGCTTACTTTACACTGGCTTGTTAACCAAAAATCATTGTTAGAAGAATGCTTGACTTGTAAAATGCCCCAATATTAACGAGCCTAGAAGTACTGCAATAGATCAAAGATAGCGTTTATGTTATAGTTATGGACAGAGAACATATGGCAAAAACATGATATTTGTGGCCATTTTCCACCACTTGACTAAATGGTTTAAGATCCTCTTCTTTTTTTACAGTAATAGCATACTTAGACTAATTAAAAACTATGCAAAGAAACACTTAAGGATATCTTTCAAAATCATATTAAAATTTCTTGAAAACAAGCTATTTACTAAGTGTTTGTATAGTGAGCTTTTTACTCCTAACTTTAGCCACTTTGTTCAACCAGTTATAAAATGTTTTAAACTTTAATTTTTTATAGTAATAAGTAAACATAAAATACTTATTAAGACATTAAAGAAACCCCAAAGGACGTCTTTCAAAGTTAACTTTAATAATCGAATACAAGGCATTTTGAAAGTGCATCCATAATAACTAGTCCGCTTCTAAATTTCACAACTTCATTTCGCAAGTTCTACAACTTTCCAAACCAATTATTTACTATCCCATACACCAAAATATGTGTATAGAATAACCAAAATATATTACGTGATAGTATATTAACATATCACTAAAATAAGCAAGTTAAAGCAAGGGGATTTCAAAGTGCTTTCGTGGTAACTCTTTCGCTTTAAACATTCACATACACACTTCTATATCACATACCACATTATCAAACATGTAAACATATAGTCCAGACCACGATACATGTGTTAGAGGGTTATAAAAGTGACAATATTACATATAAAGTTGTCATTTTCTTCCCAAAGCAAGAAGGGTCCAAAAGTTATAACTTGCATTAGTTATATTAACTTACTTAACTTTATATATATACACACATCATATATACACAATATATATTCATTCAATTGTGAGATAACTTACCCAAATCCAAGATAAACACAACCACAAGCACCAAAGATAAAAAACTACTTCCTTCCATCACCAAACCTTCAAAAATCCAAGCTTTAGCGCACACAAGCTCAAGGCAACCTTCCCTCATCTCCACAATGCTCACAGCCTCCAAAAGTACACCAACTTCTTCACTTTCTCTCCGCTTTGACTTTCTTTCCATACTTCCTAAGGTGATATAAGGCTTTGGTTAAAGTTTGATGAGGATTGGAGTTGATTTGATATGGAAAAATGAAGAATAAAGAGAGAAAAGAGGTGATAAGTAAAATTATGAACCATATGAGATATGTTGCATAGGATTTAACAAAAGAAAAGGACCCCAAATTCCCTTCATAGTGGTAGGCCAACAATGCCCTCCCACGTGCCTTGCTTTACACCTTACCATTTCCAAAAACAAATATCCAAAACACTATTCATCAAAATATCTTCTCCTTAAACCATTTGCTAATCTTTATTTTACGATTCACATTTAGTTAGCCATATCATAGAAAATATTCTTAGTTGCTAATTAATTAAACATTGATTAACTAGACAAGTATAATAAGTCAGAACAACTTCTATTGAGTAAAAAGTTGTTTATCGATAAAATGATTTCTTGTCACATTATAGATATTTTTTCGAACTATTTATTTTTGTAAACATTTTTCAAGAACAAGTTTCCATCACTAATTATTAATCAAAAGGGCGTTAACAAGGTTATTAAATCAGTTTAATCAAATTAAATCCAAGATTCAAATATTTAAATAATACAGATATTCAAATACAAAGTGTTCGAAATTCTGGATCATTACATCAATAAATCCTCTCACTCCTGTACATGCATGGCCGGCCATAGTCGGGGCTATATAGGCCCTCAAAATTTCAAAAATCCCACTAGCATTAATCTTATTTAAATCCAATTTATATGTTCTGTTGATATCATATATCGCTACATGTGTTTAGAACTTTACGTACGCGCTTCATTAAATACTAATGGTATTCAAAACAAATCAACTAAAATTTTAATAATTAATATTTCAAAAATATTGATTCATTTAATTAATTTAAAAACCACTCAGTATTAATTCTATTTAGATCCAACTTTAACATTCTGTTGACATCATACATTGGTATGCACGTTTATAACTTTTATATACGCACTTTATTAAATACTAGTGGTATTCAAACATATTACATAGAATTCAATAATTAATATTTCATAAATATTAATTAATTTACTTAATTTTCAATGATTAAAAATTAATTAAATCGTACAATTCATTCGGAATATCCATCAATTTGGTTGTGTGAATCAAAGCTGTAAATTCAATCAGCATTTGATATTGAAAAATTCAAACATTAACGTGCACATGCCACCTTAGCTAGTGGTATGACATTTAGGCTGAATTTATGCTTTCACATCTTTTGACAAAATCCAATTTTACTTATTATAAGCGATATCAAGTAGTAATGATTATTTACAGTAATTCTCTTTGTCCAAACTATATCACATTAGGATTTATGGAGTTTTGTTTTGGTTGAAATTTCAACATCGTCCACATTCAACTTTGCAAGTCTAAACACAAAACTAGTCTCAATAATAATACTAATAATTAACCTTACTGCTTTGTCTAGAGACTTTGATTTTGAGTTGACTATAGTTGATTGTGATACCAAACTTATATAACTAAGGAGACGAATTCTCTATTGAATATTGTCTCACTCTAATGCTTCAACTCAGATGCAACTATAGCCGTTTGTTGGACATCATGCCATAATTTAACTACAATCAAAGTGAAGTGTCCAGATTGAAGTTCCACAGTGTTCTCAAGTTGAGGGAACTGTGTAACATCGTCATTTTGAGATTCTCTATTTAATCTTAGTTATATTAACCAATAGAAAACTCTCGAGTGAGTCATTCCATAGTAATCCAATAACGATTAATACATAACCCCTTTATTTCCCTGGCAGCCATGAGTACTACACTGACCAACATTTGAAGAGCGTTACGTACTCTAGGCTTAATGGACATATCGATATCCCATCTCAAAATATCATGACTATGAATAGTTTAATAATATTTAATTTTTAATATGATAAATTTTTCATAATTACAACACATTATAATTACTATCACATAATATATCATTTAAGGATTTTCTATTTAATACACTTTAAATTAATTACTTAATTAATTATATCATAATATAACAAGTATATAATAGATAGACAACACTTTTTATTTTGAACAAGATTAGTTACTGAGTTAGATACATGTAACAAATTACATAATTGCCCCTAGGTCATACCCCCAACTCTATCGGTCTCCCACGTGCACTTGGGGTCAGTTATGGAACCTTATTCCAAATTCGTCGATCGATTTTCTTAAAACTAATCGGACCAGTCCCTTAGCGAATAGGTATGCTACTTTGTTTTAATCATCTACCTTGTCAATCAACTCTCTTCATCGTTAATGAATTGTCTTTATCACGTGAAACTATTCGGAGTTTGTCTCTCGACTTCTAGTGAGCTCTAGGTTGTTATACGAATTATATCGCAACATTGCTATCATATAACAATATCATAGGATCCTTAATATCTTGAATCACCCCTAGTTCAGTTATAAATTTGTGCATTTATTTATTCCTCTTTTATTGCAGTGTTATCAAGGTGATGTACTTAGATTGTGGTTCAATCAGCCACCATTTATTGTTTGGAACAATCTAACTTAAAGTTCTTAACATAAATTTGAACATGAATTTAGGATTGACATACTATACTTGACATCATTAATGAAGATCTAGTCCGCACATCCTTCATAAGGAGTTCGTTGTTCCTATAAACAATTATCTAGTATTTCATAAATAGTCAAGAACAATCTAAACTATCATTAACTGATCTTAATTCGAATTCGTTACTTGCTCTATGTATCAAATACATGAGCAAAGTGTTATATTGTAGATAATATAACATGTATGATAATTCATACTGCTAATGCATAAGGAACCCATCTTACATGCTCCATATTAAACAATTTTAATATCAAGTCCGCGTATGTCATTTTGCACAATCCATCATCCTTTTATACTGATTATAAATGTCATTTTCCAAACCAATGTCGAGTATTAAATAACCCAACTGAAATGATTTTAACATGAATACATCTTTAACAATCATAATTCTATTGTTTACTTGTAGTTTTAGAAATATATTTTAGTACCTATTAATATTCTTTCTTACAGGCACACGCGTCCTCTACATTTTGACTGAAATCCAAATTATTTGATTTCTCTATCAAGATACTTACTTAACTTTGATGCTTATAGAGTAACATTTTCGTACCATTTCTTGGATCATATCCAAAACTTACAAAATCAGTTATCTCTTCCGTTGACTTCGAGACATTTTGATTGTTATGTATAAACAGTTTATTCTAAATTTTTATTTAAAATTTTATTTCAACATTTATGTACTAAAACGCAAAATCATACAAAGCGATAAATTTTGTCAGTAAAATATGAATTAATAGAAGCACATTGAATGACGAATCTATTAAGTTAGTTTTAACAATTAAAATTTACGATGTTATTTATCAATGTGGCTTATATTCCAAATATATTAATCTTCTTTTTAAAGACACTTTTGCAACCGATGGACCATATCATTTTGGATACTAATATCAAATTCATATTTAATAACGCACTTGGAAGCCATTTTGGATTTATGCATCCTCACATGGTAGAGTCAATACTCTTAATGGCTTACTTAAGACCATGGATGTTCTTTTGTTAACATTAATAAAATTCATAATTTCTCTTCAATGTGCGAGATTTATCATTAAACATTCTAATGTGTCATTCTATTTAGTTCGGTTGATTTCATTCCATCCTTCGTTATCAGCTTTATCTTTAGATTATATCCAAATCCATTTTATTGCCGATAATTTCTAAAGAAAAATTCCTTAGTTATGAAGTGGCATTTCTTGAAACAACAGTTGTTTCTTAGTGCAATGGAATAGGTATTCATAAACATTTTATGAATTGCCCATATATATGTATAAAACTGATGTTTTTTAAAATTTACTCAACGCATGTTCATAACGTAAATTGGTTAATCAATATTGATCGATCCAAACTCATTTGGGATAGTCCACACAAGATCCCCTATGAATATTACGTGAAGTCTCGACCCACACAACCTAACAACTCCTTATCCTAGGATATGTAGGGATCCATATAAATGTTCAACTTGTTTGATCTCGTAAACTAATCTTTAGATGAAATTGAGTTTTAATCCTTATGTACTTATTCTTATGTACCCAACCTTATGGAAAAAAGTTAAATCTACTTCACTGGTTATCAATTGGACTTTGTCCAACTAAGTCTAATTACTCCTTATTGAAAAATCATCATGTACCACATAGAGGACTGACTTTCGAGATTGAGTCTTATTCGTATTTAGGTACTTTTGGAACTATTTTCTTATATACTCACCTATTCGATTAAATTTTCTTTGCATGTTATATTTTATACTTCAATTTTATATTTAATGTAATTATTATAAATAGATTACTTATGTATCAAATACACATGTTTGGTTTATGTTAATTCATCTATGAATTAAATGAAGTATGCAGAACTATTTTTGGTATCATTAGACTTTTTGACTACATACATCTTTATGTATCAATATGAAGAGTTCGCCAACTCTTATGCCGCTCCCAATAAACAGGTGCTTTATCCTTAATTCCAAAATAATCGTAACAAATTGTAGATACTTCCGTGCTGTTTAGCTAATGTAACAAATATCATTATTCTAATAGATTTATTTCATAATGAATGTTCAAAAGATTCATAACGAAGTATAACTATATTCACTTTCGGTCAATATTGGAAATAATAATTATTTCATAAATAATATTTGGTATGTTTACGAAAATAATTTTTCGTATCTTGATGCATCCACTGATAAGTATTATATGGCATGCTCCTAGTATTTCCGCCATTACTGTAACGACCCACTATTTTGGATCATTCAAATCGACAATAATCCACACATGTCAGATTTGAATAATACAGAATAACAGATTGTAATAAAATTTGGAGCAAATAAAATCATTCACAGAATCACAGACACAGACATATCATAATAACTCGCAGCGGAAATAAAATAAATAGTGGTTCATGAAGCCACTAAAATACAGAGTCTTAAACAGATACAAAATACATAGTCTGAAAAACCAATACAGTTCTGAAACAAGTACAATAGAAGTCCCAAAGTCATAAGTCTCTAATACAAAAGCTGAAAATAGAACACTGAAACTAAAATAGATATCAACTAGATAAGCAGAAACTCCAGCGATTCCTAGCTCCAGAAAAGTGAAATCCAAAGCTGTGAAATACTCAGGCTGACCCGAGCGTAAATAAAACACAAACACTCGAGTCAGGACATACATACTTATACAATGTAAACCAACTCAAGTGAACTGTAATAAAGGTACAAGTAACTTAAAGAATGCTTAGGATCGCCCATTCTTTAAGGATCCGTTAAACTATCTACTATGTAGTAATATTCGCTATTATAATAATGTCTAATCATAAAATAAACATACTTTAAAATAGCATTAGGGCTTTACATTTAATCTGAACTCACCCAAACACGTAATAGTGCCAATAGTCTATACAGTACCTGCATACCTCGCAAGGCTATGAGAAGATACTCCATAGGTACGACACAAATAGAAACTCATAGTAAAGCTCGCTATGGTAGGTGACACGGCACAACTAGGCAATGCCAGAGTAGATATACCAATTACGCATCCGGACTGGTGGTGACGCATAGCATCCACTACCGCCCACCTCGAACAACAGTCCCAAATCAAGGGTGCACACCAAATCAATCACAAGTAATAGAATGGTATCGAAGAAGTGTGTCCGATCAGAGGTGCTACCTCCTTGGTCCGTCAATCGCTCCTGTTTTAGCCACCTTATGCCAACTCATGGGAGTTGGGTCCATGTATATACCTTAGGATCGTCACCACCATCCTACTTCATTCTGGAAACTCCACCGCGTACACAGTTGTCAAAATGGTTTTCGGTATCGACAGAGAGTATGTCCATATCTGATCCCGGTCTCTTTAACAACCAATCGTTATTATAACCCGTGGTTATAAATTTAAAACAGTTTGTATTTCAAATCAAAATACTTCAATTAAATCATTTAAAAACAAAGTCATTATTCTTCTAAATCAAATATTCAATTCCCAAAATTTTACACTTTTCTGAGTTCATTTATTCACTTAAAAACAGTAAAACATTAAAATTCCAACTTTCACAGCATTGAAAAAGTGTTGCGGTAAGTTATATTCGAAAACAATTCAATTCAGCAAAGACAACATTTATAAACAGCTGTAATAGTTCAGTTTTAAAGGAAAAATAGTTCAATTTAGAAAAGACAGCATTTACAGAACTGCTGTAATAGTTCAGGGTTCAAATTAAAGGTTTTAATTCAATTCAGCAAAGACAGCGTTTTAAAAAATGGTGTAAAAGTTCAGTTTTAAACAAAAATCATATTTCAGCCTACTGCAGCACTTAACAAGTGCTACAATAGCTCTTTCATTAGTTTCAGGTTCAATTTTAGTTCCTGCCACTACATCACTTACCAAGTGCTGTCATAGCCTTAGTTCATTTTAGTCTTTAAGTTCATTTATGCAACCACATCACTTACCAATTGCTGCAGATTCTACTTAGTTTAGAATTAGTTCATTTCCAGAAATGAAAGCATTTCTGAAGTGCTATTAATTGAATTTCCAGGTTTTAAATACAATTCCAGCCACAAATAAACTTCAATTTAAATCATTTAAACTTATGAAAATCATAATTTCTCACATCAATAATGTTCATTTATATATCTTTAACTTATGGTTTTATAAAGAAAAATTTTACAAACAAAAATCAAATTTTTCCAAAGTTCACTTATTAAATTCAAGTGTGACAATTTCCACTTTTCATTTTTACCATTTATTTCAACACTTAAATTTAAATCTCCATTTTCACCATTTAAAACTTAATTTTCATTTTAAATTTAATTAACTTAAATTTCCATTTTAAAAAAATCAGTTAAATTTCCAATTTAAGTTACACTTTAAAATCACCATTTTCTATCCATTTATTTTACATTTAACAAATAGAAAAACATTTCCATTTTAATAAATCTTTTAAGAATTCAATTTAAATCAATTTATCATATTTTTACATTTTAAAATACTTAAAAATTTCCAGAAAAATATATAAAATAACCACGGGTCTATATAATATTTTCTAGCCTAAGTCAAGTGATACGGATAATATATTATTTCAATTCGTAGTTTACCAAGAAAATCCGGGTTTTATCATTTCAAACCCGCAATCCCAAGTAAATAAAATTTATTAAAAGTCGCTCAGGCTTATCATTTCAGCCCATAACGATCTTTCCCTATTCTAAAGTCCGTTCGGGTATGTATCATTTCAACCCATAGTGAACCTAATCTACAGGGAACTTGCAGTGTGATAAACAGATATAAATGAACAGTTTAATAATATACAACAGTAACAGGTGATATGACATGTAATTTAACAGGTTTAACATCATATAAAAATAATCACAGGCAATTATAACATCATTTTTAATTCTACACATTCAGTTGTGGTCGCTTCACAATTATATAAGTATGAATAGTCGTGTGAGATTTACTCACCTCTAAATCCTGGAGATAACAAAACCAATGACACAACGGAAAACAAAGCACGATGACAAGATTACGGATTTGAGTGGAGAGCAAATCCAATGCTATAGATCTTGTGTTACAACCCAAACCAAAAATCAAAACAAACCATAAATTTCAATACACTTGAAATGGAATAACTTTTAAATAAAAAGAGATACGAATGCCAAATCTTTTGCCTTGCTTCCTCTATTTTTTTTTCTTCAGCCTAGGGATGTTGTTTGGCTCTGGTTTGAACAAGTTTTGGCTCAGGTTTGGTCATGTTAATGCACGGCCAAAGTGGTGAAACATAGGGAGGAAGTTACATAGTGAGAAGGTGAAGAGTTTAAGGCAAAATAGTGTGATTTTGTTCATCCAATTGGGCTCGGCCATGGGCAATTGGGTCAGGTCAGAGGGGTATGGGTCAGGTCAGTGGGAGGAAAGGTGTGTGGTGGTCTGGCCAGAGGTGGTGGAGGCGGCCTAAGGTGGTGGTGGTGGTGGAAAATGAAGTGGTGAACAAGTAGTGTCAAACAACATTGTTTTTATGGCTTGTGTTGCAATTTTTGTGGAGTTTTGGCATCATGGTGGCTCGGCCTTGGTCAAGACCAGAGGAGTAGGTGGTGGTGATGGCAGGGAAGAGATGTAGGGAGTGGTGGCCGTGGATATGAGGGAGAGGCCGATCCAAAAACAAGAGAAAACAAGGCAAAATGACATGAAAATAAGAAGAAAAGAAGAAAAAAATGATGTAGCCATTACCCAAACTTTCCCAAGCCGTGAATAGCAATGAGAAACAAATGTTTTTGCGTGAAAATGAAAAGAGAATACATGGCTACTCACCCAAAATGTACGGCCAAAGAGAGAGTAATGGAGGAGTTATGGAAAATGAAGAGTTTGGGAATGAAAAGACTTCAGTTTCTAAGCAATTTTATACTCTTCATATTTCTTTTACTTTAATTCCAATAAAACAAAAATAAACTCAGAAATAAGCTTTAACAACTGAAACAAAATATTATAAAATAAAAATAAATAATTTATTTTAAAGAAAATAGGAAAAGAAAATAAGAAATTGCTTAAAAATCCAAACAGTGTCCAGAAATTACAAATAAATCACCATTGACTTGTAAAATTAATAAATTCATTTCAAAAATATTCTAAAACAAAACTTTGAAATAAAATAATTTATTTATCATTTCTAACATAAAATAAAAAATTTAAATTAGAGAAAATAGAAAAAGAACTGAAGAAATTGTTTAAAAATAGGAAACAGAACATAAAAATTACAAAAAAATACCATTAATTCTAGAAAAATTTCTACTTCACTATAAAAATATTTTAAAATGAAATAAATTCAAATTAAAAATAATTTCCAAAATATTGGGTTGTTACACTCTCCCCCACTCAAACCTTTTCGTCCTTGAAAAGAACGGAAACAGAGAAAATATGGAAAAACAAGATAGAAAGCAAATAGTACCTGGAACGAAAAATTCCGAATTCGAAGCATGAATGCTCTCCTCCGTCTCCCAAGTACAATCACGATCATCAGTACTCCACTGTACTTTGACCAGACTAACAGATTTCCTTCTTAGCTACTTCGTACCTCTATCGACAATACGAAGTGGCTTCCTCTCAACAGTCAGACTAGGCTCAATATCCAAACTATCAAGAGCAGAAGGCTGAACAATAAGGGATGGATCATGCAGATAGCGATGGAGATGAGAAACGTGGAATACATTATGCACTCCAGAGAACTTCTCGGGAAAATCCAGACGATAAGTAAAAGAACCAATTCTTTCCACAATGCGGAAAGGACCAACAAATCTAGGAGAAAGCTTCCCTCTACGACCAAAACGAATAACATTCCTTAAGGGAGGGACCTTAAAGAAAACCAAATCACCAACAGCAAACTCTAAGGTCCGCCTACGCCTATCAGCATACTTCTTCTGCCTACCCTGAGCAACCCTCGTCTTCCTCCTAATCTCCTCAACTCTCTCATAAGCCTCCAAAATCATCTCAGGACCAAGAACCAAACGATTACCAGATTCAATCCAGCAAGAAGGAGATCTACAAGGTCGTTCGTGAAGAGCAGAAAACGGAGACGTCTTAGTACTGGCCTGAATTCAAAAATAGAAATGAGATAGATAAAAGATTAAGATAAGATTAAAACAGAAGATAGAAATTATACCTGATAACTATTGTTATAGGTGAATTCGACAAGATGGAGTTGATCTTCCCAAGATCCTCCATAATCAAGCACACAAGCACGAAGAAGATCTTCTAGAATCTGATTCACCCTTTCCGTTTGACTGTCGGTCTGTGGATGGTAAGCAGTGCTCAGATTCAGACAAGTACCCAAAGAATCCTAAAAGGCTTTCCAAAACCTACTAGTAAAGATAGGATCACGATCACAAACGATACTGAGAGGGACACCATGGAGACAAACAATCTCCCTCATGTAAATCTCAGACAAATTAGAAGCAGAACGGGTAGACTTGACCGGAATGAAATGAGCTGATTTGGTCAATCTATCCACAATAACCCAGATACTCTCATTACCCTTACTAGTCCTCGGTAATCCATCAATGAAAACCATAGAAACTTGTTCCCACTTCCAATTGGGAATCTCAAGAGGCTGCAACAAACCAGGAGTCTTCTGATGATCTGCCCTGACTTGCTGACAAGTCGCACACCTACTAACAAAAATGGAGATATCTCGCCTTATACCCTTCCACCAGTACAACTTCTTCATATCCTGATACATCTTGGTCACACCCGAATGAATAGAAAGTATGGACTAATGATTCTCCTGAAGCAACTCCTGTCTCAAACCATCAACATTCGGGACACAAATCCTATTATTAATCCTCAACACACCCTATCATCAATCTGAGCACCACTACCATCAAGACTATTACCTCCGACCCTACTTCGAACATTCTCCTTAATCAATCTAAGCATCTCATCCTCATCCTGCTTTTGGCCATGATACGATCTAAAAGAGGAGAAGAAACAACCAACTGACACAATAAAGCCTTCTTCCTACTCAAAGCATCTGCCACAACATTAGCTTTCCCAGGGGTATAGTTAATATCGAGGTCATAAGAAGCAAGGAACTCTAACCACCTAACTTGTCTCTGGTTCAAATCCTTCTAAGAGAAAATATACCTCAAAGACTGATGATCTGTGAAAAGCTCGAACTTAGTACCCAAAAGATGATGTCTCCACGGCTTCAAAGCAAAAACAACAGCAAGCAACTCTAAATCATGGGCAGCATAATTTACTTCATGGGTCTTCAACTGACGACTAGCATAAGTAATCACCTTACCATCCTACATCAGAACAGCTCCCAAACCTTCTCGACAAGCATCAGTGTATACCGTTAATCCCTCATTTCCATTTGGAATGGTAATAACTGGTGCGGAAGTAAGCTTGTGTTTCAACTCACTGAATGCAGCCTTACACTCATCACTCTAAATAAACTTAGCATTCTTCCGAGTCAAAGCAGTGAGAGGTGCAGCAATCCGAGCAAAATTCTCAATGAATCTTCGGTAATAACCGACAAGGCCTAGAAAACTACGGATATCAGTTGGAGTCTTAGGAGTTTCCCAATCCTGTACAGAACAGGGATAAATAAGGACAATAGGAAAGATAGAATAAATTTAATGAACAAGGAAAGAGAAGGAAAGAAAGACTTACATTAATCGCAGCGATCTTGACTGGATCAACCGAAACTCCATTACCAGAAACAATATGCCCAAGGAATCGGACTTCATCCTTCCAGAAATGGAATTTAGAAAATTTAGCCTTCAATTGATGATTTCTAAGAGTTTCAAGAACAGATTTAAAATGCGACTCATGCTCTTTCTTGGACTTAGAGAAGACAAGGATATCATCAACAAAGACTAGAACAAATTTATTAAGCACATCGCGAAAAACACGATTCATCAAATCAACAAAGAAAGCAGGAGCATTAGTCAAACCAAAAGGCACGACTAACCATTCAAAGAATCCATTCTCAGTATGGAAAGCAGTCTTGGGAATACTTTCCTCAGCAACTCTGAGCTGGTGAAAACTTGTGGCAAGATCAAGCTGAGAGAAAACAGTAGCACCATAAAGCTGATCAAACATATCATTGATGCGGGGCATTGGATATCTGTTTATCATAGTGAGCTTGTTCAGCTCCCTATAATCAACACACATCCGGAGAGAACCATCGGACTTGGTGACGAAAACCACCGCTGCTCCCGATTCAGAATAGCTAGGTCTGATCAGACCCTTGGAAGACAGGTCCTCAATTTGCTTCCCTAACTCAACCTTCTCGCGGGGTGCCATTCTTCTAGGAGGAAGAACTACAGGTCGAGCTCCAGGAATAAGATCAATGTGGAAATCAATTTCCCGCTTAGGAGGTAAAGCAGTAACTTCACAAAATACATCGGGATAGAGTTTGACTACACGAGTCGACTGAAGATCAACAGGAGAAGCATCCAGAGAAAAGATAAAGCTACCAGCATAATCATGAGGCATACGACCCTGAATAACCAAAGAATTACCCTGATCATCCTTAAGAGAAACAATTCGGGATTTACAAGAGATACAGGCATCATGCCCATCAAGCCAATCACCTCCAAGCAACAAATCAAAAGCATCGAAACCAAGAACATAGAAATCACCAGAAAATTTATGGCCAGAATAGAAGAGTTTCACTTGCCTACAAATCTTATCAAGATTTGCGGGACCACCAATAGGATTTGAAACACACAAAGGAACAGAAGCATACTCAGGAGAAAGGAGATGCTCAAACTTATCACACAAATCATCAGAAATAAAACTATGTGAAGCTCCAGTATCAAATAAAACACGAACAAGATGATGAAATAAAGTAAAGGTGCCCTGAAGAGTACCTTGATCATCACTAGGAGCAGGAGCAGGTGTAGCAGGTAAAGAAGCAAATGTGACAGCAAAAACACCAGATGGCTTTCCCTTCTGATACAAAGGGCAGTCATTCTTAAAATGACCTGGCTGAAGACAAACATGACAAAGATTGTTCCTGGTAACCTGAGGTGGAGGAACAGCAGCACTAACCGAAGTAGGGCAACTATTAGCATAGTGTCCCTTCTGGTCACATTTGAAGCAGGTAATGGTAGATAGATCAATAGGGTGCCTCTAAGAAGGAGAAGATGATGAAGATCCCAAGCCCGGATTCTTGAGCCAATTCTTCTTCTGCTGGTGGAAATTGGGCTTTCTCTTCTTAGAATTTGCAGAGGAAGACTGAGATGCAGGAGCACCAGAAACAGCAGGACCCTTGGAAGTAGGGTTCTCATAACGAATAGCCATATCCATAAGCTCAGTAAAAGTGCCATGAACATGTGAAATAAGACGATCATAGAACTCTGGGGCAAGCTCCAGCTATGAACTTCTCATTTTTCTTAAGCCGAGTGTTGATGAGACCAGGACCAAACTTGGAAAGTTCGTTGAAATTCCGCTCATACTTAGAAAAAGACATGGTACCCTGCTTAAGATCCATGAATTCACGATAAAGCTGAGATTTCCCGGCTTCGGGCATCCATTTTGCCATAATAGCCTCGCTGGAAAGAAGATACAGAAACAAAACTTAAGATAGAATCAAAAGAAAAGAAAATGGGGAAAAATTCAAGATAACACAAAGGATACCTGAACTGCTCCCACGAATAATCACCTTCGTTAGTGTGAGCTGTAACAGACTCCCACCAATCTAAGGCTGACTCTTGCAGCTGCCAAGCCGCTAACTGACGCTTCTGGGCATCAGTAATCTCAAGACCAGTAAAGATCCTCTCTAAACTCTGTAACCATTGCTGGGCTTTGATAATGCTCTCTGAACCGGTGAACTTAGTACCACCGAGCCGAGAGAATTCCTTACAGAGAACAGTAAACCTAATAGGTGCAACAGGTTGAGGAGTTGGGGCAGTACCACGACCCCTACCTCTAGCATTTCCACGATTCATCCTGAAAAGATCAAGAATGAATTTTAGGACAAAGGTACAGAGAAGACAAAGATAAGGTAAGATAGACAAAATAAGATCACTTGGATGAATACCCTAATGATAGAAATTTCTAACAAGGTAGATACTAAAGAAGGAAGTTTAGAAAATTTTTGCTTTTAAAACAAGAATATTTTATATCAAAATAATCTTTGAAAATCATTTAAAATCATTTTAAAATCATTTTATACTTTGAAAATACGTTCACTCACAAAGAAATGATTTTGAGGTTAATTTTACTCATTCTAAGGTATTTCTACCCTATCTCTAATGAGTTTTTGCTCCATAGGCTAAGGTTTGCCTAAAACTGAAGCTCTGATACCAAATGTAACGACCCACTATTTTGGACCATTCAAATCGACAATAATCCACACATGTCAGACTTGAATAACAAAAATAACAGATTGTAATAAAATTTGGAGCAAATAAAATCATTCACAGAATCACAGACACAGACATATCAGAATAACTCGCAGCAGAAATAAAATAAATAGTGGTTCATGAAGCAACTAAAATACAGAGTCTCAAACAGATACAAAATACATAGTTTGAAAAACCAATACAGTTCTTAAACAAGTACAATAGAAAACCCATAGACATAAGTCTCTAATACAAAGGCTGAAAATAGAACACTGAAACTGAAATAGATAGCAACTAGAGAAGCAAAAACTCCAGCGATTCCTAGCTCCAGAAAAGTGAAATCCAAAGCTGTGAAATACTCAGGCTGACCCGAGCGTAAATAAAACACAAATACTCGAGTCAGGACATACATACTTATACAATGTAAACCAACTCAAGTGAACTGTAATAAAGGTACAAGTAACTTAAAGAATGCTTGGGATCGCCCAATCTTTAAGGATCCGTTAAACTATCTACTATGTAGTAATATTCGCTATTATAATAATGTCTAATCATAAAATAAACATACTTTAAAATAGCATTAGGGCTTTACATTTAATCTGAACTCACCCTAACACGTAATAGTGCAAATAGTCTATACAGTACCTGCATACCTCGCAAGGCTATGAGAAGATACTCTATAGGTACGACACAAATAGAAACTCGTAGTAAAGCTCGCTATGGTAGGTGACACGGCACAACTAGGCAATGCCAGGGTAGATATACCAATTACGCATCCGGGCTGGTGATGACGCATAGCAGCCACTACCGCCCACCTCGAACAACAGTCCTAAATCAAGGGTGCGCACCAAATCAACCACAAGTAATAGAATGGTATTGAAGAAGTGTGTCCGATCAGAGGTGCTACCTCCTTGGTCCGTCAATCGCTCCTGTTTTAGCCACCTTATGCCAACTCACGGGAGTTGGGTCCACGTATATACCTTAGGATCGTCGCCACCATCCTACTTAATTCTGGAAACTCCACCGCAGACACAGTTGCCAAAGTGGTTTTCGGTATCGACAGAGAGTATGTCCATATCCGATCCTGGTCTCTTTAACAACCAATCGTTATTATAACCCGTGGTTATAAATTTAAAACAGTTTATATTTCAAATCAAAATACTTCAGTTAAACCATTTAAAAACAAATTCATTATTCTTTTAAATCAAATATTCAATTCCCAAAATTTTACCCTTTTCTGAGTTTATTTATTCACTTAAAAACAGTAAAACATTAAATTTCCAGATTTCACAGCATTTAAAAAGTGCTGCGGTAAGTTATATTTGAAAACAATTCAATTCAGCAAAGACAGCATTTATAAACTGCTGTAACAGTTCAGTTTTAAAGGAAAAATAGTTCAATTCAGAAAAAACAGCATTTATAGAACTGCTGTAATAGTTCAGGGTTCAAATTAAAGGTTTTAATTCAATTCAGCAAAGACAACGTTTTAAAAACTGGTGTAAAAGTTCAGTTTTAAACAAAAATCATATTTCAGCCTACTACAGCACTTAACAAGTGCTACAATAGCCCTTTCATTAGTTTCAGGTTCAATTTTAGTTCCTGCCACTACAGCTCTTACCAAGTGCTGTCATAGCCTTAGTTCATTTTAGTATTTAAGTTCATTTATGCAACCACAGCACTTACCAATTGCTGTAGATTCTACATAGTTCAGAATTAGTTCATTTCCAGAAATGATAGCATTTCTGAAGTGCTATTAATTGAATTTCCAGGTTTTAAATACAATTCCAGCCACAAATAAACTTCAATTTAAATCATTTAAACTTATGAAAATCATAATTTCTCACATCAAAAATGTTCATTTATATATCTTTAACTTGTGGTTTTATAAAGAAAAATTTTACAAATAAAAATCAAAATTTTCCAAAGTTCCCTTACTAAATTCAAGTGTGACAATTTCCACTTTTCATTTTTACTAATTTATTTCAACACTTAAATCTAAATCTCCATTTTCACCATTTAAAACTTAATTTTCATTTTAAATTTAATTAACTTAAATTTCTATTTTAAAAAATCAGTCAACTTTCCAATTTAAGTTACACTTTAAAATCACCATTTTCTATCCATTTATTTTACATTTAACAAATAGAAAAACATTTCCATTTTAATAAATCTTTTAAGAATTCAATTTAAATCAATTTATCATATTTTTACATTTTAAAATACTTAAAAATTTCCAGAAAAATATATAAAATAACCACGGGTCTGTATAATATTTTCTAGCCTAAGTCAAGTGATACGGATAATATATCATTTCAATCCGTAGTTTACCAAGAAAATCCGGGTTTTATCATTTCAAATCCGCAATCCCAAGTAAATAAAATTTATTCAAAGTCGCTCAAGCTTATCATTTCAGCCCATAACGATCTTTCCCTATTCTAAAGTCCGTTCGGGTATGTATCATTTCAACCCATAGTGAACATAATCTATAGGGAACTTGCAGTGTGATAAACAGATATAAATGAACAGTTTAATAATATACAATAGTAACAGGTGATATGACATGTAATTTAACAAGTTTAACATCATATAAAAATAATCACAGGCAATTATAACATCATTTTTAATTCTACACATTCAGTTGTGGTCGCTTCACAATTATATAAGTATGAATAGTCGTGTGAGATTTACTCACCTCTAAATGCTGGAGATAACAAAACCAATGACACAACGGAAAACAAAGCACGATAACAAGATTACAGACTTGAGTGGAGAGCAAATCCAATGCTACAGATCTTGTGTTACAACCCAAACCAAAAATCAAAACAAACCATAAATTTCAATACACTTGAAATGGAATAACTTTTAAATAAAAAGAGATATGAATGCCATTTCTTTTGCCTTGCTTCCTCTATTTTTTTTTCAGCCTAAGGATGTTGTTTGGCTCTGGTTTGAACAAGTTTTGGCTCAGGTTTGGTCATGTGAATGCACGGCCAAAGTGGTGAAACATAGGGAGGAAGTTACATAGTGAGAAGGTGAAGAGTTTAAGGCAAAATAGTGTGATTTTGTTCATCCAATTGGGCTCGGCCATGGGCAATTGGGTCAGGTCAGAGGGGTATGGGTCAGGTCAGTGGGAAGAAAGGTGTGTGGTGGTCTGGCCAGAGGTGGTGGAGGCGGCCTAAGGTGGTGGTGGTGGTGGAAAATGAAGTGGTGAACAAGTAGTGTCAAACAACATTGTTTTTATGGCTCGTGTTGCAATTTTTGTGGGATTTTGGCATCATGGTGGCTTGGCCTTGGTCAAGACTATAGGAGTAGATGGTGGTGATGGCATGGAAGAGATGTAGGGAGTGGTGGCCGTGGATATGAGGGAGAGGCCTATCCAAAAACAAGAGAAAACAAGGCAAAATGACATGAAAATAAGAAGAAAAGAAGAAAAAAATGGTGTAGCCATTACCCAAACTTTCCCAAGCCGTGAATAGCAATGAGAAACAAATGTTTTTGCATGAAAATGAAAAGAGAATACATGGCTACTCACCCAAAATGTACGGCCAAAGAGAGAGTAATGGAGGAGTTATGGAAAATGAAGAGTTTGGAAATGGAAAGACTTTAGTTTCTAAGCAATTTTAAACTCTTCATATTTCTTTTACTTTAATTCCAATAAAACAAAAATAAACTCAGAAATAAGCTTTAACAACTGAAACAAAATATTATAAAATAAAAATAAATAATTTATTTTAAAGAAAATAGAAAAAGAAAATAAGAAATTGCTTAAAAATCCAAACAGTGTCCAGAAATTACATATAAATCACCATTGACTTGGAAAATTAATAACTTCATTTCAAAAATATTCTAAACCAAAACTTTGAAATAAAATAATTTATTTATCATTTCTAACATAAAAGAAAAAATTTAAATTATAGAAAATAGAAAAAGAACTGAAGAAATTGTTTAAAAATAGGAAACCGAACATAAAAATTACAAAAAAATACCATTAATTCTAGAAAAATTTCTACTTCACTATAAAAATATTTTAAAATGAAATAAATTCAAATTAAAAATAATTTCCAAAATATTGGGTTGTTACAATTACTATAATAGCGTATGAAATACGAAGCTCCACGCAGTTACTTTTTATGGGCAATTTATTTCTTTTACTGTAACTAATTTACAATCAAGAGTTTCCTACCAAATATCTTAAATCCGTAGAAATGACTTTTATAGATAACAATTTTCTATATGAAAAAACAATTGGAATAAAACATACATTTCTCATTCCATATTAAGTAACTACCAGGAATTTTACAATTCTCGTTTCTGGTATCACTTCATGAAGCAGAGTCAATTATTCACTTCTTCATCGCAACTGTGCCTAAGTTACATCCATTCTTATACATTCACTTTCCTTTTCTAAATGGTCAACCATTCAAAGGAAATCCTTACTATAATCAATCGTACTGAATACACGGTTTCACATTATGCTTTTTTATTTATTTCCAGTGAACTAATTTTATTGAAATTTTGTACATTACGGACTACGACCATTCATTATATAACATTTATATGTGATCGAATACGGATCAAATATCTATATTCTTGTATTGCTTAAGGCATCAAAACTCATGTGAACAATATAAAGTCTTGGGCAAATAAACACCCAATTGACCAAGTTACAAATGTGTCTAATAGTGTATAGTTAGGCTCTTGCATGGGTCTTGAAGTGAAAACATGCTAAAGGATTAAGGTAAGTATATTTATATTTCTTTGTCAACCTTTAATATTATTCATTTGTATATCTTAATTAATAAACATTTAATCAATTTTATTAATTGCATAAATTATCGATGTATACTATTTTAATTTATATAGTAAATGTTCTTACAATATTAAAAAGGTTAAATGTCACAATTTCATTTTTCTAATTAGGCTCCCACTAGATTTTTATGTTTATCAAAACCCTAAGAGAAACATAGAAATATTTCGATTTCTCTAATGGACGTTAGAACTCCTTTGCTTTAGGATTATGAGTATATCAACAAATCATAGGTCCTCGAGCAATGGATAACACTTTATCGGTTGTATCAAATACAACTCCTAACTCATAGTCTTTGTCTTTGTCTCATCTCAACCTTGAGAAATATCAATAAATCGAAAGAGATTATTTACTCGTACTCAGCATTTCGTGATGGCCTAAGCATAAGACACGTACCTTGAGAAATATTAACAAATATATGCATGCATCTTACGTAGTTTAGTCAATATATTAGTAGTACTGCTCATAATATCTTTACCTCAAGGAATATCAACAACTAAAGAGTATGCAAATAATCTATTAATATATAAATGGTGAAGGACAACTTTTATATTATAAATTCATAATCTTTAATATATTTAATTAGGTGATATCGATTTAGAGAAAATGTATTTCTTTTTAAATATCCACACGATTCAAGTGTCAGACACATCTGAAATCACGGTATATGTACTATACGTATGTATTTTTAAATTTGATTTGGGTTTCTTTTCAGTTCCACCTTATACATTCATATTATACAAACTTAATTTATTTATAACCTTTTATAATTAAATTAACTTATATAATATTCTTATGTATATTATTAATAAAATATAATTTAATTAATTTTAATTAGCATTAATTAAATATTATTTTATTAATTTTAATTAAATCATAATTAATTAATTTAATTCATTTTATGTAAAAGCTCTAAAAATTTACATTAATCATCGTAAACAAATTTAAGATAGTTAATCAACAATAACATTTATAGTTTATTTTTGTGTACATATCAGTATATGCATACATTTTAATTAATTAATTTTATTTAGTAAAATTTATTTAATCAAACAATTTAATAAAATATTTTAATTAATTTGAAATTTTAACTTAACTTATCATAAATAATTTTAAGATAAATAAATAGCTATAACAATTATAGTTATAAACATACATCAACTTATATGCTTTTTGCTAATTTACTGTTAATTAATTATTTTATTCTATTTAATTAATCGTATTTAAATTTTAAATTTTCAAAATTAATTATTTTGTTTCTCAAAACAATTTTGAAAATTTCAAATGCATTTTATAACTTTTACAAAATTCCGTTTTGTATTTTAAACCCAATGTTTAAATTTAAATACCTTTTAAAGTTTCAAACAAATTTTGAAAATTAGCCCAAGGACCAAAATTAAAATGGTCCTTTATATTAAGGATAACCTTTGGGCTTACTTCATCCTTCGGGCCATGCTGATAGCTAGGTAGGGCATAGTACTTGATTAACCAAACCCAATCCTTCGTCACTACCATTTTAGACTCCTTACTTAAATGGGTAAGCTTTAATCAGTTAGCCTTAACATTGCTAATTTAGACAGCATAAACTATTTTGCATTGACATCGTTGAAGAAATTGACCAGTCGGAAGTGTGTTAAATGGATGAATTAAAAAAAAATCAATTTTGATATATAGTTAAGCCTATAAAGCCTAAATTGATTTTAGATCTAATATAAAATTTTGAATAAAAAATTCATTGTATTTCTTTTGTTAAAGATTAGTTTATGTTTAATTATAGGTTGCATGTATGTTGTAATGAGCGCATCAAATGCACCTATGTGAAAGTGCAAGTGCAACATATTAGAAGTGTATATGGTTAATGTAAACATTGTTTAGGTGCTAGAATTTACCCCTTTATAGACACATTTCCCCTTTATATATGCCTTTGTCATCTAAAATAATTTTTATTTTAGTTTATTTTAAAATAAATTTTATTTAGTGCATATATATATGTATGTATATGTATGTATGTATGTATATGTATACATACACACACACATATATAAAAATATGTGTACTTGTTTACATTAGGATATACTTTGTTTGTATGACATGTATTAAAATCAAATTATATAATTTAAAGGTTGTTTTGATTAAGAGATACTTTAAAAAAACTATAATATCTACATAAAAGTCCATTTTATAAACCTTGAATTAAGAAAAAATACACACAAACACACACGCGCATGCATGCGCGCGTGTGCGCGCGCGCACACACACACAGATATATATATATATATATATATATATATATATATATATATATATATATATATATATATATATATATTTGTGTGTGTGGTTGTGCGTTCATATACATATATGTATATACTTATATTAAATCAATGTTTTAAAATGTTGACCCAAAAAATGGACCAACACCCTGGTTTGAGTTTGAAAGCACCAACCCTGTTCTGACAGAGCAATATCACAGATAACAGATATAGAAAAAGAGCAGTAAAAGAAAGAAGACTGAGAATTTTTATAGTGGTTCGGCTGGTAATGAAGCCTACGTCCACTTTATAGTTTCATTATAGATAGATTGTTGTTACAAGAGATGTTTGATTACAAGACTTTGATTATCTTTAGCTAGATTCAATCACTAGAGTTGGAATCCACTAGAGAATCACAACGAATTCCTTTGGAGATTGTTGCGAGGGAGGTAGGGAGTGAGGAATAGTTCCAGAGCTTCAACAACCAGTCCCAAAGAAGATCCTGTTTATTTTGTAGGTAGGATGGTATTTATATGGATCTGAGAGCTTTTAGGCTAGGCCACATCATCACCAGCTCGCAGACAGGTAGGAGACGACCTATGGAGTATTTGGCTCGCAATACAAGGTAGAACCCTGCGTCGCTAGCGACCCATGGCCGATGGGTCGTATGCGATCCATTGTCAATGGGTCACTTGCGACCCATAGAATTGGCTCGTGTGCGAGTGAATGTCTTGGCCTCTTATGTAGTATTCTTTGGTTATTTGGTTTGAAGGTTTGAAGGGGGTATGAGTTGCTGATGATCCAAACACTTAGTATTTTCAGGAGTTTGGAATTGGAGATGTTTCCATGGTCTTGTGTCGCCATTGTTTGCATAGTCTCGTTGCACGTTGTTCTGTTTTGATGACAATTTACTAGGTGCTCGCGCTCAGCTGCTGATTGGGCTAAAAGAATGCTGGTCTCTTAGTTTAGTCGATCCCAGTCATTACCTTAGTAGTATAGCTCGGCTCTCATTAACTCCTTGCCTTAGCCTTTCTGGTTAAGTTCTAAACCATTCTGATAACACGAGATTGTTCTGTCTCATGTTGGATCCTGTTGGGTTAAAAGCCCAGATAACATTTGCCCCCCAGAGTATGCCTTCGTTTAAAACAAGGCGTGCTCTGGAAGTAACTTCTTTTAAGTCTTAATTTTGTGAATTCTAGTTTATCGTGTCGAGGTTACCATGCAAATTATGCTTTGACCATTGAATTTTCGATGTGAATCATCCGAGTCCACCTCAAGATGTTATTCTCAATTGACTGACTTCTGACCGCCGTTCGTTTTTTGATTTCAATCTGAATTACAATTCCCGGTGTTGATGATGCAACCTTTGCTTCGTAGTTTACGCAAGGGTTTAAGTTAGTAAGTGGGTGCATGATGTAGGTTTGGAGTTGTTTTATATAGTTTTGATTCGACCGGCGGCGAAGCTAAGTTTGTCTCAAACGATTGTACGGTGTTCTGGAGCGAAGTCTTGCTCTTTATCTTTAGTTTTTCTTCTCGAGAATTTGGTTAAGTTCCCATCGATTTTTTTGAGTTCCAATGCGACAATTTATTCCAAAATCGGATGTAGTCGATGATTCAATCGTAGCACTCCTCCTATTTTTGTATTCCAGTGATCCTGAAAAGAAAAGCTTCCTGCGTCGCTTCGGACAGCGGCTTCGTTATCGATCATTGATCGATAATGGGTAAGTGTGGAAGAGGTAATTTTAAAGGATGATATGGATTGTTTTTCAAATGCAAGCTAGCTAGCTACACTAGATTGTTTGTTCGTAGTATTCAGGATACTGGACTATTCTCATGTAGATAACACACTACATCTGCCCCAATCAACGCTCGGGACCCGATTGGTCAACATATGTTGACTTCCCTTGGATTCCGGGTGCTGGTTATATGAGGATATTATTTAAAGTAAAACATACCTGACAGGGTTGAATGCCAATTTTTGTCGTTGAAAATGATTTTTTGGTCATCCAATCTTTAGTCCGGTGGAGGTACTTCCACTCCTTCAGAAGCTGGGTCCTTCGCAACTTAGGCTTTGTTTATTATCCCTATTATATTGGGATAATTAATTATAGTTAAATTACAAGGAACAGTTGCTCTTGTAGAGTTGTAGTTGAAGTTCAATCAAGCACAATTTCAGCCTTCGGAAACTAGCGGATGAGTCGTCTAAGTGCGATTTTCCTTCCTTTGCGTTTTTCAAAATTCAATGCACATCAGCCTCTATCTCCGGGAACTATTGGCTTAATTGCTTGATTCCAAGCATTGCTTTGTCTCGCTGTTGCACTTCTTGTGCTCATGTGCAACATACTCATTTCCTGTTATTCTACATGTGTAAGTAATACTTCTGCGGTCAATTTGGCACATTCTATTTCATAGCTTTGTTCAGAACTATGAAGTAGCTTGGTCTAGCCAGTTCTGTAGCTAATCCCTACTTATGCTCAATTAAGTCCGTTTCAACAAAGTGTTGGTGTAGATGCCTTAGTTCGCAAGGCTGATTACTTTGACTACTGAGCCAACATGTTTTGGGAGACTAGGCCTCCTAGGCAATAAGTTCGATTGCCCCAGTTTGATTGACATTGTAGCTCCTATCTTTGGGAATTAGGGACTATGTTGCTTGATCCCAAGATCTGAGTTTTGTAATGATGTCGGTATGTATTAGAAAGATGCGTTTTTGGCATCTTTTGCTAAAGCAAATTCTTCTGAGTCTGACGTTGATATCCTAATCATGTGTTGGTTTCTATCTTTGGAAACTCATACACGGATGACTAAACTCTGTGGATTTTCCCTTGATGTTGTGAATCTTCAGATAGCATGACCAAACTTCGAGTAATGGCATTATCCTGAAAGTTGGAACCAAATGATCTGGTTAGACTGTAAGTAGGTCAGCGATCCTTTTCATCTTCGCTAGACTATGAGAGACGGTTGATTTCTGAATGTTAAATCCTTCATTTCCTTTGTTGGAGATTTTGTTGCCAGAATGCTCTATTTTGTAATACAGAACCGTTATCTAACCAACCTCGCGGTTATTCATGTTTGGACTTTTGAAACATTTCTTTTGATCAAGTATTTGTGGCTCTATCCCTTCTTGAATGACTAGCTATGTCGAATGCCTACATTTGGGCGATTGTAAGAGGTGGAAATCTGTGGGGCGAATTGCTCAATTGCCCCTAGTCTGGCTCTCTATCACATTCTAGAATTGAGGATGTTCGAGGATTTTATTTTCGACCTTCCATCATTGCTCCCGCTTGTTCTTGGCCATGCATGCTCTTCTTGGTTGCTGACGTTGTCATGGAAGTTTTGTTCATATGTCAACTCCTGTCTTTGAGAATTGATAACCTAGCTATTTGGTTCCGAGCGACATTTCCTCGAGGCCTCTATCTTTCGGCTGTGTCTAAATTCTTTCTAAGTTGAATTTAGGAAATTCGGTTGTGCACCAGCTTTCATCCCTAGAAACAAGTACATGGGTAATTCAATCCTGGAATTTCCTTTCTACGCTACTTTATTCGTATGTAGTTGATGATTCCTATGATGAAAGGTCGACCCATCCGGCTGACCTATGAAAGGATATGTCTTCCAGTTGTTGCCTGTCAATGGGCAATAGTCGTTTTCTAAAGAGAAGGTAGAAACTCAGTTGAGGACCAACTTCTATCTCTGGAAGCTAGTGCATCGATGGTTCACTGCGATGAGTGTTTCCCATCAGCCCTGTAGGCATTGTCCGGGCAATACCCGTACTTAGTGAGTATAATGTTTCCCGGAGTTGCCAAGGCAACATCGGTACTTATTAAATAGAATGTTTCCTAGCATTGCCCGAGCAACACTGGTACTTAGGAAACAGAAAATTTTCCTGGCGTTGCCAGGGCAACACCAGTTCTTAAAAGATAAAAGAAGGCCTTGGCGTTTGCGAGGCAAGACCGACACTCTGGAGGTTGGGATCCATTTTCCCCGTTGATTCGGTGGTGCTCTTAATCCAGCTGGGTACTAGTTTCGGCCTTCAAAAACTAGCACTTCGATGGTTGGATTGTAGAAGTATCTTCTTAGCACTGCTTGTCTTTCGGCAGTGTTAAAATCAGGTTGGTGATGGTTGAATCATCCATCCGATCCTATAGAGTTGAGTTGATTCCTTTTAACCTCGATGGTGCTATTTTCTCAACATTGCTTAAATCTAGGAGATGCCACATTTTGGATCGGTGAGAGTCCCGGGCATTTCTGTTGCTTAGCTTTGTATATAACCGTTAAGTATTTTCCTTGGAGATGAAAGGCTGTTGCTTAACAAATTCCAAAGTTATTCTTCCTCCTACTGGTTTTTGTTATGATCTAAGGACTATCTGTGAAACCCTCCATTTTTGGGCGGAACTCTTCACTTCTAGGTGTCAAAATCCTGGTTCTTATAGGAAATCCGAAATTGTGGAGCAAGTCATCACAATGCCCCCGGTATGACCGCGTTTATTCCTATACTGATCATGGACCGGTAGAGTTCGATAGTGTTTGTCTTAAATCCATCGCACCTAACCTTGCTTGTTTCAGGCCATATGCATTATGCTAGGCTGATAACATTATTGCGAATATTAACCTTATTCGTTGGTTCCAATCTTTGGGAATTAATGGTTTAGCTACTTGATTTCGAGTGTTCTCTCCTTGCTGTGGTCTATCTTCGGAAAACAGCTGGTTTTCTATTAGGGTTTAAGACCTCAGTCGCGCACCTGCTTCTGTTCTTTGGGAAACAGGTGTGTTGATGATTTGATTTTGGAACAGCCTTCCATCATCGTTTATCTTTGTACGACGGTAAGTTCCTCCTTTTATTGCAAGTTGGAACGATCTTTTAACCTGACCAAGTGTTAATCTGTCCTGCACCCCTTAATCCACAGGGCTGATTATTCTGAACAATTGACGTGAGACTTGACATCCTGGGCGGCTAACTGGATGCCCCAATTCAAGGGTACATCGCAGCTCCTATCTCTCTAGGAATTCATGACTTAGATATCTTAAATTTTGACATCTTGTAGATTAACTTTGGCCAAAAATTAGAACTCTTTGCCGACTTCTTGGTTTGTGAGCTTTGCGATACTACCGAAGCAATGTCAGTTCTTTCGGATAGCGGGAGTTAATCCCTGTTAATCGAAGTGCCCAGCTTTTGAGAGTGTGCAGCTTATGAAGTTCCTCTGTATTGCCTACCTTTGGGCAACGTGAGGGGTTTAAGCTCTTTAAGAGTTAGTGCGCCGCTTACGAAATGCACGACTTTTCGTGCTCCTCGGTGTTGCCTCTCTCCGGGCTACGCGTGGAGCATTTATTTTGGTATGGCTTTTGGAATGCACGGCTTTTGGTGCTTCTTGGCGTTGCCAATCTCCAAGCAACGCGAGGAGTTAGTCTTTTAGTGCTCCTTGGCGTTGCCTATCTCCGGGCAATGCGAGGAGTTAGTTTTTTAGTGCTCCTCGGCGTTGCCTATCCTCAGGCAACGCGAGGAGTTAGTTTTTGATACACGACTTACGAGATGCGTGGCGTTTGGTGCTCCTCGGCGTTGCCTATCTCCGGGCAACGCGAGGAGTTAGTCCTTGATGCTCCTCGGCGTTGCCAATCTCCGGGCAACGCGAGGAGTTAGTCTTTTAGTGCTCCTTGGTGTTGCCTATCTCCAGCAATGCAAGGAGTTAGTTGTTTAGTGCTCCTCGGCGCTGCCTATCTCCGGGCAACGCGAAGAGTTAGTTTTTGATCTGCGGCTTACGAGATGCACACAGTGGTTTGGGCCTTCCTGGTGTTGGAGGAGTGATACCAGTTCATAGAAGGTTCGGATCGAGTTTTCCCATCAATCCGGCGGTTTGACTTTGCTGGAATACAGTTTCGTTAGTTCTAAGAGATAATTAGTTTTTAGATTGGGTAGTCATGACTTGGTTATGAAGAAAGAGCTTTTGGGAGTTCGGGGCAAGACTCTCAGTTTTTGGTCCAAACTGTAACTAGAGAATTGGTCTTTGACTGACATACGGTCTAAGAGGAAGAGGAATTGTTCACCAAGAGCGGTAAAATAGTAGTTGGAAAGAAGTGGGCAAGTATTATGCTAGTATCTTATTTGTTGCACTAGCTAGGTCATTAAGTCTTCGGCTGTCAGAATGCCAGAATTTTTGATCGGGCATAACAGAACTGTGGTATGATTAGTCCAGGCCTTTCTTATGGCTATTCAAGTGTGTGTGGTGCCCCCCATGCCATAGGGTTGTTGGCGTGCTTCAACTATATCCATGGTCTCTCCACAGCTCGTTTGATTGCCCCCAGTCCAGTTGGAGCTGTTCTTCTGAGTTGTAAGTCTTGGCTTGATTCGAGTCAGAACCACACGTTCGGTTCAGTTTTGGATTAGTTCCTTTGAGCAACTTTGAAGCTTGGGGTTTAGCACTATTTGTTTCATCGATCGTTTAATTATGCTGAGTGACTTCGATTTGTGGCCCTGGAGCATGGCTTCGTTGACTCCAATGAGCTTTGGATTAGATGACTACTGATCTTCCGGTTCACCTTCACGGATATCAGTCGTACATGAATTTTGCTGATCTACCAGTTCGCCCTCACGACGCTTTATTTCATTAAAGACCTTCACATTCACGAAGGGTTTTTTTTGGATCAGATGACCGCTGATCTACTGGTTTAACTTCACAACGCTCTAGTTCGTGAAAGACCTTCACGTTCGCGAAGGGTTTTTTTGGGATCAGATGACCGCTAATTTACCGATATACCTTCACGACGCTCTAGTTCGTGAAAGACCTTCACGTTCGCAAAGGGTTTTTTTTGGATCAGATGACAACTGATCTACCGGTTTACCTTCACGACGCTCTAGTTCGTGAAAGGCCTTCACTTTCGCGAAGGTTTTTTTTTTGGATTAGATGACCGCTGATCTACCAGTTTACCTTCAAGACGCTCTAGTTCGTGAAAGACCTTCATGTTCGCGAAGATTTTTTTTTGGATCAGATGACCTCTGATCTATCGGTTTACTTTCACGATGCTCTAGTTCTTGAAAGACCTTCACGGTCGCGAAGAGTTTTTTTTTGGTCGGATGTTCGGCGACCAGACGGCCTTGGAATGATAATTTATCGATTTCGAGGGGAGTTTTGGGTCCTATGTCCGACGATCCGGCGGTCTTAAAGCAATGATTCATCGACTTCAAGAGGAATTTTTCGAATTCAGCTTGAGGGAACACAGTTTTATCGGCTCTTGTAGGCTAAGGTGTTAGATCTGTTTGTTTGACGGTCCTTTGGATAAGACTTCTCGACGCGCCCAGCAATGCCGGTTCTTAGAAGGGGGATTGACATGACTCATCGAGGGCATAGAAGCATTACTTTCACCATGCTGTCTTCAATAGCCCTAGTGTCCTGCTATGGCTCATTTAGAAAAGGAGAGTAGACGAGGATGGATGAGAAGGTATCGCTTTAGGTTGTTGTCCCACTCCTTGGTTGCTAGCTAGCTAGAGTGTTATTTGATAATCTTCCTTTCGACTGATTTTGTCAGTTAGTCGGGGCACTTTTCTGCTGGGTCTTAGTAGCCTTGCTTTGGTAGAAGGTCCCTGAGGTCCTTTAGCCCCTTCACCGTTTGGTATGTTCTTTGGGACACTGTCGGGTTTCCTTCTTCTAATTGCACTACTTCTAGTCTTTAGAACTGGTTTGTACTTCTTTTGCCAATTTTAGGTTGGAATTACTGGAATAGAGAACGGTTGAAACCCACTCATCGGTTCATGGAGTTTGCATTTTAGTTCGCATTCTGGGAACTTAGAGTCATTTTATGTGCGGTCGACTCGTGCTCAATTTGTGTTCATACTTCGGTCCGTGCTCCGGGGACCTAGAGTTTTTTTGTGGGCGGTCGCACTTTCGCCAAATTGTTTGTACTTCAGTTCATAGTCGAGGATTGGTAGATTTCTGTGAATCGTTTATACTTTAGTCTGTGCTCCGAGGACTTAGAGATTTTTGTAAATCGTCTATACTCTAGTCCACACTCCGGGGACATAGAGTACTCTACTCCACGCTCCGGGGACTTAGAGATTTTTGTAAATCGTTTATACTCTAGTCCGTGCTCCGGGGACTTAGAGATTTTTGTAAATCGTTTATACTCTAATCCAAGCTTCGAGGACTTAGAGTACTCTAGTCCGCGCTCTGGGGACTTAGAGATTTTTGTAAATGTTTATACTCCAATCCACGCTCCGGGGACTTAGAGTACTCTAGTCCACGCTCTAGGGACTTAGAGATTTTTGTAAATCATTTATACTCTAGTCCGCGCTCCGGGGACTTAGAGTACTCCAAGCCATGCTTCGGGGACTTAGAGATTTTTATCGAGAGAAGTCGTATTTCCACCCGTTGGATTTGTACTTCATTTACCGTGTCGAGGCAAAAGTTATTGAATGAATGGTCGAACCACGTTCGTTCATGGAATGGGATTCTGCCCCCAACATTCAGGATGAAACTTGGCAATCAAATGGTTGATTCACGTCCACTTGGTAGTTGCAGCTCTTCCCATTAAGTCGGGAAAAAGGCAGGTGATGAATGACTTGATCACATCCATGCTGGGGTCGGATGATCGAGTCTTACACAATTTGCTTCGTATTCTTTCTAGCAAGTAGAGATAATGACTTATTAAGCAGTAAATTAAGTTGCATCTGTTTCATGCTGCAATCATGTCTATTTGTTGAAATCTAGGGTTGACCAGCAGGCAGCAAGTCGTGACTACTCTGAGTCTAATATGAAGGTTGCTGAGTGGACAGTTAGTCATGTCTACTTTATATTAGATTCTGAACTTGTCGGGTTCTTTATTTTGCGCCTCGGCATCCCAAATTAGGGGTATATGGTAGCTGATGAACGGTCGAATCATGTTCGTCTTGATGAATCTCTATAGGTTCGACCATGGTCTATGGAGATTGGCTGGTGGCCAACTCTAAGTATTTGGTCACATGCATCGTTTTGGAAGTAGTTTAGTTCAAGTTAGTTGTAGTTCACAACATAATTGAAATTGAAATTAAAATAAAATAATTCAAAGAAGATCGGAATAAATCTCATTGATAAGTGAAGCAACATTGTGTGCTCCCTATTCCACGTTGCCCCTTGCTCCTTTTAGCGGGATGTCGACCGTCAATGGTCCAATTGATAATTAGAGTTCTTTATTGACAGGCATCGGATGTTCCCTGCTTTCCATTCTACGGTCGGCTAGGAGTCGTCATAATATACCACGGGGGCTTGGCATTGTAATTGATCTCGGTTTGTATCATATCTTCTAGGTTCTTCTGCCTTTAGGAATACTGTTTGAGTAGCGGTTCCTCGCCCATCTCTTGGCATTGTGCCGCGGCACAGGTTCTAGAGCTTCTTCTCGCCCTTTGCACGTTGGCATTTTCATCCGATTTATCTTCCTTAAATTGTTTGTCATCTTTAGGGCCGGAAAGAGCCATCGTTATATCCTTTTGTGGGGTTTTCACCCCTAAGTTCGGGTTTATAGCCGGTCCTTTTGCAATAGGTGGAGTGCTAACGTTTTCTTCTGTCATGATTCTTGGAGCTCCGCCCATTGCTTCCTTTCGATTATATCCCCTTCGAAAAACCCAAATGGCGTTGGCAACCCATGTAGGTCATTAGCGATCCATGTAGGTCGTTGGCGATCCATGTAGGTCGTTGGTGACCCATATAGGTTGCTGACGATCCATGTACTTAGAATTTTAGCGGATTTTTCTTTTTGGAGTTTAAGGCAGTCTGGTGAAAAGGTATGGGCCGTTAGCGATCCATAGCGCATGGATCGCTAGCGATCCATGTACTTAGTTGATTTCTAAGCTTTGCCTTTTGGATCCCGTCTACTATCTCATGTTGATGTTCTCCATCTAATTTCATAGCATGCTGCCTTGTTTTGATGATGATCCATATGCTAGTTGCATTGGACCGCTATCGGATCATGGTGCAAGGGGATTAACATCTTCTCCAGCTATTATTGCCCCTATGGATCTTCCAAAGGCAGTTCTTCTTCTCCCAAGAGCCATTGATTCCGAGCGGTAGATTCTTCAGGCAAAGATTGGGGATCTAACTTCTGGATCTATGGGATCCAAAGTAGATAGCTAGATCTGGATCCTGAGTTGGGTTCTCAGTGAAAGCACCAAAATGTTGACCCAAAAAATGGACCAACACCCCGGTTTGAGTTTGAAAGCACCAACCCAGTTCTGACAGAGCAATATCACAGATAACAGATATAGAAAAAGAGCGATAAAAGAAAGAAGACAAAGAATTTTTATATTTGTTCGGCTGTTAATGAAGCCTACGTCCACTTTATAGTTTTATTATAGACATATTGTTGTTACAAGAGATGTTTGATTACAAGGCTTTGATTATCTTTAGCTAGATTCAATCCCCGGAGTTGTAATCCACTGGAGAATCACAGTGAATTCCTTTGGAGATTGTTGTGAGGGAGGTAGGGAGTGAGGAATAGTTCCAGAGCTTTAGCAACTAGTCCCGGAGAAGATCCTATTTATGTTGTAGGTAGGATGGTATTTATATGGTTAGAGAGCTTCTAGGTTAGGCCACACCATCACCAGCTCATAGACAGGTAGGAGACGACCTATGCAGTATTTGGTTCGCAATATAAGGTAGAACCATTGGTCGCTAGCGACCCATGGCCTATGTGTAGGATCGATTTCACCCTAGATGGGGGTGAATAGGGTGATACTATTAATTATAAAAATTATTGTGGAAGTTTATATAAAGTAATTTCAACACAGATCATAGAATAATAGCAGCTCAGATAATAGCAGAATAAAAACAGAACACACAGATTTACCCAGCTTGGGAAAAACCCTGCCTATGTGCTGCCCCCAAGGTTTCTACTAGAAATTAAGTAGTCATACGCTTACACAAGTAAACTCACGACACCCGCTATCGACTGACCAAACTCTACGCTCAAAACCTTGCCACAACTCAGCCACTGAGTTGCGAATTCTCAAACTACGCCACGTAGTTTGTCCCCTAGTCACACGACTAGTAAATACAATGGTTAAAATAAAAATACAAATTTAAAAACAATTTAAACTAAATTAAACAAATTAAAACCCTAATTATCTAATTCCCTTAATTAACAAGGCTGGCCCAAAATAAATAAGTGATAAAATTAGATCCCTTTCTCTTTTGTAATTTTCGGTCGGTTCCTATATGTGATAATGGCTGCTTCGATTCGTTCGTTCCTCTTCGCTCTGAAATTAGGGCTTTGAAAATATTGAAGATGCCGACTTTAGTAGCTCGATCAAATGATGATTTAAGTCCTTGCTTTGTCGATCGATGCTCTCTTCCCTTTGCACACGGCTCCTTTAATTTTGATCGAGTTCGAACTTGGATTCGGTATGTAATTTATTGCTTTTGCTTTATTGTTTTGCTTGCTTGAACTCGATGCATTTACGGTCGATGATGATAGGGTTTATATATGGTTCGAACCCCTTGATTATAGTTCATTCTGATAATTCCTTGGCCGTATGATTTTGACTGAATGTTGACGATGATTTATGACTTGTTCAAATTTGTGTATTTTGTTACTTGATTGACAAGGCTCGATTTTGACTTGTTTGATTTCTTGACACCCACGGTTTTGATTTTGAACTAGCTCGATCCTTGGTCATTATGGCTTTGATTTTGTGGCATTTGTACTTGCTCGATTTTAGCCTTGGTCGCCACGATTCTGACTTGATGCTGCAAATTGACTTCGGCCACTATGGTGTTGATTTGGTTCTTTTTGTTTATGTGATGATTTCTGACCTCCACTATTTGCTAGCCACTTTGATTTGAATCGTAAAAACTGCTGCATATATGTATTTCTTGCGTGTTCATCCCTGTAACGTTTTCAACCTAATACTTGTAGATGTTTATCCTGTCACTGTACTTGTGCATTCATGTGTGTTTGTCTGTAGTGTTGCAGTCTTGGGTCTGGTTATGTTCATACTGCTTTGATCATAGTCCATATCTAGTTCATGATGTCGTTGAAACTGTTTTGAGTTGCACTGATTTTGTTGCATCCATTCTTCACTTTGATATTGCAGTCTTCATGTTGTATTTGTATCATGTTGCCAGGATTGAGTTTTGCTTATCAGGTTCACTTAAGTCTTGATACATTGTTTTGTATTGCATGTTGTCTGGGTTCATATATATGCTCCATTGTTCCTATGCATATTTGTGGTGAGTTGCACTTGTGTACTCCAGTCTGATTTGTGAGCTGGTTCATTGAGCTAGCTCGAGTTGCTTTGAGTCTTGTTTCATTTCATGGTTCACCACTATTTTATGTAATTTGGGTTCTAGTTGCATTGCATATTGAACTGGTGCATGCTTTGTACTTGTAGTCTTCACTGCAACCATATTGTCATTGTATGTTGTGTTGTCTGGTCTTCGACATTTCAATGGTGCATGTGTTTTATTGACGAGCACATTCTCTTGAGTCTGGTTGGAATTGAGACTGTAGCATTCATGTGTACATTTCTTGTTTGCCTCCTTTATTGCTGTTTACCACTTTTTGTACTTGTTCATTTTTGATTTTGGACTGGTCGAGTTATTTTGACCGTTTTTTTGAACTTGTACATTTGGATTGCACCTGCGTTGAATCCAGCTTGCAGCTCGGGTTTGACCTTGTGTTCGTGTCTTGACTTAATATTTATTTCACTTGAGTTGAACCCGACTTTTGATTTGGGTTTGACCTTGTGCTCACCTGTCCCTGTAGATTTATGAAGTGTATATCGGTGTGCACGGCCTTATGGCATGTACAGTGATACACTATGCATGTCACAAGCTATTCTTGTATGATGAATTCAAAATTAAATAATGATGAACAACCCAAATAACTGAGGCAAATAATAATTTCAAAATACATTTTATTTTACACTGCAAAAATATTTCATTTTCAATTTTACCGTGTCAGCGTATAATTTTGCAGATGACTCAGATGCTGGATTCAATCTGGAATAGAGTTGAAGATAAAATACGAGTGAATGAGCGATATGTAGTGAGGACAGTTTTGTAATTAAAATTGTATTGTTTGAAAATTGTGTATATAGTGAGAGCTCAAATTTGTACTATTCAAAATTGTAATAAATTTTTGTTTGAATAAAATATCTGTTTGAATTTAAATTCCGTGTTATTTATTTTATTCAGCAAATATTTATTTATTTATTTAATTATATGAAAAATAAAGTAGTACATTAACAAATACATTTAAATGAATATATATATATATGTTTATTATCATCAAACAAAAATCATATACTCGCATATTCAACAATCTCCCCCTTTTGATGATAACAAACATATATTTAAGATTTTGAAGTTATTAAATGTATTTGATTATTCAATTTTCTCCCCCTATTTGAATGTTCCCTCTCTACACAAGCTCCCCCTTCATATATGCATGAAAATAAATAAAAATATGCAAATGAACCTAGATGCAAATAGAAAATACAAAATAAAACATTTGACCTTTATTTATCAAAATCTTAACTTTTCTCTCCCCATTTTGTTATCAGCAAAAGAATAATAGTGTTAGAAAAATAGAGATAAAGTGATAAACATTAATACAACATTAACACTCAATTGAGTATAAATATTAAATTTCAATAAAAAATCAAACAAAAATCATAAATACTCTGTTTGATGCATATTCCACTTTAGAATGGTAGGGATGATGTCATCATATAAAACTATATAGTTTTGTCTATTTGTGGTATATTTATTTCAGGAATTTGAATATCTACTAACCATGCATAACCGTTAGGACTTTTAAATGAGATTAGTAGTATTCCAAAAAAATTTAAAAATGAATTCAAGTATCTTCTAACCACGCATAACCATGATGACTTTTAAATGGGATTAGAATCAACTCTATTTAATTAATAAATTTTGATATGGGTTCCATACATGCATAACCATGAGGACTTTTAAATGAGCATGGAAGCACGTAATCAAAAATCCAAGAAATTCACACATGCATAACCGTGAGGACTTTTAAATGAGAGTGAATACTTTGGATGTTTTTATTTCTTAAATATATAATGAAATGAAAAACGAATAATTTCCCATTTAAAATACCACATATTGACATACTATATTGGATTCTGATGAGTGATGGTCAATAGAAATATGATAGAAATAGTGATGGTCATGGAATTTTTACCAACAAATTTTTTTATAACTCTTGTTTAAATTTCTAAAGAAATTTACTAATTATACTGTCTCAAGTTATAATATATAATTAATATCAACACTCGTCATTTTTTCAATCACTACTTATCTTTTCGATAATAGTAGGGAGTCAGATTAGTTAATGTAGTCATTTAAAAACAAAGCCAAAGATAATTATAAAATCAAATTTTCTAAAATGACGAATCTGAAACAAGGTCAACAAAAATGATTTTCTAGAAGGGGTTTTATAAGAAAAATGTCTGCTATTTGAAAAATTATTTCAAGTGAAAAACATGCAGATATTTTCTTTGAAAAATGATGCAGTTACTGAATATCTCAACATAAATCATGTTCCACTAGTAACTTTTCTATCAACTAGATTACTAGTGTAATCTGCATCTGAATTTTTCTTTCACTCGAGATTATCATTAGTTGAAAGTTATAGACCAGATCATGAAATTGCAACAAAATATCTTAAAATCATTTTTAACAGCTTTTAAAAGAAATTGAATTGAATTTGAATTGGAGCCGTGTAAATAGTCAAACAAGTGTCATATTATGAAGCAATAAGATAAGCAAATATATCCACGTGCATCGTGAGTAATCAACAATCAATAAAATGCCATCATTAAACCAAGCAAATCTATATTAAATAGTTCAAAAATGATTGTTCTACCTTTTGAATAAGTCAAAATCAATATCATCATTCATTTCTTTATAACTGGCTGATTTAATTCAGATTATGGTGTAGATTATCACATTTAATATAATTGTTCAAAATAAATATATCGTCACCTGTTTTACCTTTGCCGATAATTTTTCATTATTGTCCATTGTGATTCTACCACCTTTGTACTAGGCTAAGGAACTGTGATTTGTCGCCCGTTGTGTTCCTGGAACAGCCAGAATCCAAGTAACACAGTTGATGTTCCTTAGCCTGCCACTACACCTACACGAGAAAAGATTTTTGTGACCTATTTGTTTTTATAGGTCCATGGTTGTTAGTGGTAATAGATTTTGAAAAATAAGTTTGTGAAGACCCAAAACTATTTATATATGTTCCTTTTGGCACCCAGATTTGTTTAACTTTGAGGGATTTTATATTCGTGCCTTTTGGAATCAAAATTCGAATAGTTTTTACGTGTTTGGGTCTATAACAACAAATGCTTTGATTGTGTCCAATTTTTCTACAAATAGTGCACATGGAACTGACCTATTTAATTTCACCTCTATCACGTTCTGATTGTATCCAAGTCCTTGTCTAACAGTATTAATAGTTTGTTTCCTTAATAGCATTTTCAATGATCTTTCCCTTTAGGAAAATTTTCTTAAGGTCGTTGATAGTTGTTGGACTTGTGTTTTTAGCGATTCATTTTCGTTCAATAATTGTGTGCACTTTTTAATAGAGTTTTCTCTCCTAGTATTTTCTCTTTCATTCAAAATCAGAATTTCATTTTCAAGCGATTTAATTTTAATTTCTGATTTTTTAATCTCTTCTTTAAGTGATGGACACTTATCACCCTTAGGGATCTTGCTTTGATAGTTTTTAACTAATTGATTAAGCCATTTATTTAAATCTATCAAAGTATCTCTTTGTGATTCAATTTTAGCGTATTTTCCCTAAGTCGTTCAAAGCAGCCATTTACTTCGTGGAAATATATAAGTAATTCTGAGTGAGTGAGTTTTGATACCTCGCTTGGTTCATCATCATCGCTATCAGTTATATCACCTCGAAGGCACAGATCTCCTTTCTCACTCTCACTGCTTGTACTTTTATCACTTGTATTCCACGTGGCTGTATAACTTCTCATTTTGATTTCATTACTTGGCAGTGTTGATTTCGAGGACAATTGGGCTTGATATGACCGGGTCTGTTGCACTTGTGACAAATGATCTCGTGTTCTTCTGAGTTGTCTAGTTCTTTGATTATTCTACTTTTCAATTGTTGATTTGGAGCTGGATTTCCGTATTTTTGGTTCCACTTTTTGAATCTCTTTATTAGTAGTGCCAGCTCAGCTGCTCCATTATCATCATCCTCTTCACTACTGCCTTTTACCAATCCTGTTAGGCACGTTTCTTTAACTGAGTCGATTATGGAGGATTTCTCGTTGCTGTTGACTTTTGCACCATATATTGCATCAAAAGTATTCCAGATTTCTTGTGCATTTTCACAATGAGAGTTGAAGTTAAAATTATCTTGATTATTATGAGAATATAGTATATGCATAGTAAGAGCATTAATCGAAGTAATTCTCTCGTCTGTTATATCACACCCATTTTCAATAATATCCCAACATTTAGTATTAACAGATTTTAAATAAAATTCCTTTTTTAATTTCCAATTCAAAAAATCTGTTCCATCAAAAACGGGAGGAATAATATTGGACCAACCCTCAGCAAAAGTATTATTAAAAGAAGACATTTTAAAAATTCAAATTTGTAACACAAAAATAGGTTTTTGAAAAATCAAAATTTTAAAACAAAAATGGCTGTTGTTCCTAGCTCTGTTACCACTTGTAGGATCGATTTCACCCTAGAGGGGGGGTGAATAGGGTGATACTATTAATTATAAACAATATTGTGGAAGTTTATATAAAGTAATTTCAACACAGATCACAGAATAATAGCAGCACAGATAATAGCAGAAAAAAACAGAACACACAGATTTACCCATCTTCGGCAAAACCCTGCCTACGTGCTGCCCCCAAGGTTTCTACTAGAAATTAAGTAGTCAGACGCTTACACACGTAAACTCGTGACACCTGCTATCGACTAACCAAACTCTACGCTCAAAACCTTGCCACAACTCAGCAATTGAGTTGCGAATTCTCAAACTACGCCACGTAGTTTGTCCTCTAGTCACACGACTAGTAAATACAACGGTTTAATACAAATTTAAAAACAATTTAAACAAAATTAAACAAATTAAAATCCTAATTATCTAATGCCCTTAATTAATAAGGCCGGCCCAAAATAAATAAGTGATAAAATTAGATCCCTTTCTCTTTTGTAATATTCGGCCGGTTCCTGTATGTGATAATGGCTGCTTCGATTCGTTCGTTCCTCTTCGCTCTGAAATTAGGGCTTTGAATAAATTGAAGATGCCGAATTTAGTAGCTCGATCGAATGATGATTTAGTTCCTTGCTTTGTCGATCAATGCTTTCTTCCATTTGCACACGGCTCCTTCAATTTTGATCGAGTTCGAACTTGGATTCGGTATGTAATTTATTGCTTTTGCTTTACTGTTTGCTTACTTGAACTCGATGCATTTACGACCGATGATGATAGGGTTTATATAGGGTTCGAACCACTTGATTATCGTTCATTCTGATAATTCCTTGGCTGTATGATTTTGATTGTATGTTGACGATGATTTCTGACTTTTTCAAATTCGTGTATTTTGTTACTTGATTGACACAGCTCAATTTTGACTTGTTTGATTTCTTGACACCTACGGTTTTGATTTTGAACTAGATCAATTCCTTGGTCATTACGGCTTTTATTTTGTGGCATTTGAACTTGCTCGATTTTAGCCTTGGTCGCCACGACTCTAACTTGATGCTGCTAATTGACTTCGGCCACTACAGTGTTTATTTGGTTCTTTTTGTTTATGTGATAATTTCTAACCTCCACGATTTGCTAGCCACTTTGATTTGAATCGTAAAAACTGCTGCATATATGTATTTCTTGCGTGTTCATCCCTATAACATTTTCAACCTGATACTTGTAGTTGTTCATCCTGTCGCTGTACTTGTGCATTCATGTGTGTTTGCCTGTAGTGTTGTAGTCTTGGGTCTGGTTATGTTCATACTGCTTTGATCAAAGTTCATATCTAGTTCATGATGTCTTTGAAACTGTTTTGAGTTGCACTGATTTTGTTGCATCCATTCTTCACTTTGATATTGCAGTCTTCATGTTGTATTTGTATCATGTTGCCAGGCTTGAGTTTTGCCTATTAGGTTCACTTAAGTCTTGATACATTGTTTTGTATTGCATGTTGTCTGGGTTCATATATATGCTCCATTGTTCCTATGCATATTTGTGGTGAGTTGCACTTGTGTACTTCAGTCTGATTTGTGAGCTGGTTCATTGAGCTAGCTCGAGTTGCTTTGAGTCTTGTTTCATTTCATGGTTCACCACTATTTTATGTACTTTGGGTTCTGGTTGCATTACATATTGAACTGGTGCATGCTTTGTACTTGTAGTCTTCACTGCAACCACATTGTTATTGTATGTTGTGTTGTCTGGTCTTCTACATTTCACTGGTGCATGTGTTTTGTTGACGAGCACGTTCTCTTGAGTCTGGTTGGACTTGAGACTGTAGCAATCATGTGTACATTACTTGTTTGCCTCCTTTATTGCTGTTTACCACCTTTTGTACTTGTTCATTTTTGATTTTGGACTGGTCGAGTTGTTTTGACCGTTTTATTGAACTTGTACATTTGGATTGCACCTGCGTTGAATCCAGCTTGCAGCTCGGGTTTGACCTTGTGTTCGTGTCGTGACTTAATATTTATTTCACTGGAGTTGAACCCGGCTTTTGATTTGGGTTTGACCTTGTGCTCACCTGTCCCTGTAGATTTATCAAGTGTATATCAGTGTGCATGGCCTTGTGGCATGAAATGACCCTAGCTATTTCACCTAATTTTTACTAGGATTTTTTTTACATCAATAATTTCCTAGAGTCATTTAGCCTTTCCACTAAATTATCCAGGATCCTAATTTTCTACTAATATATTTATATCAGTTCATTAATAGATATATTCACATACATATGAAGATGTATGTGACCCTCTTGCTTGGATCAGAGTGTTGTTTAGCAAGAGTGCATCCTGATTGAATTTGAATTTCTAATCAACCAGTACATAGCTCATTTTCCATGCCTATTGATATTTGAGTCAGGGTAATGAATCCCATAATCATATGCAATCTATACTTAGTAATTTTTGACCATTCCTATAGTGATTGTCTGTTAGTTTGAGATAGCAAAGTGATCTCAGATTATATAGCAAGCCACCGTAATTTTAGTTTAATTATTTGGTATTTGATTAAAGCCAGAAAGGAAAATGATATACTCATTTATCATTTTCAACACAAGTGATTTTATCCAAATTTCTTTACTTATAACCAAGTCAGTTTAGTAATTCTTTCATAATCAATATAGTTGTATTTTTCTGAACCAAATTTATTCCCTAATCCCTGAGTTACCTCAGCTTGTATCTAATTTACAGGTTGCTTTACTGGATTTAGAGGGTCCAGATTTTATGGTCATAAAGCATGGGTGGTGTCTATGTGGTTTGTGTATATTTCAGATGTGTTGGACTATCTGAACTAAGAATGCTACTCAACAATACAAGTGAATTGCTTAAATAGTTGGTCTTACCTTTATATATACATTTTGCAAAGAAAGCTTCAGATTTCTACAAATGCATTTTCTTCCTTTACACTCAAAAACTCTAGTCATCTTGATCAACCCAGACCTCACTATTTTTGAAGTGGGTTAACCTCATGACTAGATCATCAAAACATTAGTTCCTGGCTATTGCAATGTGAATTCAGATTTAAGATACTTGGAAAATCTCTTAGAACATGTACACCTCTTTATAAAATGCACAAATATATATATATATATATATATTCTTCTTTTATCAAAACACTTCTGCATATTATTTCTAAATTCTTGAGATATTACTTCTAGCTAAAAATTCAGATTTTTAACTTTCAAACTTTAAGTTTTAAGTAACTTGAAATTAACTAATACAGTATATGTATATACATATCCATTCTCAATTACAGGCATATATCATTTACAGATTTCCACCATAATACTCAAATATATATATTCTTGCATAGATTCAACTAAGTCTTTGGTTAATCCCAAACTTAATACATTACTAGATTCAGTTAAAACAACTAAATAAATTCAAGCATTCAAGATCATTACATAACAACCAAAGCAGAACTGTAAAAACTTCCCAGATTACATGCAAATAATTCATTCTAAGTTCTTATTTAATTCTAATTTAGCATGCTTATCCAATCATTCTCATTAGCCATAGCAGCTTCCTATTTAGAACCAGCATTCCCTGAAAGAGCATTAGAGGCTGCCCCATTTTAAATGAGACACCCCAGATGCCATAAGCAAACAAGGGTCAGATACAAGATCTGGTATGAGCAATATCAAAAATTCCATGATATTAAGTAAATGAGTGAGACATAAACATTTTGTATAAGTGGGCATAGCTTCTTTGATCAATTTGCCTGACTTGTTTATGATATATTATGCATATATGATCAGTATTTCAGACTAATTATGTACACACATTCAACTATGCAAACATACATTTCAAATAGAAATACTCAGGAACTATCATAGCTCCAGACCAACCAACCTAGGAATAACACAAGTTCCTACTTCATCAATTTGAGGTTGCATTTACCAAATTTCTTCCTAGCCTCGTCTGCCATAAGGAATCACGGGGACACATTGCAATAAAATAATTCACAATATTGCACAAAGATCTCAGGGCTTAAACAAACCATGTGCCAACTTGCATACTTTAAATACAACAAGCATTCCAGCAGTCCTCTTGGCTCATAATCCTTAGTTTATTTACTACGTGTTCATGTTTAATCCTATCATGAGATAGCTAGGTGACTAAATCCCAGTATACATGAAACATTACATAGAGTTTACAAGCATAATTCAAGAACAAGCTAACATTCATGTCCAGGGAAACCATATTTTCAAATATTCTAGCTCAAAGAAAATACAAGAATATTTACAACTGGAAATGAAGACTAGGCATGTGGGTTACTATTATTTCATAAGCAACCATGTTTGAACTAAATTCAAGATCTAGTTTAAACAAGATTTCTGGCTCATGGGTTTCTATTTGATCAAGGGTTCAGCACTTTTGGATATTTCCATTGCAACCTTGAGTCTTTCATTTGAGCCTCAGCACTTACACAAGTGTAATAAAACTCATATACATTTTGATTTCTATTTTTCATGCCATATTTGAACCAGTTACAAGTATTCTCTATTTACTTTCATAATTTCATACTTTAACATTTCTGGGTATAACCAAACAGAGCAAAATACTCGACTATAAAAGCAATCAAAACATTCAGAAACACCCATTAAAACATCCATTAAAACCATAGTAATGAAATCAAAAATATGTAGAAAAATAACATAAGCTTGGCTGCCTCATAACAGGATTTAATGCCATGGGTTTAGTGAGATTACTCATAGAAAAATGCTTCTCTTGCATAATCCAGAAAAGAAACCTTTTAAAACTTGCTTTTCTACTTGCAAATATTTTCTTCTTTTTTTTCTTAAATGTCTTGGGTAGCAAATGATTTTTCTGGTTTATACTTGGATTTATAAGAAAGGTTTTTCTAGGGTTTTATCATTGTAAAATCCCATTCCTACCCTGGCCAAGACTCATGCATTCTGCATTTCAGATTTGCTTATTTTTCACCCTTAATACCCCGGTCATATGTGATGCTTACCTCCCCTTTTTTACTTTTTCCAAAATATCATATTCTTATCAAGTCATGATAATTGTGTGACATTGTCACTTGTTTATTTCCTAAAATCCTCGTTTCTATTTTCTGCCTAAAGCAATTATTTTGCTTGCAATTTGTCTTTTGCTATTTTAGTGTTACAATTTCACTTCCTTATTTCTTTTTCTTTTTTTAATATTTTCAATACTTACAGAAATGCACATACATATCTTATCTAGGCTTATTTAACTCCTCCTTAATTTCAGAAAGATATGCACCTATATGTGCATACGGGTTTTTTTTCAAATCTTTATAACATATATTTTTTTTCCTGAGTTTTAAAATAAAATCTGTTTACTGATTCAAAACAAAACTTACTTTTCTTATTTTCTGGGATGATTCATATAATTCCAGAAATCAAATATCCATATCACAAAATCATGTTTGTAATGCTTTTTAATTCTTGTTTTAATTTCAGGAGATTTGGAGTTCTTCCTTGTGCCATATCAGTGTGCACGTGCATACATGCACACACACTTGCACACAATTAATTCCATATATTCCTATACAAATAAATTCATATATTTTCAAAATTCAACCAAAATAAGGTTCCATGAATTTCTGGGGCATTACAATCACCCCACCTTTTTAGGAATTGTGTCCTCACAATTTTCTCATTTTGACTTTAAACATTTCCAGATTTCATAAGCAAACAATTCAGTCAAAACAACCATACATATTAAACTTTTTAGGAATTTAGATTTTACCTTCCATTGCAAAAAGCTTAGGGTAATACATCTTTATCTTATCCTCTAACTCCCATGTACAATCATTAGGGTCTAGGCTCCATTGAACCTTTACCAATTTCAAAGTTTTGCTCCTCAACTTCTTTTCCTCTTTAGCTAAAATCCCCACTGGTTCTTTCTCATAGACCAAATCAGGATTTATTTGAACTTGAGTTGGTTTCTCTAGAATTTCCTCTTTATCATGCACCCATCTCCTAAGTTGTGATACATGAAATACATTGTGCATTGCACTCATCTCTTCTGGTAGCTCCAACTTGTATGCTAATGAACCTACTCTTTCCAAAATCTTGTAGGGTCCAACATACCTCGGGGTAAGTTTTCCCTGCTTGCCAAACCTCAACACCTTCTTCATAGGTGAAACTTTGATGAAAACATAATCACCAACTTCATATTCTACCTGCTTCTTCCTTACATTTGCAAACTTCTTTTGCCTATCTTGAGCTGCTGCCATTCTTCTCCTTACAAGTTCAATTTTCTCTGTTGTTTCTTTAACATACTCAGGTCCTAAGATAGCCTTTTCTCTTGCTTCAACCCAACATATTGGTGACAAACATGGTTTGCCATACAAGGCTTCAAATGGTGCCATGCCTATGGTGCTTTGATAACTATTGTTATATGTAAATTCAGCCAAATGGAGGTGATCTTCCCAATTGCCTCCAAAGTCCAATGCACATGCCCTCAACAAATCCTCCAAAACTTTATTTATTACTTCAGTTTGACCATCTGATTGGGGGTGGTATGCAGTACTCAAGCATAATTCACTCCCCATGGCTTCTTGAAAGCTCCTCCAAAATCTGGATGTAGAGATTATGTCCCTATCACTTACTATAGTCTTAGGAATTACATGCAACCTTACTACTTCTTTCATGAATATTTGAGCTAGTTTAGGTGCATTTCTTTCTGCCTTCACTGGTATAAAGTGTGCCACTTTAGTCAATCCATCAACTACTACCCAAATGCTTGTATTTCCTCTCTTTGATCTAGGCAGACCATCTATGAAATCCATAGATATATCTTCCCACTTCCACTGTGGTATGCTTAGAGGTTGTAATAGGCCTGAGGGTCTTTGGGTTTCTGCTTTGACTTGTTGGCAAGTCATACACTTTGCAACATGTTTGGCCACATCAGTTTTCATCCCTTTCCACCAATAATCCCTCTTCAAGTTTTGGTACATCTTGGTGCTGCCTGGATGTATAGAATATTTGCTCCTATGATATTCATTAAGTATCTCTTCCTTCAATCCTATATCCTTTGGAACACATATTCTACCTTTATTCCTTAAGTAACCATTCTTATCAATGTGGTAGTTTGCTACTTCTTCTCCTTTTTCTATTAGAGTTTTCTTTTCTAATAAATCTGAATCTTTCTCTTGCATTTTCCCCACTTTCAAAATTAAATCTGATTGCAAAGTTATCAAACTTAATTTTCCTCTACTCCCTCCTTCAATCATCTTCATGTTTACCTCACTATTTTCCTCAATTTCCAAATCAGTAAGTAGAGATAAATTTCTAAACTCTTCTATCATTAACATGGCTACTTTTGCATGCTGCCTGCTCAAAGCATCTGCAACCTTATTAGCTTTTCCTGGAGTATAAAGTATGTCTAAATCATATGCTGCTAGAAACTCAACCCATCTATGCTGCCTCATATTCAAATCATTTTGTGAAAAGAGATATTTCAATGCCTTATGGTCAGTGTATAAGATAAACTTAGCACCTAGAAGATAATGTCTCCAGAGCTTTAGTGCATACACTACTGCTGCCAACTCAAGATCATGGGTTGCATACTTTGATTCATGTTGCTTTAATTGTCTTGATGCATAGGCTATAACTTGATCTTGCTGCATTAATAAAGCTCCTAGCCCAGAACCACTTGCATCAGTATAAACAATTAAATCCTCATTTCCTTCTGGTACTTTCAACACTGGTGCATTGACTAAGGCCTCCTTGATTCTACTAAAGGCTTGTTCACATTTCTCAGTCCATATAAAGGGTTGGTTTTTTCTAGTTAGGTTGGTAAGAGGTGATGACATCTTAGAAAAATCTTTTATAAATCTTATATAATACGCTGCCATTCCCATAAATGACCTAACTTCTCCTACTGTGCTTGGCCTTTTCCATGCTTGGATAGCCACAATTTTATTGGGGTTCACTGAAATGCCTTTGGCAGATATAACATGCCCAAGGAAATGCACTTCTTCTTTCCAAAATGCACACTTAGAAAATTTTGCTTTTAAATCTTTTTCTCTTAATCTTGACAAAACAAGGTGTGAGTGATTTTCATGTTCCTTTACTGTTTTAGAATAAATCAAAATATCATCAATAAAAATCAATACAAACTTGTCTAAATAATCCCTGAATATCATATTCATCGAGTCTACAAAGTATGATGGGGCATTTGTCAACCCAAATGGCATGACAAGAAACTCATATAGACCATACCTAGTGTTAAAGGCTGTATACTTAACACTTGAGTTCTCAACCTTCATCTGATGAAACCCAAATGCCAAGTCTAATCTAGAAAATATTTTTGCTCCACTAAGTTGATCAAAAAGATCATCAATTCTAGGTAAGGGGTACTTGTTTTTGATAGTGACTTTGTTTAGCTCCCTGTAATCTATGCACATTCTTAAAGTACCATCATGTTTCCTTACAAACACTACTGGAGAACCCCAGCATGAATTACTTGGTCTTATAAATCTTTTGCTTTCCAATTCTTCTAACTGTTTCTTCAATTCCTTCAACTCACTTGGCCCCATCCTAGTGGGTTTCTTAATAATTGGACTTGCTCCTGGTATCAGACTAATCTGAAATTCCACTGGTCTGTGGTGTGGAACACCCTCAACTTCTCCAAACACATCTAAGTATTTGTTAATTATGGGGATTTCTTCAATAGAAGGCTCACTAGGATCCTTATTTAAGTCAATCAAGTGAAATAATTTTCTTTCTTTGGCTATTTCACACAAAATTGTGATTCTTTGACCTCTAGAATTTTGTAATGATATGGTGGACGAGTCTAAATTAATTATGGCTTTGTATTGCCTTAACCAATCTACTCCCAATATAACACCTATATTTGGGTAATTTAAAACATACAAATTGGAAATAAAAACATTCCCTCCTATGTTTAATGACACATCCACACAAATCATGTTTAAAACACTAGAACTTCCCAATGGACTTTGCACTAACAAAGGGGTTTCAACCAGTATGCAATTTAATTTAAGCAATGTAACTAATTCATGGGAAATCAAAGAATGTGTTGCCCCTGTGTCATACACTACTGATATAGGTAGGGTGCAAATAAATAAGGTACCTTCCACTTGACCATGGTTTTCTGCAATAGCCTCTACTGTGGATTTGCTTTTGCTCTCCAAACTTGCTAGCTTCCCTTGCTATTTATACTCAGGGCAATTTCTCTTGATATGTCCCTCCTTACCACATAGGTAGCATTTGAAAGCTCCTCCCTTCAATTCTGGGCACCTTGGTTTGATATGTCCTTCCTTTCCACAATGATGACATGTTATTTTTCTCTTTGTATCAGTGGTCTTAGTATCATTGGTTTTCTTTCTTTCTGTCTCCTCCTTCTTTTTGTCATAGGGGTGATATCTTCCCTTATTTTTCTTATTATTGTTATTCTTAAAACTCTTATACTTCTCCCTTTCCTTGTCATGTTGCTCAAATTTTAAGGCCAGATTAATGACTTGATCAAAAGTTTTATCTGCATATGGCAACATAGCCCTACTAAGCCCTGGGTTTAAACCCTTAATATACCTATCATTCTGTAACATCCCGTATTTTTAAGCTATTGAATTTGAACAGTTAATTCGTTTTAAATGTTAATGTGAATTCTTAATTGATTTTGAAATGGATGGACTTGGGTTCAATCAATGGAAATGAGCTATAATTTTAATTTATAGCAATTCTGGTTGAATTTGATTAATGGGGAAATAATAAATTAAATATTCGGAATTGAGATAAGGGTAAATCTGAATGTAAGTAGTGATAAAAATGGTGTTTAAATGTATTTTAAGTTCAATTGGTTATAAATAATATTGTTGGAATTTTAGATGAATTTTAAAGTCGATAAATTATTATTTGGGATTTTATATTAATTTAATAATGAATTTAATATTATTAAAAATGCAATTTAATCAGATTTTGATCTGGATTGAACCAGAATGATTTTAAATGTGGTTATACATTTTATATGATTTATTATTAAGTTAAGAAAATTTTAAAAGTGAAATTTGAAGCGTTTTCGATGATTTTAGAAATCGCCTGATTTAATAGACGAGTAAAATAGCATTCCGGGGCGCAGTCTCGGAATTCGACGAAACCAGTTCCATTGGATCCGAAATAGTTAGTTATTATCGGATTTCAATTTTCGTAGCAATCGGAGTTGTCGTTTGACCGTGGCAGCTCGAAACGCGTAGAAATCGATTTAACCGATTTAATTTTAAATTGATTGTTTAATTTCGTATCTCGCACATACGATCAAATTAGCTTACGAAACCTGTTCCATCGTGTTCGGAACGCGGAAAAACCCTAGAAACGCCTGTCGGAACGTGAGAATTGGATGTCGTGTGCTTTAACTGTTAAATTGAGATATTTTATTAATTTAATAATATTAAAACAATTATATATATTCATTTATTCTCTTAAACCCTAGCATATACGTTAGCCGCCGTTTCCTTTCATTTCAATGGCCGGGAGTAAACGATCTTCTCCTCCAATTTCCATTCAATCTAATTGCTTTCGCTCAAAACTTTCTACATGAGAATCGAAGTACTCGGCGATAGCTTCAGATCCGTACGGTGGAGATGGGTTGTAGTCAACCAGAGTGGGTGCTAGGTGGTGCCGTTCCTCACCGAGTTGATCTCGTTTTTCGAGCTTGGGAGGCAGCCGAGCTGCACGTGTTCGTGGGCGATGGTGAAGGAGGTAGTGGACTTCGTCATGGTGGTTGTTGATCGAGTTCGTATGAATCGAGGGTGGAGCGATGACAAACCCTAATCGTGATTTTGGGTTCGATTTGTTTCCTGTACGAGTTCGCAAGAGGAAGGAGCAGGGGAACGGGCTTGTTTTCGTGAGGGTGGGCCGTGATTTGGTATAAATTAAATAAAAGAAATTGTTTTTAAATTTCAATTCAAAACTTTGTAATATCATAACGAACTCATACGTACTCAGATTTTAACGAAACTGGAAACGCCGGGATCGCAGAGACAAACACTACGCTGTGATGCAGATCCGGAACCAATCCGGGCAAGTAGAAATTTGGGTTGAATTGGACGTCGTCCGGTTTAATTCAAAATTTCGAACGCTCGCCGAAACTCAAAGTGAGTTTTTCTCACTCACATCTGGATGCTAGGCATTATAAATAATTGATATTTAAATATCTGTGTGGATGGCTGAATATAACTGTTATTATCAGTCTGGATTGATATTTATATTGTGATGTGCTAATATTTGTGGATGCAGGGAGAAACAGGTTGGAGGGATCCAACTGGATTCCTCACAATGTAGCAATTATTTTATAATTGATAGTGATACCTGTTTATATGATGTGATTGATAAATCTGGAAATTTAGTTGTTCTGTGACATTGTGGTATAAATTGTAATCACAGAATTTAATTATAAATGGCTAAATTGTGTTTTTACGAAATAAAATGAATTGTTAAATTTAGAATTTCAAAGAATAAAATTTGAAATCGGATTTGAAAGGAAAATGTAAATTGGGCCAAATTGGGATTTTGAATATAATGGGAAGTTTATGAAATGGGTAAATGGAAAGTATAGTTTTCTGGAAATTAAATTTATGAAATTATAAATTGTTTAAAATAACGGTGTTTATTTTAATAACGACTAATGTTATCCGGAAATTAAAAATATGTTAAAATGGAGTTTCCGATTATGAATTAACAAGTTCAAATGAAAAATAGAATGTTTTGAAATGCCGTATTTCATTGGGAATTTATTTAAGTAAATGGTAGATATGGTTTTCAGTACGAAATTCTCCAATATTGTTTATTTAAGAAAAATGATTTAAATGGTATATTTAAAAGTGAAATTCCGGATATGGGAAATTGGGCAAGAATTTCGGATGAAGTCATAGTTAAATATGGGATTTGGGAATTTATGTTGTAAACATAAATTGAATTTGAAATAAATCGTTTGGATTTATATGAAGGATACTTTGGAATGTTTGAACGGGATAGTATTTCCCTGGGAAAACCAAGTTAAAGTTTTAAAGGTTTTTATTTAATTAAAAGTTAAAGCTTTAAAGTGTTTAAAGAGTATTTTAAGAAAATTATTACTTTGAAAGAAGAAATTTCAAGTTGTTTTAAAGATATATGATTAAGTTATTGGTAAAGGCTAGTATTATTCTTTTAAACTCCACCTTTAAATTTAGTAAACTAAACCTTTATTAAAATCGAATTTAGATCTTATTAAATAATAGTATTTAAAATAGTTTTGAAATTTATATTTTGAGTAAATAAATAGAAGTAATTTTCATATTTTAAAGTATATTTCAGTATAAAGTATTTTAACTGTTTTAAATGCAAATTGTTTTATACTTGGTTATTCCCGATGGGAATAAAGGGTAAAAGATTTACCTTGTAAAGGAAGAGTGGAAAATTATTTCAAATGAGTTTTGAAAATGTGAAAATATATCTTTGAAAGATATTAGAAGAAAATAAATAATATGGAGATTATTTATTGTGTGATGGATGTGTATGGATGTTTGTGAACATTAATTGATAGTTAAATCACCGACTATCAATATTGGCCAAATGCGCTGATCGTTTCGAAGAGACCGGGATCGAGTTTCCGTATACCGGGATTCTAGGTCTGGAGACTCGAAAACCACTTCGATCCGGTTTGTACGTTTTGCGAAAACGATTTCGGAGTCGAAGATGGAGCAGTGAAGTGCAAGGGCTAGTCGCTACTAATCCTGAGGATATTTCCAAAATGGATGTAGTAGGAATAGTGCCTTCGGTTCCGTTCGGACCCGGGACGGACTTGTATGGACGAATGCTTTCGTGACATCGTCAGGTGGACGATGGGCATTCTAAGGGATTTGTGCTATAAAGGTATCGTTTAGCCTCAAGCCTCATCAACCGGGAATGACTGAAAATCAGGGGTTATGCAGCAAGGCTTCGTGGGTAGCCCCCACTGGAGGGTAAGGTCATCCCTGTCTAGATGTCCCTTTTTATTTCGGCTTAGTGGTGCGGTTGCTGATCCCAACCGTGGGGTGATTTTATTCGGGATCATCCAGTAAGGGATGGTTCCGACCTTGTGTTGCAGGGGAGCGGGCGTACTCCTCGGTACTGTGATCTAGGCCACGTACTGTGACAGGTGGTACCCCAGTGCCTAGTCATTCGTTGGAAATCCATTCTCCCTACGTGCCTGTACGGTTTTGATTGTGCCCAACTATTGTTGAAATGTGAGATGCAAGCATTTCAGCTAGATTCTATTTTACTTTCTATAGACACTATTATAATATTAGAGGATGTTAATATAAAAGTGTTTTAGCTATCGTAAGGTAAAAACCCGACATGTTTATTTGTGGCGTGGTCTTACGAGATGCTTTTGTTTCAAAGGATTTTTGAAACTTTAATAATCAGTTTGGATGTATTTATGATGCGCTGGTATTCCAGACTGACTCGGGTGTTATTTTATTATAATGCTCGGGTCAGACCGAGTATATTACAGGATAGGTTGCTATGGAGCAGAAGAGGAGCTGGAGTCGAGGCGTATTATTCGTACTTGTATTATTCCGCTGCTGTGATTGTTGTATTGACTGATTGACTGGATATTGATGATTGTATTATGATATACTCTGATGATGATGTATTGTATATAAACAGATATAGTTTTCATTTGTGTAAAGATCTGTTCTATATATTATATTTTATCCGCTGCGACTGTGAGGTTCTGATTTTGTTTAGTTCTTTCTTCTTCTATCTATTTTTCTTCTTCTTCTACCTCTTCTTTTTACCCAAATGGTCCGGTTTTTTTTCGTGTTAGAAAAACTCGGGTTATTAAAGTGGTATCAGAGCCAGGTTGGCGACAACCTAGGCTTTGGTGGGAAAATTACTCATTTTTAAATAGAGTCTGAAGTACTCTATAATGAGTTGAGTGTAATAATAGCTATGAGAGCGTACTTGTTAGTGGATATAAAATTGTTTTATACTGTGTTGACTTATCGGTTGAGTGTTTATGAATTCTGGTCGGTGCGGGAAGTACAACCGTATCGATAGGGGTTTCTAAACTCTTAAACAAGGTAAACCGACATAGTATTGTTTTTAAAGTGGGTAAATGAAATAATTTTACCCAAAATTGTATATTGATATAAAAAGAAATAATTTTCTGAGTTATTATATATATTGGATGTTTGTTTGGTTGTTTCTTCTATAATCAAATAAAAAAAATTAAAACATGATCTAAAATTTGAAATGATATATATAAGAAAATAAGAAGTTAAAATATTAAAATGGTTTATAACCAAATGGAATTGACTGGATATGTTTTAAATAAGAAAAGTAAAATTAAAATTTGATTTAAACTAGAATTTTGACCCCAGAAATTTTGAAAGGGATTTCAATGGAATTAAACAAAGTTTTGGGAATTTGACTTGGTGGAAATGTTAGAAATGTTTTCAAAAGCATTTGTAAGAATGGAGTATATTTTGGGGAAAATATTTTTGAATAGAAATTGATTTGAAGTGAATTTTGGAAGTGGAAAGCATTGAACTCACTTCAGTCGCTGGAAAATAATCCTGATGATGCTGGCCACATCATTAGAATTCATTTTCGAGTTTCTAAAGTGATGGATTGCTACCAAAATAGTTGGTTATGACATTGTTTGGACTTGTTTGAGAAACAAGTGATTTTGGAATTTTCAAAGGAAAATTGTTTGGTAAAAGCAGTTTGTTTTGGAATTTGGTATTTGATTTGGATATCAAATGGAAATGTGTTGATTTTTATTTCAAATTGGTTTTGAAATAAATCCGGGTAAATTGAATTCTGGAAATTCTATTTTAAAATAAAAAAAATGTGAAAGTTGAAATGATTCAACTATATGACTTATAAAGGAAAGTTGATTTAAAGAAGAATTGAGTATATAGGGAATGTAAATTTACTTTGAATAAATGAAGGTGAATGGAATATATCTGGATTTAACTTATGATAAGTTAAATAAAATTAAGGATTTGAAATTGAATTAAATCTAAATGAATTGGAATTAAAAGGAAGTTGAGATAACGGTGAAATGTAAATGCTTATGGTTGTGTAAATGAATTCATATTCTTAAGCTATTAAGTGTTAAAATTTGACATTGTGATTATAAAAATGTGGATTGGTTTGAAATGAGCAATATAAACTTATAAGTAAATAAGTTGGAGAACTTGAGAATGGAAGATTTGATTTTAACTCAAGTAAAATGGAATTATAATCACAAATGAAAATGGTTGAATGGTAAGGTGAATTCGAACTTAATTTTAAATGGAATGCAAAGTAAGGTGAAACAATTATAAAATATAAAAGAGGTAAGTGAATTGAAGTTAGTAAATAAGTTTGAACTTGTATATAGAGAATTTGAATGTAAATCATTCAAGTAAAATAAATTGGGTTTAACTTCGACTAAAATAGAGTTAAGCTGAATATTAAAATTTCTGTTGTGTTATGAATAAGAATGAATGTAATTAAATTCTTATTTAAATTAGTAAAGGAAATGGTTTAAATTTAGGTGGGCTAAATAAAATTTAGATGAACTTGAATTAATTCTGGAAAGGAATTAAATTGAAAATGCATATATAATCTAGTTAACCTTGAATTAAATTTGGATAAGAATTTAATTAAATGGAAATTTAATTTAGTTGAAGTGATGTTGAATGAAGTAAATGCTTACTCAATTAAATCCAAAATGGTTGTTTGGAAATAAATCTTGTGTAAGCTAAATTAAATGGAATTTGTATTGCAATAAATAGAATTTTGATAGTTTGGTCAAAATTTAGAAAGTAAGGAAAAAAATCCAGTTTTGGGATGGGATTTAAGTTTGGTAATAAATGTTGGAAGTGAGAATGTATAATGGGATTAGATTATAATAGTGATGGTTTGAATTGTAAGTAAATTCAAATGAGAGAAATAATTTAAATGGTCTCTTTGTTAATAATATAAATCTAACATGGATTGGATAAATAAACAAAGAGCATTAAAGTTGTAAAGGAATTGAAATTTGATTTGAATGAGAATCAAATGAAAATAAAATAAAATTGATATAAGAAGATGATGGAAATTTTGTGAAAGAACTTAAGTAACTTGGAAGAAAAACAAATGATTGTGAATGGGCTTATTTAAGTAATTCCGAATGAAATTTGTTAGGAAATAAACTGAAATGCAAGTGAAATGAGTTTTAAATTAATTAATGTGATGAGTTAAAAATATAAGAGTTATAAATAACTCAGGAATGAATGATATTAATATAAACTTGAATTTGGTTAATGGAAATAAAGATGTAAGGAAAATGTAATTTAACAATTACATTGGAAAGAGAAAATATTTGGTTTGTGAACCTTGTAATGGAATAAAATTTATATGAATCCAAGTCAGAAATAATTTTAAATGGTTATAAGCTTAAGTGGCAATTGTTTTGCTTGAATGACATGAAATACACATGTATTCGGAATTAAGTTGTTTAACAAGCAATTGAAATTTATCTTTGAATAAATTGATATGGATTGGAATTGAATTGTGAATAAATTGATATGAATGGGAACCCAATTCAAAGAGTTTTGTATATAAATGCAAGTGAATTGATTTTGAATCAGTAAGAATGAATTGACCTCTTAATGAGTAATGTTTGCATATGAATGAAAATGGATCATAAAAGAAATGCAAATGTTTCAAATTGGAAATAAGAATTGGTTGGTGAATCAATTTGGAATTGAATTAAAATAGATTGACGTTTGTGAAGCACATGTTAACCATATGTTAAATAGAAATGAATTGGAAGAGATAAATTTGGATTGTATGTAGTGAACTTGAATTTAAAGCATTCAAGTGAAATAAAATGAAGGTTGGACTTGAATAAGAAATTAAAAGATGATTGAAATCTTTAGATTGTTGGTAAAATATGGTTAACATTGTTACATTATGAAATTGCTTGGTTTGGTTATGAAATGATTAGGTTTGGCTTGCATTTACATGGGAAATGTTGTTAAAATGCTCATATCCTGAAACTGATGAGTTTGTTGAGTTAAGTACAGGTACGGGAGGCGTTCGAGAGAGTTGGAGCGCGTATATGCGTTATATTAGCCGCTCGCTATTAAAATTTGCTAAAAGGTACGCCTACGCCAAGATAATTGGGAAATTGATATATATATTGTAATATATTTTGGTTTCCGGCCATGTGAGCCGATGTATATATATTTGTGTATCCTGCGATATCGCAGAAGCTCCTCCGTACAAAGGAGACTCCGTCAAAATTTTCCAGAAATTTTGGGAGTTAGAAATTTTTTGGGATTTTTGGGAAAATTTATTAATAAGTAAAGTTATTTTGAAAGCGAGTGTTAAGATAAAGGCTTTAGAGTAAATAAAGCAAATGGTTTTGAATTGGAGCTGAAACTTTTTGGGAAAGTGAATATAAGCTTTTAACTAAGCAAATTGGATAAGTAAATGAGTTTGAGAGTATATTTTTACCTTAGCAAATTTCGGGGATGAAATTTTTATAAGGGGGGAGGAATGTAACATCCCGTATTTTTAAGCTATTGAATTTGAACATTTAATTCGTTTTAAATGTTAATGTGAATTCTTAATTGATTTTGAAATGGATGGACTTGGGTTCAATCAATGGAAATGAGCTATAATTTTAATTTATAGCAATTCTGGTTGAATTTGATTAATGGGGAAATAATAAATTAAATATTCGGAATTGAGATAAGGGTAAATCTGAATGTAAGTAGTGATAAAAATGGTGTTTAAATGTATTTTAAGTTCAATTGGTTATAAATAATATTGTTGGAATTTTAGATGAATTTTAAAGTCGATAAATTATTATTTGGGATTTTATATTAATTTAATAATGAATTTAATATTATTAAAAATGCAATTTAATCAGATTTTGATCTGGATTGAACCAGAATGATTTTAAATGTGGTTATACATTTTATATGATTTATTATTAAGTTAAGAAAATTTTAAAAGTGAAATTTGAAGCGTTTTCGATGATTTTAGAAATCGCCTGATTTAATAGACGAGTAAAATAGCATTCCGGGGCGCAGTCTCGGAATTCGACGAAACCAGTTCCATTGGATCCGAAATAGTTAGTTATTATCGGATTTCAATTTTCGTAGCAATCGGAGTTGTCGTTTGACCGTGGCAGCTCGAAACGCGTAGAAATCGATTTAACCGATTTAATTTTAAATTGATTGTTTAATTTCGTATCTCGCACATACGATCAAATTAGCTTACGAAACCTGTTCCATCGTGTTCGGAACGCGGAAAAACCCTAGAAACGCCTGTCGGAACGTGAGAATTGGATGTCGTGTGCTTTAACTGTTAAATTGAGATATTTTATTAATTTAATAATATTAAAACAATTATATATATTCATTTATTCTCTTAAACCCTAGCATATACGTTAGCCGCCGTTTCCTTTCATTTCAATGGCCGGGAGTAAACGATCTTCTCCTCCAATTTCCATTCAATCTAATTGCTTTCGCTCAAAACTTTCTACATGAGAATCGAAGTACTCGGCGATAGCTTCAGATCCGTACGGTGGAGATGGGTTGTAGTCAACCAGAGTGGGTGCTAGGTGGTGCCGTTCCTCACCGAGTTGATCTCGTTTTTCGAGCTTGGGAGGCAGCCGAGCTGCACGTGTTCGTGGGCGATGGTGAAGGAGGTAGTGGACTTCGTCATGGTGGTTGTTGATCGAGTTCGTATGAATCGAGGGTGGAGCGATGACAAACCCTAATCGTGATTTTGGGTTCGATTTGTTTCCTGTACGAGTTCGCAAGAGGAAGGAGCAGGGGAACGGGCTTGTTTTCGTGAGGGTGGGCCGTGATTTGGTATAAATTAAATAAAAGAAATTGTTTTTAAATTTCAATTCAAAACTTTGTAATATCATAACGAACTCATACGTACTCAGATTTTAACGAAACTGGAAACGCCGGGATCGCAGAGACAAACACTACGCTGTGATGCAGATCCGGAACCAATCCGGGCAAGTAGAAATTTGGGTTGAATTGGACGTCGTCCGGTTTAATTCAAAATTTCGAACGCTCGCCGAAACTCAAAGTGAGTTTTTCTCACTCACATCTGGATGCTAGGCATTATAAATAATTGATATTTAAATATCTGTGTGGATGGCTGAATATAACTGTTATTATCAGTCTGGATTGATATTTATATTGTGATGTGCTAATATTTGTGGATGCAGGGAGAAACAGGTTGGAGGGATCCAACTGGATTCCTCACAATGTAGCAATTATTTTATAATTGATAGTGATACCTGTTTATATGATGTGATTGATAAATCTGGAAATTTAGTTGTTCTGTGACATTGTGGTATAAATTGTAATCACAGAATTTAATTATAAATGGCTAAATTGTGTTTTTACGAAATAAAATGAATTGTTAAATTTAGAATTTCAAAGAATAAAATTTGAAATCGGATTTGAAAGGAAAATGTAAATTGGGCCAAATTGGGATTTTGAATATAATGGGAAGTTTATGAAATGGGTAAATGGAAAGTATAGTTTTCTGGAAATTAAATTTATGAAATTATAAATTGTTTAAAATAACGGTGTTTATTTTAATAACGACTAATGTTATCCGGAAATTAAAAATATGTTAAAATGGAGTTTCCGATTATGAATTAACAAGTTCAAATGAAAAATAGAATGTTTTGAAATGCCGTATTTCATTGGGAATTTATTTAAGTAAATGGTAGGTATGGTTTTCAGTAAGAAATTCTCCAATATTGTTTATTTAAGAAAAATGATTTAAATGGTATATTTAAAAGTGAAATTCCGGATATGGGAAATTGGGCATGAATTTCGGATGAAGTCATAGTTAAATATGGGATTTGGGAATTTATGTTGTAAACATAAATTGAATTTGAAATAAATCGTTTGGATTTATATGAAGGATACTTTGGAATGTTTGAACGGGATAGTATTTCCCTGGGAAAACCAAGTTAAAGTTTTAAAGGTTTTTATTTAATTAAAAGTTAAAGCTTTAAAGTGTTTAAAGAGTATTTTAAGAAAATTATTACTTTGAAAGAAGAAATTTCAAGTTGTTTTAAAGATATATGATTAAGTTATTGGTAAAGGCTAGTATTATTCTTTTAAACTCCACCTTTAAATTTAGTAAACTAAACCTTTATTAAAATCGAATTTAGATCTTATTAAATAATAGTATTTAAAATAGTTTTGAAATTTATATTTTGAGTAAATAAATAGAAGTAATTTTCATATTTTAAAGTATATTTCAGTATAAAGTATTTTAACTGTTTTAAATGCAAATTGTTTTATACTTGGTTATTCCCGATGGGAATAAAGGGTAAAAGATTTACCTTGTAAAGGAAGAGTGGAAAATTGTTTCAAATGAGTTTTGAAAATGTGAAAATATATCTTTGAAAGATATTAGAAGAAAATAAATAATATGGAGATTATTTATTGTGTGATGGATGTGTATGGATGTTTGTGAACATTAATTGATAGTTAAATCACCGACTATCAATATTGGCCAAATGCGCTGATCGTTTTGAAGAGACCGGGATCGAGTTTCCGTATACCGGGATTCTAGGTCTGGAGACTCGAAAACCACTTCGATCCGGTTTGTACGTTTCGCGAAAACGATTTCGGAGTCGAAGATGGAGCAGTGAAGTGCAAGGGCTAGTCGCTACTAATCCTGAGGATATTTCCAAAATGGATGTAGTAGGAATAGTGCCTTCGGTTCCGTTCGGACCCGGGACGGACTTGTATGGACGAATGCTTTCGTGACATCGTCAGGTGGACGATGGGCATTCTAAGGGATTTGTGCTATAAAGGTATCGTTTAGCCTCAAGCCTCATCAACCGGGAATGACTGAAAATCAGGGGTTATGCAGCAAGGCTTCGTGGGTAGCCCCCACTGGAGGGTAAGGTCATCCCTGTCTAGATGTCCCTTTTTATTTCGGCTTAGTGGTGCGGTTGCTGATCCCAACCGTGGGGTGATTTTATTCGGGATCATCCAGTAAGGGATGGTTCCGGCCTTGTGTTGCAGGGGAGCGGGCGTACTCCTCGGTACTGTGATCTAGGCCACGTACTGTGACAGGTGGTACCCCAGTGCCTAGTCATTCGTTGGAAATCCATTCTCCCTACGTGCCTGTACGGTTTTGATTGTGCCCAACTATTGTTGAAATGTGAGATGCAAGCATTTCAGCTAGATTCTATTTTACTTTCTATAGACACTATTATAATATTAGAGGATGTTAATATAAAAGTTTTTTAGCTATCGTAAGGTAAAAACCCGACATGTTTATTTGTGGCGTGGTCTTACGAGATGCTTTTGTTTCAAAGGATTTTTGAAACTTTAATAATCAGTTTGGATGTATTTATGATGCGCTGGTATTCCAGACTGACTCGGGTGTTATTTTATTATAATGCTCGGGTCAGACCGAGTATATTACAGGATAGGTTGCTATGGAGCAGAAGAGGAGCTGGAGTCGAGGCGTATTATTCGTACTTGTATTATTCCGCTGCTGTGATTGTTGTATTGACTGATTGACTGGATATTGATGATTGTATTATGATATACTCTGATGATGATGTATTGTATATAAACAGATATAGTTTTCATTTGTGTAAAGATCTGTTCTATATATTATATTTTATCCGCTGCGACTGTGAGGTTCTGATTTTGTTTAGTTCTTTCTTCTTCTATCTATTTTTCTTCTTCTTCTACCTCTTCTTTTTACCCAAATGGTCCGGTTTTTTTTCGTGTTAGAAAAACTCGGGTTATTACACATTCTTTGATGCCTCATCAGCCACAAGCATAGCTCCATACTTAGACAAGCCCTCAAACCTATGAGTATATTCAGTCACATTAAAAGTTCCCTGCCTAAGCCTGATAAATTCTTCAAGTAATAGAGTTTTGGCTGATGCTGGAACAAATCTAGCTTCCAACATATCCTTGAATTGATTCCAAGTGATTTCATTCTCAATCCTCCCAGCTATGACTACCTCCCACCAACTTAAAGCCACACCTTTCAGTTGTCTTGAGGCCACTTGCCTCTTCCTTTGATCATCCAATTGCATGTCATTGAAAATTCTATCCAGTGTTCTCAACCATGCTTGAATTTCCATCACATTTTCAGTCCCTTCAAAGCTCTTGCCTCCTAAATTGGTATAAGTCTTTAATAGTTTGGAAAGTTCCTCATGTGGGTTCTCAAGTCTCTGCCCTACTCCATCCCTTAAAGCCCTCATAAAGTCTTGCATATCAAGCATTTGTGGTGTACTTGATCCTGCATTGTGATGAGATCCTCTTCCTACCATGATTGGATAACTAGAGTATGGGTAGATAGGGTTAGTTTATCATGAGTATTTTTTTTAAACTTTCTATCTGTATTATTATTTTACTCAAACAAACAGTACATACATATGGTTATAGTACTTCAATCAATCAATACAATCATTCTTAGCTATGTATAGTTTTAACATAGCTCTGATACCAAATGAAATGACCCTAGCTATTTCACCTAATTTTTACTGGGATTTTTTTACATCAATAATTTCCTAGAGTCATTTAGCCTTTCCACTAAATTATCCAGGACCCTAATTTTCTACTAATATATTTATATCAGTTCATTAATAGATATATTCACATACACATGAAGATGTATGTGACCCTCTTGCTTGGATCAGAGTGTTGTTTATCAAGAGTGCATCCTGATTGAATTTGAATTTCTAATCAACCAGTACATAGCTCATTTTCCATGCCTATTGATATTTGAGTCAGGGTAATAAATCCCATAATCATATGCAATCTATACTTAGTAATTTTTGACCATTCCTATAGTGATTGTCTGTTAGTTTGAGATAGCAAAGTGATCTCAGATTATATAGCAAGCCACCGTAATTTTAGTTTAATTATTTGGTATTTGATTAAAGCCAGAAAAGAAAATGATATACTCATTTATCATTTTCAACACAAGTGATTTTATCCAAATTTCTTTACTTATAACCAAGTCAGTTTAGTAATTCTTTCATAATCTATATAATTGTATTTTTCTGAACCAAATTTATTCCCTAATCCCTGAGTTACCTCAGCTTGCATCTAATTTACAGGTTGCTTTACAGGATTTAGAGGGTCCAGATTTTATGGTCATAAAGCATGGGTGGTGTCTATGTGGTTTGTGTATATTTCAGATGTGTTGGACTATCTGAACTAAGAATGCTACTCAATAATACAAGTGAATTGCTTAAATAGTTGGTCTTACCTTTATATATACATTTTGCAAAGAAAGCTTCATATTTCTACAAATGCATTTTCTTCCTTTACACTCAAAAACTCTGGTCATCTTGATCAACCTAGACCTCACTATTTTTGAAGTGGGTTAACCTCATGACTAGATCATCAAAACATTAGTGCCTGGCTATTGCAATGTGAATTCAGATTTAAGATACTTGGAAAATCTCTTAGAACATGTACACCTCTTTATAAAATGCACAAATATATATATATATATATATTCTTCTTTTATCAAAACACTTCTGCATATTATTTCTAAATTCTTGAGATATTACTTCTAGCTAAAAATTTAGATTTTTAACTTTCAAACTTAAAGTTTTAAGTAACTTGAAATTAACTAATACAGTATATGTATATACATATCCATTCTCAATTACAAGCATATATCATTTACAGATTTCCACCATAATACTCAAATATATATATTCTTGCATAGATTCAACTAAGTCTTTGGTTAATCCCAAACTTAATACATTACTAGATTCAGTTAAAACAACTAAATAAATTCAAGCATTCAAGATCATTACATAACAACCAAAGCAGAACTGTAAAAACTTCCCAGATTACATGCAAATAATTCATTCTAAGTTCTTATTTAATTCTAATTTAGCATGCTTATCCAATAATTCTCATTAGCCATAGCAGCTTCCTATTTAGAACCAGCATTCCCTGAAAGAGCATTAGAGGCTACCCCATTTTAAATGAGACACCCCAGATGCCATAAGCAAACAAGGGTCAGATACAAGATCTGGTATGAGCAATATCAAAAATTCCATAATATTAAGTAAATGAGTGAGACATAAACATTTTGTATAAGTGGGCATAGCTTCTTTGATCAATTTGCCTGACTTGTTTATGATATATTATGCATATATGATCAGTATTTAAGACTAATCATGTACACACATTCAACTATGCAAACATACATTTCAAATAGAAATACTCAGGAACTATCTTAGCTCCAGACCAACCAACCTAGGAATAACACAAGTTCCTACTTCATCAATTTGAGGTTGCATTTACCAAATTTCTTCCTAGCCTCATCTGCCATAAGGAATCACGGGGACACATTGCAATAAAATAATTCACAATATTGCACAAAGATCTCAGGGCTTAAACAAACCATGTGCCAACTTGTATACTTTAAATACAACAAGCATTCCAGCAGTCCTCTTGGCTCACAATCCTTAGTTTATTTACTAAGTGTTCATGTTTAATCCTATCATGAGATAGCTAGGTGACTAAATCCAAGTATACATGAAACATTACATAGAGTTTACAAGCATAATTCAAGAACAAGCTAACATTCATGTCCAGGGAAATCATATTTTCAAATATTCTAGCTCAAAGAAAATACAAGAATATTTACAACTGGAAATGAAGACTAGGCATGTGGGTTACTATTGTTTCATAAGCAACCATGTTTGAACTAAATTCAAGATCTAGTTTAAACAAGATTTCTGGCTCATGGGTTTCTATTTGATCAAGGGTTCAGCACTTTTGGATATTTCCATTGCAACCTTGAGTCTTTCATTTGAGCCTCAGCACTTACACAAGTGTAATGCAACTCATATACATTTTGATTTCTATTTTTCATGCCATATCTGAACCAGTTACAAGTATTCTCTATTTACTTTCATAATTTCATATTTTAACATTTCTGGGTATAACCAAACAGAGCAAAATACTCAACTATCAAAGCAATCAAAACATTCAGAAACACCCATTAAAACATCCATTAAAACCATAGTAATGAAATCAAAAATATGTAGAAAAATAACATAAGCTTGGCTGCCTCATAACAGGACTTCATGCCATGGGTTTAGTGAGATTACTCACAGAAAAATGCTTCTCTTGCTTAATCCAGAAAAGAAACCTTTTAAAACTTGCTTTTCTGCTTGCAAATATTTTTCTCTTTGTTTTCTTAAATGTCTTGGGTAGCAAATGATTTTTCTGGTTTATACTTGGATTTATAAGAGAGGTTTTTCTAGGGTTTTATCATTGTAAAATCCCATTCCTACCCTGGCCAAGACTCGTGCATTCTGCATTTCAGATTTGCTTATTTTTCACCCTTAATACCCCGGCCATATGTGATGCTTACCTCCCCTTTTTAACTTTTTCCAAAATATCATATTCTTATCAAGTCATGATAATTGTGTGACATTGTCACTTGTTTTTTTCCTAAAATCCTCCTTTCTATTTTCTGCCTAAAGCAATTATTTTGCTTGCAATTTGTCTTTTGCTATTTTAGTGTTACAATTTCACTTGCTTATTTCTTTTTTTTTTAATATTTTCAATACTTACAGAAATGCACATACATATCTTATCTAGGCTTATTTAACTCCTCCTTAATTTCAGAAAGATATGCACCTATATGTGCATACAAGTTTTTTTCCAAATCTTTATAACATATATTTTTTTTCCTGGGTTTTAAAATAAAATCTGTTTACTGATTCAAAACAAAACTTACTTTTCTTATTTTCTGGGATGATTCATATAATTCCAGAAATCAAATATCCATATCACAAAATCATGTTTGTAATGCTTTTTAATTCTTGTTTTAATTTCAGGAGATTTGGAGTTCTTCCTTGTGCCATATCAGTGTGCACATGCACAAATGCACACACACTTGCACACAATTAATTCCATATATTCCTATACAAATAAATTCATATATTTTCAAAATTCAACCAAAATAAGGTTCCATGAATTTCTAGGGCATTACATGGCATGTACAGTGATACACTGTGCATGTCACAAGCTGTTCTTGTATGATGAATTCAAAATTAAATGATGACGAACAACCCAAATAACTTAGGCAAATAATAAATTCAAAATACATTTTATTTTACACTGCAAAAATATTTCATTTTCAATTTTACTGTGTCAGTGTATATTTTTGCAGATGACTCAGATGCTGGATTCAATCTAGAATAGAGTTGAAGTTAAAATACGAGTGAATGAGCGATATGTAGTGAGGACAGTTTTTTAATTAAAATTGTATTGTTTGAAAATTGTGTATATAGTGAGAGCTCAAATTTGTACTATTCAAAATTGTAATAAATATTTGTTTGAATAAAATATCTGTTTGAATTTAAATTCTGTGTTATTTATTTTATTCAGCAAATATTTATTTATTTATTTAATTGTGTGAAAAATAAAATAGTACATTAACAAATACATTTAAATGAATATATATATTTATTATCATCAAACAAAAATCATATACTCGTATATTCAACACTATCGGTCGTAGGCGACCCATAGACTTGGCTCGTTTATGAGCCAATATCTTAGCCTCTTACGTAGTATTCTTTGGTTATCTAGTTTGAAGGTTTGAGGGGGGCATGGGTTGCTAATGATCCAAGCACTTAGTATTTTTCTAGAGTTTGGAATTGGAGATGTTTCCATGGACTTGTGTCATCGTTGTTTGCGTAGTCTCGTTGCACGTTGTTCTGTTTTGTAGACAATTTACTAGTTGTTTGCGCTCAACTGCTGATTGGGCTAAAAGAATGCTGGTCTCTTGGTTTAGTCGATCCCAGTGGTTGCCTTAGTAGTATAGCTCGGCTCTCATTAACTCCTTGCCTTAGCCTTTCTGGTTAAGTTCTAAACCATTTTGATAACACCAGATTGTTCTGTCTCCTATTGGATCATGCTGGGTTAAAAACCCAGATAACATAAAACAAAAGAACACGTAACAAATATATTCAACTAGTTTGTAATTTAAAAGACATAACTTTAAACAATACAACTAATCTAGCTTAGATCAAAACGTTAACTTAATAAAATGTCAAAAGTTTTAATTTTTTTTTGAAAAACAACTTGTGAATTTTAAATTGATTTAAAATTATTTTATGTTAACAATAACCAAAATTATTTTAAACCAAATTATAGTATATGCATTCAATCCTTAACATTATAATACAAAACTTTATCTATAAATAAAGTTGTTTCAAGTAAATAAAAAATATATTCAAACAATAATTTCTAAAACAAAAGTGAATATAACAACGTAGGCATATATATAAATTTGTGATAATGAGATTCAAATCTAAACTAAACATGCAATATGAACAAACAAAAAAAAGCAGCAACAAATCTAAAATTAATAACACAGATAACATATGAACAATAGATAAGTAGGACAAGGAGATGTTAAAACATATTAATATGATGAGAATACAACTTATAGTAGTCTAAATCATAATACAAAATTCATACAGGTGAAAGAGATATAAGAGGTGGAGGATTAAAAGCATATAGACTTGATGATATATAAATAAAACAGAAGATCACCTTGAGATGTAGCCTAAAGAAACACCTTGAATGATGAAATGATTCCTAGATTCAATAATCGATCTCTAGATCTTGCAACGATTGAGAGATAACCACTTTTTTATTTTTATTTTACTTTTTTTTTGGAATTTTGGATCCCTAGGATACCATGACAATTCGACTATAGATGATGGGAATGAAAGAGAAAATTTTATCAGGAAAGAAAAATGAATTGAATGAAAGAAAAGAAGAGATATTTGTTTTAAAGGAATCATAGAAACCTTTCATATTCCTTCCTTAAAACCTTCCCATTTAATTCTCTATTAAATCTCAATAAATCCTATCCCTCCTTTACATGCATTATGTAACACCTCAGATTTTTGGTAATATTATTTAGGATATTTAGTTAGTTAAATAAAATAAAATAATATGTTGATTAGGGGATTGAGATTTGATTTAATCAAAGGTAGCCATGCCATTTAACAATGAATTAAAAGAAGAAGTTTAGATTGAAATAGAGGAAGGGTAAAATAGTAAAGAGGTCATTCCTATATCCTCAAAACCTTGGCCATGTATTAGAATACACATTCATTTCAGTTTGAAAATTTTAAAATAAGGGGTCGGCCACCATTAACAAGGAAGAAAGGAAGAAAAGCTAGGAAGAAGCTAATTCAAATCAAATCTACTCACATCTCAATCTCTATAATCTCTAAAGCTAAGGTGAATAATGTTTACATCTCATTTTTGATTGTATTTTCGGTTATTGGATGATTGCCGTATATTTTTCATTGATTTTCCATGATTTTGAATGATGAAATGATTATATATACATGTTGATGATTTATGTATATTCGTATTGATTTTATGATATGTTTTAAGGTGAAAACCCTATAAAATGACATCCAAATGCCTTGCAAATTTTTATGAAGATCATAAATATTATTTTGGAGATGGGTTTTAATTTTTAGAATTTTCTGAAATTATGAGGAATTTATATGAATATTCTAGTAAAGAAAATGCTAATTTGGGTTACTAATTATTTTCGGTTAAATAATAAAAGATTGGGGTCTGAAATTTTATATGTTAGAAAACATATTAAAATAGATTTTCTGGAATTTTTGTAGATTTTTCCTAAGTGTTTTAAGGGTTATATAAAATTATTTAAGGTATGAGACTTAAATGTCTTATATAATTAAAAGAGGAGAAGGGGCTTTTTATAAAATGATTTAAATTATAAAATCTGGAAAGTCAGCAGCACTTTTGACAAAGTGCGGTAATTTTTATTGGTAAAGAAAGAGTCAACCAATCACAATTAGACACGTAAGGCAGGTTAGGTGAAAAGAACTATTTGCTACATGTTTTTCACTGTTTCGACACCGTTGTTACTAGGTTCTGCCTCCTCATCTTCGCTTCTGACATAGTCAAAACCAATGTGCATGGTATCAGTTTATTGGTATGTAGTGAATTGGATGTAATCGGAAGGTAGGGAGTCAAAACCAGGGGTTCCGAAGGGTTTGAGGCAGTCCTTTGTTTTTAAATTAAAGAAACACGCCTGCTTGCTTTCGACTAAATGGCTTTCGACTTAAATGTTTTTAAGAACCTTTTTCTATAAGTAAAACCTAAATGATTTTGAAATAGATGCTTTCCACTTTAATGGGTTTATGATCCTTTTGCTCTACTTAAAGGCAGAATCCAAATGGTTTCGACCGAGACGTTTTTTAAAGGTTACTGTAACGACCCACTATTTTGGACCATTCAAATCGACAATAATCCACACATGTCAGACTTGAATAATGCAAAATAACAGATTGTAATAAATTTTGGAGCAATAAAAAATCAATCACTGAACCACAAACACAGAAATATCAGAATAACTCATAGCGGAAGATAAAATACCATAGTAGTTCATGAAGCTACTATAACAAAGTCTCAAAATAAATACACAATATCAGTCTGAAAACAAATACAATAGAAATCCCAAATACATAGAATTCCAATAATACAAGAGCTGAAATAGAACAACTGAAACTGAATAGATAAATAACTAGATAAGCAGAATCTCCAGCGATTCCTAGCTCCAAAAAGTGAAGTCCAAAGCTGTGAATACTCAGGCTTACCCGAGCGTAAATAAAACACAAACACTCGAGTCAGGATATACATACTTATACAATGTAAACCAACTCAAGTGAACTGTAATAAATGCACAAGTAACTTAAAGGATGCTTGGGAACGCCCATCCTCTAAGGATCCGTTAAACTATTTACTATGTAGTAATATTCGCTATTATAATAATGTCTAATAGTAAAATAAACATACTTAAAAATAGCGTTAAGGCTTTACATTTTCCACCTTAACACATAAATAGTGCCAGTAGTCTACACAGTACCTGCGTACCTCCAGATCGGGAGGCTACGAGAAGATACTCGACACAAATCAAACTCGTACAAGGCGCGCTAGGGTAGGTGACACGGCACAACTAGGCAATGCCAGGGTAGATATACCAATTACGCTTCTGGACTGGTGGTAACGCATAGCAGCCACTACCGCCAACCTCGAGCCACACTCCATAATCAAAGGGTACCCCAATCAATCACAAAGTAATAGAATGGTATCGAAGAAGTGTGTTCGATCAGAGGTGCTACCTCATTGGCCCATCGATCGCTCCTGTTTTAGCCACCTTCAGCCAACTCACGGGAGTCGGGTCCACGTTCATACCTCATCGTTATTATAACCCGTGGTTATAAATTTCAAAAATAGTTTATATTTCAAATCAAAATACTTCATTTAAACAATTTAAAAGTGAAGTCATTATACCTTTAAATCAAATACTCAATTCCCAAAAATTTAGCCTTTTCTAAGCTCATTTATTCACTTAAATACTTTAAAACATTAAAATTTCAGCTTTCGTAGTACATAGAAAAATGCCGCGGTAAGTTATATTTGAAACAATTCATTTCAGCAAAGACAGCATTTAAAAACTGCTGTAGTAGTTCAGTTACATTTGAAAACCTCATTTCAGCCAACTGCATCACTTATCAAGTGCTACTTTACCCTTTTATTAGTTTCAGATTTTAGATTTTCTTTATGAAACCACAGCACTTACCAAGTGCTGCAGTAACCTTTAGTTAATTAGACTTTAGTTCATTTGCATCAACCACAACACTTACAAAGTGTTGTAGTATCTTTTACTTCAGATTTTAAGTTAATTTCAGAAATGATAGCATTTCTGAAGTGCTATTAATTCAATTTCCAGATTTATAATAAAATTTCAGAAACAAATAAACTTCGATTTTAACCATTTTAGCTTATAAAAATCATATTTTTCCACTCAAAATGTTCATTTGAAAACCCTTTAACTTATGATTTTTATAAAGTAAAATTTTCATAATTAAATCCAAATTTTTCAATAATTTACTCATTAAATCCAGGTGTACAATTTCCTTATTCTTTGCATTTTTTTAACAATTAACTCACAACACTTAAACTTAAATTACCATTTCAAAAATAAAACTTAATTTACATTTTATTTTCTTTACTTAAACTTTCAATTTAAACCAAATCACAAATTTCCAAATTAAGTTATATTTCAAATTATAATTTAATCATTTATTTATTTAACATTTTTAACTTATAGAAAAATCACTAACCCTTTATTAAATCATTTTAAATTCAATTTAAATCAAATTATCATATTTTTACATTTTAAAATACTTAAAATTTTCCAGAAAAATATATAAAATAACCACGGGTCTATATAATATTTTCTAACCTAGGTCAAGTGATACAGATAATATATCATTTCAAACCGTAATTTACAAAGAAAAATCCAGGTTCTATCATTTCAAACCCGCAATCCCAAGTTAAATAATAATAAATAAAAATCGCTCAGGCCTATCATTTCAGCCCATAACGATTTTTCCCTATTCTAAAGTCCGTTCGGGTATGTATCATTTCAACCCATAGTGATTCTATTCTAAAGGGAACTTGCAGTGTGAGAAACATAAATAAATAAATAGTATAACAAAATATAACATATCAGATGATGTCACAAGTTTATAACAAAGTTTAACATCATATAATTCATATCACAGGCAGGTATAACATGGTATAACAATTCTACACATTCACTTGTTATCGTTTCACAATTCGATAAGTATGAATGTCAAGCGTGAATAACTCACCTTTTCAAGCTGGAGTTAGCAAATCAAAACACATAAATAAATTCCAAAAAGCACGATAGCATGACTTTTGATTCAAGTGGAGATAGAGCCAAGATTTTGATCTTGTATACAACAATTGAAACAAAGCAATATAAATAAAATTATAATACAAAGATTAATTGAAACAAAATGGAAATAGAATTTACAAAAGACATCACCAAGCTTTCAACTCAAAATTGCTCGACCTTCTCTCAACATGGCTCGGCCAGACATGTTTATTTGGTTCGGCCATCATGATTTTTTGGTGGTAAAGGCTCGGGTTTGGCATCACATAGGCACGGCTACATGGGGATGTGAAGAGTTTGGGAGTTACAAGGTAGGGAAGGTCAAAGGACAAGGAAAAAGAGAGGGGTTTGGTTGCAACAAGGCTCGGCCTATGTTCATGTTTGGGCTCGGCCAGGGTCATGTACAGGTCAGGTCAGATGTGAGGTGATGGCCAGAGGTGATGCACGTGCTGGTGGTGGTGGCTAAGGGTGATGGCCGAAGCTACAACATAAAGTGGTGGTGGAATAAAGGCTCGGCTAGGCATTTCTTTGGAAATTTTTTCAAAGTTTGTGGAGTTTTCATCATTTGGTGGTCACGGCCAGATCTGGTCAGAGGGTAGGAGGTGGTTGTAGGCCGTGGATGATGAGGAGAAGGTGATGGTGGTGGTCGATAGAGGAGTGGAGGGTTATGGCCGAGCAAAGCATGAAGAGATCAAGGCAAAATCAAGCAAAATGAAGAAGAAAAAGAGGAGATGGAAGCCATGACTTACAACTTTATTTTCAGAAATGGAATGCCATGAGAATGAAGTGGTGAGGAAGTTTCTCACGTGAATTATCAAATGAAAATGCACAACCAAAGCTAGAAAATGAAAGGCCAAGCATATGAAAAGACAAGCAAATGAAAAGTCACAAGTTTTAAAAGCTTTTGTCTCTTTGAATTTCCACTTTCTTTGATTCAAAATAAACCAATCAAAAATCAAATAAATAAAATAAAAGATAAAACAAAATAAAGTAGAAATGAAAATAAATAAATAGTCTTAGGAAAATAGAAAATAAATAAAGAAAATAGTTTATTATATTGAAACTAGAATTAAAAATTGTAAACAAAAATACAACTAATATTTGAAAATTACAACTACACTTTTAAAATGTTTTAAAAATAAAATTTTGAAATAAAATCTAATTTAAAAATATTTGCAAAAATATTGGGTTGTTACACTCTCCCCCACTCAAATCTCTTCGTCCTCGAAAAGAATGAAACAAGGAAAATAAGGAAAAGCAAGATAGAAAAACAAATAGTACCTGAAACAAACAATTCCGGATTCGTAGCACGAATGCTCTCCTCCGTCTCCCAGGTACAATCTCGATCATCAGTACTCCACTATACTTTGACCAGACTAACAGATTTCCTTCTTAGCTACTTTGTACCTCTGTCGACAATACGAAGTGGCTTCCTCTCGACAGTCAGATTAGGCTCAATATCCAAACTATCAAGAGCAGAAGGCTGAACAATAAGAGATGGATATAAAAGAATTTGGAATGAAAAATCTCCTGCAAAAGAGAATTTATTATTATGGAAAGTTATGGCAAATGCTCTAAATACTAAGAAAAAATTAACAAAGATGGGAATGATTAGCAATGATGACTGTGCTCTCTGCAATAATCAGTTGGAATCAAACACTCACTTATTTTTTGAATGTAAATTTGCTTTTGCAATCTGGTGCAAATTGCTTATCAATGGGAATCTTCATAAGCCGGTTAGATCTTCTAGAATTGAGTGGTACAATATTTTTAAAGCTACAAGATGGAAATCACCAAATGCTATGTTGCTTTTGATTATTTTAAAGTCTTTTGTTTATGAAATATGGTGTGAAAGAAATAGGAGAATTTTCAATTCGAAGATGGAAGATTCAATCTCTTTATATAGAATTATCAATAAGAGAATTACTCGCAGATTATAGAGATTGCACTGAAATGTACAGGAATTAGTATTAAAGCTGTTCTTGGTTTGTAAGTATTTTGATTGAGATATGTACATGTTTGTTTTTGGTTGGGTAATATTTTGTTATATGAGAATGTACTAAACTGTTGTAATCTTTTGAGATTAATAAAAGGGAGGGCTCCCTTAGCCCATTGCATTTCAAAAAAAATAAAATAAGAGATGGGTCATGAAGATACCGACGAAGATGCGAGACGTGGAATACATCATGCACTCCAGAAAGCTTCTCGGGCAAATCCAGAGGATAAGCCAAAGAACCAACTCTTTCCACAATGCGGAAAGGACCAATGAACCAAACGATTACCGGATTTAATCCAGCAAGATGGAGATCTACAAGGTCGTCCGTAAAGAGCAGCAAACAGAGACATTTTAATACTCGCTTGAATTCAAAGATGGAAATGAGATAGACAAAAGATTAAGATAAGCTTAAAACAGAAGATTAGATTATACTTGATAACTATTATTGTAGGTGAATTCGACAAGATGGAGATGATCTTCCCAAGATCCTCCATAATCAAGCACACAAGCACGAAGAAGATCTTCGAGAATCTGATTCACTCTTTCCGTTTGACCGTCGGTCTGTGGATGGTAGGCAGTGCTCAGATTCAGATGAGTACCCAAAGATTCCTAAAAGCTTTCCAAAACTGACTGGTAAAGATAGGATCACGATCACAAACAATACTGAGAGGAACACCATGGAGACGAACAATCTCTCTCATATAGATCTCAGACAAGCTAGAAGCAGAATGGGTAGACTTGACCGGAATGAAATGAGCGGACTTGGTCAGTCTATCCACAATAACCCAGATACTCTCATTACCCCTCATTGTCCTCGGTAATCCATCAATGAAATCCATGGAAACTTGTTCCCACTTCCAATTGGGAATCTCAAGAGGCTGCAACAAACCAGGTGTCTCCTGATGATCGACCTTGACTTGCTGACAAGTCGCACACCTACTAACAAAGATAGAGATATCCCACTTCATACCCTTCCACCAATAAAGCCTCTTCATATCCTGATATATCTTCATCACACCAGGATGAATAGAAAGTCTGGATCGATGATTCTCCCAAAGTAACTCTTGCCTCAATCCATCAACTTTCGGGACACAAATCCTACCATTAATCCTCAAAATCCCTCGATCATCGATCTGAGCTCCAATACTACCACGACTGCTATCACCAACTCTGCTAAGAACACTCTCCAACATCAATCTAAGCATCCTATCCTCATCCTGCTTAGCCATGATACGATCCAAAAGAGGAGAAGAAGAAACAACCAGCTGACACAATAAAGCCTTTTTCCGACTCAGAGCATCGGCCACAACATTAGCTTTACCGGGAGTATAGCTAATATCGAGGTCATAAGAAGGCAGAAACTCAAGCCAACGAACTTGCCTCTGATTCAAATCCTTCTGGGTGAAGATATATCTCAAAGACTGTTGATCGGTGAAAAGCTCAAACTTAGTTTCTAGAAGATGATGCCTCCAAAGCTTCAAAGCAAAGACAACAACAAGCAACTCTAAATCATAAGCAGCATAATTAGCCTCATGGGTTTTTAACCGACGGCTGGCATATGCAATGACCCTACCATCCTGCATGAGAACAGCACCCAATCCCTCACGACTAGCATCTGTGTATACCGTCAATCCCTCACTTCCATTCGGAACGGTAAGAACTGGTGCGGAAGTAAGCTTGCTCTTTATCTCATTGAATGCAGCTTTACACACATCACTCCAGATAAACTTTGCATTCTTACGAGTCAAAGCAGTGAGAGGTGCAGCAATCCGAGAAAAATTCTCAGTGAATCTCCGGTAGTAACCGGTAAGGCCCATAGAACTACGAATATCAGATGGAGTCTTAGGAGTTTCCCAATCTTGTAACAGAATAGGGAAAAATAAGAACCACAGAAGAGATAGAATAATTAAATGATAAAGGAAAATGAGAAGGAAAGAAAGACTTACATTGATCGCAGCGATCTTGACTGGATCAACAGAAACTCCATTACTAGAAACAATATGTCCAAGGAATCGGACTTCATCCTTCCAGAAAAGGCATTTCGAAAATTTAGCCTTCAACTGATGATTTCTAAGAGTCTCTAGAACAGATTTCAAATGTGACTCATGCTCTTTCTTGGACTTAGAGAAGACAAGGTTATCATCAACAAAGACTATAACAAATTTATTAAGCACATCACAAAAAACACGATTCATCAAATCAACAAAGAAAGCAGGAGCATTAGTCAAACCGAAAGGCATGACTAACCATTCAAAAAACCGATTCTCAATACGGAAAGCAGTCTTGGGAATACTTTCCTCAGCAACTCTGAGCTGGTGGAAACCTATGGCAAGATCAAGCTGAGAGAAAATAGTAGCACCATAAAGCTGATCAAACATATCATTGATGCAAGGCATAGGATATCTGCTTTTCATAGTGAGCTTGTTCAGCTCCTTATAATCGACACTCATCCTCAAAGAACCATCGGACTTAGTGACGAAAACCACCACTGCTCCCCATTCTGAATGGCTAGGTCTGATCAGACCTTTGGAGAACAAGTCCTCAATTTGCTTTCCCAACTCAACCTTCTCGCAGGGTGCCATTCTTCTAGGAGGAAGAACTACAGGTCGAGCTCTAGGAATAAGATCAATACGAAAATCAATTTCCCGCTTAGGAGGTAAAGCGGTGACTTCACCAAATACATTGGGATAGAATCTGACCACACAGGTCGAATGAAGATCACCAGGAGAAGAATCCAGAGAATAAATAAAATTGCCACCAAAATTCCGAGGTATGCGGCACTGAATAATCAAAGGATCACCCTTATCTCCCACAAGAGACACAAATCGGGATTTGTTAGAGATACGGGCATCATGATTCCTTAACCAATCCTCATCAAGCAATAAATCAAAAGCATCGAAACCCAGAACATAGAAATCACCGGAGAAACGATAACCAGAATGGAAGAGTTTCACATGCTTACAAATCCTATTAAGATTTGCGGGACCACCAATAGGATTTTTAACACACAAAGATTCAACAGCATACTCAGGAGAAAGGAGATGCTCAAACTTATCACACAAATCAACATAAATAAAACTATGGGAAGCTACAGTATCAAATAAAACACGAACATGATGATGAAATAAAGAAAAGGTGCTCTGAAGAGTACCTTGGTTATCACTAGGAGCAGGAGCAGGTGCAGGAGAAGATGCAGAGGTGACAGCAAATATACCAGAAGGCTTACCCTTCTGCTGGGTAGGGCAATCCATCCTGAGATGGCCAGGCTGAAGGCAAATATGGCAGAGATCACGCCTTTTCAATTGAGCAGGAGGAGGAACAGCAGCACCAACTAAAGTGGGGCAACTATTAGAATAGTGTCCCTTCTGATCACACTTGAAGCAGGTGATGGTAGAAAGGACAATAGGCTGCCTCTGAGAAGGAGAAGATGATGAAGATCCCAAACCCGGATTCTTGAGCCAATTCTTCTTCTGCTGATGGAAATTATGCTTTCTCTTCTTAGAGTTAGCAGAGGAAGACTGAGATGAAGGAGCACCAACAACAGCAGGACCCTTAGAAGTAGGGTTCTCATAACGGATAGCCATATCCATAAGCTCGATGAAAGTGCCATGAATATGAGAAATGAGACGATCATAGAACTCTGCGCGAGCTCCAGCTATGAACTTCTCATTCTTCTTAAGTTGGGTGTCAATAAGGCCAGGACCAAACTTGGAAAGTTCATTGAACTTCCGCTCATACTCAGAAAAGGACATGGTACCCTGCTTGAGATCCATAAACTCACGATAAAGCTGAGATTTCCCGGCTTCTGGCATTCATTTTGCCACAAAAGCCTCCCTGGAAAGAAGATACCGAAACAAAACTTAAGATAGATTCAAAAGAAAGGAAAATATGGGAAAAATTCAAGATAACACAAAGGATACCTAAACTGCTCCCACGAAATATCACCCTCGTTAGTGTGAGCTGTAACAGACTCCCACCAATCCAAGGCCGACTCTTGCAGCTGCCAAGCTGCTAACTGACGCTTCTGGGCATCAGAAATCTCAAGACCGATAAAGATCCTCTCTAAACTCTGTAACCATTGCTGGGCTTCAATAATGCTCTCTGAACCGGTAAACTTGGTTCCACCAAGCTGAGAGAATTCCTTACAGAGAACAGTAAACCTAACAGGTGCAGTAGGCTGAGGAGCTGGGGCAATACCACGACCCCTACCTCTGGCATTTCCACGATTCATCCTGAAAAAATCAAGAATGAATTTTAGGACAAAGGTAAAGAGAAGACAAAGATAAGATGGGATAATACAATATAAATTCACTTGGATGAATATCCTAATTAAAGAAATTTATAACAAGGTAGATACGAAAGGAAGGACGTTTAGAAAATTGCTTTTAAAACAAGAAAAATTTATATCAAAATAATCTTTGAAGAATCCTTTAAAAAATCATTTTAAATCACTTTATACTTTGAAAATACGTTCTCTCACAAAGAAATGATGCTGAGGTTGATTTCACTCATTCTAGGGTATTCCTACCCTATCTCTAATGAGTTTTTGCTCCGCATGCTAAGGTTTGCCTAAAAACCAAAGCTTTGATACCAACTGTAACGACCCATTATTTTGGACCATTCAAATCGACAATAATCCACACATGTCAGACTTGAATAATGCAAGATAACAGATTGTAATAAAATTTGGAGTAATTAAAAATCAATCACAGAATCACAGACACAAAAATATCAGAATAACTCGTAGCGGAAGATAAAATACCATAGTAGTTCATGAAGCTACTATAACAAAGTCTCAAAATAAATACATAATATCAGTCTGAAAACAAATACAATAGAAATCCCAAATACATAGAAGTCCACTAATACAAGAGCTGAAATAGAACAACTGAAACTGAAATTGATAAATAACTAGATAAGCAGAATCTCCAGCGATTCCTAGCTCCAGAAAGTGAAGTCCAAAGCTGTGAATACTCAGGCTGACCCGAGCGTAAATAAAACACAAACACTCGAGTCAGGACATACATACTTATACAATGTAAACCAACTCAAGTGAAATGTAATAAATGCACAAGTAAATTAAAGGGTGCTTAGGAATGCCCATCCTCTAAGGATCCGTTAAACTATTTACTATGTAGTAAAATTCGCTATTATAATAATGTCTAATAGTAAAATAAACATACTTAAAAATAGCATTAAGGCTTTACATTTTCCACCTTAACACATAAATAGTGCCAGTAGTCTACACAGTACCTGCGTACCTCCGGATCGGGAGGCTACGAGAAGATACTCCATAGGTACTTTACAAATCAAACTTGTACAAGGCGCGCTAGGGTAGGTGACATGGCACAACGAAGCAATGCCAGGGTAGATATACCAATTACGCTTCCGGACTGGTGGTAATGCATAGAAGCCACTACCGCCCACCTCGAGCCACACTCCAAAATCAAAGTGTACCCCAATCAATCACAAAGTAATAGAATGGTATCGAAGAAGTGTGTCCGATCAGAGGTGCAACCTCATTGGCCCGTCGATCGCTCCTGTTTTAGCCACCTTAAGCCAACTCACGGGAGTCGGGTCCACGTTCATACCTCAATAGGATCGTCGCCACCATCCTACTTCATTCTGGAAACTCCACCGCGTACACAGTTGTTAAAGTGGTTTTTGGTATCGACAGAGAGTATGCCCATATCCGATCCCGGTCTCTTTAACAACCAATCGTTATTATAACCCGTGGTTATAAATTTCAAAAATAGTTTATATTTCAAATCAAAATACTTCATTTAAACAATTTAAAAGTGAAGTCATTATACCTTTAAATCAAATACTCAATTCCCAAAAATTTAGCCTTTTCTAAGCTCATTTATTCACTTAAATACTTTAAAACATTAAAATTTCAGCTTTCGTAGCACTTAGAAAAATGCCACGGTAAGTTATATTTGAAACAATTCATTTCAGCAAAGACAGCATTTAAAAACTGCTGTAGTAGTTCAGTTACATTTGAAAACCTCATTTCAGCCAACTGCATCACTTATCAAGTGCTACTTTAGCCCTTTTATTAGTTTCAGATTTTAGATTTTCTTTATGAAACCACAACACTTACCAAGTGCTGTAGTAGCCTTTAGTTAATTAGACTTTAGTTCATTTGCATCAACCACAGCACTTACAAAGTGCTGTAGTATCTTTTACTTCAGATTTTAAGTTAATTTCAGAAATGATAGCATTTCTGAAGTGCTATTAATTCAATTTCCAGATTTATAATAAAATTTCAGAAACAAATAAACTTTGATTTTAACCATTTTAACTTATAAAAATCAAAATTTTCCACTCAAAATGTTCATTTGAAAACCCTTTAACTTATGATTTTTATAAAGTAAAATTTTCATAATTAAATCCAAATTTTTCAATAATTTACTTATTAAATCCAAGTGTACAATTTCCATATTCTTTGCATTTTTTAACAATTAACTCAACACTTAAAATTAAATTACCATTTCAAAAGTAAAACTTAATTTCCATTTTATTTTCTTTACTTAAACTTTCAATTTAATTCAAATCACAAATTTCCAAATTAAGTTATATTTCAAATTACAATTTAATCATTTATTTATTTAACATTTTTAACTTATACAAAAATCACTAACCCTTTATTAAATCATTTTAAATTCAATTTAAATCAAATTATACTATTTTTACATTTTAAAATACTTAAAATTTTCTAGAAAAATATATAAAATAACCACGGGTCTGTATAATATTTTCTAACCTAGGTCAAGTGATACGGATAATATATCATTTCAATCCATAATTTACAAAGAAAAATCCGGGTTCTATCATTTCAAACCCGCAATCCCAAGTTAAATAAAAATAAATAAAAATCGCTCAGGCCTATCATTTCAGCCCATAATGATTTTTCCCTATTCTAAAGTCCGTTCGGGTATGTATCATTTCAACCCACAGTGATTTTATTCTACAGGGAACTTGAAGTGTGAGAAACAGAAATAAATAAACAGTATAACAAAATATAACATATCAGATGATGTGACAAGTTTATAACAAAGTTTAACATCATATAATTCATTACATAGGCAGGTATAACATGGTATAACAATTCTACACATTCACTTGTTATCGTTTCACAATTCTATAAGTATGAATGTCAAGCGTGAATAACTCACCGTTTCAAGCTGGACTTAGCAAATCAAAACACACAAATAAATTCCAGAAAGCACGATAGCACAACTTTTGATTCAAGTGGAGAGAGAGCCAAGATTTTGATCTTGTATACAACAATTGAAACAAAGTAATATAAATAAAATTATAATACAAAGATTAATTGAAACAAAATGGAAATAGAATTTACAAAGACATCACCAAGCTTTCAACTAGAAATTGATCGACCTTCTCTCAACATGGCTCGGCCATACATTTTTATTTGGTTCGGCCGTCATGATTTGTTGGTGGTAAAGGCTCGGGTTTGGCATCACATAGGCACGGCTACATGGGGATGTGAAGAGTTTGGGAGTTACAAGGTAGGGAAGGTCAAAGGACAAGGCAAAAGAGAGGGGTTTGGTTGCAACAAGGCTCGGCCTATGTTCATGTTTGGGCTCGACCAGGGTCATGTACAGGTCATGTCAGATGTGAGGTGATGGCCAGAGATGATGCACGTGCTGGTGGTGGTGACTAAGGGTGATGGCCGAAGCTACAACATGAAGTGGTGGTAGAATAAAGGCTCGGCTAGGCATTTCTTTGGAAAGTTTTGCAAAGTTTGTGGAGTTTTCATCATTTCGTGGTCACGGCTAGATCTGGTCAGAGGGTAGGAGGTGGTTGTAGACCGTGGATGATGAGGTGAAGGTGATGGTGGTGGTCGGTAGAGAAGTGGAGGGTTATGGCCGAGCAAAGCATGAAGAGATCAAGGCAAAATCAAGCAAAATGAAGAAGAAAAAGAGGAGATGGAAGCCATGACTTACAACTTTATTTTCAAAAATGGAATGCCGTGAGAATGAAGTGGTGAGGAAGTTTCTCACGTGAATTATCAAATGAAAATGCACGGCCATAACTAGAGAATGAAAGGCCAAGCAAAATGAAAAGACAAGCAAATGAAAAGTCACAAGTTTTAAAAGCTTTTGTCTCTTTGAATTTCCACTTTCTTTTATTCAAAATAAACCAATCAAAAATCAAATAAATAAAATAAAAGATAAAACAAAATAAAGTAGAAATGAAAATAAATAAATAGTCTTAGGAAAATAGAAAATAAATAAAGAAAATAGTTTATTATATTGAAACTAGAATTAAAAATTGTAAACAACTAATATTGGAAAATTACAACTACACTTTTAAAATGTTTTAAAAATAAAATTTTGAAATAAAATCTAATTTAAAAATATTTGCAAAAATCTTGGGTTGTTACAGTTTCAAAGGGGTAAATTTGTGAATGGTTTCCACATGTTTTAAATTGAACGTAAAGTGCTTTCGAAAGGATTGAGTTTTGACAATTTCAATAGGTTTTAATGAATTGTTTGAAAGGAGTGGTTCCCCAGGGTTTCCAAAGGGTTGAAAGGAAGGGTTTTTTCCAATGTTTTCGAAAGACAATGTTTAAAAGGTTTTAAAGGAGGACGTTTGATATTTTGAAGCTTTCGGATAAAAGAAAGGAAAGGTTTTTCCAATGTTTTCGAAATACAATATTGAATGGTTTCGAAAGGGTCTTTCAATGGTTTCAAAAGGGTTGTTTCGAAAGGGTTGTTTAAAAGGTTTTAAACAAAGGTTTAGAATATGTTAAATAGGCAATGTAGCCTAAGTATTTTCAAGTTAAAAAGGGTTTTAACTTGTTTTGGAAGGATAGTTAATCCTCATTAAATCTCATCAACGTTATTTTGAGTAAAGTATATATAACATGGAAAAATGGCTTAGAGTAAAGCTAAAGATATATTTTCCTTATATATATATGATTTGAAGGAATAAATCATTTTGAAAAGGTTTTCAAGGAAAATTTAATGGGTGGATAACACTAAGAAAATGATTTGGACAGTTAGTCCATTTTGCAGGCAGTCAGCCTAGATTTCATACAGTTAGTCCAATTTGCGGGCAGTCAGCCCAGTTGTATGGACAGATAGTCCATTAGTAGCATAACATACCTTGCTATTATATTATGGGTAGATAGCTCACATATTACTTGTTTTACGGACATATAGTCCATTTATTAGCATAAAGGATATTGCTATTTTGATATAATCAGTTTGATTAACCAGTTTGGTTGCAGGAAAGGATTTGCAAAATATATGTTTTAAAGAGGATATAAGTGAGGAGAAACCTGTTCCGCTAAGCGACATGGTCTCACTTAATATTAGAAAACTAATATGTATCAGAATTATTCACAGCAGGCTTTATGTCTGACTCGAAGTTTTTGTTTCCCTTTAAACTCTCAGGTACTCAAAATTGATTTGAGTAGGCTGAGGGTTAGGGTTTTCAGGTTTTAGTCTATTGGCGAATAAAGCTTCCGGAGACGTGCAGGTGGCTGAAGGATAGCTAATTAGGATTGTAGTTTCATTATATTTTATTTCCGATGTGTATATTAAGTCAGATATGACTATATTGCTTTGATCAACCAAGGGGGCATCATCATATGTCGCTCTTGGCGTATTTTGTAAATGATATATTTAATCATTGCTTGGGAAACGTTAAGGGATTATGTAACATGGATATGAATTATTGTTTTGAAATGTAATCAATAAAATGTTGTTTTGAAATTTGAGATTTTGTTCATATTCATGTGCTTCTAATATTATGGATACCATTATCATTACCGTATTTTATCACCAGAAGTTAGTACTATGGATGAATACAGCATCTGTAGTGCTTAGCTTTTGGCCTTCAGATACGGGATGTTACACATTAGCAGCCATAGATGGTGCCATATGGGTCCTAAAAATTTCCAAAATCTCATTAGCATTAATCCCATTTAAATCCAATTTAAATGTTCGGTTGATATCATATATCGCTAGGCACGTTTATAACTTTTTACAACGCACTTTATTAAACAATATTGGTATTCAAAACAAAACAAATGAAATTTTAATAATTAATATTTCACAAATATTAATTCATTTAATTGAATTAAAACTCATTATTACCTATTCTATTTAAATCCAGTTTAGACATTCTACCGACATCGTACACCGATAGCCATGTTTACAACTTTGATATATGCACTTTATTAATTACTAATGGCATTCAAACAAATTAGGCAGAATTCAATGATTGATATTTCGTAAGTATTAATTAGTTTGATTAATTTTCAATGGTTGAATATTAATTAAATCATGTGGCTCATTCAGTTTTCGGCCATGTGGCTCAAAGGTGTAATTCAGTCAACAATTAATATTGAACAATTTAAATATTATCGTTCACATATCTCCTTAGCTTGTAGCATGGCATTTTGGATGACTTTATCGCTTATACATCTTTTGGTAAAAATCAAATTTTATTTATTATATTATAAGCAGTACCCGGTAGTAACTATTATTTACACTAATTCTCTTCGTCAAAACCATGTCACGTTAGGACTTATGAAATTTGGTTTTAGTAAAAATTCCAACATCTTCCACGTTCAAATTTGTAAGTCCAAACATTAAATAATAATTATTATTAACCGTACAACTCTGGCAAAGACTTTGATTTTGAGTTGACTACAGTTAACTGTGATATTAACCCCATATAACTACAAAGACGAATTCTCTATTGAATAGTATTTTACTTCCAATGCTTTAACTCAGACCCAACAATAGTCATTCGATAGACGCCATGTCTTGATTTAACTATAATCAAAGTTGAGTGTCCACATTGAAGTTCCATAGCATTCTCTATTCGAGGGAATTTTGTAACACACTTCGAGATTCTCTATTTGACCTTAGTTAGATTAATCTACAGAAAACTCTCGAATGAGCCATTCAATAATTATCCAATCACTATCAGTACATAACCCCTTGGTGCTCCCAGTAGTCATAAGTAATACACTACCCAACATTTAGAGAGCGTTAGGTACTCTTGTCTCAACAGATGTATAAATATCCCATCTCGAAACACCTTGACTATGAATATTTAAAATATTATAACACATTGTAATTAATATCACATAACATATCATTAAGGATTTTCCATTTATTGTACTTTAAATTAATTAATTAATTATATAACAATATAACAAGCATATAGTAGAAAGAAAACACATTTATTTTAAGCAAGATTAATTATCGAGTTTGATATATGCAACAAATTACGTAATTACCCCTAGGGCATACCCCTAACTCTATCACCACTTCTTTACTGTTTCATTTTGTAGTGACTAGGAAGACCTTTGAAAAAGTTTTGGTTACCCATGCAAAAAGAGTTGGTGATCTCATATTGTTCCTCTAACAAAAGTACCATGACACCACTATTCGTCTTACAAAAATGTCACTATGCTACAATCACTAAATGCCACTGTGCAACAACCACTCCTCATGCCTTTCTGCTCTTCTAACATAAGCATAAAAAAATAAAAATCTTCAGTTGGCATGTATTTAGACCACTCCATGCATGTGGAATATGAGTTTACAACATCTGGACTATTGATTGCAATAACCGATTCTCATAAAACTTAGCATCTAAGACATTGATCTCAGCCCTTCAAAGATCACTACAACTATAAATAGAGGTTCTCATACACTTGTACATGCATTGATTTTTCTACATTCAAGATATATTTTTGCTAGTGGTAAGCTCTTGTAATAGTCATTGAAATCCTCACATATTTGAAAGTTCAAAGTAATAAGAAGGTCAACCATAGCCGACATATATCTCTTCTAGGTCGAACCACTCTACATCTTGTGTTTTTTACTTTACTTTCACCATATTTTACTCTCTTTTACTCCTTATTTTTTATTTGAAACAACATTTTTAGTTAGACACTTTCATTAAAAACCATCTCTAGTTACTACTCCAATGTTAGCTAGAAATCCAATCAACATTTTGACGCTAGAAGGAGGGTCTTCCTCAAAAGCTCTTTGCTTCCATCACTTTCTTCTCTTAAAAACTAGCATCCTCTACAAAGCAATCACCAGGAAACCTAACCACGAAGAAGATGAGGCCAACAACTCAAATGGTTACAACATTAACGATGGCACAAGGCTAGTTTCATCCACCGCATCCCAAGTATGAGCAATGGCACGTGACACGGCTTGGTTAATGGGAACACAAATATAAGAAAAATGAGCTGTGACTTAAATGATTTCCATGCTCAGGCTCAAGCACATAAAACCATTAATTATGATCAAAGAGTCTCAACCTCATGAAGAGAACCCATATCCCGCCTACAGTTCTTATCACTTTCAACATCATACATGACGCCTAGGATAGAGTCATGCTTAAAATCCCTGTTGATGTTGTTCCGGTGCGGGATAGGGGTGTGCATGTAATGTCCACCTATGACTTTGCTCGTGATGGTCGTATGCCCAAACCAGTCTCATTACCCAGGGCTCATGTTGTTCGTCGCTCTCGCTCCCCTAGGATAGGTTTATCAATAGATAAATTCAGTTGTGGATAGTTCTGTATCCACATCTGCATCCGAAATCATTTTTGAATATAATATATTTGCATCTTTAGATATGGATGAATATCGAATAATTAATCTATTCATTGACGATCGATAAATTAAGAAACATAAATAGAAATTTTTTGTTTATAATAAAATTTTACCAGCCCCATTACCTATCAAAATATGAAAACTAAACAAATATGATGATAATAAATATTTTTAGCAGTTAACATACAATGAAGGCATGTAATATATACTATTAACTTAATAAAATAATAAATACACATCTTTCATTGTAAAATACATAAAATATAAACTATAATCTATATAAAATCTGGATAGATAATTTTGGACATTGATGCCTTCACATCCATATTCGTTTTTCTAAGTGTTAGATATTTATCCGTCTATTGGATAAGGATGTGGAACGATTTCAAATTTTTTGGATGTTTATAGATATGCTTACCTTAAGAGGTAATCTTCCTTTGGACGTCTTAGGGCAACAGATAGAGAACAAGATTTATGCTTCGACTGCTTAAGCATTGAAGAGAACATAAGAAATGATGAGCCTAGAGAATTCTTAGTTCATTCCAGATCTTGATGGTATGTCCCAAGACCTTGCTATCACAAGAACAAGAAATCTACTCTAGATTTCCTTCCATAAACAAAAATGTGAATGTTTTCGACCCCTATTTCCAATCGTCGACCCCTTATTGTCATTGTCACTGTTGCCCTACCGATGTCAAAGATCTCCTTCCCTCATAAGAAATACACGGACCCCCTCGCAAGAAAGGGCACACATCGCCCGTGAAGGGCGCGTGGGCCTTACAGAAGGGATAACATCACTTAGATAGTAGATGCTTAGAATTCAAACTGAAATCAAGGTGGCGAGTGTTTCTCTGAGTCAAGAATAAGGCACCGTTCTCAGAGGAAATATTGAACACCTACTTTTATCGGAGGTATGCTTCGTCTCCCATTGAAATGTATCTCAGGAGTGTCGATCCATCTAGTCATACCACAACCTTCAACTCAATCACCCGGTCAAATCTCTAATAATGCCAAATGCCTCCTATTTCACTCCCCCATGATTAGACCAGTCTCCCTCTAGTGCTTATGTCTACAAGCAGGCTACGTCCCCTTTTGGACCCAACTATGCACTAACTTCAAAACTCACTTTTTGCCACTCGAATGTGAACAATGATGGATTACGAGTTTTGCAAAATCAGATAAAGTCTAACCAAATCTCTTTGCTCCAACATTGGTTACTTCAACAAGGAGTTAAGCCATGCTAGAGGAGCAGATGAAAAAAAACTTAGTAGTGTTCTTTTCTTTGAGTGAAGTATCACTTCAAGATGTGGAGGAAGCTATAGAAACAAATTGCCTCGTCATTGACCGACTTTTTCAAGGACCAATGGCATCTTAAGTGTGGAAGAAGCTGACTTGTCTGATAGCAATAAGGAGGGTAGGTAAAGGAACAAGCATAACTCAAGTGGTAAGGGCACCCACAGGAGAAATGGCCACCAGGAGCACCATACTAAGTGCTATAGGGATGACCCTTAATTCAAAACTAGGTATAAAAATGATGCCTCTTTAAATCATGGTATGGAAACCATCTATCTCGCCTTGAGGGATCGCGTGGCATACCATAGGCCACATTTTGCTCACTCTGAGCAAAAAAAGGAGCCTCGCGATAATGGGAAATACTACAAGTTACACCAAATAAACGGTCACACCACCAGCGAGTGTCATCACCTAAAGGACGAGATAAAGTAGCTGATCAATGAAGTATACTTATGCGATATGTTAGGTAACGGATGAACTAAAGGGTTGAGCAGCAAGATCTCCCCGTCCCATTTCAATGGACGGTTGAAAAACATGTTGCCACCATCCATAGAGAGATATTTCCATATGTGATGGCCCTACATGTGGCCGAAAGCAGTTGGGGGGTTTGAAGGGGCAGGGTGAGGGGGACAAGCCATTTATAGGAAGTAGCTCACCCCCATCGACCAAGTATACTTTGTAGAGCTCCAATCCCCGAGGTCTTTGAAAGTGGAGGAAGATGAAGACGATATCACCTTCATATAAAACGAGGAATTGTCTATGGGCATCACAACCACATGGTTATCTCCATCCACAACACAAATACCAAAGTCTATCGGGTCTTCATTGGATGTAGGGACCTTAGTGAACGTCATATTTAAAAATGTCTTTGACTAGATGAAGCTTCCATATTCAAGGCTTACTCCCTTAAACCTTCCCATTTATGGATTTAGCGTCATTGGGATTCTTCTGATGGTGTCAACCTCGCATGTGGTTACCTTTGGCGAGGAATCCGCTTTGCTAAAATTCAGGTAAATTATGTGTGGTGGACTGCCTTTCCACATACGACACATGTCTAGGTTGGCGAGCTTTAGTCGATCTAAACATAATCATTGCTTACCAGTGTATGAAATTCCCATCAAGGGTGGAGTTAGTTGTGTTTGAAATAACTAGCAAGTCGTAAAAAATTGCTACAGCATCTCACTCTAGCAAGCGATAAAAGAGGTACTTATGCTTTAACACGAGGCGGCAACCTGGAGCAACGACCATCCCAAGTAGGCATGAGGAAACTCAATTTCCCATGCCTTTACTAGGATTGAGCCCAATGCTAGATTAGGTGCACTGGCAATTAGGTTAAAGGGTGAATTTTAATATTATTTTACCTTTTATCAAATTGCTTGAGATCTGTATTTTGTGCTTGTGTGAATAATATTTTGTCTATAGTAAATCAAATTTAGTATTTAATTAATAAAAAAGTTTTGAAAATTTAATTTATTTAATATGATTAAAATATTCATTTGTTGTTAACGTCAAAAATAAATTTATTAATAATTTATTTAAATTAATTTGTTAATCTATTTTAATATTAGATTTTTATCTGCTTTGATACACATATTCACAATATAAACATCACGGTAATATAAACAATCCTAGGGGTTCATAGGGAAAATTGACAGCTTTGTCAAGTTAAGGTGTGATGAAATAATGTCAACTTAATCTTATATAATGTCATATTAAATTAAGTGTATTCTAAAGTGGCATGATAATGATTGTTTTAATTATTTTTTACCGATTAAAATTTTCAAATAACATTTATATTTAATATATATATATATATATGAACACATATATATAAGATATTTATAATTTAAAATAATAAAAATACAAAATTTGCAACAATATATTTATATAAAATTATATATGTATGTATGTATGTATGTATGTATGTATGTATGTGTTATACATTGATTTGTTTTCAGTCCATAAATAAGTTAATTTTAAATTGAATTTTAAATTATTTGACTTAGTCAAAATTAAAAAGAAAATTATGCTGCAGCAGCCAACTATGGATGATATTTTTAATTAATTAATTTTGGTTGAAAATTTGAACACTGAAAAATTCAAAATAGATTTACTTTTAGAACATTTTTGACTCAGTAAATAAAAACTAAAAATTTGTTTTTCTAATTATTGTAAACCAAAAAGAAAATTAAATACCATTTTAAACATATATCCATGCATATATATATATATGTGTGTGTGTGTGTGTGTGTGTACTAATCTTTTAATAAGTCCAAAAATCCTATTTTAAATTTTATCCTAAATCCTTATAATGAATTACAAATATGAGTTCCAGATGAAGTATTTAAAAATCAACTACAAGCACATATAGATGAACAATTTTCTATATGGAAAATACCTTCAGAAGTAGAATCTGCTTCTTTTACTTTTAGCATCTTTAAGTACTCCGGATAATTCCTTTTCCAATATCCCTTCTTCGAGCAAAAGTGACAATCATCTTTCTCCTGTGCCTTTTAATTCACCTTGCCACAATTTAACTTGTGTTTTCTCTTATTCGAACTTTTTAATGATGTGATACTCTTGACATCGAGCATCGCACTCAGTTCCTTTGTGAACATACTCTCAGTCGTCCTTAACATATAAAGGAGGTCCATAATAGTACACTTCAGCGAGTTGAAATTTAATAGGATTTGGTCAACTATGGAGTTAACGACCCAAGCATCAAGTCGATCTAGAGCTTGGTATCAAGCATACAAGCTCGACCAACCATTCAATCTACCAATCATGTCAAGTACATGATCTTGGACTGAGGATCGCTTATTCATTCTCACGTGGAACAATTTCCATGATATCTCATTCTTCACGATAAAAAATTGCTCACCTTACAATTTTTATAGGTTTTGAATATATCACAAATATTCATGTTCTTAAGCTGCCTCTAGAGCTTAAATCTCATGGCGCACACAACATAATAATGAGCAAATTCACAATCCATCGACCAATCCTCGTAAGCAATAATTTGTTCGGGCATGCAATCTTTGTTAAGTTTAGTTAAAGGCTCATTGATGACAAGTACCAAAACTTTTTCCATATGAGTACTATTTTAACATTTCTTAGCTAGTCTTTGAAGTTTGCGCCAGTTATCATGTTTATTTCGAAAAATCGCTCCATATATCTATGCAAATTCACATATTACATATTATTTTTACTTATTAGAATGGTTTATTATATTTATCTAATAAGGCTCCCATTGAATTATGCATCCCTCAAAAAGAAAAAAAGAGATACGAGAATTTCATAAATCTCTTCAATGGTTGTTAGGATATGTTTATCATGTTACTATGACCTTGAAGATGCTCAACTGACCATAGTATTTAAAAATGGTAAGTAACACTTTACTAGTTATATCTCATTTATAACTCCTAATGCACTTTTAACTATGCTACTAATCATCTTCATGACGTTGAGGTTGTTCAACAAATCATGAAGTAAGTTAGACACCCTAGACCCATCTGTTTGCACAGAAAATGGGCACAAACACTCAAGAATAGTATTGTAGAAATTAAATGATGAGTAAATGAAAACAAACTAGAAAAGTAATTGAACACACAGATTTTTATAGTGGTTCGACAATCTTGGCCTACGTCCACTTTATATATTTATTGATCTCGCACTTGATTATGATTACAAGAGTGTTTGGATTAGCTGGGATCCATTAATACAAGAATGAAGAAATAATTATGGGAGAGCCTAGGCAGCAAAAAAAAGGATCCTCTTTATGGAGAATGGTCATTGTATTTATAGCGGAAGATATGCATGGATCGGGCTGAAAATTCGCCAGAAGAATCTCTAGATTCGTAGGGGCGCACTAGAACAATCGAAGGTCTAAATTCTACAAAAATAATGATCGGGGCCGATAGTTACTTTTGGATCCAATCAATGTGTGATCGTTCGTGGGTGGTCCCATAGGCCTCCAGGCCTTGCTCTCAAAATATGGTGTCATTCCAAACCATATTTTTTGAGATATCGCCCTTCTTTGTAGAACACCGACCGTTATGCTGATCGTCCAATAACGATCAGTGTCATTTTATGTTTTTCTTGAATTCTATTGTGCGATCGATAATGTAAGATCTTCATGATGTAAATTACTTGTTCTCCAAATTTTGTGCAATTCTGACATATCGTTTGTGAGATATCATCCAACCTTCATTGAATATGGATCGTTTTGGTGATTCGTACGATTGTTCCAGTAACGATCAACCTCTTTTTTCAAGATTTGAGAGTTTTGTCATGCGACCATTTTTGTGGGCTCCACTATTTAATATATTGATACTTGGAAAGTTTTAAGTGCATTGGCTTTGTAAATTTTGAGATATTGATCGATCTTCGTTTATTTACGCTATTTTATGGATCATTCTATATCGATCCGTATAAATTCTTCATTTGTCCATAACTCGAGCGTACAAACTCCGATTGGCTTGAAATTTGAAAGCCAGTCTCAAAGGGTCTTTCTTGTCACTCCATATTGATTACACCTTGATTGGGACCCAGTCCAAATCTATTCGACCATTGTCTATAATATTGTATATATCTGATTCTTATGGCCGGTAACCAACCGTTCTTAACCAAATCTATGGCATCACGGCCTTGCCAAAAGACGGGATAATATTTACCCCCCAAAATACATATTTTTTGAACGTGACATGCTTTGAAAAGTCATAGGATTCAATCATTGTAGATTATTCCATCAAGTTTATTGAATGGTCGTCACCCTTCCGTTGATTTATCATCCCAAAGTACTGTATCCCTCTTTGATCGTCATGACGCTTGGTCGATTTCCAATAGTATAAATTTAGATTGTATTCTATCAGTTGCTATCTATGTTTGGTCCTACAAGGGTAATGAGCTTTGACTATCTGATCCAGTCTTTTCTCTAATAACCCCAGTGAAAATTCAATTTCTACCGGTTTCAAGAAATCGAATTTTTAGAATATACATGTGCACGTTCAAGTACACGTTCTTGTCGTTGGCGCCTGGATGCGTTATACACTCATGAGTCATCACCAATTCCTTATAGTTTAATTGCAATTGGATTGCAATTCCTTGTTTATATTTTTTATAATGAAATAGGGGTCACAATAAGTCACTCGATGGGAATGGATTTCAAGTTCTACATAGATGACGGCCTTAGAGCCTTAAGCAAGGACGAATGGAGTATGGCCAGTCGCGAACTTGTAGGTGGTTCTGTAAGCCCATAATGTTGTTGGGAGTTCATCCACCCACTTGCCTCTAGCCTTTTCCCGATGTTTCTTCAGAATGCACTATACAATTTTGTTCACAGCTTCAACTTGTCTATTTGCTTGAGGGTGAGCAACTACAACAAATCTCTTTTCAATATGATTCCGACGATAGAAGTTTTTGAATATAGCGCTGTCGAGTTGGGTTCCATTATCAGTTACAATGGTTCATGGAAGGCAAAAACGTCAGATGATGCTCCAGACATTGAAGTTGATTACTTTCTTCGTCGTGATCATGGCTAAAGGTTCCGCTTCGTCCCATTTGGTGAAGTAATCAACTGCTACGATGGCGTACTTTGCTCCATCTTTAAAGATCAGTAACGAACCGATAATATATATACCCAAGTGGCAAACGGCCACCGACCATTCGTGTAACTTCCATCGGCGGAGCTCTCATAAGTTTTGCAATCATCTAGCACTCATCGCGTCGTCTAGCATGATCAGCTGCATCTCAATTGAAAGTTGGCCAGTAATACTCGTAGCGGAATATTTTCTTTGTCAGGGTTTGCCCCCGATGTGATCACTACATTCTCCTTCATGGAATTCTCCCAAGATTCGTTTGATTTCATGATGGGCGATACACCAAAGCAGGGGAACGGAGAAGGCTATTCTATACATGACTCCTTCTTTGATGATGTAGCGTGAAGCTTTGTGGATGATCTGTTGCTTTTCATTCCTCCACGCAGGAAGGATCCCTTGTTGCAGATAAACTTTGACATGAGTTATCCACAACCCCCTTTCCGGCTTCGTCTCCAGAACCCAATTAATCTCCATCCGGTCGATGCTCAGAGCATTTAGTACTTCAACCGGGACAAAGCCCATTTGCTGCGCATCCCAAGACCTAGCAAGTTTGGCCCGTGAGTTGGCTTTCTCATTTTCTTCTCTAAGGGTGTGTGTAATAGTGTAATACTTGAAGTCTATTGGTAGCTCTTGGACCCGGCCGAGATAAGGAGCAAGTTGTTGTCCACTAGCCTGATAATCTCCCCTGGCTTGGCATACTACTAACTAGGAATCATAAAAGATTTGTAAAGTTTTCACTCCTAGTTCTCTGGCAAGTGTGAGACCGGTGATCAAGGCTTCATACTCAGCTTCGTTATTTGTTGCAGGGAAGTCAAGTTTAAGGGCATAACAGATCGATTGTTCCTTATGAGTCACTATCATGACTCTGGCGCTAGAACATCAATCTTTGGATGCTTCAACTGTGTACATTTTCCATCGGTTGGTCGGTTCTCCTCTGCTCTTTGGAGAGCCGTCTAGTGCAGTGAATCCAGCTATGAAGTCCGCCAATGTCTGTCCCTGGATAGCTCTCTGAGTAAGATAAGTGATATTTAATTATCTTAGCTTGATATTCCATTTGAGCAGCCTTACAAACGTCTCAGGTCACTGAAGGACCCATCGTAACGGTTGGTTGATGTAGACATTGATGGGGTGAGCTTGAAAGTAAGGGCGAAGCTTTTGTGACGAAATCAACAGGCAATGCACGAGCTTTTCCAGCTTCGAGTAGTTTCTCTCAGCAATTGTAAATCGCTTGCTAACATAATATACTAGCCTCTGGATCTGATTCTATTCATGTAATCAAGCGACACTTATGGCGTGTATCGACATCGCTAAATAGATGTATAAGTCTTCATGATCCAGTGGCTTAGATAGGATGGAAGGTCTCTCTAAGTGATCTATAAGAGCTTGAAACACATCAACGCAGTCCTACATTCATTCAAGGTTTATCTTCCCACTCCGGATTAGGTCGAAGAAGAGAATTAACTTGTCAGTGGCTTTGGAGATGAATCGACTTAGGGCGGTGATCTTCCAATTTAGGCTCTGTACCTGCTTGATTGTCTTCGGTAACTGGATGTCTCTGATTGCCTAAATCTTCTTAGGATTGACTTCAATTCTGTGAGAGTTGAGCATGAAACCCAAGAACTTCCCTGACATAATGCCGAAAGAGCATTTAATGGATTGAGTTTCATTTCACATCTTTGGAGAATACTGAATATCTCTACCAAGTCATCGATATGGTTGTTTGATTTCCATGACTTCACAAGCATATCATCCACATATACTTCCATCGATTAACCGATTTGATCTTTAGAAACATAGCAATATATTCTCAAATCAGTAATGAAACTGATGTGCTCCAAGTTGGGGTTGTATATTGGGATCTGGTTGTTTCTGGAGCACACGTGCATGAATGAAAGCAGTTCATGTTCAACAGTTAGGTCTACCAGCTAGTCAATCCTTGTAAGTGGAAAGCTGTCTTCACCTTGTTCAGGTTTAACCAATCTTCGAATTTAAATGTAACTATTTCGGGTAACAATCGACGTGAGACCCAAATGGGACGATCAATGATGATAGTCACTCTGGTCGAATTTTCCGGACCTCGTAATGATATGTTGAGTCTGATAGTGATGGGTTCTAGACATTATTAGCGATTATATACAATAGTGGAAGATCGGGCTTGAAGGAACGTTGAATCAAATTCCGAGTTGAGTTCAGCCTTGTGTTGCATGCAGTTAAATAGTTGGCCTTTGCTTTGAGTTTGAATCTGCTTATTTATTCGAGTAATGCACTTTCCATTCAAGGTACTCGCTATCCGTTGCTCGTCATTCGAGATGGCCGGTTCACATTCATCTTATTTCTTGCTCGTGCCCCCAAGTCTGCGGTATACATCGATAAATAGGATGGCAAGTCATGTCCACTTTAGCTTTCTACTCTTTCTTGTTGAATCATGGGACCGGTTAGTTGATGATAGGTCGAGTCTCATCTATCCTAGATTGTATTCTGGTTTTTCCTTCTAGGGGGAATACTTCGATGCTCCGTCTGATTTTAGGCATGCGTTGGGTACTGGATGGTCAATCACGTCCACTTTTGGCACAAATGTCCCCATACTCTGGGCAAGGACCTGAAGAATAGATGGTCAAGTCACATCCAATTAGCGATTGATGCTCTCTCTCTGTCGGACCAAGGAAGGATCAGTGTCTGGACAGTCCACTCACGTCAATTTCGTATTGCTCTTCTAGTCGTATCATGGTAAGATCAACGGATGAACGGTCGTGTCGCATTCATTTGGAGTTGGATGGTCAATCATGTCCATTTTGATTCATATTCTCCCGTCAAATCTGGGGATAGAGTTGGCTCAGGTGCAGTTGGGTCATGCTCATTCAATTTCATACTCTTCCTGATGGATCGAAGGAGGGTGTTGGAGAATGAATGGTCAAGTCACACTCATTCGTGGTTTATTTTCCTATCCGCATTCTGGTGATCAAAGTTTTTCGAAGGACATCCGGGTCACAACCGTTTGTGTTTGGTGTGGATCAATATTGACCATCGACCCAGCGACATGATATGGAAAGTTTGGATCAACATTGCCTATCGACCCGGTGGTACAATATAGTTGGTCGCCCGTAACTTCGGACGTCATTCTAATTGGTTTTGTTATTGAGGCCTCCTTGCGGTCGTTGCCTTAAGTTGTCAAGATCACTAAGCGGGAGCTATAGTGAGATGTCATATTCAGCTTTTAATAGATTATACCCCTACACCCAGTCTTGGGTTAGCTGACTTAGTTCGTGGATGGATGAATTCCATCCGTAGTGAGTTTATATTCCTCCCGTCGAGTTCAGGTCGGAGTTTATGGAATAATGAGTGGTCGAACTGCACTCATATATTTTGTTTATACTCATATCCACACTCTGGGATAAGAGTTTGTTGGTGGGTGGTCGAACCGCACAAAATTTTTGTTTATACTCTAATCCACAATGGGAGACCAGAGTTATTTGCTGGACGGTCGAACCGCGTCCATGTCTCGGTTTGGATTTTTCTTCTACCGAGCCTTAGAAGTAAGATGAGGGTTCTGGCGAATTTCGAGCTTGAGCAGAGGAGCAGATGGTCAAATCGCATCCACTTTGAGTCATGTGTTCTCCTCCAAGTTAGGGGCAAGTGTTGGAGAGCGAATGGTCGAACCACCTCCACTTTTTATGATATTTATACTCCAGACCGTGCTGAAGGACCAGAGTTGATCGATGTACGGTCGAACCACATCCATCTTTTTTGATGTTTATACTCTGTTCCGCGCTGGGGGACCAGCGTTAGTACATGGACGGTCGAACCGCATCTATGTTTTGGTGTTTATACTCCAGTCCGCACTCTAGGGACTAGAGTTAGTACATGGACGGTCAAACCGCGTCCATGTTTCGGTGTTTATACTCTAGTCCATGCTCTAGGGACCAAAGTTGGTCGATGGACGGTCGAAGCGCATCCATCATTTTGTGTTTATACTTCGGTCCATGCTTCGGGGACTAGAGTTTTATAATGAGTGGTCAGTCATAACCAATTTAGATTTACCTTCCACCTATCAGGTCAAGGTAAGAGTTGTCAAATGAATAGTCGAGTCATGTTCGTTCGTGGGAAGGAATTCTGCGCCTTGTGTCTAGGACAAAAGTTGGCCAGTGGACGGTTTATTCACGTCTACTTGGTGATTAAGCAATGGATGGTCGGACCACATTCCATGGTCTATACTTGGGTTGGACAGTCATGTCTCATCCAATTTGCTTCGTACTCCTCCCAGCAAGTCAATGGAGAGAGTCATTGGGTGGGCGGACAAGTTACATTCACCTCAAGTTACAATCGTGTCCTCGTGCCGAGGGCAGTGGCTGATGAGTAGACAGTTAGTCATGCCTACTTTAAGTCGAGCTCCTAAACCGCACCCTATTTCCAAGGTAGGTGTTGATGTGTGGACGATCAAATCATGTCCACTTTAGTCGGATCTCAGTCTCGTTGAGCTTTGGGTGAGGCAAGTGTATTTTGGTGAACTTCAACGTGCTGGGGAGTGGATGGTCGGTCACATCCACTCTAAGTTCTTCTTTGGTCTCCAAGTCAAGTGCGGAGGTTGCTGAGCGGACGGTCAGTCATGTTCACTTTGTATTGGATTTTGACCTTGTCGGGCTGAGTAAAACATAGATGTTCATCAGAATTTAAGTACGGAGTAAGAAGTGGATGGTCGAGTCATACCCACTTTCCATTTCGAGTCCTTGCCCCCAAGTCAGGGGCATATGGTAACTGATGAGCAGTTGAATCATGCTCTTCTTGATGATCCCCCAAAGGTCCGATCATGGTCCATCGAGGTTGGTTGGCGCCAAACTCTAAGTACTTGGTCACCTGCATCGTTTGGAAGTAGTTTAATTCAAGTTGGTTGTAGTTCACAACATAATTGATATTGAAATAAATCTTATTGATATGTGAAGCAACATCACATGCTCGCTATTCCACTTTGCCCTAGCCCTCCTCAGCTGGAAGTCGACCATATATGGTCTAATTGATAATCAAAGTTCTTTATTGATAGGATGTTCCCCACCAGCCATTTTGTGGGGCATGCATATATTGTTGAAACTTTCCTTTCCGGATTAGCTTTTCGATCACATCTCGGAGGTGTTTGCAATCACCAGTTTTATGACCATGTGTATCTTGAAATATACAACATTTCTCGGATTTCTTCTAGGTTTCGGTGGACTCTCTTGAAGCTGGTTTCCAGTACTACTCCGAGTCATGAGTATCCAAGTAGATGTTTTCTATTGAATTGTTTAAAGTAGTATATGAGTCAAATTTAGGGATTCAGGGTTGTCTCCTAGAATCTGATTCCTCATCTAAGGCCTCAATGCTGCCCTCTCTTTGAATTCCTTTAACCAACGGGCCTGCACCATTCTTTCTCCTAGTCTACTCTATCACCTCTTTGCTTAGGTTCTAGTTCACTATGTAACAGAAACAATTCAATGTCATAGGAGGCTCTCTAGCTTACCAATCGCCAAAGTCTACCTTGGGGTCGATACCCCTTATCAACGCCATCGGTATGATATTCTCGTTGGGATTTCTTACTTCGCTAACGACAACATTGAATCTCTGTAGGAAGTCTTTGAGCGGCTTGCCTAGCGCTTGGAATAAATTGGATAATGACATCACATACTTGGGGTGAGTCGCATGCATCCTGAATTGCTCGAAAAACTTCTGATCCGTTTGATCGAATGAGGAGATGGGGCCCTGGTAATTGTATAAACCACATGATCGCTACCGCTTTTAGGAATATGGGAAAGCATATGTATTCGATGGAATCCGTCGCTCTGGTGGAATCCACATGTAACTCGTACTTCATGAGATGCTGTCGGGGGTCTATATTTACAGAACACGCTCGCATGATCGGCATATTGAATCTCCTCGGATGTTCTGCACACTGAATGGCTTTAATGAATAGGTTTTGACTAGAGGAGATGCCCTATCATTGTCAGTCTAGTCCATTTTCAAGTTACGACAGCTTGTAATTCTTGTGAATGTTGTAAGCATGATTGTCCAATGTTTGATGGTGAGAACGCCGATCAAATGGTGAATCAGTTAGGATGGGGTCGCTGATTGGTGATGACCCCCACACTTTCACCCAACTAGGGTGAAATCCATATAAGGTAGTAAGTATGGCCTCTTTAGGTTGCACGCCAAGTTTCAAGTCATATGGAGTTCGTATGCCCGAGTTATGATCAAAACAAGATAGGTCAGTATTGATGGATTGGTGATAATTTACTTTGATTCCGACCCGAGAAAATTTGCTATTTACTGGGAGTCAGCCCCTGGTTCGTTTAGAGTCACTGAATTTGAAGTGCTGGTTTTGTGACAAACGGTGGTTGGAGCCACACTGGTGTTTGCTCGGAGAAAATCTTGGTTTTACCCGAGTTTGATCTTGGGCCAGAACTTCCTAGGTTCTCTTCGAGTCGAATGGATGATTACTTCGGGTTCGACTTTGGGTCAGCATTGAAGGGTGTTTTTTGACAAACGTTTCGAAGATTTTTGATGGCTTTTGATGACTACCACTCATGACTCGATGATGGAGGTTCCATAATGCTAAGTGATGACTTTGATGATAGATAGCTATACTTTGAGATGGCATAATAAGCGGTGTAGGACGGTCATCACACAAACCATCATACCATAGCTAGCAAGCTAGGTGTTTGGAAGCTGGTCATTTAAGAGCAGTCATAATCTTCCCTAGAAGTGATCCAGTAACCGATCCCAGTTCGTGTCATATCACCTTGGTCCATTCCTTGGCTGCAATTCAAAAGCTACCACTTAATCCCTTATGCCCCTGTCAGTCACACGATGTAAGGGATGTGGATGGAATGCACCGTCTTTAAATTTGGATTGTACCCGAATAAGTATTTTTTGGAAAGATGATTGGTTGGGATACCAAGGCGAGTCAAACGATCGGTTGTAGTAACGATCGGTTGGAATAAGGATTGGTGGAAACCGTCTGGTAGGAACGATCATATAAAAATGATTGGTGTGGAAATAATCGTATAGAAATGATCTGGTGGGATTGATCATATAAAAAGACATAGTAGTGGAATGATCGTATGATGCTGGAGGGAGGAACGATCATATGCAATCGATTTGCAGTAATGATCATATGCAATCGATATGGAACGATCAAATGAGAACAATATTGGAACGATCATATGAGAATGATCAATTGTTGCAATTTCTTGAAGGTGAAGTGTGTGGAACGATAGGTCGAAGGTGTTATAGAGGGAACGATGGGTCGTTTGTGCGAATGATTGATTGGATGGATCGGTAGGAAGCTTATGCATCCATCGCTCCCTATTGCACTCCATCTTCCAGAAGATCGGTCTCTATGTTATCTACTACTTCAACAGAAGGCTGCGAGGAGGTAATAATGAACTTCTCCTTCATAGGAGGCATTGTAGTTAGTTTCCTTATAGATCTCTTTCGAATCTTAGTAGAATTGGAAACTTTGTGGAGTTGAATATGGATCTCTTCCTCAGATTTTTGCAACCCAACAATAGAACAACGATCCAAAGATGATGAGAATCATTTCTCAATGAAAGCACCTAAATTTTTGCACCAAAAATGGGCACAAACACTTAAGAATAGTATGGTATAAACTAAATGATGAGTAAATGAAATCAAAGTAGAAAAGTAATTGAACACACAGGTTTATATAGTGGTTTGGCAATCTTGGCCTACGTCCACTTTTAATTTTTATTGATCTTGCACTTGATTATGACTACAAGAGTGTTTGGATTAGCTGGGATCCATTAATACAAGGATGAAGAAATAATAATGGCGGAGCCTAGGCAGCAGAAAAAAGGATCCTCTTTATAGAGAATGGTCGCTGTATTTATATGGGAAGATGTGCGTGGATCGGGCTGAAAATTCGCCAGAAGAATCCCTAGATCCGTAGAGGCCACCAGAACTATCGATGGTCTAAATTCTACAAAAATAACGATCGGGTCCGATCGTTAATTTTGGCTCCAATCAATGTGCGATCATTTGTGGGTGCTCCCATAGGCCTCCAGGCGTTGTTCCTAAAATATGGTATCATTTTGAGCAGTAATTGTTGAGATATCGCCCATTCTTTGTATAACACCGATCGTTATGCTGGTCGTCCAATAACGATCGGTGTCTTTTTATGTTTTTCTTGAGTTATATTATTCGATCGATAAGGTAGGCTCTTCATGACGTAAATTACTTGCTCTCCAAATTTTGTGCAGTTCTGACGTATCGTTTATGAGATATCATCCAACCATCATTGAATATGGATCGTTTTGGTGATTCGTAAGATCGTTCCAATAACGATCGGCCTCTTTTTCCAAGATTTGGGAGTTTTGTCATGCGATCATTTTTGTGGGCTCCACTTTACAATATATTGATGCTTTAAAATTTTCAGGTGCATTGGCTTTGTAAATTTTGAGATATTGATCGATCTTCATCGATTTACACTGTTTTATGGATCATTCTAGATCGATCCATATAAATTCTTTATTTGTTCATAACTTGAGCGTACGATCTCCGATTGGCATAAAATTTGAAAGGTTGCCTCATAGGGCCTTCCTTGTTGCTTCATATTGATTACACCTTGATGGGGACCAAAATCTGTTTGACTATTGTCTATAATACTGTATATAGCTGGTTCTCAAGGCTGGGTGCCAACTGTTCTTAACCAAATCTACGGTATCACGGCCTTGCCAAAAGGTGGGATAACACCATCATTTCGAGATATCCTACGGAAATTTATATAAATCTTAACGTTGCTCATAAAAGTTAAATAAACATTCTTATATCTAGAAATAATATAAATATCAGCTTAGATATTATATGGCTTGAGGTTGTGTAACGACCCGATATTTTGGACCATTCGCGTCCATTATAAGTGAATAGGTAGACACTCATGCCGGAGTTGAATTGCTCAAAATACCGTGTTGTTAATTTAAATTGGCAAAACTGAACATATACAGTAAATAGATATAATCACAGATCACAGACACAGAGTAATAAGTGCAGCGGAAATAAAAGAGATAGTAGTTCATGAAGCTACTATATGAATATATAAATACATCAGAGTTTACAACAGAAGAGTAATACGATACATCAGAGTTAAACTAGATACAACGGAAGAGTAACAGATACAAATCAGAATACATCACTGGAATCATCGAATATCTGAAAGCCGGATAGATAGCTGGATCTCCAAGCGAAGCTCCAACTCCAAATGTGAGTCTCGAAAGCTGAACCACTCAGTCTGACCCGAGCGTAAAGCAAAACACAAGACACTCGAGTCAGGATTAACATTCTTATATTAATAAATCCAACTCAAGTGAAATAGCAATTGAAATACAAGTAACTCAAAGGATGTTGGAATAGCCATCCTTTAAGGATCCGTTAAACTATCTACTATGTAGTAGTGTACGATAAGTAGATAATGTCTATCAGTAATATAAAGATATCAAAATAGGGTTAAGCAGGGCCCATACACCTCTTAACCTGTTTATTCCCAAAAGCATATACAAGACCGTAGTTTCCCCAAAACCGGAAGTCACCAGAGGGCAATCCATATACTAAAGGTACAAATCAAAATCGTAGTGGTCGCGAATAGGATAATCAGTATGACAAGGTACATGAGGCGATACCAACTAGGATACTAGTAGTTGCCTGATCCGGACTGATGTTGGGCATAGCAGCTACTACCCCAACACCGCGAACAACACTCCCATAATCGAGGGGTGCACCCAAATCGAATCACAAAAGTAATAGATATGGTATCGAAGGAGTGTGTCCGCTAGAGATGGCGATCCTCAATGGCCCGGCGCGGCTCCTGTTTTAGTCATGTCATGGGTCATCCAAAATCGTTCTCTTTCTTCAGTCAACGCGTTCATCAAAACCATCCACTTCGTTCTGGATCAACACTCCGTGTATAGTTATTAAAGTGGTTTCGGTTCAGATAGAGAGTATATCCATTACCGATCCCGGTCTCTTTAATAACTTCGTAATTATTACACCGATTGGTCGTTTATATATTTCAAAACCAAATCAATTTCAATTTCAATTTCAATTCGTAAATCAACATTTCGTTTGTCTTTCTAAATCAATTTCCATAATTTACGTTTCAAAACTTCCAAATTCACAATTTCAAAATCTTATAATTCAATTTCAATTTCGATTTAAAACAATCCAAATATTGATTCAAATTCGTATACAAGTTTCATCTCGAAATCATTAAATAAATTTTACTTAACATTCAAATCAATTTAAACTCATTTATCGATTTCATTCAATATTCGTTAAGTTACTTTATCATTCAAAACAAATTCTATTAAATTTCCAATTCATTAAATCAATTTCTTAAGTTCAACTTCATTAAATCAAAACTTACAATTTTGAATTAAATTAAATTCGTCAAAACAATTCTTTCAATTTCAGGTCTTACATTAATTCCAAAAATATCACATTTTCATTTCTTTTTAAAGAAATCCAATTTCACTTATTTACTTCCTTAAATAATTTTCCAAAAACTTAATTAATAAAGAAACTCAATTTCAATTCTTTACGAAGTAAAATTCACTTATTCAAAAGTTCAATTTTTCTTATTAAAGAATTTCAATTCAATTTAATCATTTAATAATTCATTATTAAATAGTTCAAAACTTAATTATTAAATAATTTCAAAGTTTAATAATTTCAAACTTAATTATAATTTCAAACTTAATTATTAAATCATTTCAAACTTAATTCAATCATTTCTCAAATTAAACAACATTCTTTCATTGATTACATTGTTAATCTTTTGTTTCTGATTATTAAATATTACCATTTTCCTTTCATCAAAAATTCAAATGTCAACTTCATTTCAAAACCATATTCTTTATTCAAATAAAATCTTCGTTTATTTTCAAATCAAATTATTGACCAATCGGGTTTTATTTAATTTCCTATCCTAGGTAAAAATTCCATTTGGGTATTTATCATTTCAACCCGATTCCAATTCAATTCAAAATCAAAACATATCAAAGGGAACTTGCAGTGTGATAACTGGGATGGTGTCAAAGTAAATAAACAAGCAATAACAACAACAATAACAATCCAATAGTCAATTTAAATAATCCCGAAATAACCGTATTAATTCGCATTGTTATTTGTACGAATTAATATAATTATTTCTAGAATCTACACTATCATTTCATGTAGATTAAAGATTATTACATTAATATTTAAACGGTTTCACTTGTCATCTATTTACAATTTCATACATCATCAATTTAACAACATACATTCAAATGGTTCAAGGTGTAATTCCATATTTCTACGTGTCAATAAATTTAACATTTAAAGGGGTCATACTATACAAATGTCAGTTAATCAAATTTAACATTCAATTATCCTATATCAAGTTCAATTTCATACTGTTTATCATTTTAACATCAACAATTTAACGTCCAATATAAACATCAACAATCAATCAATTATCAGCCAAACTGTATTATCATCGCATGAATAATTAACAGATAATGGTGTCAGATGTCACAGGTGAACTGATACAGGTAATAGCAGTGTAAATATCAAACAACAATATTTCAATTGTCGTTTCAATTGAAATCAAATCTAATAAATAAAAGAACGTTAATCGTGAGTGAGTGCTCACCTTTCGAGGCTAGAGGGATTCGACAAGGAAACGAGCTACGAAATCCAAAGCACAAATTGCAAAGCAAAGTAGATTGGCACGAACTCGACGAATAGAGCTGATAACAGAAGTCAATGAGAACGGATCAAATTAGCTTGATATAAAATTTAGGCGAGATGTATTTTATATTGTAAGTTTCCTTAAACCCAATATTTAATTTAAAATACACGTTCCTTTTTAAATAAATCATAGATTTAAATATATACACACATTGAAATCAACACATATACATATTATAATAATAAAAATAATAATCATGTAGCATAAATATAGGCTGCGTACAACATATATATATGTGCCAACTCTATTACTACTATTATATACATCCATAAAATAAACAGTACTATGCAACCTACCCTATAGATAGCTATAACAGAGAAGTACAAATGCATAAACTATGCATTCATTTATATGCGTTTATATTAAATTCATCTGACCCAAATACTAACATGACTTTTGTAATTTAAACAAGCGATCTGATATGCAAACAAAATTTTGTTATAGACTTATATTATAAAATGTCATACATGCAGATCATACACATTATTTTTGCAAAAATCAATAAAAATACATTCATGTATGCGGACCTTGTAAACTTATAAACATACCTTCATATAAGACTCTTGTACTGTAAATATAAACATATATACCTACATCATTAGTTAATATAGCAAGATTAGTATCATACTGTACATATTATAAAGTACCATCTACTTACAAAAGCTACATTATAAAAATATATGTGATTTTGTAATTATTATAAAATAAAGATTCGAAACTGTATTTTTTATTTATACTTAAGATAATATCTCCATCACTCGTGTTCATTCTTGTTTTGCCAAGTAATAGCCGAATATATATATAACTGATATCCTATAAACTTCTATAACTACCCATATTAAAACAAAGAAAATCATGGTATATATTTCAAAACAAAACGCATCTACAATATACAACATTCATAACCATCCTACATGTGCATACTAACATATTTTATATCCTTTACATTATTATTCTTTTAAGTCTGCAAGCTAATAACTGAATCAAATATACACATATACAACTAACTTTGTTATTATATTAAAGATCAATGTCTTTTAAAACACGTAAATAAAATTCTTCACATATTTTTGAAACTTTATAAATATACACAACTTACCGCATGCATACATACATAGACAGAGGAGGAGGAGAACAGCGGTGGGGTAAACTAGAGGAGAAAGGGGTGGTCTCGGCATGGGGTTTCGGCTGGGGTGGGGCACGGACGTGAAGGAGCAGGGCACGACGAGATGGTGTGGCGGGCTTCACATGATAGGAGAGGTCGGAGGAGAGGCTCGCATGGGCTGCTGTCGTGGGTATGCGTTGCTGCAATTGTGGCACGTGGGGTCAGGGTGTTTGGCTGAGAGGTGGGGAGGAGAAGGCGGGCTTCTCGGCAGTGGTGGGGAAGCTTCATGGGCGGAGGAATTAAAGGACGTGGGCTGCTATTCCTATGGTGGTGGGTGATCTGTAGGCTGCTATACTCGGGATGGAGGGGAAGAAAGGTGGCAACACGGTAGTGAGGTTCGGTTGCTAGGTGTGGAAAGAGATGTGGGTCGGCACATGGAAGGTGGAAGACGAGGCAGCGGGTCGGAGTAGGTTTCGGTGAAGGAAGGTCGTGGTGAAGAGTATGATGGCCGATGCTTGGGTTTGTAGTGGAAGAAGGAGGCTAGCTGTCAACAGATGTTTTCATTCATTTATATTTGATTTTATTGTATTGCCTTAGTCCAAATAGGTATGCTCCAGCTAATTAAAATATATGCTGGTTTCAAAAATCAAAGGACGGAAGTAAAGACACCAAATGAGAGCAAGGAACGGGGTTAATAAATTAACATTGGGAATAGATACGGTCAGTGGATATTAATTCCAGGGAATAGGTAAAGTCAGAGACTATACATTTGCACAATGGATAACGAGAGGGCAGGAATTCAAAAGGTTCAAATACGTACTGATATGACAAACCGTTTCGCGGTTTCACCGCGTACCGGACTTCAAAACACAAAAGTGAATATACCGTTGAGATCAGCACGACGAGACGGTCAAAACGGCATATAAATATCAGTGGTACGATCATCCGATAAAAAGTCGATATCGGTACCAGAATGCTGCATTTTGCAGAAAATAAGAACGACGGAGCAATAGATGTCCGAATTTGGAAAAATGACGAACTGACATCTTGCTCAGAAGATGATTTAGAATTTTTCTATGTAAAAATATTTAGGTTCCGAAAACATTTTATTTTCATTACTTTTTAACTGATTAAATTGAAGTGAATTTACGCGCGAAATAAACTTTCATATTTTCGGACGAAAATTTATCAGTTGCTATGTTTAATTAGACGTATTCCAAATATCAAATTTTTATTTCAAAATTTTATCGTTTAAAATTTCACAAAATTTCAACTAATTACGTTATTAAAACCGTTGAAATTTACGGGTCGTTACATTCTCCCCCACTCAAAACTTTTCGTCCCGAAAAGGAACGATGTAGGAGAATAGAACAACCAGAAAGAAAAACAGATTTGAAATACAAAATAACAATTAATTTAAACCATATAAATTCAAATTTAAATTAATTGATATTCAATAATTGATTTAATCCATTTGATTTCACTAAAATCAATCTCACTATTCCTAAATTTATTATCTTACTATCCAATTATACTCAATTTACAATTTCTAAAACCATAAATTTGAATAGTCTTTTATAATCATATTTTCTTCAACAATTTTAAATTCTTCTTTATTCCAAATTATTGTTAAATTTATTCTACTTAATATATCTAACCACATATTTTAATCCATATAAATTAATTTAAACCATAAAAGTTTCGATTTAAATTAATTTACATCTATTAATTCCTTTTAAATTCAAGGTGTTTTCATATGTTGATCAAATTTCAATTTATTAATTAATTCTTTCAAAACAAATTTATTAATTATTGACTGAATTTACTTATTTTCTTATCTAACTCTATTAACATCTTTATAATCAAAATTCAATGTATAACATTTATTATATACACTCAAATTTTATTTATAAATTCAATTTATCTTATATATTATCCAATTACATATTCAACTTCTGAATGATTTAGGTAAGTTGAATTAGAATACAGTTGAACAATATACAAATAAAATTTTTCCAATTCAATTATTCAAGTTTAATTGTTTATTCCAAATTTTGGTTTTATTTATAATTAAAATCATCCTTTAACAAAATTTAAGAATTAGATTTCCGATTAACTTTAAACAATTTAGAGACATATATAAAATATTTATGTCAAATCAAATTAAATTTTATATAAGATACCTATATATATAAATCAAATTATACTGAAGAAATTCAAATCAAAATATTTTTTTTCACAAAACAAAACCGTAGCAGAGCTACAGAATGGTTTCTCCACTTCGAAACTCGAAAATGAATGTCGATGATGCGGCCGCCATCACTGAAATTATTTTCCAGCGACAAAGAGAAGAGCACTGATTTCAACATTTTAAAATTCTTTGAAAACGGTTTTTATTTGAAAATACTTCCAATAATATATACTTTAAAATTTATAAAATCAAAGTTCGAAATCACCGGAAACTAAATTCTCAAATTTCTAAATTAAATTCATTGCAAATTCCAAATCAATTTATAAACCATATTTATAAATTTATTTAGAACAATAAATGATAATCAAATATTATCATTTCAAACAAACAATTTAATTTACCTATTAAATTCCAAAAAAATTTTTTTTACTTATATTTTCACAATATAATCAAACAAATTTTATTTCATTTTCCAAATTTGAAAATAATATTGTGTCATTTTGCTCTGTTCAAGTGTTTTGGAAATCCTATCGATAGCGTTGATCAGACGAATCGATCGAAAACCCAAATCAACATCAACAACTCAAACAACACAATATTTTTTTAAAACATTTTAAATATTAGTTTACAAATACATTTCCTCACTCGACGATGCAAGAATAGATTTCAAAACATGTATAGCGATTTAAATTTGATGGAAATCAAATCAAAGAGAATTTTGATTCGAAAATAAGTTTGAAACAGAAGATAAGATAATTCAATTACCACAATCGGGATATGGATGAGTTTATTTAATTTACGGGCAACCTTAACCGGGTCGTCCGTAACTTCAAGAATAAGATCGATGCAGAATTCCGAGGCAAATTGACATTTGATCTCGAGAAATAGAATTCAGACATATCAGGAGATAGGTAGCATTATAAACCGAGGATACAGAAATCTCCGGTAAATTGATGCCTATTATAAAGGAGTTTCACCCCTTTACAAATCATTCGAAGTTTGGCGAGACTGCCGATCTATTATAGATATCATTCAAAATGGAGTTATGGGGTGCTCCAGAATTTGAAAGAAGACGAATAGTGAAGGACACGAATGAATTTCGGAACCGAGGGGAACGTTTCCAAAATTCAAAGGAATTGAGTCAAAGGAAGAGATTGAAACTCGAATGAGAGTGATTCTGTAAATACATTTACCCTATATGTTAAGTTTTGCCTAGAGCTACCAAAGCTCTGATACCAACTGTAACGACCCGATATTTTGGACCATTCGCGTCCATTATAAGTGAATAGGTAGACACTCATGCCGGAGTTGAATTGCTCAAAATACCGTGTTGTTAATTTAAATTGGCAAAACTGAACATATACAGTAAATAGATATAATCACAGATCACAGACACAGAGTAATAAGTGCAGCGGAAATAAAAGAGATAGTAGTTCATGAAGCTACTATATGAATATATAAATACATCAGAGTTTACAACAGAAGAGTAATACGATACATCAGAGTTAAACTAGATACAACGGAAGAGTAACAGATACAAATCAGAATACATCACTGGAATCATCGAATATCTGAAAGCCGGATAGATAGCTGGATCTCCAAGCGAAGCTCCAACTCCAAATGTGAGTCTCGAAAGCTGAACCACTCAGTCTGACCCGAGCGTAAAGCAAAACACAAGACACTCGAGTCAGGATTAACATTCTTATATTAATAAATCCAACTCAAGTGAAATAGCAATTGAAATACAAGTAACTCAAAGGATGTTGGAATAGCCATCCTTTAAGGATCCGTTAAACTATCTACTATGTAGTAGTGTACGATAAGTAGATAATGTCTATCAGTAATATAAAGATATCAAAATAGGGTTAAGCAGGGCCCATACACCTCTTAACCTGTTTATTCCCAAAAGCATATACAAGACCGTAGTTTCCCCAAAACCGGAAGTCACCAGAGGGCAATCCATATACTAAAGGTACAAATCAAAATCGTAGTGGTCGCGAATAGGATAATCAGTATGACAAGGTACATGAGGCGATACCAACTAGGATACTAGTAGTTGCCTGATCCGGACTGATGTTGGGCATAGCAGCTACTACCCCAACACCGCGAACAACACTCCCATAATCGAGGGGTGCACCCAAATCGAATCACAAAAGTAATAGATATGGTATCGAAGGAGTGTGTCCGCTAGAGATGGCGATCCTCAATGGCCCGGCGCGGCTCCTGTTTTAGTCATGTCATGGGTCATCCAAAATCGTTCTCTTTCTTCAGTCAACGCGTTCATCAAAACCATCCACTTCGTTCTGGATCAACACTCCGCGTATAGTTATTAAAGTGGTTTCGGTTCAGATAGAGAGTATATCCATTACCGATCCCGGTCTCTTTAATAACTTCGTAATTATTACACCGATTGGTCGTTTATATATTTCAAAACCAAATCAATTTCAATTTCAATTTCAATTCGTAAATCAACATTTCGTTTGTCTTTCTAAATCAATTTCCATAATTTACGTTTCAAAACTTCCAAATTCACAATTTCAAAATCTTATAATTCAATTTCAATTTCGATTTAAAACAATCCAAATATTGATTCAAATTCGTATACAAGTTTCATCTCGAAATCATTAAATAAATTTTACTTAACATTCAAATCAATTTAAACTCATTTATCGATTTCATTCAATATTCGTTAAGTTACTTTATCATTCAAAACAAATTCTATTAAATTTCCAATTCATTAAATCAATTTCTTAAGTTCAACTTCATTAAATCAAAACTTACAATTTTGAATTAAATTAAATTCGTCAAAACAATTCTTTCAATTTCAGGTCTTACATTAATTCCAAAAATATCACATTTTCATTTCTTTTTAAAGAAATCCAATTTCACTTATTTACTTCCTTAAATAATTTTCCAAAAACTTAATTAATAAAGAAACTCAATTTCAATTCTTTACGAAGTAAAATTCACTTATTCAAAAGTTCAATTTTTCTTATTAAAGAATTTCAATTCAATTTAATCATTTAATAATTCATTATTAAATAGTTCAAAACTTAATTATTAAATAATTTCAAAGTTTAATAATTTCAAACTTAATTATAATTTCAAACTTAATTATTAAATCATTTCAAACTTAATTCAATCATTTCTCAAATTAAACAACATTCTTTCATTGATTACATTGTTAATCTTTTGTTTCTGATTATTAAATATTACCATTTTCCTTTCATCAAAAATTCAAATGTCAACTTCATTTCAAAACCATATTCTTTATTCAAATAAAATCTTCGTTTATTTTCAAATCATATTATTGACCAATCGGGTTTTATTTAATTTCCTATCCTAGGTAAAAATTCCATTTGGGTATTTATCATTTCAACCCGATTCCAATTCAATTCAAAATCAAAACATATCAAAGGGAACTTGCAGTGTGATAACTGGGATGGTGTCAAAGTAAATAAACAAGCAATAACAACAACAATAACAATCCAATAGTCAATTTAAATAATCCCGAAATAACCGTATTAATTCGCATTGTTATTTGTACGAATTAATATAATTATTTCTAGAATCTACACTATCATTTCATGTAGATTAAATATTATTACATTAATATTTAAACGGTTTCACTTGTCATCTATTTACAATTTCATACATCATCAATTTAACAACATACATTCAAATGGTTCAAGGTGTAATTCCATATTTCTACGTGTCAATAAATTTAACATTTAAAGGGGTCATACTATACAAATGTCAGTTAATCAAATTTAACATTCAATTATCCTATATCAAGTTCAATTTCATACTGTTTATCATTTTAACATCAACAATTTAACGTCCAATATAAACATCAACAATCAATCAATTATCAGCCAAACTGTATTATCATCGCATGAATAATTAACAGATAATGGTGTCAGATGTCACAGGTGAACTGATACAGGTAATAGCAGTGTAAATATCAAACAACAATATTTCAATTGTCGTTTCAATTGAAATCAAATCTAATAAATAAAAGAACGTTAATCGTGAGTGAGTGCTCACCTTTCGAGGCTAGAGGGATTCGACAAAGAAACGAGCTACGAAATCCAAAGCACAAATTGCAAAGCAAAGTAGATTGGCACGAACTCGACGAATAGAGCTGATAACAGAAGTCAATGAGAACGGATCAAATTAGCTTGATATAAAATTTAGGCGAGATGTATTTTATATTGTAAGTTTCCTTAAACCCAATATTTAATTTAAAATACACGTTCCTTTTTAAATAAATCATAGATTTAAATATATACACACATTGAAATCAACACATATACATATTATAATAATAAAAATAATAATCATGTAGCATAAATATAGGCTGCGTACAACATATATATATGTGCCAACTCTATTACTACTATTATATACATCCATAAAATAAACAGTACTATGCAACCTACCCTATAGATAGCTATAACAGAGAAGTACAAATGCATAAACTATGCATTCATTTATATGCGTTTATATTAAATTCATCTGACCCAAATACTAACATGACTTTTGTAATTTAAACAAGCGATCTGATATGCAAACAAAATTTTGTTATAGACTTATATTATAAAATGTCATACATGCAGATCATACACATTATTTTTGCAAAAATCAATAAAAATACATTCATGTATGCGGACCTTGTAAACTTATAAACATACCTTCATATAAGACTCTTGTACTGTAAATATAAACATATATACCTACATCATTAGTTAATATAGCAAGATTAATATCATACTGTACATATTATAAAGTACCATCTACTTACAAAAGCTACATTATAAAAATATATGTGATTTTGTAATTATTATAAAATAAAGATTCGAAACTGTATTTTTTATTTATACTTAAGATAATATCTCCATCACTCGTGTTCATTCTTGTTTTGCCAAGCAATAGCCGAATATATATATAACTGATATCCTATAAACTTCTATAACTACCCATATTAAAACAAAGAAAATCATGGTATATATTTCAAAACAAAACGCATCTACAATATACAACATTCATAACCATCCTACATGTGCATACTAACATATTTTATATCCTTTACATTATTATTCTTTTAAGTCTGCAAGCTAATAACTGAATCAAATATACACATATACAACTAACTTTGTTATTATATTAAAGATCAATGTCTTTTAAAACACGTAAATAAAATTCTTCACATATTTTTGAAACTTTATAAATATACACAACTTACCGCATGCATACATACATAGACAGAGGAGGAGGAGAACAGCGGTGGGGTAAACTAGAGGAGAAAGGGGTGGTCTCGGCATGGGGTTTCGGCTGGGGTGGGGCACGGACGTGAAGGAGCAGGGCACGACGAGATGGTGTGGCGGGCTTCACATGATAGGAGAGGTCGGAGGAGAGGCTCGCATGGGCTGCTGTCGTGGGTATGCGTTGCTGCAATTGTGGCACGTGGGGTCAGGGTGTTTGGCTGAGAGGTGGGGAGGAGAAGGCGGGCTTCTCGGCAGTGGTGGGGAAGCTTCATGGGCGGAGGAATTAAAGGACGTGGGCTGCTATTCCTATGGTGGTGGGTGATCTGTAGGCTGCTATACTCGGGATGGAGGGGAAGAAAGGTGGCAACACGGTAGTGAGGTTCGGTTGCTAGGTGTGGAAAGAGATGTGGGTCGGCACATGGAAGGTGGAAGACGAGGCAGCGGGTCGGAGTAGGTTTCGGTGAAGGAAGGTCGTGGTGAAGAGTATGATGGCCGATGCTTGGGTTTGTAGTGGAAGAAGGAGGCTAGCTGTCAACAGATGTTTTCATTCATTTATATTTGATTTTATTGTATTGCCTTAGTCCAAATAGGTATGCTCCAGCTAATTAAAATATATGCTGGTTTCAAAAATCAAAGGACGGAAGTAAAGACACCAAATGAGAGCAAGGAACGGGGTTAATAAATTAACATTGGGAATAGATACGGTCAGTGGATATTAATTCCAGGGAATAGGTAAAGTCAGAGACTATACATTTGCACAATGGATAACGAGAGGGCAGGAATTCAAAAGGTTCAAATACGTACTGATATGACAATCCGTTTCGCGGTTTCACCGCATACCGGACTTCAAAACACAAAAGTGAATATACCGTTGAGATCAGCACGACGAGACGGTCAAAACGGCATATAAATATCAGTGGTACGATCATCCGATAAAAAGTCGATATCGGTACCAGAATGCTGCATTTTGCAGAAAATAAGAACGACGGAGCAATAGATGTCCGAATTTGGAAAAATGACGAACTGACATCTTGCTCAGAAGATGATTTAGAATTTTTCTTTGTAAAAATATTTAGGTTCCGAAAACATTTTATTTTCATTACTTTTTAACTGATTAAATTGAAGTGAATTTACGCGCGAAATAAACTTTCATATTTTCGGACGAAAATTTATCAGTTGCTATGTTTAATTAGACGTATTCCAAATATCAAATTTTTATTTCAAAATTTTATCGTTTAAAATTTCACAAAATTTCAACTAATTACGTTATTAAAACCGTTGAAATTTACGGGTCGTTACAGGTTGCTCAATAACCATAGATATTTATGGTACTCTATTTATATTATAAATGATGGAGAGTGTTATTAGTTTAAATTCATAATTAAGATTAATTTGCAGATTATTATTGGGTATTGAAGGAAGATGAGTATTGAAGGATCTGGTCCATTTTGCAATATGTGAGAAGGGTAAATTTTAAAAAAATATTCCCTAATTAGATCTTATTGCGTCTATGAATTCCATTAACTAGCATTAGATCCAATCTAATTACATAATAAAACATATTTTATTTGAATAATCCATCATTTGTTATTTATTTATTTAATCCAATTAATTATATATATTTGGTGTGAATATACAATCAAGAAAGGTAGATGAGTAAGAGGTCAACCATAGATGAAAGAATAAATTAAAAACAAATTCAATCAATGAAAAAGGAAGGTTTTGTTTCATTTAGAGAAGGAAACCTATTCATTTCACTCTTTTAAAACTTTCCTTTAATTTTAGATCCAACAATTAAACCACAACCTTCCATGTGTGGCCAGCCAAATAAAAATGATAAACAATGACAAAGTTATTATTTGCATGCATAGACATTAGGACTTATATCTACCATGTATATGTTCGTCATATGTATACATATACATATACATATACATATACATATACATATGTGTGTGTGTATGTATGTATATTAATTGCTTCAATTTAATTATTTAGCGAAGATACACTTATATTGATATAAAATATTACTAAATACATATCTTAATAACATAAAGCTTTAATTGAAAGTATATAACATAGATTGATTGAGTTAAATTTATAAATTCAAAGTTGTAGATTAAAAGATCTAACTTTTGACCTGTAGAATATATTTGAATTCAGATCTTGATAAGTTAATTAATGTAAAATATCTCTAATTGACTTTGTATTAATATTATAATACACACACACATGTAATAATAATATTAAAATAAATCTCAATTAATTCAAATTGCATATACATGTTATGTTAAACTGTTTTAATCCATTTACAAGCACATACATGCATGCATGCATGCATACATACATACATACATACATACATACATACATACATACATAAATACATGCGTACATGCATGCATGCATACATAAATACATACATTCAAATGAACCTTTTGCAAAATACCCCCCGCCCCTACCGTTTCAAAACAACCAAAAGTATGAAAACAGAATATATATATGTTAAGTTGGATAAGAGATTAATGAATTTATGTTTCTAAATGATCAAAATTCAAAAATAAATAATTGACTTACATAAATAGTATACCATGTTTGAAGAGCTATTACATGTTTACTTAGAACATATTCATGGCTATAAAGATAATTTTAAACATATTGTATTTTGCTTTTAATCAAGTAAACTAAATCAAACCAAATCAATCAATTTGTTTAGAATGTAACCTTAATTCTCAAGATGAGGTAACAATACATTTATAAAATTGCAATAAGATTGATATAAATTACATATGTAAATCTAAATTTAGGATGTACTGGCCTATTAGCGAAACTTTGACTTGAAAATTCCCCAAATATTCCTTGGATCAACACCCAGCTTTGCTAGAATTGGATGAACCAAATATTTTTAATCTTATTTTGCAGTTGTTTTTTGGGTAAAAATTATCAAGGGGTAACGACCATGAAAATGGAGGGGAGAAGGAAAAGATCAAATTGAAGAAAAAAATGAATCAGGGGATTTTGTTTTGATTGGAAGAACGAAAACTTTACTGTTGTCCTTATTAAAACATCACTTCCATAATTCCTATTCAATTTGCAATCAAGGCACTTCATCCACTCCCTAGCATAGCCAGCCACACATTGCTCTAAAATAGAGCAAAATTTCCATAAAATTATTTAAGTAATTATTTATATTCGAACCCCATTTAAGTATATATTAATACCATAAATCGATACGTGTATATAAATTTTATATATACATCCAAATAATTACTAACAACATCAAAAAAATTAACTAAATTAATAACAAATATTTCTCAAATATTAGTTAATTTATGGCATTTTATAAACTAATTTAGTCATGTGGTTTTTTGGAGAATTCACAAGTGCGACTATAAGACTTAGAGGTGTGAATTCAATCAACAATCAACAATCAACATCAAACGGTTCAAATATTAACGTTCACATGTCGCCCTACATAGTGGTGTGATAGTTTAGCCATATTCATCAATTATAGATCATTTTGGTGAAACCTAATTTCACATTTTCTTAAGCGGCACCTTTTAGTAATGATAACGTACACATATTCTCTTAATCAAAACTATATCACTTTATAATATATGGAATTTGGTATTGTCAAAATTCTAATATTATCCATAGTCAACTCGATTTGTCCAAAAATGAAGTCCACGGATCAATAATAACATTTATTATTAATTGTACTACTCTGGCTACAGATTTTGTCTTTGAGTTGACTACGATTGACCATGATACTAACTTCAAACAACTAAGGAGATGGATTTGTAGATCGAATCAACCCTAGAGGGTGGGAAGGCGAATAGGGTTTATAATAAATTCACAGAATAATAAAAACTGCAGCACAGATAATAACAAAGTAAATGCGGAAATAAAAGCGACATAGAAGTTTACCCAGCTTCAAAAAACCTACATACTGTGCTTCCAAGGTTTCTACTAGGAATTAAACAATCGATGCTTACAGACCATATAAAGTTGCAACACTCGCTAGCCTGATTGTTCTAGACCTATGCTCAAATCCCTGCAACAAATCAAACCCCGAGCTGCGAATTCTCGAAATATGCCCCGCAGTTCGTACATAATTAAAAACTAGAGTTTTATAAAAGGGTATATTACAATAAAAATAAAACTAAATCCCTAAGTACAAATAAATTTTGCCCAAAAAAAGTAATATTGCGGTCCAATAAAAAAATAAGAAGATGTATAATTTTAGCCCGTATCCCTTTAATCGTTTAGGCTGCTTCCTCTTTTTCTTTCTCTTTCAATTAGGATTTTCTGATTGAAGCCGTCGATTTTCCAGTTGACCGATTAAAGAGATTATGTTCGTGTTGATTGCCTTATCACTTGATCGCCTTCCTCGATTGCTCTGTGTAATGGCTTGCTTTTTCGACCCCAGAATGTCGACACTAATACATCATGGTATTCATGTGCCGAGCACCCTAGTGCCGAAAAGACGACATGTTAGGGTGAAAAATTAAACGAAGTAAAATAAGGAAGAGGAGAACACAACATCAGAATCTCACAATGGTAAGGTAATATATAATATTAAAAGACTGTATAAACTGTCATTTTAAGATACAAAGTTTTTCAGAGTTACTGTAATCAGCTTGGACAGTTATAACACTGTCCTGACAAATGTTGATTATACAATAATAATGCAATGAAAATAAATAATAGGTAGAAAATCATCTGTTATCCCACCTTTTGGAGAGGCCGTGACACCAAGAACTTGACTAGAAACCAAGGACAATCCATCCCGAAGATCGGTTATACACTGGTTCACTATGGATACTGGTGAATTTTGTCCGAGTCTGGATCGAGCTACAATTGACAAGACATGATAAGCAAAGCTTTGAGTGCCAACATTCCAAATTTCAAGTCAATCGGAGTTCGTATGCTCAAGATTTTGATCGATCAAGATCCATGAAGAAAGCTTCACTTCGTATCCATCATGTACCAGCCTCACTTCGTATCCATCATGTACCAGCCTCACTTCGTATCCATCATGTACCAGCCCCGCTTCATATCCATCATGTACCAGCCCCGCTTCATATCCATCGGCAGTAACATGTGAGTCCAGCTTGTATCGATTCACTGCCAAACATGCTTAGTATCGATCGGCCGTAGATCGATACGAAATCGACACCTCCCATCGATACGAACCCAACCAATAAGGGATACAAAATGGCCTATGAGTCATCGATACGAAGAACATAAGTTCGTATCGAGACGAAGCAATTATAAAGGATCGATACAAAGTAGGGTGCGAGGGAACGATACGAAGGGAATTATTCTAGGTCGATACGAACAAAGCGCGTAAATATGGAAGACTCGGTCACTCGGTATGAAATGTGGATGGATCCTAGAATATAGTGCCATGTCATCTAGGCAACACGTGCAAGCCATCGATACGAAGACATCAATACGAAGACATCAATACGAATCGTATCGATACGAGCTCGGTAGCACACTACAAATCCAAACTTGCATCGATCATGTCTCAAGACCTACAAGTCCAAATGCCACCAAATTTTCACAGGAGCTTGCGTACCACCTCAAGAATGCTCATGATCGATCTCAGCCCAAAAGGTGGTATTTTGGATCGATACGAATTGTGTACGTATCGATCATGGATCAATTCCAAATGGCCAGGGATCGATCACGTAGGCCCACCCACGTGAGAGAAGAGGTCTCCCAGGATCTGAGCGAGATATTTGCAGCCTACACCTATAAATAGCAGTTCTAGGCCTTCAGAAAATAGACCTTTTGACTTTGGAACGCTGATACTCTGCCGAAATCTTCATTGTACCTCAAGTGTTCTGTTGTAAACAATTGTAATTAGCGAGAGTTGTCAATAAACAACAAACTTTCTATAGTGGACGTAGGCTACAACGCCGAACCACTCTAAATCTCCGTGTTTTCATACTTCTGTTTCTTTTTGGTGTGTTTATTAGATCTACCTCATTTTTCATTTATATTCTTTACTTTGATCTCTTCAAACACGCTCGGAGAGTGTTGTGCCCAATTTTGGTACAAACACTTTGGTGCTTTCACTGAGAAAACCCAGCTTTTCTTCCACTCTTTGGATCTACTACCATCGTTGGATTGCAAGAATCTAAGGAGAAGATCCAGATCTCATATTCAATAGTTCTTCCATCCTATTCAGATTGCATCAAATCTAGGAGAGTGCTACATCATTCACCATGGTTACTACAAGGACTGCCTCAACCGCTACAGATCAGGAAGGAAGAGATAGACAGAATCCTACGCACCTACCTGCCATAGGCCAAAACTCAGCTGGATCTTTAGACCCACAAGGCCCTGTCACCAGGGAGGAGTTTCAGATGTTGATGCAAGAACTAACCCAAAGCCGTCAGCAGCTTACCCAACAAATACTTACCAACATAGAGTTAACCAGTCGACTGAATCAGGAAAGATGAAGGAGATCCAGGAGGGATCAAGCTTCCTACTCATCCACTGAGAGCTCAGCCTCCTCTGATTACCATCACAAATCCACACGTCCATGACTGGATGGAAGCTACACACAAGCTCCCGGGCATCATCGTACTCTGAATCTTGGACAGCAGGACTTGGTCCATCTGCTAGTCACCAGGTAGGACCCTCATCCCGAGGAGGGACAATTCCTTATCATATTACTGATGGTCATGCCGCCGCCGCCATCGACTTGGAAGATGACATTCGAGATCGAATAGATCCGAACCTTTGTCAACGCGATCGAACTCCTGAACCCTATGTGCCCGAAGACCTGGAGCCAAGGAGGCGAGGTATGGACCATCAACCCCGCCCGGGCCATCCTCCCATTGTGGAACCCGACCACACCATGGCCTTGCATGCTCAAATTTTCCAGATGCCAGACATCCCGACCATGATTCGTCAAATGACTCGTAAAAGTCAGGGCCTCTCCAATGATGACTGGGGAATCTCCTGGAGTCATACACCCTTCACTAATGACATCCTTTCTGCTGAACCGCCTCGCCGATTCAGTATGCCAACTTTTCCAGTTTATGAAGGGAGTTCAGACCCTAACCAGCACATTTTGAAGTATGAATGGCTTATGAATGCCGCACGTGCTGATAATGCGGTCAAATGCAGAAGTTTTCCTATCTCCCTCGGGGGTATCACAACCATGTGGTTTACTCGCTTACCGCCCTGATCCGTTTCATGCTTTGATCAGTTAGCTACGAAATTCGTCGAACAGTTTCGTATGCACGTCACAAGACCTAAGGATGTTAACACCTTATCCAGCGTCACTCAGGCTCCGGGGTAGACGCTCAAATGTTATCTGGAAAGATTCCATGCCGCTTGTGCAGAGATTAGTAACCATAATGATAATTCCATATTGATGGCGCTGACTAAAGGGATCGATCCTGATTCTGAATTTGGCAACTGGTTGGCTGGGTAACCCCCCGCGTCGTTGGACCGTTTCTACTCTAAAGTGGCCCAGTTCTTAAGGAGAGAAGATGCTAAACAATCCAGGAAAAAGGATGATGCGGGGCCCAGTGTGGAAGACATTCAAAGCAACGTCGCGGTGAAGCAAACTGGTGAGAGTTCCAGTTAAGTGCAGTTAAATATACAGAATAAGTAGAATCAGCAGAAAGGCGATGGAAACCAGGGTAAGAAATGGGATCAGAATCGCAGACCGCGACGTAGAGCTCCCATGTTTGACACCTATACTCCTTTGAATACATCCCTGGAGAATGTGTACTTGCAGACCTGTAATACTGGCCAATATAAGAAGCCTGCTCCGAAGCAGTCGTCCAAAAAGTAGATTCAATCTGGAAAGTTTTGTAGATTCCATGATTACTATGGTCACAATACCAATTAAATGTCACTATTTACAGGACATTATTGAGAAGCTAATCCGTTTGAGGAAGTTGGAACAATTCGTCCAGGCGCCGCAGGCTGGAAATGCGGGCCCTATCGAATCAGAATCAGGCTAGACTGGAGGAACAATCACGTACTGGCGGGAGGTTGGTTATTAACACAGTAAGTGGTGATCCTCACCTAGTGGATCAGAGCTGGAGGGAAATGGAGTCGTATGCCAGTTCGATTAGGCATGCAGACTTCGAGTGTTGCAGTAATCTTGACAATGGGGCTCCGACTAAACAACAAAAAACGATGACAGACGACATCGTTTTCCAAGATAGAGATGCTGATAGAGTCGAAGCACCCACCATTGACCCAATAGTCATATCAGCTCAGATAGGTCCTGCTTGGATGAAGAGGACCTTAGTGAACAGTGGAAGCTCCGTGAATATTCTTTTCAAGCAAGCGTGTGATCAAATGAAAATGGAAGCAAAGGACTTAAACTCGTGTTAGTCTCATATACATGGCTTCAATGAAAGTGCAACTGTACCCACTAGGATGGTGGAATTACCAGTAGAGTTGGGAATTGGTGAGCGTCGGAGAGTCCGAATGTTACAGTTCATTGTGTTGGATATCAATTCGCTGCATAACGCTTTCTTGGGCCGACCAGTCCTATCTGAATTTAGGGCAGGTATTGCCCCTTGGTGTTTAACTTTGAAATTCCCCAGTAACAACGGGGTTGGAGTTGTTTAAGGAGATCAGGCGGCTGGACACGCCTGTTATGTTGCTGAGCTGCGGGAGGCATAGCGGAGAGAGAAGGGCAAGGACGTAGAGGAATCTCTCTATGTCCATTTTATCGACAATTGAAAGCTAACGCTTGAGCCTAGGCCCGGGTGCCCACACCAGTTTCTAAAGGATCCAGAACCATGAGATGATGATAGTGAAGAGGAATTCAAGGATAGTCAGGCTTCCCCGGCAGAGCTGACGATCGATGTTCCGATCGATGACGCCGATGACTCCAGAATGATAAAGGTCGGGTCTTAGCTAAGCCAACAGATGAAAAAGGAATTGGTTGAATTTCTCCGGGCAAACCTCGACGTGTTTTCCTGGACACACTTAGAGATGTGTGGGATCTCGCCAGACATTGCGAGCCATACATTGAATATTGACCCGCGGCATGTCCCGGTCAAGCAGAAAAGGCGCGGTATGGAACAGAGAGATCTGCCACCCTGAAATAAAAGGTGGATAAACTCAAGACGAACGAGTTTATCCGAGATGCATTATATCCAGAATGGGTATCCAACCCAGTGCTTGTCAGAAAACTAAATGGGAAATGGAGAACTTGTGTGGATTACTCAGACCTAAATAAAGCATGCCCTAAAGATAGCTTTCCCATTCCCAGAATTGATCAGCTTGTAGATTCAACGGCCTGACACGAGCTTTTGTCTTTTATGGAAGCGTACTCTGGCTACAATCAGATACAGAGGCACCTACCCGACTAGGAGCACACCAGCTTTATCACTGATCTCAGACTCTATTGTTACAAAGTGATGCCGTTTGGGCTTAAGAACGCTGGGGCGACCTATCAAAGACTTGTGAATCGAATGTTTGCTAGCCAGATCGGGAAAACTATGGAAGTGTATGTGGACGATATGCTTGTGAAGTCGCGACTCTCCATGAACCATGTCAAAGACCTGGAAACAATGTTCAACGTCCTATGAGAGTACCGAATGAAGCTCAACCCGTTGAAGTGTCACTTCAGAGTCGCATCCGAAAAGTTCCTTGGATTCATTGTCAATGCTCGAGGAATTGAAGCCAATTTCGGGAAGATCTGGGCGATTCGGAATCTCAAAACTCCCAGAACTATAAAGCAAGTGCAAAGCCTCAATGGGAAGGTAGCAGCGTTGAGCAGGTTCATCTCCAAATCCACCGAAAAATGTATTCCCTTCTTCTATCTGATCAGGAAAGGAAAGAGGAACTTCGAATGGACTGTGGTGTGTGAGGGCGCATTCCGAGCACTGGTTCAACACCTATCTACGCCACCTATTCTGTCAAAGCCGATTGATCATGAGAGACTATACATCTATCTGGCAGTGTCAGAGAATGCAATCAGTGCTGCATTAATTCACGAGGAGGATTGGATAAAACGAGCGGTCTATTACATTAGCAAACGATTGACCGGAGCAGAGAGAAACTATCCGAAGTTGGAAAAGATGGCCTACTGTCTCGTCATTGCCTCGAGAAAGCTCTGTCCCTACTTTTAGGCTCATCCTATCACAGTCTACACCGACTAGCCGTTACGACAGGTCCTTACACGGCCTGAGACGTTTGGTAGGTTGCTAAAGTGGAACATCGAGTTGAGTCAGTTTGATATTGCTTACACGCCAAGGCGGGCTATTCAAGGACAAGTTCTGGCGGGTTTCATTGCTGAATTCACTATACCAAAGGACTTGCCCGAAACTAGTGAATCTCCCAAATACATATGGAAGCTACACACAGATAGGGCATCGAACGACCGTTGCCCAAGTGCTGGAGTTGTACTTCAAACCCCAGAAGGTCGATTCGTATGTTATGCTTTAAAGTTTGATTTTCGTGCAACCAATAACGAAGCGGAATATGAAGCTCTACTTGCCGGACTCAGACTCGCCAGAGATTTGAGAATTATCACCGTGGAGATCTACTGCGATTCGCAATTGGTCGTATCCCAAGTTCGGGGAAAATACCAAGCTAGACACTGGAGGTTGGCTGCTTATCTTGCTCGGGTCCAGGAAGTATTGAATCAGTTCGATTATTATGCCATCTATTGCATACCCCGAGAGCATAACAAAAAGGCTGATTCTTTGGCAAAACTGGCCAGCACCGGTGAAGCACAGCAAATGGGACTCATCCCTGTTGAGACACTTACCTCTCCGAGTATCGATCAGATGGAGACAGACTGGGTTCATGAAGCCACACCCAAGAAGGAGTTATGGATGATCTCTTTCAGAAATTATCTTGAGCATGGATCTTTGCCCAAGCGTAGAATTGAGAAAAGACAAGTTCTTTGGAAAGCTTCATGATTCATTATCCAGAATGGAGTCATGTATAGAAGAGGATACTCTATTCCTTTACTCCAGTGTATCGCCCACGAAGAAATCAAATGAGTATTACATGATGTGCATGAGGGGGAATGTGGTGATCACACTTGGGGCAAGCCCTTGCTAAGAAGATACTTTGATATGGATATTATTGGCCGACTATGAATCAGGACGCATTAGACTATGCCAAGAAGTGTGACTGATGTCAGAAACATGCTCCGATTCCTAGAGCCCCACATACCGAAATCACTCAAATGGTCGGTCCATGGTCGTTCGCTATATGGGGCATCGATATAATTGGATCTTTACCTCTGGCTAAAGGTGGTGCGAAGTACGCCATCATTGCAGTTGACTACTTTACCAAATGGGCCGAAGCTGAGCCCCTTGCTACTATCACGACGAAGAAAGTAATCAATTTTGTTGTCCGCAACATCATCTGCCGTTTTGGCCTCCCACATACCATTATCACTGACAACGAAGCCCAATTCGACAGTGTCAAGTTCAAGAACTTCTGTCAGCTTTTCCATATTCGAAAGAAGTTCTCAGCAGTTGCTCACCCCCAAGCGAATGGACAGGTCGAAGCTATTAATAAAGTTATCAAATCCATTCTGAAGAAGCGACTGGAGAAGGCCGGAGGCAAATGGGTCCATGAGCTTCCCATGGCCCTATGGGCATATCGAACTGCCCACAAATTTGCAACCGGCCACACTCCAATTTCACTTTCCTACAGCTCGGAAGTCGTCATTCCGGTCAAATTAGAAGTACCTTCTCATCGTGTGACTTACTATGATCTGAAGACAAATGCTATATTGCTTGCTAATTCTCTGGACTTATCAGATGAGAAACATGAAGAGACTGATTTGAGGGCAGCCGCACACCGGAGTCGAGTCGCCCGATTATACAATGCCAAGGTCCGACCCCAAACCTTTGAACTTAGCAGTCTCGTGCTCAAGAGAATTTATCCAGTCCCTTCGCATATGAAGCCAACATGGGAAGGACCCTATGTTATCGAACGGAGACTTGGAGACGACACATTCAAATTATCGACTTTTGATGGTCTCACTTTGCCGAGAGCTTGGAACAACGAGAGTCTTCGTCGCTACTACACATAACAGGCTTTATTTATTCATTTAGTCTACTTTCCACTTGTAATTTGTTTATGCATTTTGAAATTTGAACTTGAAATAAGGCAACTGACTTTGCCGTACTTTCTTAATCAGCAATAAAATGCAATCTCTTCGAGCAAGAGTAGTGATTCTTGAAATGCATCATGCGACCATCACAATGCATGGGGAGAAAAGTTCCATCCCATGGTGGGACTTATTCAAATAGGGAGTGAATGTAATATGACCGGTCACCTGCTAAGTGAAATCCGAGCTCTGGGGCAAGCCATCACACTGAAGCAAAAAAGGATTGATACACGACAATCCTCTAAAATCTGGTTCCCAGAGTGCGAGCCGGAGTATAAACTTAATATCCAAAACATGGGTTCGAGGAGGGTGGATCCGTCCACCCACGACTTTGCCCATGTGCAATCTAAACTCGAGGAGGATGGATCCGTCCATCTAACGACCTCGCCTTTCATACTCACAAGCTCGAGGAGGATGGATCCATCCATCTACGACTTCGCTTGTTTACTCAAGGTGGATGTCACTTGACCATCCATGATCCCGATCAGTCTATCGTTCCTAGAGTGCGAACGAGATCTCAAAACTCAAAACAGATGTGATCGACCATCTGTTAACTTACTCCTGACTCTCGGAGCACGAACTGGAGTATAAACGTTAATTAGGTATGATTAACCACCCACGACTAACTTTAAGTCCCCAGAGCGCAGACTGGAGTATAAACACAAATTGGGTGTGACTGACCGCTAACAAATCAACCTAAGCCCCCAAAGTGTGGACGCAATTCTGATTATTAAAACGGGTGTGACTGACCGCCCGAAAAACAACTTTAGTCCCTGGAGCGTGGACATAACTTTAAACATTAAGAAGGCTCGACTGACCGCCAACATGCGAGTTCAATCCCCAGATTGTGGATGCGATTGTCAATACATGATCGAGTGTGATCCGACCACTTGAACTCATCTCACAACAACTTAGTTCCGACTAAGTCAAATTAAAAGTGTCGAAAGTGAAAAACAATCATCGTCCGACCACTTCAGTTCATCCCCGGGACTAGGGGCATAACTCGAGCACCAGCTGTCGATTAAGATAGTACAACATTAGGACTCGACTTAACGTTTGGTTATGACTCGGAGCCATGACTCCGAGACTTAACAGCCGAACACGAGTCCTATCCAAAGATTAAAGCTTCATAAGTGTATTAAATAAAAATTCAAGTGCTAAAACACTTAGGAAAAAAAACTCAGAGTTATGCCAAAAAAGCGAGAGGAGAATTTATTTCATCTATTCCTTGTAAACAAAGTAAGTACAAAAAAAACTTATTCCAAAAATTCCTACTAGCAGGGGCCGAACCCGCATCTATACACGGTCTACTGAAATCAAAAAAGGAATTCCTACTTATATACCAAAAAGGGACACAAAGAGACATGCCTACTCCCTATGTTTCTTCTTCTTCTTCTTCCCCTTCGGCGTCGATCCATTGGAGCTACAGTTGTGGTGCCATTTCGAACTCTTACCTTTACCCGGCTTATCCCCGGCCAGGGGTAGAATTGTTATCTCCTCCTCCGAACTCATGGAAATTGGAATGCTTTTGGAATGCGTGGTCGGAGGGACATGGGCACTTTCTATATGAGGAGACACGGGGGGTACCCCAGTGATGATGATTGTACCACCTAGAGAGACCATGCGTAAAGGGGCCGGGCCAGGACCTGCCATTCCACTTCCAATATCGCTACCCAGCGTGGCACTTGCCATCTCGGCACTGATCTTCGCCATTATCGCCTCATCATGAGCTGCTTGATTGTCCGGCGGGATGCTGGCCGTTGGGACCGAGGAGATGGCTGTGAACACGCCTTCGCCCGTAACAAAAGGAAAATCTATAAGTGGATCGCTCTGATGACCGGTGAGTACTTCCATCATCTGTTCATTGAAGATAAAAGCGCTCACATAAACTTCCTCAGTCGATGCAGTAGCTATAGTAGTCGTCGTCTCCATCACGATAGCCTCCTGCTCTTGATGCTACTCTTAGGTGGCAGGGGGCACGACCGATGCAGCTCCTACAACTGAATGGAGATAAGAGAAAATATTAGTGACTTCTTATGATAACACTCCAGACTTTGAATAAATTCGAGAAGTGTTTAGAATACCTTCCTCAGGTTGGCTCGCGGGTGGAGCCGGGACTCCTTCGGAATGTGCTCGTGAGCCGGAGACAATTGCGGTTGATCGGGATCGTAAGCAGGCACAGATGGAGGATCGACTGTTGGGGTAGATTTAGGCTGGGTTGGCATAGGGATTTCAGAACTTATGACATGATGCTCAATACCAGAACCCTCTCCGACCTCCGGATGCTGAGTGACGAGTTTCTCTCTTTCGAATGTGACAATGGCCTCATGGAGAACCCTCCTCTAATCTTCAATCAACACCTAGTTCTCCAGTTCAAACTCATCAATAAATGTAGTGTGTTGTTCAGCCTTCTCATCATCCACCAAGCGGCGCCATGCATTATGCAAATGGGTCGGATAATAGTCGAGCTAGCTTAGACCACGGTATTTCAAGACATTGGCGTTATAAGTGATCTGAAGGTTTTCCATATCACCTTCTAACCTGGCCTCCGCCGCTCTGACTTCGGCTTCAATTCAAGCCTCAGCTTCCTGAACCTTTACAAATGCCACATCTTGCTCTCCCTTAAGTTCGACAGTCTGATCGCATGCCTCCTGAGCAGCCTTATTAGCGTCGTCCCATTCTTTGATGACCTCGGTGTACTTAGCTTTAAGCTCATTAAGCTCTTTGAGCACATTATCTCTTTCAGTTGCGACAATGGCATTTCTGTGGCCCATATCGTCGACCAGTTTCAAGTGCACTTGCCTCATTTGCTCCATTTTCTTGTTGGCCCCATCGACTTTTTTCAAGGCCTCTGTCTCTGAGTTCCTTAGGGTGTCATTTTCACCCGTGAGCACTTGAACTATGTGGTCTTTTTGAGCGAGATCTTTTTCAGCTGTTCGATTGCCTTTGCCCGATCGAATGCCACAACCGAGGCTTTCTCTACAGTTTTCTTCCATTCCCGATATTGGCTGTAGGCATGGTAGACATAGTCGTGCATAGTTTTCTCTGCCCCTTCTGGAATCAACTACAAATTTGGAGGGAAGTGGAAGCCATCAAAACAAATGTTAGGGAATTCCTTCTTTAGCTGAGCAATTCGGGCTACTCCTTCCCCTGTGAGCTCTGTGGCAGTTGATGTGGTAATAATGGGAGCGTTCGCCCTTAGTTCTGTGGTGCAGCTCTCCAGGCCTTGAAGTTTGTGGAGGCACTGGATGGCACGGAGTTTCGGCAATATGCGGTCCAGAACCGGAGGGTGGAAAGGAAACTCTAGGTGTGGGAGAGCGCGATCGGAAGGGGTGACTATCTCACCACTCTCTTTCTCTCTCTTTCACTGTCTCTCTCCCTATCATAGTGATCCCTATCCTGACTAGAGTAGCGGTGATCATAATCAGACTCGTGCCTACGGGACTCTCGGTATGAACTGGAAGATTGGAGTGCGGGACGAAGGCTACTGACCATGGATTTTTTCTTCGACATTGTATATGTAAAGTGAAAGAAGAAATAAAGTTAATTATCTCCGGAGATTGAAAAGCTCATGAATATTTGGTGTGTGGTGCCGTGAAGTGTTTGCATGCATGTGTAAACCCCCAACCAACCGGATGTAGCAGCCGTACTCGGAGGGGTTGGCTCTCTTAAATCTAAGGCACTTTGAAGCCCCTCTAATCCAGTATCTTGATAAAGAGACACATCATCCGGAATGGGAATATTTACAAGTCCTTCGGAAAGGACTCTCCATTTGTGAAGAGGGGGCCTCTGAAGTTACAACAGCCGCTACTGGTAGAGACATTACAACTGATTTGCATCTCGGAGCTTTGTGGGCAGCGACCTTGTCTTTCCTTATCTTCTCTGAATGTCGATGACTTTGTGAAGGCCCGGGTGCAGGCTCGTCTCCAACGGGCATATTCTCATCGTCACCTTGCTCGGTGATCGCGATTCCAGGAACTCTCCTTCTAACTTGCCTCGCTGGAGCCATTCTGAGAAATCCTTCAAGACCGATGCTTTGATCTCTATCGATTAGCCCAACGAACCTTAGATTTTCATCAGTGAGTACCTCATCGATCTCTCTGCACTCGGTAGGCACCACTTGAAGAGCCCTAACAATCTCCTTAAACTGAGCCCCTTCGGGACGTGGAATTGAAGCTGTGAAAGAATAGAAGTGTTAAACTCTGAAATCGAGTACTATTATCCAGTTAATCGGCATAGAAGTTAAAGCACTTACGTTTGGCTAGCCACCGTCTGGCAATACCCGGTGCAACGTAGAACCATTCAGTCTTGAAATAATTCAGCTTGGTCCAGGCTCCGATCACGACTTGATAGTTCCTGACTGCCTCTAAAAAAGTGAAAGATGGGTTATCTCCTCGGCTCTTTATATTGAACAAGTATCTAACTTCCTCTGGAGTTGGGGGTCGGAGGAGGTGCTCCATGAAGATGATGAATAAGCTATTTGGCAAGGCAAACCCGTTCGGGTGCAACTGTGACATGGAAATCTTCAAATAGAATAACACTTCCCAGATGTATTGATTAAATGGAGGGAGTGTCCCAACTACACACGAAAATCTGTTACAAGCCGTATACCCTTCTGGGGGAGTTTATGCTCTATCTTCTACTCCCTGCAATAGAACATCATCCCTCAACAATCCATGCCTTGCACAAATTCTGCCCAGCATGTCTTCAGAGATATTGGATGGAACCGAATCTTAGGGATGCGCGATAAAGACTGCTCCTGGTAGCTCATCCGGAGCATGACTAATAACTTTGGCTGCGATAGCCGGAATCTCGATTATAGGAAGAGGTGGACTCTGAACTTCCTGCGGTTGCGAACTTCCGGGTTCCATAGCTAATCAACTCAGCAAAAAGCAACGTTAGATGACAATAAACCCATGTTTCCCCCAGTGTGAAGTGCATGAATGTGTTATGCAGTGCAGTGCTACATGTTACTTAAGAGTCTATAAGATTTAAAAAGAATGTTTGAACAATATAACATCATCGAAGATAACTATACCGTATAATTCCTGTGTTTCTTCTAAATATTTCCAAAGATATATTTCGGTCAATTTCAACAAAAGTGAGAATGATCACATAAGGGAAACTAAGTCCTGTATACTGTCCATAAGCAAGTAACACATAAAACATGGTCGACACACATAAGCACGATCCAATCATATAAACGACTTTAAATACCCTTTTTAATTAATCTTCCTTTATTAATTAAAACATCTTTTATTAGTAATTCTCATTTTTACTCAATAAACTTCTTTATAAATGAACTTCACTTATTAGTTAAACTTCATTATTTGGTTAAAAATTCCCTATTCATTTGCACATATTTCTATACTCTCAAAAGTATCGATAAACTTATCTCAAGGGTATAAGTACATTCATAAATCAATAACAAGTTTTACTTACTATTTGAACCAAAAATGGCACAAACACCTAGAAGTTTACATAGAGAATAAAATACGAAGAAATGTAAATGAAAATGAGAAATAAACAAGACACGATCGTTTATAGTGGTTCAGAATTTTATTGGTTATTACTCACTTGGAGGTAGAAGTTCTTAGGGGTTTGTACAACTCTGAAAAATAGATTTCCAGAATAACAAGAATATAAAGTAGAGTGCTAGAGCCAAAAGGTCTGTAACTTCCTATTTATAGAGGCAGAGGCCTTAAATCTCTTACAAAATATCTCCAAGCCATTACCCATGATTCAGACCAATTCTCCGAAGAAAGTAGGTGCCAACTCATCAGTTTGTATGGGTCGGTACGACTCCAAGGTTATGGCTCGATACCGACCCATAGAATGGCCAACGTGGCTGTCTTCAACTCTTTATCTTAGCTCTTCTAGTGGTTAGCTTCGTGATTCCATAGTTGTTTGCACCAATATTAGCTTGTTTCTGGGCCCAAATAATGGAGTTGTGACAGAACAGAGTTGTAGCTTCAAGTGTTCATGGAGATTGATGGAGAATTGCATTGATTCAACGAAACGACGTTGGAAATGGGCTCTTGGCATAATGTAAGACATGTAGGCAGAAGATGCATCCCCCAAGTGCTGGAAATATGGGTTGGTAACAACCCATGGGTAGGTGTCGGTACCGACCCATAATATAGGTCGACCCATCTTGCTTTGATCTTGGGTTGTTCTTGCGTTGACTTTGTTTGTGTTTGGTTCCTGGACTTTTGGGCTTCTCTATGGGTTTTCTGCCTTGATACCTCTAAGTTCGACTCATCCAATCTATCCAAATACAGCTTGGTTAAAAGGTCGGATAACATTTTCCCCTTACAGTATATCTCATTTACGTGATGTGATTTGAATCGAGACAAGTTATAGTTGACACAAAGGACTCCACTTTATGTTTTGAATGGTCATTATCCTTCGTGCGAATCATTTTTGTGAAATGTTATGTACATTGTCATCCATCACGATGCTCTACTAGCATCGGGACTATATATCTGGAAAATGTGTCCTCATAATCTGTCATTCTGAACCTGACGATTTTAAACTGATTCCTTCCATGGATTATTCAGGTTCAAATTTAACTTTCCTTTGATTCTAGTCATCGGGTATTGGATATATATACACACACACATCGTTTTTGAGTGGGTAGGAGTGCTTGTACATGGTCAATCATGTGCATTTGCACAAGCATATGTGTGTGCGCGTGCGCACACATATATGTATATGTTTTGTTTTCTCCTATTCTTTTTGTTTTTTTATAAATGTTAAGACTCACTACCAACCCATAATCTAGGGGTCTGTATTGACTTTATACTTGGGAGTATTTCCCAAGTTTCATAGCCAAAGCACATGGTTCTAGGGTATATAACCCATTAGCTTTCATTCTTTCCTCCTCACTTGTATTTCTGCTTTCGAATCAAAATCATGAACCCTCGCCATTAAAGAGACTTCGATGCTCAAACTTACTTTCTTTCGTCTAGCCTCATGAACGTCGTCGCCGCCTTATCTGAGACTGCCGCCATTGTCACCGAACTTAGGTCATCCCCATAGATATGACCCATCTCCTTACCGAACCAAGCCCTAGCCTTCCTTTTACATAGAACAAATCTTAAGCCATACTTCGATTTGCATTGGTAGGTGATGGACTTGGCGATGAAAATGGACTTGGACGTGGTTGACATTAACGGCTATGGTTTGGAAAGTGGAAAGGTGGAAGAAGTATAAGGATGAAAATTTCTTTAAGTGATGGAGTTGTACAACTCCAACACTTAGACAAATTTCTGAACATTTGGTCTAAATGAGAATCCTGCTTTGTGAACCAATATCTTCTTCTTGATCTCAAGCCTTTTCTGAAGCATGACCAATGGTGTAAAGCTTGTCAGGACTATTAGCGATGACGGTCACATCGAGCAATTTCCAGAATTCAAAATGAATTATAAAATATTATCGGAAACCTGAACTGCATGACACTGTATGACACCGCACCAGAATCCACTTTAGCACTGGGGTACAACTTGTAATTAATCTTCTAATATTGATTATATATCGAGTTTTTTTATTAAAATGGATCAGAGACGTTCCAAACGTCTTGCTGCTCAATCCATAGGTACATTAACTTCGAGATATGTCGATTCTGATGCAAAGTCGACTCCACATGCCCAATAGACTTCATTACAGTAGGAACTACAATAAGAGATTCCACAGGTCAAACAACAAAATCTAGAAAATCCTCAAGTTGAACAACAAATTTCAGAGAACCCAATAGAGCCAGTTGGTGGACCAGAAATAGACCTAGCACCCGACATCCTCGAGGATGCCGTAATATTGGAAGATTCCATTGACTCTACTACTTCTATAATTGATGAAGGATCTCTTTGCAGAATATATGATAAGCATGGGATTCCATTTAAAGATGTTCTAGCTCCTTCCCATCATCAAAGACCACATAACCCTCTAGAAGGGTACACTGCCTGCAATATATATATATATATATATCTGTGTGTGTGTGTGTGTTTGGCGGGTTGACCGAGTTTTGAGTTCATGCACTTGGCTTTGATGCAGCTACACTCGAACAGCTATGCTGTCCTCCTTGGCACTTACATGGTTTTCTCCGAGCATCTGAACCGGGTACCCAACGCGAGGATATTAGATACATATAAAGCTTTAAAAACCAAAGGTAAACCCATCTCTAATTTACTTAGAACCAATTAGGGGTTATAAAGTAGTCGCTGGCGCATGGAACAAGTTAAGCTACTTTAAGAGTGAGTGGTTCTATGTTAGATGTCCGCCTAGGTTTGCTCGCAGATGGTTATCTAGACATAAGCACCATTCTATATGCTTTATATGAATTTGCCATATTTTTCGCAGGCTTAACTCATTTCCTTGGTTATCCAAGTGTTCCGACGAGACCCATCAATTCAACACTTTTAGATGAAGTTAATGCTCTTATGGAAGTTCAGCAGAAGATATAAATATCATGTCCCTTCCGTCGAGTGAGAATTATCTTGCCCATGGTTTGTTAGAAGAAGGTCATAGCATTAGTATCATCCAAGTGGCTACTAGTGACAATGACAACGACGACGATGATAACAACATGCTTGAAGGAAGCGAGGTGGATCATGATTCGCCCTCAGTCCCACTCCTGGGGCTAGAGTTGAAGAAAATATTGAGCAATTACAGGAACACATCGAAGAAGGCAAAATCATAGGCGAGAGTGGTGGAGCTGGGCATAACAGCATTGATGCGAGCCATGATTCTCAGATTGAGCAACCCAAAGACGATCAGAAGCCTGCTCTGAGAGACTTATTGTGAATATTTTCAAGTCACAGACTTCTACACTGCCTGCACCAGTTACAACAGTAGAGAAAACTTCAACTATTCCTTCCGCAGATACATTTTCTAAGCTGAGGCCGACTACTGACGAGTTCAGCTCATTCTATGTTGGCAATATCAGTATTGAGGTCATCGATTCCCCTATTCGCTTTAATAAGGATGCCTTCCTACCACTGTGGGAGAGATCACTCCTATGAGCAAAGTTCACGGTCCGTCGGGGGACACTAGGACACTCACATGCACGTGCACTTCATGGTACTACATTGTACTTGTCGTGTGTCCATACTCATTGAATCTAACTCGTTCTCATCTTATTTGCAAGATCTATGGTGGGGGAAATACATATATCGATCCTTGGAGGAAAAAGCATTTCAAGTATAAAAGCCTCGGTCAAGTTCGTATAATCAGAAAGGTGGTCGAGACCTTGAATAAAGCCATAGTTCTAGCCTTGATAAGGGCGATCGAGACAGAAAAAGTTATGACAAATTTCGCTCATCACATGATTCTGCTTCTAATCGTCTACCTAGGTCAAGATAACCTCCTTTTAGAGGTCTAGATAGGCCTTTTGATCGTCATGCTGACATTCCACTAGGCGGGTTTCTCGTGCCCCACCTCCAACTTCGATTCCTGTACAGCATTTGGTGCCATCTCACTCTAGTCGGTCATCCAACCATATGCACCACAAAATCAGTTATGAGACTTCACACTGTAGGCCTGACAAGTGGACCACTAAAGCTCCGATGTCACAGTAGAGAAAACTTGCGACCAATGACCAAATGACCATACTAAAGGAAGAATTTCCAAACATTTTCTTGGACGGTCTTATGTTGATGCTGAACTTGACAAAGAATCCCTGCTGATGTCCAAAAGATGACCATCGATTGTATGATGGATGTTCACAATCAATATAATGAACGGTCAAAGTTAGTTGAAAAAAATTCCAAAGTATCGAGGGATAGGCAGCTAGAGATTAAGAACCAGAAACTCATCGAGGTCGAAAAGAAAAGAATCATAGCTACTCTTGATGCCGAGGTTGAAAATACGAGGAAATCTCAAGCGAGGCTGAAAAGAAAGTCGAGGAAGCCATCAAGGCACTCGAGGCTAAAAAGATCAAGCATCTTGATGAAATGGAAAAGGCGCATCATCAGAACCATGGCCCGGTGTTAGAGAGAGATGCTACTAATAGGAAAGTGGTTGAGCTGAAAACCAAGCTTGAACGTGAAACAAAAGAAAAAAAGGATGTGCTCCAACAAGCTTAGACTTATTGTGACGAGTTGCTCAATGCCGGGGAAGAAAGAGACAAGGCAGTCGAATGTGATAAAGATGTTGATGCACTTTTCAAAAGAGAAGTTGAGGCCATAGAGCAGCGGGGGGTAGAGTGCATGATGGAGAAGTTTGAACCACTACCAGTACAAAGCCAACATGCTCAAATTTTGAAATCAAGAGGGGTTCCAAGATGATTACCCTAGAATTCTTACCCTCGCTTGGGAGCGCATTGTTGAAGAGTAAAAGGCTCATCTTAAGGGTGGTGAAGTGGATCTAGGTTAGCTGGAGAAAGAGATCTTGATAAGGGATGAATCCAAGGTGCTAAAGGATGGTCAACTTATTCTCCACCCGGAGCTAACTACAATAGTGCAAAAGGAACTATGCGAAGGCTCCAGCTAGACACCACATGATGCCATTGCTAGCCAAGCATTTGGATTCCACGCTTTCATGATTCCATTTCTGATTCTGGTTATGATCCAAAGAGGTCCCAAATTCATAGGCCTTTTATGTTATTTCCCATTCTTGAAGGGAATTCTGGTGGCACTCCGACCCGCATAGAACCTCGAACTGGAGAAGGTATCTCATTGATTTCTCTTGTACTTCAGAGAGTTGACATGTCGCCAATCAATGTCGCTAATCTCCTTTTTTATCTCTAAAGTTTCAAGTCAACCTCCAATCATCCCGCTTCCTGTTAAGGATTCCCAAATGGGTCAACAAGTGCCAGCAATGGAGTTAGTAACAATTACAACTTAGACAACAATTCCCAGCACTCCATCTAAAGAGACTCCTGATCTGGATGAGTAAATGATTGTTACTTTGCTAGACGAATGGGCACTATTCCATGCCCTCGGGTCTGAGATCCCATCCATCGTCGCCAGCTTGAAAGTGCCATCTCCAAGTTTTTTCTCTATTGTGTACGGACCTTCCCAACTCGGACCTAAGTTCCGAGGGCTTGGGAAGATTTGTTTCAAGACCAGGTTACCAATTTCAAAGGTCTGGCTCCTGACTTTGGTGTTGTAATATCGGGCGACTTGGTTTCGGTGCGCAGCTGCTCTCAACTCAGCTTCATCTTGGTTCTCATCGATCATATCAAGAGACTCTAGTAGGAGCCACTTATTAGTCTGTGGATTGTAGGGAATCACTCTATGAGAAGGTACTACCAATTCAACTAGAATCATAGCCTCTGATCTATAGGCTCGGATGAACGGAGAGTGGCCGGTCGCTGACTTATGGGTCGTCCGATAAGCCCATAGTACCAATGGTAGCTCATTGACCCACTTGCCCTTGGCTCTTTCCAATTGCTTCTTAAGAATGGACTTGATAATCTTATTTACAGCTTCGACCTATCCATTTACATGAGGGTGTGCCACCACAGCAAATCTCTTTTCTATGCGATGTCGATGGTAGAAATCATTAAATTCAATGTTGTCGAATTGGGTCCCATTATCGATAAAGATTGCTTGTGGAACTTCTAAATGACAAATAATATTCCGGACAACAAAGTTTATTACTTTCTTTGTGGTGATCGTGATTAATGGCTCTTCTTTAGCCTATTTGGTGAAGTAATCGACTGCAACGATGGTGTACTTCACACCACCTTTAGATATCGGCAGCACACTGATGATGTCAATTCCCCAAACTACAAACGGCCAAGGACTGGCCATTTGAGTAATCTCCGTCAGTGGGGCTCTCGGAATTTTAGTAAATCTCGAGCACTTGTCACATATTTGAGTGTAATCAGCTGCATCTCGATTGATGGTTGTCCAGTAGTATCCATAGCGGATGATCTTCTTTGCAAGGGTTTGCCCTTCAATGTGGTTGCCACAGGCCCCTTCGTGAACCTCGCTTAGGACTCGCTTGGCCTCGTCATGAGCAACACAACGAAGCATGGGAACTATGAAACCCTTCCTGTATAGTATTCCTTGCATGATATACCTTGAAGCTTGTCGATGGATTTGTCATCGTTCATTCCTTCTCTTCGAAATGATTCCTCTTTGTAAATAATCTCAAATCAGATTTATTCATGACTTCCTTTCAGGCTCGTTCTTCAAGATCCAATCGACATCCATCTGGTCGATGCTTGGAGCTGAAAGTACTTCCATTGAAACGAAGTCCATGAGGTGCGCATCTCCGAAACTGACCAATTTAGCCAGTGAATCTGCCTTCTCATTCTCCTCTCTGGGAATATGAGTGATTGTGCAATATTCAATGTCAGCAAGCAGCTCAAGGACTCGGTTCAGATAAGGATCTAGTTTCACCCCTTTTGCTTGAAACTCTTTTCGAACTTGAGTGACCACCAGTTAGGAGTCATAGAAAATGTGCCAAGCCTTTATCCCCAGTTCCTTGGCGACTTTGAGTCTTACAATCAAGGCTTCATATTTAGCTTCGTTGTTTGTCATAGGAAAGTTGAGTTTCAAGGTGTAACAGATCGGGCATTCTTTGGAAGTAACAAGTAAGACTCTAGCAACAGAACACCGTTCATTGGACGCACCATCTGTGTACATCTTCCATCCACTTTCTTTATCTCCACTATTCTCCAAAGGATCATCTCGTGCAATGAATTCAGCTGTGAAATCCACCAAAGCCTGACCCTGGATTGCTCTCCGAGGGTGATAAGTTATGTCATATTGGCTCAATTCAATGTTCCACTTCAACAGCCTTCAAGAAGTCTCAAGTCACTGCAAAACTTGTCGTAAAGGCTGGTAAGTTAGAACTTTGATCAGATGAGCCTGGAAGTATGGGCGAAGCTTTCTCAAAGCGATCAACAGGAAGTATGCGAGCTTTTCTAGCCTTGGATAATTTCGTTTTGCGCTTGTTAACTGCTTATTGATGTAATAAACCGGTCATTGGATGCAGGACTCCTCTCGTATGAGTGCGACACTCAAAGCATGCACCGACACTACTAGGAATATAAACATTCATCGTCATCCAACGACTTTGAGAAGATGGTGGGTCTCCCTTAGTGATTTACCAAAGCCTGGAACACGTCTTTACAATCCTTGTTCCACACAAAATTCCTTTTTCCTCACTTAATCACCTCGAAGAAAGGGATGCATTTATCTGTGGCTCTGGAAATGAACCGACTTATGGCGGCAACCTTCCCATTTAAGATTTGGACCTCCTTGTTCGATTTCGGGGCTTCAATTTTTCTCAGTGCCTCGATCTTCTCTAGGTTGGCTTCAATCCCACGGTAGTTTACAATAAATCCCAAGAATTTCTTCGATGTAACACCAAAAGAGCATTCCAAGAGATTGAGCTTCATCTCGTATTTTCGAAGGATAGCAAACATCTCTACTAGATCATCAACATGGTTTCTTGAACACCGTGACTTCACAAGAATGTCATCCAAGTAGACTTCCATTGAATGCCTAATCAGGTCTTTAAACATCTGGTTCACAAGCCTCTGATAAGTTGCTCCTGCATTCTTTAGTCCAAAGGGCATGACCATAGAGCAATGCAATCCGAGGTCAGTAATGAAGCTAGTGTGTTTCTGATATGGGACATGCATCGGGATTTGATTGTATGTAGAGTACGCATCCATAAACGACAGTAGCTCATGTACAGTCGTTGAATCCACCGGTTGATCAATCCTCGAAAGCAGGAAGCTGTCCTTCGGGCACACCTTATTTAAGTCTGAATAGTCGATGCTTGTCCACTACTTCCTTTTAGATTTTCTCACATAGACAGGATTAGATACCTAATCCTAGTTTTAAGGCATCATGGATGAAGCCATTATCCTTTAGCTTATCCACCTCTTCTTTGAGTGCAGCGGATCTCTCCGGACCCAGGCTGTAGCGTTTTTGTTTCACAGGAACGCATTTGCGATTGATGTTTAATGCATGGCTCGCTATCCCTGGCAAGATCCCACACATCGGAGTGCATACAAGCAAACATATCCAGGTTCACCCAAAGGAAACCAATAAACTCCTTCATCACACTTGCACCGAACTTAGATCATCCTGGCAAATTGGAACAGCAATTGTGAACTTGGCTAGAGGTGCTCATCCACCTTTTGGCTCTTTTCGTTAGTCCATATCATCGTGGAACCGATTGGGTGGCCCCAGCGGGGCTTAGGCTGTAGTTGCTATCCATTCAAAGCTTTTATGCAGAAGTTCCCCTTTACGTTTTTATTTTCCTTTCTCCTTTTGCCTTGCTTCCTTTAGCTCAATGACATAGCATTCGCTGCTAGCCACCTAATCTCCTTGCACGATTCCCATTGTGTTCTCTATAGGGAACTTCATAGTTAAGCACCAAGGAGAGATGGCCGCTTTGAACTCAGCCAAGGTCGATCAGCTTAGAAAAGCATTGTTGGTTGAGTAAATATCCAACACCAAAAAAGGCCTGACATACACCTGATTACGGTCGCCCTCGCCAGGTACCACTGGCAATTCAACAATTCCTATGGCCTTGGTAGCCATCCCATTGAACCCCTCTATTTGAGACTTACAAGGTTTCAAATCCTTCTCCTCCAACATCATTCGATTATAAGCTATCTTGAATAGGATATTGACTGAACTTCCACAGTCGGCCAACACCTTTCGTACTAACATGGGACCAATTATGGCTGTGATCACGAGTGGGTCGATTGTCGGAGCTTCCACTCCTTCATCATCTCTATTTCGAAAAACAATGTCATCAGTAATCGTTCTGCATTGTTTTGCTGGAGTTCCATCCTCAATAGCATATCAACTTTCACTCTCCGCATGTTTAATAACATCAACATATCTATCCACCTCCTCTAGACTTTTAAGGGTAGGGTTTGGCCCACCGATGATAGTATTAATCACCAATTGCCTTTTTGGCTACCTGGGTGCACTAGCACCAGGCTCTGCTTGTCCCTACTGGGAAGATGACCCCCCGGGGGACGGTTAGAACTTCCTTGCCCGCCATCCTAAGGGGATTTTATGTACTGTTGTAACTTCTTTTTTCGAATCAAATCTTCTGTTATGTCCCGCAAGTTTCCGCACTTGTTGGTATTATGACCGTGAGTTTCATGGAATCTACAGAACTTGCCTGAATTCCTTTCCTTCTCAGTTGACTCTCTAAGAGCCAGTTTTCAATACGGTTCAGTATTCTGAGTCGCCAGGTAGATATTCTCTATCGAGTTATTTAGTTCAGTATAGCTATCATATTTAAGAGTCCTAATATGGTTCATGTTATCTGGCTTCTTTTTCTTAGCCCCATCATTATTCCGTTTCTTATCATTTTTTTTGTTGCCAATATTCACATTCACACTCCCAGAGCTTCCACCAAATTGCTTTACGGCAACGTTGCTTTTTATTAATTCATTCGAATTTTCACCACCAGTCCTCCGTGGGCGTTTCTTCGCTTCCTTCAAGTATAAGTATTCATTAACCTTTCTATAGAAATAATCCATCATTGAACGAGGCTTCCTTTCCAACCAATCACCGAAATTCAAGTCGAGATGAATTCCCCTAATCAACATCATCAACACCATGTCTTCTTTAGGATCGGTAACTTCCATCATGGCCATGTGAAACCATTTCAAGAAGTCCCTAGGGACTCTCCATCATCTTGGAAGAGGTTAGATAGTGACGTCGCATGCTTTGGACGTGAAGTGTATAAGTGGAATTGCTCTAGAAACTTTCTTGACAACTTAGCGAAAGTCGATACGAACCTCGGCAGGAGCCGAGTGAACGACATCGTAGCAACTCCTTCTAAGAAAATTAGGAAAAAATGACATTTCATTGCAGAAAAAGCCCTAACTAAATCCATATACCTTTCATATCTCGTTAAGTGTTTCCTAGGATCCGTTGTTCCTTCGTACAACGACATCGTCGGCATTGCAAATCGTCGAGGATATCTCTCGCATATGATGTTCTTAGTAAATGAAGTCCGGTTGGGAGAGGTACCCTATTCATCGTTGTTTCTGAAACGATTCTTGCTAAAAAGTATCCTGACCATATTCTCCAGGTAGTTCGGGTTAACAGCTTCGACTGAATGGTGGTAGTCGGGCTTCACCTGAGTGTTCAGCCTGGCGAACATTCTTGGTTTGGCTCTCAATACCTAGGTTCTCCAAACTTTGGGAGATCCATTCATCCAACACGTGAGCCATATTATCAGCAGCATCATGATTTTCCAGATTCTGTCCACCAGCAGTGCATCCTAAAGCCACTACGCCATAGATTGCATACTGCAACACCAAAGAAGTGATGCAGGAAGTGCCAAAAAATGTTGCTATAGGCTAAAAAAGGGCAAAGGCAACACTTTCTCGGTGATGCATTTTACCGCGTTGCCGCAGACCTCAAAGGCAACATTTTGACTATCTAAGGCAACATAAGAAATATTGTTGCAATAGAACCCTATTTGGGTCTATGGCAACATCCATAGGTGTCTGTACCAACATTCCAAAATGTTGCTATAGATATTAACTTTCTGAATTTGTGGGGCCCACAATGTAGAGCATATTTGATTTTTTAATAGAAATAAATATTTATTTAATAAAATGCTATTGCATAGAATTTGATATTCAAACAGTAATTTATTTAAATAAATATTTTATTTCAACATTTAAAATAGTACAAATTCCTGACTCCACTATTTTACAATTCAATGATAAATAACACTGATATTCACATATACAGATATTCCTCACTACATTACTCAGTTCACTCATTACATATGCAGTTTCAATTTATATAGACACCGACACTGACAAATATATGACGAGCCGAAGGCAAGCCGAAGGCGAGCCGAGAAGCGGGTCCGGGCGCAGCGCCGGCGGGGGTCCGGGGCACCGCAGTCCCGGCGGGGATCGACCTAACCGCCCGATTCATCCGATTTTGGAAGATCGAGCCTTCTTTGAAATGACGTAAAATGATGCACAAATGAAGACTGAGCTTAATTCCTATCCTCCATCTCCTCGCCTAAATCTGCTTGAATCCCCTACGGCCAAACACCAAAACTCTACTGCAAACTGTTTTCAATTTCCAATCACCACATTAGCTTCTCTCCGTAACCAATACACACCAGCACTCTACCATTGTCAAACTCCAAACTCCGTCTACATCTCTCTGCCAACATTCAGGCATCACACTGCCAACTGAAACTCCTCTGCATCACCAACTTCCACCATCACTTCCATAACTTACCAAACCAACCAACCAACCTTCAACCAATACAACTATATCCAGATTCAATGGTGAACCAACCAACCAACCAACCTTCTCTCACTCCCTGCAAATACTGCACTTCAGACCTACAATTCAAACGCACTCTATCACTTCCTTGTATGTTTCTTCCATATCGATAGCTTTGCACATTTCTTCTGACATATGCATCATTGAATATCTTCGCACTTCCTTGTACGTTTCCAGACCTATGCATTTATGACCTACACCACTGAATAGTTCTTGCCTGTTCATTCAGAGCTTGCATCCATTACCGTTTCCTTTTGGTCGCTGGACTCAAAGCTTGCATCAATGAAACTTGGTCCTTCCAGTCTTGCCAACACACAAGCTCGACTGTCTATGAATCTGCCTGTGCAGCTCACACAATCCTTTCACTCAACAATTGTTCAACTAGCAGTGAATAAATCGATTCGTGTCTTTGCAAATAATTCCTCAGCTCACATAGCCGCAAGCTGCAACAACAGCCAGATTCTGAAACATTAACAAGTTCCAAAGGAGCATTAGCACAAACATATGGGGGGCGTACTATCTTATTGAAATTACCAGTACCAAGTGAAGCAACCGCAATCATAGGGGAAAGTACGAAGAGATCAGCCTGGGATCTGCTCTGAACTTGCGATGGAAAGTACGAAGTGAACCAAAATCTCGAGGGCAGCAGTTCGGGTTTTGGGAGAAATTAAGGCACTAGAAGGGTTTTCAGGTGAAGTAGTCTAAAGGAGAAAGGTAGAGGGGTTAGTGGCGAGCAAGTCTTCTGTTGGAGGTGAGAGCTGATGGCGACGTCAGCGGTGGCAAAAGGGGTTTGAACGGAAAACTTTGTTTGGCTTCGGGTTTTGGTGTCGTGACGGGGCTCTGGTTGGAGCTAAATGGTCGCGATGGGTCAGGGGGTAGCTGGGGGTGAGGGTGACAATTTGGTGGCGGAGGCGAATGAGGAAGCAGAAGAAGAGGAGGGTGATAATTTGGTGGCGGAGGCGAATGGGAGGAGGCGAATTGGAATGAAAACCAAAAGGGGATCTACTCTGAACTAGGCGAGAAAACAAAAATTTGGGGCAAATTGCAGTGGTGATCCATTTTAACAACCAGATTAAATGTAGACCGTTGGATCGTATTCACGCGGATTGCTAATTTTATTAATTTTTTAATTTGAATACATCTATAGCTACTGCAACATCTTGTTGATACATATGCTAACACCTTGAAGCGAGTGTTGTAATAGACAAAAATCAGCATACCTATCGTTACATTATAGCTAGCAACACCATGTAATTTCGTTGCAGTAGGCCATCTATGGCGTAGTGAGCCAAGAATGGGCCGCCTTCTAGAAGATGGGCTTTGCGCACACCATTGGAGGTGTCAGTACCAACCGCTAATCTTAGGTCAGTATCGATCCCCAAATTAAGCCTGGGGCTCGTCTTCCTTTCTTGTACGACGTTTCAGCAGCATTCTGAGTCCTCTTCTGCTTCCTGTCCCTCTATCTCTACTCGGATGATTAGAGTTAATTCATTTAACATTCTCAAGTTTTGCTGCATCGTTTGATTCATCTCATTCTGACTATCTTAGAATCTGTTTTCCATCTGCTTCATCATCCTATCTATCTCCATTCTAGTCACAACGTCAGTTGGAGTTTGGATCTCCGTTTTTCCCAGTTGCACAACTTCATCCACATGCCGAGGATTCTGATTCTCAGCATCACTGCGGGTAACTTTGGTGGTTATCGAACATGATTCTATCCTTGGTGGGGCAATGGCAGAAAGCTTCTAGTAGATCTTTGAAAATTTGAGTTGTATAATTAAAAGGTAGAGAAATTGGAATTATCTCTTGGATATGGAAAATCAAATAATAGAAAATAGCATGAGATTATATTTCTAAGTGAAAGCACCAAAATATTTGAACCAAAAATGGCACAAACACCTAGTAATTTATGTGGGGAATATAATATGAAAAAATGTAAATGAAAGTGAGAAATAAACATGACACAATCATTTATAGTGGTTCGACAAAGCTTGGCCTACATCCACATTAAGATTTTATTGCTTATTACTGACTTAGGGGTAGAAGATCTTAGGGGTCGGTACAACTCCGACACTCAGATTTTTAGAATTATAAGAATATAGAGTAGAGTATAACTAGAGCTAAAAGATCCGCAAAAATGAGCCATACCTTCCTATTTATAGAGGTAGAGTCCTAAAATCTCGTACAAGATATCTCTAAGCCTTTACCTATGATTCAGACTAATTCTCCCAAGAAAGTAGGTGACAACTCAATAGTTTGTATGGGTCGGTACGTCTCCAAGGTTAGGGTTCGGTACCAACCAATAGAATGGCCAATATGGTTGTCTTAAACTCTTCATCTTGGCTCATCTAGTGGTTAGCTACATGATTACATAGTTGCTTGCACCAATATTAGCTTATTTCTGGGTCTAAATAATGGAGTTTTGGAATAACAGAGTTGCAGCTTCAAGTTTTCATGGAGATCGATGAAGAATTGCATTGAATCAACGAAACCACATTGGAAGTAGGCTTTTGGTATCATGTAAGACATATAGGCGGAAGATGGGTCCTCCAAGTGGAGGAAATAGGGGTCAGTATCGACCCATGGGTATGGGTCGGTCCTGACCCATAATATGGGTGGACTCATCTTGCTTTGATCTTAGGTTGTTCTTGCATTGGCCTATGACATTGTCTGCGTTTGGTTCCTAGACTTTTAGGCTATCTCTTTGGGCTTCCTGCCTTGATAACTCCAAGTTTGACTCATCCAATCTGTCCGAATACAGCCGGTCAAAGGCTGGATAACACGTACTCAAAATAACAGTTAAAGAGGTTAAAAGCGAATGTCACTCAAACATTGTTACTATAAACTCCTTCACTCTTTTATACTTTAAAAATTATACTTTTCTATTTTTTTCCAAAAGATTCCATACTTGTTATTATCTTTAAAATTCCATTCTTAAAGATCTAAGTATTTCCCAAAATCATTTAACAATATTTTACCACTTTAAAATATTATTCAAAGGTTTAAAAACAAATGCTACTAAAACATTGTTTACTATGAACCTAAAACCATTTCACTTAATCAGTACCTTTAAGACTCTCTTTAAAGATTAAGTTGCATTTATACGGGTTTAAGACAATTATTACATAAACAATGTCACAACAAACCCAAATCATTCCCTTTATGATTATCTCTTAAAACATTCTCCTTTAAAAGATCTAATTATATCCCAAATTTAACAAGTTAATCCTTTTACTTTACTTTACAAAATTATTCATTATCACTTAAGTGTTATAATCCAATTCTTCCCTTATCTCTTCATTCGAGACTTAACTTACTTTTCCAAGCTTACATAAACACTTAAGAATACTGAAATCAATTCAAAGGACATTATTTTATATAAACTTTAAAATACTTTAACAAAATATTTAACAAATTTTCTAAAAACTATTTATCCTTAAAAATGCTTTAAAATATTTATATTATAGTTTAAAAATTTTATTTAAAATACCACTTAAAATTACTTATTTTATACTTCAATGAAAACCAGAAAAAACTCGTTCAACAATTTAAAGCCATTTATTAAAAATACATAATTAACTTCAGCAACATATTAAACCTTGGTATTTTCCCAGAAATAAGTACGCTTATAGTACTTATTAAAAATTCGAAAAAGGCTTAGGATGTCTTTCAAAGTGAACTTTAAGATCCCCGAACACAAAGCGATTTCAAAGTGCATCCATAACGACTTTTTCGCTTCAACTATCACAACTTCCAATCACAGTTTCTACAACTTTCCTAACAAATTCCTCTGTGTCAAACACAACCAAACATGTGTACAGAACCATCCAATAAATATTTCACAATATATTCATATTTAACCAATTTAACAAGTGTTAAATACAGGGGATTTCAAGTAAGTGTTATTTTAAGTAAGTGTTATTCAAGTAAGTGTTATTTTATAGCGACAATTTCACTTCTAATCAAATAACAATATCAAACATGTAAACAACTAGTCTGGTCCATGATACATATCATAGATGATTAAAAAAGAGATTTTACTGCATAATTAAGTTTTCAGTTCTTTTACAAAACAAGGAGGGGTCCAAAAGTAATAACCTGCATTGTTCGTTATACTATTCATATTTTAATACAATAACAATTTATATACACAACAATATATAATCAACTAGTGAATAAACTCACCCAAGCCTAAACCAATCCTAAACGTAGATAATCTCCGTACGAGTCCAATGGAAAAGACGGCGTCTCGATTGGACCTTGTATGCAAAAGCTACGATTTTTATAAGATTTTGGATCAAAAACATTAATTAATTAATTACTAATCACAAATTAACTTTAATTACCTTATTCAAATCCATCTTCCCCAATTCCCACTTCTTCTGTACATGATACGCACCCAACCCATCACCATCCGTACACAAATGCATGTCGATATGGAGCTTTGGACCATGGATCCACGAACGGCCATCACCACCGAACTCCACTTTGCAATCTCTACCCATCCCACACCACCGCTTTATGCTCCACACCCCTTTTAAAAATCCGATCTACTGCTCATAAACGCCAAGGGTAGTGTTGCGATTTGCTTTAGACTACCAAAGATCGCCAAATCACCACCAACTGACTTCTCTTCGCACCCCGTGTCCAATGCAATCATCAATTTCACCTCTGCCCTCTATTTACAAGTCGCGACCTGAAGCTCCATATACGATAATCCCAATGTCGCATTCCACGATCCTCGACCGCGACCCCTAATCTCCCTCCATGAGGTCGCCTTCACTTAAGAAACCCTACGCCACTATCAACAAACCCTATCTCCACCTCTATGGATGACAAGTAGTAACCCTAGATACGTCCATGCCAAATCAAGTACCGTCGACCTCACCGCACACAAATCCACACATACCAACATGAAGCCCTAGCTTCCACAAAACCAACGGATCCAGAATCATCGAATTCCATCGAGCGAAGCTTCGGGAACAGTTCAAGATTTGAGGCAGCTATTGTTCCTATTACAGGAAAAATAAAACGAAGAATGAAAATAAAGTGAGAAAGGGAAGGGAAGTTAAGGATTAATTTTAGTAAAATAAATAATATATTTAATTCTCTTAATTAAATCATCGAACGTTCCGAGCCTGTACGACCACACAAGATGCCCGATCGCCACGAAACTCGTCGGCGCACAACAACTCTTTATTCCGGACCCAACGACACTAGTTTCGTCAGAATCCGAGACAGTGCCTTGGAATGATAATTTCACGCATTGATTAAAAAGAATTATTATTAAAACAAGTTTAATCCCATTAATTATAAGTTTAACATTACCATTTATTATTTAAAAGGAATTTAAATAAGCTTCCGAAATCATTTTTATTCGCATTAAATCCAAGATTTAAATATTTAAATATTTCCAATATTTAATTATAAAGCGTTTGAATATCCGGGTCGTTACAATATGAGAGTATAAAACGGTATTGTATAAAAGTGTAAAATATAGTGGAAGCTATGTAATAAATGTGCATTATTTGATAATGTAATGAAATAAAGTATTTTTTAAATGAAATTCTGAATAAAGTATTTGTTTAATTGAAATTTTAATTTGTTTATTCATTCCGTGTTATTGCAATAGTACTATAACAAACAAATTTAATATATATATATATATATGTTTATTATCATCAAACAAAAATTATAAACTGTTATATTCTACAATCTCCCCCTTTTGATGATAATAGACGCATATTAAGATTTTGTGCCTAGCAAATGTGTTTGATGTATTATGACCAAGCTCCCACTATTTGTATACTCCCCTTACAACAAGACTCCTCCTACACAGATGTATGCAATTTAAAAATGAAAAATTGATTTGTTAAATAATTGCAAAAACAAATGTAAAAACAACTTTTGAATAGCATGAACACCTCTCAAATTTTATTAAGGTTATTACTCAACCACAAAAATCTTAACCTCTCCCCCCTTTTATTATCATAAAATAATAATAATAATTGGAATAGTTATGAGTATTGATTAAAATCATAAAATCATATCGAGCGAGAAATATATATTGCAAATTCTAACTAATCAAACAAAAATCATAATATTTTACTACTTAGACACAAATTCCACTTTAGCGTGATGAATGGTTTATGGTTTGGGAAGAATATTGTAACAGTAGTGTGATATGCTTAGTAATTCTTTTTTTTAAATGTTAAGCACTTCTAACCATGCATAATCGTTAGGACTTTTAAATGAAGTTAGTAGTTGCTTAAAAAAGAATGTTAAGTATTTTTTAACCACGCATAACCACTAGGACATTTAAATGAGGTTAGAAACTACTGGAATATTTATCCCTCTCTTGTATATGATTCCCATCCATGCATAACCTGAGGAATTTTAAATGAGAATGAAATCACACATATAAAGATTAAAGTAATTCACCCTTGCATAACCATGAGGACTTTTAAATGAGAGTAAAAACTTTGGGGTATATTTTAAATTCCATTAAAAATATAATTTCTTGTTTTAAAATTGGACTATAATTTCTTATTTTCTCCGAATTATCAACTTCTATACACTATATTAAAATTTTGGTGCATGAGTGTAAGAACAATGACAGTGATAGAAATGATCATAAAATATGCACTGATTTTGAAGAATATTATAAAACTTGTTTAATTTCAAGGATTTTTTAATATATACTTCCTCTTGTTATGAATTATAATTAAATCATTACCCATCGCTTTCTCAATCACTATTAATAACTTTTGACAAATTTCAAAAGGTTCAAGCAGTCAATAACCATCTTTTCCAAAGTAAATTCCTTACCAAAATAAACAAGAGTGCTTCCATCAAAGTAAAATTACGAGCTATTTCAAAAAGTTTATAAATCCAAAAATGAAAATCTATTTTATGCAAGGGGTTTTGTGCAAACGATGTCTACTAATTTTAATGTCGTATGAAAATGCACATATTATTTCAATTGATGTGATGTCTAATGCCATATGTACTCTAGTTGCCTAAAATTGTATATTAAGCATACCGTGTACTACTCAACATCACTCAAATGAATTTTCAAAATGTTTTAGCCAGACCATTTTTATCAAACAAAAGAAAAAACATTTATATCAAAGCAACGAAACATACATTTCTCCAACCATTAATTTTTTAGTCATGAAAAAGACATTGAAAATTAATCGTTCTACCAAAGCAATTGAACGAACCTGTTTTGTAAACTCAATCCATTTGAAACCACTATTTGGAAGCTTTAAGTCTGTAGTTTGATTTACCGAAAAACATGAAAGTTTAAGATACTCAATAATTCCACTCATCAAAACTAGTTTCAAGTCAAAATGATAAATCGATCAAAACTTATGATTGAAATATTATAACTTGTTTGTGTAAATCTGAAATACTTTCCAAGTAATGTCATGAAATGATTACTGTTTTTCAATGTTTCACAAAATGAGCCAGGGAAAACTCAAAACAATTAAGTTATAGTTCTACCTGTTAGCTTTACAAAACTTCAAAATTTTCAAAAATTGGGGTAATGATGTTCAAGTTATGATCGAATTACTACAGTCGTGTTAAGATAGTATGAAATAGTTTTCAAACAATATAACAAATGATTTGCAGTTTTTCAATGGCTTAAGCTCAAATTCTGAAAAAACACAAAACATAAAACTTGTAGAATTTTTATTCTATTTTCTAGAACATCTTGAATTTTTTGAATCGAAGTTAAGGAGCTCAAGATATGGTAATTACACTGTAGCAGTGTCACAAAAACAGAATTAACAATAAGAAAACAAAACAGAGTTTAGAGATCATATCTTTACTTACCTTCGATGTTGTGATATCCAAAATGTGTAGAGATCCACCTTATTTTTCTAGGCTAAGGAGCGCTATAATTTTTTCTTATCAACCATATAGAACAACTTGAAATCGGTCTCTATCGAAGTTATTCCTTAGCCCGCTTTTGTGCCTAAATATTAAAAGAGCCGAGTGGTCTAATAAGGATGTATGACCATTCTTATATTCATTTGTATCCTTTGGAACCCAAATTTTATTAATGGTTATTCGTGTTGTTTCTATTCCAACATTTGTTTTGTTCATGCCCACTCTTCCCACAAATTAAACACTTTGAAAAATCTTTGTGAAATTTGACATTATTAGAATTTCTTTTCTTAATTAGTTTAACTTTATCATATCCAAGTCCTTTTCTATTCACAACTAAAGCTGACTTCCTAACAACATAATCAGTGATTTTTCTCCCTTCCAAAATCTTCTTATTGTTGATTCAAGTTGTTGAACTTAGATCCAAGAGCATTATTTTCATTCAAAAGTAAGGTACATCTTTTGATGGAGTTTTCTCCTTTTGTGTCATCTTTATTTTTCAAGGTCAAATTTCTTTCTCAACACTTTCAATTTTATTCTTAGTCGTTCTAATTTCTTCCACTAAAGACTGACACTTTTCACATTATGAGTTAAACTTTTTAATGTTTTCAATCATCAGTTCTAACTCATCATTTATATCGAGTAAACTATTTTTCTTAGATTCTAGTTTTTTATATCGTTGTTGAAATCTATCAAATTTTGAGTTTAAGTCATGATATCAGGAGTAAATCATCACAGGATAAGTGAGCTACCTCTTAGAGCGGTTGATTTCTTTTTTTGGTCTCCGCTTTCACGTTCTTCTCTAACCTTCAGTTCCATCTCATAAGTGATGAGATTTCCTATTAGTTCGTCCAATTTAACCTATTTCAAATCTTTGGATTCCCAAATTGCAGTCACTCTGGCTTCAAAGCTTCTTGGGAGGATTCATAGAATATTTCAATCAATCTCCAATTCTATGTAAGCTCACTACAACAAAAATACCATATTACAACGTCCTTTTTACAACGAGCATATTCTGCCCGTTGTAATAGACGACTATTACAACGGTCGTTTTAGGACCGTTGTAATAGATGCTCTGTCCAACGTCATTTTCACAACTTGCATTATTTGTCCGTTGTAATAGGGAGATATTACAACGGTCAACTTCTGCCCGTTGTAATAAAAGTATATTTTACAACATTCAACAAATGGCCGTTGTAATAGATACTTCCAAATTAGGGCACTTCTCTCCCCAACGAAATTAGGGCCCGTTGTAACAAATGAGCGATGTAAATTTTTAACATTTTATCCCGTTTATCCACTGTGTATTTCATTTTCCAGAGCACTTCTCTCCCCACGCAAACTCTCTCCACTTCGCAAAATTAGGTCTCTCCACTTCGCGATCGAAGAAATCGAGGAATTCAGGATTAAAAATTAGTGAAGAGCGAATAGGTTTGTGCTTTTCATATCCGGTTAATGATTGCATCTAGGGTTTTGATTATGTGTGATTTAGGTTTGTGCTTTTCGTATTGTTTACAGTTAGTGCATCCTGCTTATCAATCCATGATTGGACTTTGAAGATCTAAAACTACACGCTCTGCGGTAAGCTTAAAATTATAATCTGTAAGCATTGATTTTGAAATCTACACGTTATGAGGAAGTTTCTTATGTCTGCTTTTGTAGTCTTTGAAATTGTTATCTGTAATGGCTGCAATGCGTTTGGATAATGAAGGTGATGACATACAAAACAATCTTTTCTTGGCCCTTGTGGATTCCAGTAATAATTCTGGTACGAGTAGGAGTATCCAATCTATTGACCCATTGGCATCAAGCTCATGGGAGAAGGTATGCTCATAGAGTAACTTTCAGAATTCTATTTTTTACTAGTCTGAGAGGAACCACATCTATATATTATCATTTTCTATATGCGATGGTGGTTTTTGATTTTTTTGCTTTGTTTTTTGTTTTGGTTTTGTTTTTGTTTTTGTTTGTTTTAGTTATGTTTTAGTTTATTTATTTAATTTTATTATTTTGTCAAGTGCTGTGGCTTCTAAACTAATTAATGAATTTTGCTATGGTGAACCTTCTTTATTAAAGAAATTTAGAAGCTAGTATAGGATATTAATTCCAGGTTCCATTAGTAGAATTTGACAGTTGCCAAAGTTTTGTGTGTAATAAGTGCCACAATCTTATTCTGGAGGAATGAGTAATAGTTTTGGAGATCGTTTTTCGTTCGATTTTATATGTACAATTGCAATGAGTCAACTATGAATATTAGAGTTAATATGCTACACTTTTTTTTTGTACCAAATGATAAATGTGTTAACATTAAAAAATGATGAATGCAACTAACTGTGTTCAAAACTTGGTAAATGAGTGTTAGCATATTTAAAAAAGTGGTAAATGTACATAACAAATTTTAGAAAATTGATAAATGAATGATAAGTATAACTTAGAAGTTTGTATAATTTTGTTATTTGTACTGGTTATAATTTGGAAGGCATTGAATATATTTAGCTATGTATGAAAAAAGTGATAAACAATCATATCAAGCCATTCAGCATATCTAGTACCTAGTTGTATTAGATGTAACATGTATATAGGAAGCGGTATACTGGTGAAGACAACCAAATTTACCTCATTGACAATGTAATTTCATTGCAGATATTTAGCCTTACTTTTTGCAGCGGAAAGATTTTGCATATTTTTGGGGGTGCATTCTGGATTACCTTGGTAACTTACTATTCTCAATCAGTCAATTCAACCAAATCTTAGCATTTGTTTATGTACAAATCAAAAACTAAAGATTCTTTTGATAGTTTAACTTTTAAAATATTGATTTCCGTCCCAAGTTTTCTGTCTAAAAATAATATGAGGTGACTGAAAAACCTTTGCTAGCAGCTTTAGTTTTATATTGTGTAATTAGAATATTCTAAATATTTTATGTTTTAGTCTCCCTTGGAATAAGAATCACTTATCACTATTTTATTGCGTGCATATTGTGTCCTCAATGTTTAATTGATCAAAGCAAGAGCATGAAGTATCATATTTGATTCTTATACATTATATAATCATCATCTTGTTTACACTATTACGTGGATATTTCGCATAGCACTGTGGTAACAACCGACAATGAGAATTTCCATATATTTATATATTTTTGCTTAGGATCTGTTATAATCATGTCAAAAAGTGCTAGGAAAAAAATTAGCTTCTTTATTGCATTACATAATGATTTTGATGTCAACGTCTATTTGTTCTGTTTTCTATTCTGATTAGTTTTATGTTGATTATTTGGTTAGGGAGGTACAATCTATCACATGAGAACCACATAGACTGACTATGTACAAGCTTGTGAATCTGTTCTGTTGGTCATGAGAAAGGTTACTCCATTTTTTTAAGCATCTAATTTTTTTTATCTGTTACTTAAGTTGACTGAATAACAAGCCAGTCTACTAACATTTTGATCAAACAGACGATTCTCTAGCTTCTGCTTCTGCTTTATTTTGTGTCGAAGCCGTGCAATCAAATTGAAGTAAGTTGTGTCAAGAAGCAGTTGAAGTTTAGGTGTAACATTTCAATTATATTTGAAGTTTTTCATATTTAATTAAATATGGAGCTTCATATGCGAATTTCTAGTAATAACCTTCTTGAATCTTGTAATCTTCAAATTTTAAAAATGAAAGACTATTGAAGTTTGAGCGTGATAAAAATCATGAAAGCAAATTGATTAATGATTCATAATTACATAAAAAGCTTGATCCTCTGAACTTTTAAGTTACTCAGTACAGCATCACTATGTTCTAACCATCAGCGAGGGTGAATATATACAGAAACGATCTAAATATGATATTTTGTTCTCCTTGATGAAAATCCAAAAGTGAACGTTCCATATTAGTTCATCAGCTTCATACTGAACAAGTGTTCAGGTTATTCCTTGGTTGGGCGCTCGCATTCTTCCTTCGTAGAAAGCTGTTCTCCATGTTGCAAACAATCAGAGTTTGAAATAAATTGCCTGGGTTTATTTCATAATTCGTAACCTATTGCAAGAAGAAATGAACATGTCCCAAGGAACGTCTCCAACCAGCATCAAATCACCATCTTTATCTTCATAAGCTATCGAGTTCTGCAATGATGACTCGTCCGAAGAAAAACAAAGAAACATGATTTCCAAAGCTTTGGTCAGCTCTTTGTATCCTTGATATATGTTGATGTCGATCTTCCTCAGATAAGGTGCTCCATCTTTGCTTACTTTCACCAACATATTATTGGTTCCACCTCACTATTTTTCTTTGTATGTAACGTACTGTTTTTCCTGAATGATCGAACTGGGGGCCATCCTATGACCTTTGGTTCCGACTCATCAACATTGTAGTGTCAACATTGCTTTACATGATGCAGGTTACATATAGTGTTCCTTTTTCGGTTACTGCTGATTTGACTGTTGGTACAAGAGGTGGACAAGGTCTGTAACTATGCAATTTTCAGTTTATTGTTTTAGAAACTACTGTTCTCTAATAATGTTTTTTTATGTGCTTACAGGGTTAGATACTGGAGTACTAAATCTTGCAATTGTCGTGCCTCGGGTTTGTTACAACCCAACTAGTGCAAGTATTTGCTTTTCAATATTTATTTTGAACTAAAATGCAACACTACCATCCACAGCATTTGCCTCCTTTTGTCATTTTTATGGAATTCACCTTGTATTTTTGTGAAATGATAAACTGCCATGAATATATAGTTTAAAATGACTTCAAAGATTTTCATCTCAAACTAATTATGAGCTTATAAAATTAAAATCAAGTTTTTTTGTAATTATGAACAAAAAATAGAGGAAAAAACTTTTAACTGGATATTGTTTACCTATAAAGATGAGACTATCTTTAAGTGGTAGTTTACAATAAAAAGCTTAATAAAAGACAAATTTTAAAATATTCAATACAATGGGCAATAGCATGATTGCAGTTTAATAAGATTCATATTTTGGTACAGACACAAAATGTGTCTTAATTCTTAATTATGCAATATACAGCATTTGTGACATATTACTGATCACCTGTAAAATCATTGCAAGTCTTAAACAGCAGGTAAAAAGAAGTTGTAACAGTTCAAGAAGTAGGTAGGTAGATATGTTTTGTTGAAGATGTAGCGGCTACTATCGTAGTGCATGGTGCAGTTGTGTTCTCTGGCAATGGTGTTTCGGTCAAGCAGAGAGGATGTAGTGATGTTGAAATGTGGTTGATAAAGTTGTATTATGGTAAGTTGGAAGATTTGAAATGTAATAATGTATGAAGCTTGTATGGAGGATGAGGGATGTTTGTAGGAAATAGGTTGTAATGACAGGTGATTCAGTAGTTAGAAGTGATGAAATGAATGGAAATGGTGATGATGGCAAGGTGGCTGTTGGTATTGTTTGATATATTGATATGTATTGAAGATGTTCTTTTGTGGTATGGAGGGGCTGTTTTGTGGAGGAGTTTGGAGACGTTGACTGCGTATATGGTTGTAGATGGCTCCGGTTGTTATGGTGATGTAGTTTGAATTGTTTGAGGATGTGGTATGCAATTGTAATTGACATTGAAATAGAATAGAAACTCATTTTTTTTCAAATGAAAATGTGTAATTATTCATTATTGGTATGGATGTATGCTGTTTTGATTTTTTTTAAAATTTGCATTTATTTTGCAACGGTCAGAAACCGTTGCAATATCATGTATTACAACGGGCATTGCTCGTTGTAAACAGGTGTATTACAACGGGCATTGCCCGTTGTAAAATATGAGTGACCTATTACAACATCGCCTATTACAACGGTCCGCTGCCCGTTGTGGAACACATATTACAACGGGCATTGCCCGTTGTAAAAAGCCTGTTTGGTTGTAGTGGCTTTTCCTAGCGTTTTGGATTTGAACACTATATTTGACCATACATCTCCTTTAGTTCTCGTCTGCCATCATCACGAGATTCTCGTATTCATTGCTGAGCATGGCTAGATGAGATTCCTTGACCTGCAATGTACATTGATGAGTTACTTCAAGCGTATGCTGAATTTCCTGCATAGTCACACGGTGAGAAACATGATTGTATTCAATATCTAAGGCGCAAATAATAGAATACATAGCTTTTGCATTAGACCGATATAAACTAAGCTCATTAGGATACCACTTATCTTTTAGCTTAGGAAATTCATTACCATCGATATTTACCATAGATAGATTATATCCAACTTCAACTATATCCCATGCATCTATAGTATCTAGAAAAATTTTCATCCTAGTTTTTCTATATGAATATTCAATACCGTTAAACATGGGAGACCTAGCAATAGATTTTCCTTCAGAAAAAGCATTATTAAAACTAGCCATAGTTAAAAAAAGTAAAAAATTTCAACCTAGCTCCGATACCACTTGTAGGATCAAATTAACCCTAGAGGGGGGGTGTGTGAATAAGCTTTATAATAAATTCACAGAATTATAAAAATACAGCACCAATAGAGTAAATGCAGAAATAAAAGCGACACACAAGTTTACTTAGCTTTCGCAAAACCTGCCTACTACTGTCCCCAAGGTTTCTACTAGGAATTTGCTTGCAGACCCTGTAAACTCGCAACACTCGCTAACCTGACTGTTCTAACCCTACGCTCAAAACCTTGCCACAACTCATACCCCGAGTTGTGAATTCTCAAACTACGCCCCGTAGTTCGTTCCTAGTTAAAACCTAAAGTTTTATAAAAAGGGTAAATTACAATAAAAATAAAATAAAACCCTAATTACAAATAAATTAGGCCCAAAACAAAAGTAATAGTGCGACCCAATAAAAACTAACAAGATATATAATTTTAGCCCGTATCCCTTTAATCGTTTAGGCCGCTTCCTCTTTTGTCTTCCTCTTTGAATTAGGGTGTTTTGATCGAAGCTGCTGATTCTCCACTTAATCGATTGAAGAGATTTTGTTCAACTTGAATTCCTTGTCACTCAATCGCCTTGCTCGATTGCTCTCGGTAGATACGGTGTCGAGTATAGACTAATTTGAAATTTGGGTATGATCTTTTTTATTTATGTTTCTAATTTTTATGCTTTGAACTCAACTAACATTGCCTATGATGAATTGGTATATTTATAAGGATCGATTTTAAAATTGAATCCTTTATTTTCGAGTTGAAATTTTCAGCCTTGACTTTTTTTAATATTTTGTTTATTGATCTTTGATCAAACGTCTTTGATGCTTTCTAACTTGATCAGTATTCTCTGATATACATATGTTGAACGTCCTATTTTAAAATTCATTTTCAATCTGGGCTATTGAATTTTGATCCATGGTTCTGACTTGGTCACCCTTGATATATATTCGAAAATTTCTAAATATACTTTGACCCTTGATTGAATTCAATTTCAGTTTTTGATGCCTGTGGCTTGTTCAAATCATTTCTTTGGATGAATTTGTTTGTTCGACTGCTTTGATTTTTGATATGTTTATTGATGCTGAACCTTGAAACTGATAATTATCCCCTTGCTTGCTGTATTTGTTGAGTTACCTATGTGCATTACTCCATTTTGATACACTAGGCGTGTGAATGTGTGCACTTCTGTGTTGTACCATTTTGTCGAGTCTGTGTATGCGCACACTATTGTACATGTGTCTTTGGCCTGTCCTAGTGTTGCATTTCGCTGGTGCACTGTATCTCTATTGCATATACTTCCTTGCATCTTGTTGCTGACCCTATGTGTTCTGAGTTGATGTGGTACTACATGAATCTCAACCAAACTTTTGTCCCGATTTGCTGCTTGACTATATTCACCCTTATGTATGTGTATGCACTGACCTGATCATGATGTATGCTGATTTGATTATGCTTGATCCTTAAATGTGTTTCTGGTGCCTCTGTTTGGTTTGAACTGAAGTGATGCACTTACTTTGAGTTTGAGCTTGGCCTCGTGTATGCACTTGTGTTGAGTCTGAGCTTTATTGGGCTTGACCTCGTGTACACTTCTACTTAGACTATGTTATGCCTTCGGGTTTGACCTTTGCGTTTATCCTAGAAATTGAATTTGTGCAAAATAGATTTTGTGTATGTGCATAGCCTTTGGCATGTACAGTGATATCATGTGCATGTCATATGTTGTTCGTGCACATTTATTTTTGATTCTAGTTTTAAAATATGAAAACAAGCAACCTAATTAACTGAGGCAACATTATATTTAATAATATTCTTATTTTTGCAATATCAATTTGTTTCTTTTTGCTTTTTACTACGTTATTGTTTGACAGGCAAAGTAGAAGACTGGACACAAGCTGGAGCAAGAAGATAGCAATTTGAATACAAGTGAGTGAGTGATTGTATAGGAGAGTAAGAAATATTATTGTATACATGAGAGTATAAAACAATGTTGTATAAAAGTGTAAAATACAGTGAAAGCTATGTATAAATGTGTACTATTTGATAATGTAATGAAATAAAATATTTATTCAAATGAAATTCTAAATAAAATATTTATATTGAATTTCGGATTTTTTATTTCATTCTGTGGTATTGCGACAGTACTATAACAAATGCATTTAATATAGACACACACACACACATATGTTTATTATCATCAAACAAAAATCATAAAGTGTTATATTCTATAGAATTCTCTATGGAATAGTGTTTCACACCTAATGCTTCAAATAAGACCTAACTATAGTTGAAGGATGGATCACCATGTCATGATTTAACTATAATCAAAGTGGAGTATACATATTGAAGATCCACGGTATTCTCAAGTCTCGGGAACTATGTAATACCGTCACCCTATGATTTCTTATTTGACCTAGTTGTTATTATATAATAGGAAATTCTTGGATGAGTTATTCCATAGTTATCCAACAACTATGAGTATGTAATCCCTTGGTGCCCTTAGCAGGCATGAGTAATACACTGCCAACATTTGGATAGTGTTACGCACTCTTGTCTCAACCGATTTATCGATATCCTTTCTCAATACATCTCGACCAAGAATATTTAAATCAAAATGTTATTTATTTTGTGATTAATTACTCATGATTGCAACTATAACCATATAACATTTTACTTAAAGATTTTCATATTATTAACATACTTTAAATTAATTACTTAATTTATCACAATATAACTAGCATATAATAGAAATGAAAAACCTTTATTAAGAATAAGTTTGCCTACAGAGTTAGATATATGTAACAAATTACATACTTTCCCATAGGGTATACCACTGCCTCTTTCGAGTTTAATGTTTATAACTCATGATATCACATATCTTTTATATACATCTAATGTATACTCATTTAAGTCTCATGGTTTTATTTATTCTTAACATCATGTTTTATATATACATTATGTATATGTGTGTGTGTGTGTATAGAAACATACACATTTCATTATGATAACATTTATAATTTGGTAAGTTATATATATATATATATTCATATTTATTCTTTTTTAGTTAAACAATTTAAATAATTTATCAATATAACAATTATATTTATTTATTTAGATTTAAAATAATTTTTTATTAATATTTTATACTCCTTTATAAAATTATGTAATTATTTATTTCATTTAAAATAATTTTAATTTAGTTTTATAATATTCAAATACGATATTTTTGAAATAACCTAAGACTCAAAAACAATTTTGAGTCTCCCAAAAAGGCATACCGTAGAATTAGACCATTTCAATGAATTAGGTAAAGGTCAAGATCAGGATTTTTTCTTATATAGTGGTCCTTAGTTAGAGTAACCTTCTCCTTAGTTTAAGCACATTTTCTTAGACACCCATATACTTTGGCTTTTTCCAAAACTAATGCTTTTATTATTGGTTGATTATTCACACAAACACAATGCAAGCTTTAATACAATCATTGGATTAGGTGCACTAATAACGGGGTTAGAATGGTGAATTTTATAATTTTACATTTTGTTAAATTATATAAGATCTTTATTTTGTGTTTTGTATATAATATTTTGTTTATGCTAAATAAAATTTAGTATTTAACGAATAAAAGAGTTTTGGAATATTTTAATTTATTTATTCTATTAAAATATTTATTTATTATTCGTGTTTAAAATAAATTTATTAATAATTTAACTAAAATTAATTTATTAACTTATTTTAAAATTAGATTTTAATATGTTATCATATACGTGTTCATAATATGAACATGACAACAATATAAACATATAGACTATCATATTAAACAATGTTAACTTAATCTTATATAATATCATATTGTTAAAGTCAATAGTTCAAGTAGTAAGATCTCCTAATTATCATTCTAGGGGTCCTAGGTTCGATCCTCTGAGATGCCAAAATGAATGCTCTACTTAAATTAAATATCAATCTTGCTATTAAAAATCTTATATAATATCATATTAAATTATACTAATATGAAAAGTGACATGATAATGATTATTTTGAAGTTTTTTAGCCAGTTGAATTTTTTTGATAATATTTATATTTAATATATTTATATATATATGCACGAGTATATATAAATTATTAATAATTTAAAATAACAAAAATACAAAAATTGTAGTAATATATTTTATACAAACTAATATATATATATATATATGTATATATATTTATGAACATATATATACATAGATTTATTTTTGGTTTATAAATAAATTGATTTTAAAATTTTGTAGTTTAAATTATTTGACTTAGATAAAAAAGTTATGCTACAGTTGCTAGCCATAAATGATTTTTTTAAGTTAATTAATCTTGGTTGAAAATATTTAGGTTCAAAAAATCAACATAGATTTTGTTTCAAAACTTTTTGACTAAGTAAACAAAAATTAAAAATTTGTTTTTTACTTACTATAGTATGAAATGAAAAATAATAATTTTTTAAATATATATCCTTATGGATATATAAACATATAAATATACTAAAATAATCTTTTTGTTTTATTCATCTCGAATATAATAAGAAGAAAAACATTTTTTTACTAAACTAAAAATCAATTTTATAAAATTATTTTTTTATAAATATTTTATATATAAGTAAATTGTTTTCGGTTTAAAAAAAAATTTCGTCCTAAAAATAAAATTTGATATGCGTATATATGTCTATATATACATACATATATATATATATATCAATATTTAGATCTCTATGCACTAAATAATTTAAATACAACACATATTTCTTATTATACACACACATATAGATATATACACACATAAACACACACACACACACACACAAACATATATATATATATATATATATATAGCCGAATCATTTATTTTTTGTTCAAATTACACTACGCCATAGATGACCTTCTACAACATTTTTGCAAGGTGTTGCTAGCTAAAATGTTGCGACAGCTATAAAATTTTGGTCCTACTGCAACGTTGTATTTTTGGTGTTACCTTAGCCATAAAAATGTGTTGCTCTAGCTAAACAAGTGTAACACGATGCAACATTTTTATATAGTGTTGCCATAGATATATTCTAATTTAAAAAATTTAAAAAAAAATTACACCTCAGCGATCTACACCACCATTTAAAACAAAATCTCAACCGTCGATTCACACCATCGATCCACACCTTACCAATTTCCATTTCCTGCTTTACTTTTCACTCACCCGCTTTCGTTTCTCACCCCCAATTTTCCAATCCCTAATTTTTATTCCGCCGACTTTTAAAAAAATGACGCCGCTCCTCCTTGTTTCTTCGATCTGGAGAATAACTGGCTTTGCTTTTATCCCCTGTCGGCCATATCAATTTCCGTTATTTTCTTTCGCCTCGCGTTAGTTTTCCTCACTACTTCCGGGTTTTCTTCCCACGTCAATAGTACACTATTAGTTATATTGAGATTTGGTTGTTCAGGCGTTCGATTTCACAATCCAATATCACAAACCCAAATTCTTTAGTTGGACATTTCAGTCGATTGGGTGGTAGTGGATTTGCGATTTTGTTTAGGTTTTTGGCGATTCTGGTGATTCGAGGTAAGGTTGTGGGATTGCGATTGTTCAGAGAGTTGCTAATTTGGTCGCAATTTTGTGGTTGGGGCCCGATGTCAGAGTGGCAGGGGGTAGTCGAATTGGTTTCGGTGAAGTTTTGGTTATTGGCAGGCAGGTGGAAGTAGTCGAATTGGTTTGGATACAGTTCAAAATTAGAGTGATGATATTGTAGTGTCATCAGTTTCTGATATCTCGAATGATAGTGGAATGGTTATGGATATTGTCTCATATTGTAGAATTGTGACTAATTCATCAAATATGTCTTCTCTGTAGGATTGCAATAGGCTTCAGTCCAAAAATTCATCAAATTTCAATGGTGGCCAACATATGAAATTGTCGAATGGTACTTTGCATCTTCATAATTAGGTTTGTCATGCTTCTCTATCATTTGGTCTTTTATTATTATTGTTATTATTTTATTTTTGGGTGAAATTCTGTGCTTATCAACCTAATGTAAAGTTACAGGAGCAAAATGGGATGAAACACTTTCAAATACCATCTTTTTCCATGGGGCCAGAATCTGCTTTGAATAATTCGCCTGTATTTCATGCTTACCAACAGGTTTGTAGCTCGTAACCATCAAATTTTGTTTTCTTTGTGACATGGCTGTGGTTTTAGGCTGTCATATCCTAGTCCACATTTGATTGTGACTAATTTTCCTCATCTTATCGATGTTTTTTTTTCACGTTGAAGTTGCCACGATCTATTGAAGGAAATATTCTACAGCATCAAGTGGATGATTCAGCTCAAGCTAATAATACTATTGCTTCTAATGGTTCTGCAAAACCACGTGTCCGTGCACGACGTGGCCAGGCAACTGATCCTCACAGCATTGCTGAATGGGTTAGTGCATGTCTATATTCGTTAGTGTCTGTATAAATTGAAACTGCATATGTAATGAGTGAACTGAGTGATGTAGCGAGGAATATCTATATATGTGAATATCAGTGTTATATATCATTGAATTGTAAAATAGTGGAGTCGGGAATTTGTACTATTTCAAATGTTGAAATAAAATATTTATTTAAATAAATTACTGTTTGAATATCAAATTCTGTGCAATAGCATTTTATTAAATAAATATTTATTTCTATTAAAAAATCAAATTTGCTCTGCATTGTGGGTCCCACAAATTCAGAAAGTTAATATCTATATCAACATTTTGGAATGTTGCTACAGACACCTATGGATGTTGCTATAGACCCAAATAGGGTTCTATTGCAACAATATTACTTATGTTGCCTTAGATAGTCAAAATGTTGCCTTTGAGGTCTAAGGCAACGGCAAATATTGCATCACCCGAAAAGTGTTGCCATAGACCTATGGCAACATTTTTTGGGCCTGACCCAACATTTTTTTTGTGTTGCAGAAGGCCATTTATGGCGTAGTGTTAAAATGGTGGAATATGTTATGGTGTGATTATGATTGTAATATACAGGTATAGAAATATTAATGTATATGGAGATCAAAGATTATACCTTTCACCAAAAAAATCCCACTATGAGTTTGGCTTGTTGTTTGTTGATTGATTTCCCTTGGAGCTTCACTATCTTCTCATTCTCCTTAATTTGAAAAGTTGAAAAGTTGGCTTCACTGATGGCAGGGAATAAGCAGCTATGGCATAAAGAGAGCGTTGGAAACTGTGTCATGAATTACGGTGGAGGCTATCTTGTTTATAACCAAGGAAGGATTTGCACTCTTTTCTCCACCATTATCTCAAGCCCTTGAAGACTTAGTAAAGCCCTCAAAATATCTCTATTATGCCTTGCTATAGGTGTTGGCAAAATAAGGTCAAGCACCCCATTTACCTCCTTTTGAATCACCTATTTAATGAATTAATATAGCTCCTAAATCAATTAAACTGGCATATAATTTTTATACATCGTTTTGTTTGATTTTAAGCTTGAAATAAATAATTACACTTAGCCATGACTATTAATACAACGCATGTATTAATTTATTATTAATTTACAACATTTATAAATTAATTTTGTCATCGGTTGAACTCGGAAATAAATAACAACATAGTTGTGTTGACTCCTTGATGTAACTTAGTCCATAGTCAATATTTAAACAATTAAATACTGAAGCCTGTACGAACTTTGTTAAAGCACAATATATGGTCAAGTTAAATGCTTGCTGACCATTTAGGTGAAATCGTATTTTTGATCTGAAATAAGCTCACATAGTAACTATAGTTTGTGCATATATTCTTTTCGTCATCACTATATCACTTGGATATCCGAGTTTGGTATGTGGTTAAAAACTCTATTACATCCATTTTATTTGCATGAACAACTTTCAAAGTCCTTAGTTTAATCCGATAACATTTATCGATTAATTGATTTACTCCAGCCAAAATTTTTGACCTTTAAACCATATTCCAATTACAGTGATATTAACATTCTAAAACGAATGAGACAAATCCTTACTTAGGTATTGTCTCAATTCAAGTATTTTAACGTACATCTAATTGAGATTGTAACCGTTGGAACCAGCCTGTTTAGCATCCGGTGAATGTGGAAAATTCAAAAATAATCCTAATTTGATTATAATTGGCCCGTGTAAACTATTAATTAACATTAATATCCTATCTACATTTTAAACATAATGTGATGACCCGAAAATCCATCTCGTTCAGAGCCGACAATAACGCACATGTCCAGCCCCAAACCGAAGGGAAATACCGATAGTCATCAGAAAGAAAGAGGAGAGAAGAGAAGAAGAGAAGGGAAGAAAAAAGAGAAACAAAAAAAAACACAGAATCTCACAACCGCAGCGGAACAACATATAATATAATATAAATGAGCTTTATAAAAAGAGAAACTGTAATCTTTAATATTCATACATCAATCAGCGTACACCAATCAAATCAAAATCATCAGCCTGGACAGTTATAATAACCTGTCCTCACAATTGCAGATAATTTAAACAACAATGCAGAAAAATTAAGCATATACGTGGAATACGCCTTGAAAACTTTCAGCTCGTCTCCTGAAGCTCCAAAGCATCAAGACTGAACCTGTGAATATACTCGGTCTGACTTGAGCATTGAAAGGGAAGAGCACCCCAGATCAGTCTGGTAAACGAGCGTGAGAAAACACATCTCAAATTTATTTTAAAGTTATCAAAACTTTCCTTTATCAAAACAAAAGTATCTCGTAAGACCATGCCATACATAAACACGGACGGGTTTTTAGCTTACGATAACTAAAACATTTCATATCAAATCCTCTGATATTATACTAGTGTCTAGTATACAAATAATATTCAAATAGCCGAAATTGTTACATAGGTTAAATTTGACGGTGTAATAAGTTTACAAACAAACTGGCAGGCACGTCTTGGAGAATGGATTTCCATACAATGGCAAGTAAGGGACTACCTTCCGTATAATAAATCTTTAGAGGAATGTACCGAGGATACACAAACAATCCTCCGCATCTGGCAAGACCGGCATATCCCTATTTGTCTCATACATGGCCTGGATAGAATCGAGTATGACATCACCCCGGTCGTAACAGACCTATCCGGGATCCCATAACATACACCACATACTCGACATATAGAGAGTAATCTAGAAAGATGATGACCATACCCTAATGGTTGCGAATCACTTATCCTTGCGATGTACCCTATTTAAGCCATTACCGGGTGATGAGGTTTGAGGTAGCGATTACCTTCCACATAGCACATTCCACCTTGAATGTCACATTGCCATTCCCTTCGATCACTATTGACTTTCATGAACATACAACCTCCGAGCTCGTACGTCTCAGAGATGGGTGTTAAGCTAAAAGAAGTTGTCTTCTCCGCCACCAAATAGATGTACGTTTGTAAAAGTCAACAACGTAATCTCTACAATGTCAGACATCCATCCATACCAGTTGTCCAGGAACAGGACAAACTGAGGCACTCTCCTACCACATCCTGTCAGGAATTACCCCTAGAATTAGTAGCGAGAAGTCGTTTCATATCGTAGATTTTCATAATAAAGCACTACTGCCACCGTAAATATATGATATGGTAAATTTCACCCCGAGGGACTAGTGGCAAGTAGCCTGCATCATGAAGATCTCCGTCTTTTAAATCATAATCATAAACCTGCACTATCGAATGCATACATTGGTCCGAAGTGGTTCTCAGATAAATCCGACCGCAGTCTCTCCGAACCAACAACGATAAAAAGCCAATATTTGATAGTCGGTTATTTAACTATCAAAGTAAACAAACAATATCTAGCACCATAAGCAATCACTAGGCCCTTTTAATTAATCTTTTATTAATTAAATCAATTTTCAAATATTTACTTCAAATTATCTTTAAAAAGATATCTTAAAAACCATTTCAAATCTTCGATATTGGAAAACCTCTCCATATACTTATTTCAACGGTATAAGTATATTCACCAACCATCTCGTTTCAACACTTAGAAAATATCTCCATATACTTAAATTCGTAATAAGTATATTTACAAATCATTTTTAAGGAAAACTTCATATTTTCCAAAACATGCTTTATTGGGTCAAAACGAATGTTGCGTAAAACATCGTTACGACAACCCAATACATTAGTATAAGGATTCTGATTAATTAATTCTATATATATAGAAATTCCGTATACGATATAAAACATTTCCTTTTGGAAATCATTTACTATAACAACAATGTTATAGCCCATTCCTTCCATACTTTCCCGAAAACGTCTATTACAACAATAAATGTTGAAATCTATGCTTTCGATACATATCACATTTTAAATTGTTTTTCGAACTATTAAATTCCATTTGGAATTATTACTTTCCAAAACTTCGCTTTAAAACTATAATTTACTTTTCAAAGCCATTAACTTTTCAAAACAAACATTATTTTCAAACAATCCTTTGAAAGATTGTTTTAACATTCCAAACATTATTTTTAATAGATAAATTTTCTTTTTAAGCCATTAACTCCATCGAAAACATATTTTCAAAACAATCTTTTGAAAGATTGTTAAACCCTTAAAACTCAAATATATTTTCTTTATATAAAAATACATATTTTATATCTCAACATAAATCCTTTCCTTATTTATAAAACTATGTTATAAATCTCCTTTCTATTTTATAAAATTCTATTTATAAATCATTCTTTTTGTAAAAACTCATTTACTATCAAAAATCCATTTTTATATCCATTTCTTTATAAATCTAATTTATCTATAAAATCCGCTTATAAAATATTTCTCTATAAAATATGTTTATTTATAAAATCTATTCATAGACCCATTTTCCCATAAACTTCAATCCCATTCATAAAATCTTTACAAACTCTGATTTTAAATTTATTTCTTCATTTATAAAATATCGCCTTTAAAAATCCTTTATAAACTTATTTAAAATCTCTATATAAAAGTATTTTACCAAACCCATATTTTTATAACATCAAAACTCATACTTTTTATTTATTTAAAAACAAATTCCTCCTTTTAATAATTTAAAATTTGTTAAAACATATACTTCTCTGAAATCACTTGAAAATCATTTAAATTCAAAATCACTATTTTATAGTATTTCAAAATACCAAAAAATATGGCCCAGTGCCACCATAACACTAAATAAGCAAAACAAATTCATGTCATCAAATATGGCATCCATTACATCATATATCAACATATATATGAAAATAAAATCAACAGTGCGAGGAATCCCGTTGGATCCCTCCAACCTATCCCCCTGTATCACAAACATCATATAATCATAAAAATATAAATCAAACGCTTCGAGGCGGGATTCGTATACAAAGGGTCATCCTGTCTTAGATGGGAAAGTAATAGGGTCTCATCCGCTCCAATAGGCGGGAATATATCCAAACCAACTAATAAATATAATAATTCATCCAAAAAATCAGTCAACAATTTTTATCAACTATATACCATACTAGTTATCCAAAAAGGCGAGTTTAACTCACCGAAATTTCCTGTTGTCAGTGAGGCATTTCGGATTCCGTCTGAATTCGAACGACATTCGAATTCAGCATAAAATTCAACAAGCTCCATTTGTCACAAACCAACTACATATCGTAGGTAATGCCAAACAAGTGCAATGGAACTAGTCTTGTTCAAATCTGATCTAAAATGAGTAAGTTACAGTATTTATAAGATTACATAATTAAAATTTATAATTACTTTATTAATTATAGGATTAACATATTAACTACCATGTTTTAATTAACTACCGCCTCCCCCCTTTCTTCTTCTCACGAACAAACCAAACCAATGCCGAAAATCTCTGACTGCAAGTATTTATAAGATTACATAATTAAAATTTATAATTACTTTATTAATTATAGGATTAACATATTAACTACCATGTTTTAATTAACTGCCGCCTTCCCCCTTTCTTCTTCTCACGAACAAACCAAACCAATGCCGAAAATCTCTGACTGCACCTCCCCTTCGCCTCCTACCACCAGCGCCACCCAAACTCCACCATCACAAAGCCCCATCCATGCCGACTTCCTCACTCCCCCCCCACGCGACCCCCTCTTCTCGTGACCAAGCCCTCCAAAATATCCTGTAACAACCCTGTATTTTGTGATTATTTTAATTGTATATTTTAATTATTTTTAAATTGAATTTCCTGATTTGAAAACTTTATTTTATTTATTTAAATGGATAAAATTTTGTTATTTTAAATATAAATTTTGATTTTGATGTGAATTAGAATTCCAAACATGACTAAATAGAATATTTTCCAGAAAAGTGAATTTTAGTCAATATGGTCAAACTTTGACTTTTAATTTAAAATTTTGAAAGTTTGAAAATTTGAATTTTATCTTTTATTATGAAAGTAAATAAAATTTTAAGAATAATGCTTTTCGTTTCGTGAAAATCTGATTAATATTGTGAAAGTTATGCCTTTTTAACTATTGAGTGTAATTTGCTGTATTTAAAAAAATTGTTTATTTTAAATTATATAAATAATATTTTATTTGGTCATGTAATGTTCTAATTTATATTTATATGGGTAAAATAACATGTTATGTATATATTTTGGTTTTAAAACATTTTTCAAAGTGTAATTGACATTTTCCAATGTCAGTTGTATTCTGTTTATAATTCCTAATTTCCAGTTCCATTTAATTAAAGAAATTCTTTGTTTATTTTCTATTTTCTTAAGACTTTATTTTATTTTTATTTACACTTCATTTTTTTCAGCATTTATTTTATTTTACTTGACTTTTATTGGTTTAGAAGTAAAGTTATAATTTTTTTAAAACTAGTGATATTCTATTTGAAATTTTTAAGTCCTATTTTGAATTTTTAAATAATTTCTTTATTCTTTTTCTATTTTCTCTAAATTTAATTATTTATTTCACTTTAGAAATGATAAATGAATTATTTATTTCAAAGTTTTGCTTTAGAATATTTTTAAAATGAAGTAGATAATTTTCCAAAGCCAATGATGATTTATTTGTAATTTTTGAACCCTGTTTTCAATTATTAAGTAATTTCTTATATTTTTTTTCCATTTTCTTTAAAATTATTTATTTATTTTTATTTCATATTATTTTGTTTCGGTTTCAATAGTTAATTTCTGATTTTATATTAGTTTTATTTGATTTATTAAAAAGGGGAAATATGAAAGGTTTTAAAAGCTTGGAAACTTAAGTCTTTTCATCTCCTATTCCTTTCAATTGCCACAACTCCTCATTTTCTTCTTTTGGTTGTGTATTACTTTGTTTGGCCATGTATTCCAGTGCCCATTCCTACAAAAAAAACATTTGTTCCTCATTCTATTCATGGCTTGCAAAAAAATTTGGTAATGGCTACTTTTTCTTTCTTCTTCTTCTTCTCATTTTTCATGGTTTTTGCCTTGTTTCTTGGATTCTTTTGCACTTCCTCCTCCTCATATCCACAGCCACCACCTCCTACACCTCTTCCCTGCCATCATCACCAACTATACTCCAGGTCATGACCATGGCCGAACCCACCATGGTGACCAAACCCCTCAAAAATGCAACCTAGGCCTTAAAAAACAATGTTGTTTGACCACTACTTGTTCATCACTTCACTTTCCACCACCGCCACCACCACCTTTTCTAGACCTCCCCACACCACTCCAACCTCTGTCCAAACCTGAGCTTGACTAGCCAAGCCTATAACCCCATCACCGAGCCCTTTTGGTTGCCAAAAACCATGTTTTAGCCTAAACCCCTTCACATTCCTACCTTGTATCTTCCTCCACTTGTTCTAGCCTTTATGCCATACATTCCTATGTTCAAACCTGAGCCAAAGTCATGCCAAACCTGAGCCAAAACATCCCCTAGGCTGTGCAAGCAAATGTAGAAAGCAAGGCAAAAGACTTTGCATTCAAATCTCTTTTATTCCAAAGTTACATCATTTCAAAGTATACTGAATTTATGATTTGTTTGGTTTTGTTTTGGGTTGTAACACAAGATCTATAGCTTGGATCTCGCCCTCCACTCAAACTCTAGTCTTGTCATCATGCTTTTGATTCCGTTGTGTCATTCGTATTGCAATCTCCAGCCATAGAGGTGAGTAAATCTCACACGACTATTCATACTTATATAATTGTAAAGCGACCACAACTGAATGTGTAGAATTAAAAATGATGTTATAATTGCCTGTGATTATTTATATATGATGTTAAACCTGTTAAATTACATGTCATATCACCTGTTATTATTATATGTTGCTGACTGTTCATTTTTACCAGTTTATCACACTGCAAGTTCCCTGTAGATTAGTTTCACTATGGGTTGAAATGATACATACCCGAACGGACTTTAGAATAGGAAAAATCATTATAGGCTGAAATGATAGGCCTGAACGGTTTTTATTTATTTCATTTAACTTGGGATTGCGGGTTTGAAATGATAAAACCCGGATTTTTCCTTTGTAAATTCGGGTTGAAATGATATATTATCCGTATCATTTGACTTAGGTTAGAAACATTTATATACAGACCCGTGGTTAATATATATATTTTCTTGAAATTATAAAATATGTTAAAAATGTAAATATTATGATAATTTGATTTTTATTTTAATTTAAAATGATTTTATAAAGTGTTATTGATTTTTCTATAAATTAAAAATAGTTAAATAAATAAATGTTTAAAAGTTGAAATTTGAAGTATAACTTAACTTGGAAAATGTGAAAGTGTTTTAAATTAAAAGTTAAGTTAAGAAAATAAAATGGAATTTAAATAAAATTATGAAATGGTAAACTTAATTAAAATGTTAAGTAAATGAAATATTATAAATTTTACATTTATTTTATAAGTGAATTATTAAAGATTTGATAATTGTTTGTGAAACTTTCACTTTGTAAAATCATAAATTAAGGGTTATTTAAATGATTGTTTTTAAAGTAAGAAAATATGATTTTTATAAGTAAAAATGGATTTAAATAAATTTTAATTGTTTATGAAATTGTAGTGAATGTAACGACCCAGTATTTTGGACCATTCAAATCGACAATAAATCCACACATGTCTCGACTTGAATAATTCAAAACAATGGGTTGTAAATAAAATTTGGCAAAACTCAGCATATACAGTAAATAAAATAATTACAGATCACAGACACAGAGTAATATAACAATAATGCAGCGGAAACAAAAGGATAGTAGTTCATGAAGCTACTATATATGTAACAGAGTTAAACAAGATACAACAGAAGTCTCGAATACAATAGATGTCTCAATACAATAATCAATTACAAGATTTGAATACATCACTGGAATCAACTAAATAACTGAAAGCAGGATCGATAGATAGCTGGATCTCCAAGCGAAGCTCCAATTCCAAAGGTGAGTCTCAAATGTTGTATCACTTAGTCTGACCCGAGCGTAAAGCAAAACACAAAACACTCGAGTCAGGATTAACATTCTTATATCAATAAATCCAACTCAAGTGAAATATCAACTGAAATACAAGTAACTTAAAGGATGTTTGGGATAACCATCCCCTAAGGATCCGTTAAACTATCTACTATATAGTAATATAGGCTATATACAGTAGTGTCTAATCAGTAAAGTATAATCATATAGAAAATAGCATTAAGGGGATGGTGAACCTTAACGCGGTCGGATCTTTAAACCAAAATCGTAGTGGGTTCGATATGGTAGGTGACAAGGCACACAAGGCAATGCCAGGGTAGATATACCAATTACAAATCTGGACTGGTGGTGACGCATAGCAGCCACTACCGCCCACCTCAAACAACACTCCCAAATCAAGGGTGGCCACCAAATCAATCACAAGTAATAGAATGGTATCGAAGAAGTGTGTCCGATCAGAGGTGCTACCTCCTTGGTCCGTCAATCGCTCCTGTTTTAGCCACCTTATGCCAACTCACGGGAGTTGGGTCCACGTATATACCTTAGGATCGTCGCCACCATCCTACTTCATTCTGGAAACTCCACCGCGTACACAGTTGTCAAAGTGGTTTTCGGTATCGAAAGAGAGTATGTCCATATCCGATCTCGGTCTCTTTAACAACCAATCGTTATTATAACACCGTGGTCATTTACAAATATATATACTTTAAAAAAAACACAATCATTGCCCTTTCAAAACATACCCTTTACTACAAAATAGTATATACTTTAAAACCAAAATATTTTGCCATTTCAAAACATATCCTTTACTTCAAAATAGTATATACTTTAAACCAAAATATTATTACTATTTCAAACCCAAATTATCAATGTATTATTTCCATTTCAAAACCTAATTCAATAATATATCATTTCCATTTCCAAAACAATTCAATAATATCTCATTTAAATAAAACCAAATAATTTATAAAGTAAAGTATCAATAGTTTTAAATATAATTGTAAATTTCTTTATAAAATAAAATAGTTTCCTCAAATTTCACAAATCGATTCAAATTAACTCGAATTCCAAAAATTTAATTTAATCAAATCTCAAATCATTAGTTTTCAACTCGATTCAGCTTCTAAATAAACCGTTTCAAATTATCGATTTCAAATACATATCTAAACCATAAAATAAGCCATTTCAATTTTAATATATTTCAAAGCTTTAAATATTCAACATTTCAAAACTAAATTCGATAAATTATATACATATCAGATTCACTTTACAATTATTTAGTTTTGAAATATTAACTTAATCATTTCCATAACATTTAAATACAATTTCAATTTACAAATTTTAATAAACAAAATATCCCATTTAAATATATATAAGTTTGAAATATCCATTTAAGTCACCTTTTCAAATTTCAAGTTGTAAAACACTTCTTTAAATTTCAAATTCAATACATTTCAAATCAAACTTATTTAAGTATAATTCTTAAATAAATATAATTTCAATCAATTTCAAATCATTATAAATTCTATATTTGAAAATATAGATATTAAATAAATACTTAAACATATTATTTATCAACTTTATTAAATCAACTTTAATGAATCTTTAAAATCAATATTTATCAAAACCATGTATTTCTTTTCAAAACCATAGAAATCATTTTCAAAACATTTATACATAGACCAACGGTGTCTGTATATAATTTTCTATCCTATGGTCAAGTGATACGGATATTTATCATTTCAATCCGCAATTTAAAATATATATGCGGGTATATATCTTTTCAACCCGCAATCCCAAATTCAATTCAATGAAAATCGCTTTGGTTTATCATTTCAACCCATAACCATTTTCTCCTATTCTACAGATCGTTCGGGTATGTATCATTTCAACCCATAGTGATTCTATACTAATAGGGAACTTGCAGAGTGATAACATATATGATAATAAGATAACAACAGCAACAGGCATATATCAACAATATAAATAACAGATAATGGTGTCAGATGTCACAGGTGAACAGATACAGATAATGACATATATATAACAATGTAAATAACTAACAGCAGCATTTCAATTGGCATTTCAATTGAAACCAAATTTAATAAATATAAGAACATTAATCGTGAGTGATTGCTCACCTTTCGAGGCTAGATAGATTTGACAATGGAATGAGTTACAACCCAAGCACGAATTCCAAAACGAAGCTAGATTGCTACAATTTGACGGACAAGCTGATAAATGGGAAATCGATAAGAACAAAATATATTGCATATAATTTATATTTTATAAAATCTACATTTAACTTGAACACCAATCAAAATAAATCTATATATATATATACACATATATATTTTAAACCAATATACAGACAAACCAAATAGAAAGAAAAATATTTATATTTAAAATTCAAAACTAATGTTCATAAGAATATTAATATAAACTTGCTTTGCTAAAATAAATATACCGGCTCAAAGCAGATCACATAAAGTCGTGTAATTTTTCAGTTTTAAACATATATATACTATTATATAAATTGGTATATAAGATGCAGAGAGAAAATATCTATATAACAGTACAAAAACTAAACTCGTAAACAAATATAGACTATATATATTCATATAATGCAGGCAACTACCCAAACTCACATGCCAAATATACAATAGAACATTCATATGCAGACAACTAATTATATATGCATATCTCAACTCACAAATATATATATACTCAGACAACCAAATATGCAGACTCGATATAAAACTCTATATAACTGACATGAACCTTGCATATAACAACATATTAAAACTGTAAAACAAAAGATAAAATAGGTAATACCTTTCATATAGTATATGCTATACACTATTTAAAACTAACATAGAATATGTTTTTTTTACTAAACTATATAACTTACATAAACTAAACTGTTGTTTATATACTTGAAATATGTATATAATAAATACTGTAACCATTAAATATATAAATTATATTAACTAACCCGATGCCTAAACTTGTCTAGTATAAACTAATATATATAGTCTAAAGCCAGTCAATAGACTCAATACTAGTATAAATATATAAACTAACATTTGTATATTTCATATGATATACTAACATATATATATATATATTTGAAATAAGTATGCATACGTAAACATATAAAAGCTTAATAGAATAGGACAAAACATAGACTCTGTAATATCAGTGCTTATGTATACAACATTATATATTCTATATATTGTACTGTTTAGGATGATAGCATTCCCCCCTTTTTTTTACTAAAATAATATAAGATCTGTATAGACATATCTATAACCATGAATACTGCTATTCAGTATATATTTACACATCTTTTTTCTCAGCAAAGTTAAATGACCAGACAACCCGCTTACATTTAGAACAACTTATAAAAATATAATGCTTTAAAAACACCAGTACAAATTATGCTTATAAGTTATAACAGACACATATAGGAACTACTATATACCTACCCACATTCTATATCCTGACTCCACAAATTTATACCCACAGATAAGATAGAATGCAACTAAAATGTTATGCATAAACATCCAGTCACTATATTATATCTATATAAAACTGTAATACTGTATACTTAAAACGATATATATATATATATACTTATATACCATAGAAAACCATTATATAAAACCTATATAAATATATATATATAAATCTACTTTAGTTCATATGTTTTATAAATAAACTTATACAAACAAAGCTTATAAAAATCTATACTGTAACTTTATATATATATACATATAACTGATATATTAACAGTTTACAATCATACCAAAAGAAACTGTAGTGAGGTGGAGAGAAAAATGGGGCAGGGCACGACCGGAGAGTGATGTGGTGATGTGGCGCCTGGGCGGGTTTGTCTCGGCTGCACCGTGTCAGGGACGTGGGGCAAGGCGGCTCTGGTGGGAGGCAAGGTGTTGCGGGAAGATGATGGTAGCCGATTGGTGGGTTCGGCCGAGCTGAAGACGCGGTGGAGGAAGAGATGCTCGCGCATGGGTATGGGAGAGTTTTGTGGTGGCTGTAGAGTCGAGGCGGAGGGGAAGTGTGGGCGAAGGCCATGGGGCGTGTTGTTCGTGAGGATAGCAATTGGCAGAGAAAAATGGGGAGAAGATGAAGTTACAAAGGCAAAATATAGGGTCGAACTGTTTAATAAAAAAACGTATAGACGTTTTGTACGCTTTGAATTTTTAAACGATAGAATTTAAAGGTAAAGCACAGAAAAAAAAATGGGATGTAGTGGATGATAACAGTAACGGTTGAATTCTAATAATTAACCAAAATAAATGTTTATTCGTTTCAGCCCATAGACTATGGAGTGGACAGAGAAACCAAAAGCTCAAGAAATCATACCGGTACGATTATCCGTTTCACGGACTCCACGACTTCAAAACACAGAATTAAATATACCGTAGAGATCAGCACGACGAGTCGATCAAAATGGTATACAGGTATTAGTGGTATGATTGAATTATAAAAATTCGAATTTTCTACTAGCGGAAAATGCAGCAAAAACGCAGAAAAATAAGATCGACGGAGCTAAAGAAGTCCGAATTTGGAAAAACGAAAAATGATGTCTTAGTCAGAAGATGAATTAGAATTTTTCTATGTAAAAATATTAAGGTTTGGAAAACATTTTATTATCATCAATTTTAACTGATAGGAATTTGAATAAAATTACACTAGAAAATAAACTTTCAAATTATCTGATGAAAATTTACCAGTTGCTATGTTTAAACATACGCATTTCAAATATCAAATTTAAATTTCAAAATTTTATTGTTTAAAGTCTCACAAAATTTCAATTAAATATATAAATAAACAAATAAAATTATCTAAAATTTACGGGTCGTTACACTCTCCCCCGCTCAAAACTTTTCATCCCCGAAAAGGAAGGAGGTAGGAGAGTAGAAGCAACCAAAAAGAAAAATAGATTAAAAGGCAAGATAAGACAATTAATTTAAACCATATAATTTCAAATTAAACTAATTAATATTTAACAATTTGATTTAATCCACTGAGTTCACTTAAGTTAAATCAATCCATCTATTTCTGAATTCATTATCTTATTGTCTAGTCATCCTCAATTAACAATTTCTAAATCATCAAATTTGTATAGTCTTTTATTATACTCATATTTTATTCAACAAATTTAATTCTTTTATTTCAAATTATTATTAAGTTTATTCCACTTAATATGTCTTATTACATATGTTTATACCATATAAATTAATTTAAACCATATAAATTCCAATTTAAATTAATTTATATTCAATATTTGATTTTAAATTCAAGGTATTTCCATAAGTTGATCTAATTTCAATTTATTAATTCCTTTAAAACAAATTTATTTGCCTCATCTATTATTCAATTAACTTATTGTCCTATTTATCTCTATTAACATCTTTATAATATAATTTAAGTGTATAACATTTATTATAACACTCAATTTTTATTTATAAAACAATATAAAATTTCCAATTCAATTATTCAAGTTAAAATTTTATTAAAAATTTTGGATTTATTTATAATTAAAATCATCCTTAAAAAAATTTAAGAATTAGATTTCCGATTAACTTCAAACAATTTAGAGATAAATGTATATAGTATATATTATATCAAATTAAATTTTTATATATGTAATAAATCAGGTCATACCACAAAAATTCAAATCAAATTAAATTTCCAAACAAAAGTGTAGCAAAGCTACTGAATGGTCTCTTCACTTCGAAACTCGAAAATGAATGTCGATGATGCGGCCGCCATCACCGAAATTATTTTCCAGCGACAAAATAGAAGAGTACTGATTTAAACATTAAAATTCTTTGAAAATCATTTATATTCGAAAATACCTTATATAATATACATTTAAAATTTTAAAACCAAAGTTTGAAATCATCGGAAATTAAATTCTCAAATTCCTGATTTAAATTCATTTCAATTCCAAATCAATTTATAAACCATGTTTATAAATTCACTTAGAACAATAAATGAAAATCAAATATTATCATTTCAAACAACCAATTTAATTAACTTATTGAATTCCAGAAAATTATACTTATAAATTTATAATATAATCATACAAATTTATTTCATTTACCAAATTTGAAAATAATATTGTGTCAGTCTGCTCTGTTCAAGTGTTTTGGAAATCCTATCGATATCGCTGATCAGACGAATTGATCGAAGACCCAAATCAACATCAACAACTCAAACAACACAATATATAAAATATTTTAATATAAACTACAAACAATCCTCACTTGACAATACAAGAATGGATTTCAAACAAGAATAGAGATTCAGATTAGAGGGACCCAAATCAAAGAGAATTCAACTAGAAGATAGGTTCGATAGGAAGATAAATAGATTTCAATGTGAGGCAAGAATGGATAGACTTGTATAAATCGTGGGAAACCTTAACCGGGTCAACCGTGACTTCAAATAAGATTGAGGTAGAATTCTGGAACAAATTGACATTCGATTGCCAGAGATAGAATTCGGGTATAGCAAAGGATAGTAGCATTGTAAACCGAGGATACAGAGATCTTCGATGAATTAATACCGAATGTAAAGGAGTTTCACCCCTTTACAAATCATTCAGAGATTGGCGAGACCGCCGATTTATTATAGATATCATTCGAAGTGGAGTTATGGGATACTCCAGAATCAAGAAGACACGAATAGGGGAGACAAGGATAGATTCTGGAACCGAAGGGAACGTTCCAAAATCCAAAAGAAACCGAGTCAATGAGGAAGAGATTCAAGCTCGAACGAAAGTGATTCCGTAATTAAATCTACTATATATGCTGAGTTTTGCCTAAAACCTGGCTCTGATACCACATTGTAATGACCCAAGATTTTAGGAATCTATTCTGAAAAATATAAATGAATTCAAAATAATTTTTGAATTAATTTTGAAAGGGGAGTGATATAGCTTGATAGTGTATCAGTATGTGTGTACATGTGTGCACAGGAAATGCACATGAACAAAAGCTAAAATCCCTGAACTCTAAGAATAAATACATATTGATATGTATGGAAATATATATATATATAAGTTAAATCCTTAAAAGCTGAATGCATAAGTAAATATGCATATATGGATGCTACTGAATATTTTGAGTGTACATGTGCATGTGTGTGTCAATACAGTATGATGTATATATATATATATAGGTGTACTAATTATTTCAGTAAGACTTATATAAATATATATATGTGTTAATAAAATACTAGAGTTCAAATTAGTAAGATAAAATATACAGACATATTTTAGTATATAGGAAGAAAGAAAGAAAAACTGAATATATAAAAAGGAGTAGTCCTCTTGTAAATAAATAAAGAAGGTACATACCATTTACATGAAAGCTAAAAATAGGAAAAATAAGACAAACAAGGAAATGTTTGCTATAGGCAAAATTAGGAAGAGTATTTGATAAATAATAAAATCAAGTCACATTTTTGGCATGATTGTAGACAAAGGAAAAAGTATTTTCTGAAAAGCAAAAATTCTGAAAAGAATGTAACCACTTTTCTCTTCACCTAAATTAAGCCGGGAAGGGTAGAACTTTGGGTTTAAATAAAATGCAGATAACATGATTTTTCTGGTGGGCAAAAATGGCTTTAGCCAATACCCAAAACCCTAAGGAAGACCCTGTATATATACATGTATATGCAGCAGCCTCCTCTCCTTCTCAGAAAAGAACTTTGAAAAAAAAAAACAACACCATAGAAATCATAAGGCAAGGGAAGGAAGAGAGCTTGAGGCTAAAGGCAGAAGTTCATCAATTAATTAAGGAAGCAAAGAAGAGAGCTAGGTGAGAAAACTCACTCAAAAATCTAAGGCAATAAGTCCTAATGTAGGCAGCCAGCTATAAGTAATTTTCTTAAAAATATACTTTCATATGAGAATGCTTATCTGTGATTTTAAAACTGAAAATGTTTTGATTCTCTTTGGTTGATCACTTGTTTTATTATAAGAAAGCTTTATGTGTTGTTAGTATACATATATGTTTTATAAATCCAGATCTATGATATGTTAATGTTTAGGAACATAAACAAATACCCAGAAAATAAAATGTTGAAAATAGGCAAGTAGTATTGGTTTTGGCTCAACCCAGAAAGATGTAAATAATGTTGAGCTGCAATATACTTATGTATAAGTGCTGAGGCTTGAGACAAAAAGGAATTAGGGGTGCAATAGGGTTGCCTATGTGCTGATGCTCCTGATTCAATGAAAATATATATATATGTTCATATGCATAGCAAACAAAATTTTGTGATTCAGTGAAACCAGGTCATTCTGAGTTTAACTCAAGCACAAATGTTTGCAAAAAGGAAAAACTCTCTCAAAAGCCATAAGCCAATGTTAGTTGCCTACACCCTTTTTAAATACCAGAATGTATACATATGCATACAGAACCTTATTTATTTAGTCACCAATGGTTGTTTGCTTGCTTGTCTCTGTATGGTTTTGAATAATATGAGGTGCCATGATATGGATGTTTTAATTAGTGAAATGGATCACTGAATGGTTTAGTCATGAAAAATCAAAAGAGTTATTATTAACTTAAACCTGATTAGGAAATTTGGGGTCAAGAACACTGCAGGAATGACTTGTGTTCTTGAGTAGCACAAGTTGACACATGGCTTGTTTAAGTCCTGAGATCTTTGTGTAATGGAGTGAATTAGTTCATTACAGTGTGTCCATTGATTCATAAATATTGCAGGTGAGACCAGGATAGATAATTATACCAAGGGAATAATATTTGAGATGATGAGAAAACTAGAGTTTTTCCCAGAATTGAAATATGAGGATTGAATAAATGATTTAACTCATATTGGTTATTTTTCTGTTTGGTATGAATGATTGTTTGATTATGTCTGAATTGTATGCTTGAATGTATATGTCATATTGATATATGTAGTCTCTGGAAAGGAAAATTAAAGTGTGCACATGCACAATGACACAGAGCATGCACACAAGTATGATCTGATTCCAAAGGGCAGAACTTTATGTATATGTATTTAATTTGATTTTAACCTAATTAACTAGTTGCTTTTGTGAATTTTCTCATACCAGACATGTGTCTGACCCTAGTGTGCTAATGGCATATGGGGTGTCTCATTTAAAAATGAGGCAGTTTCAAATGCTTTTTCAGGGATTGCAGCAACTAAGTAGGAGTAGGAGCAAGGCTTTGAGAAGAGGATTATAGCATGCTAAACTTAGTTAGATAAGAGCCAAAATGATAAAATCCGCATGTATTAATGATTTAAATTGTTACTTGTATTAAGTGTTGAATATGGGATGGATATTTTGTTAAGTATTTTATTAAGAGATTGACTTGTATCTGGAATTTATGAATCTGGTTAATATCTGATATTAAAGAAGTTAATCAAAATATTGTAAGTGGATTTAGTAAGAACACCATGTTGAAGACTGAATGATTACATTTTATAAATATATTAGTCAATTTTGAGTCTTTATAAAGGATTTAAGTTTTGGGAAATCTGGATAGTTGATTCTCAGAAAAATTAAATGGTTTTGTCTTTCAAACATGGTAAGTGTATACAAAAGATAATAGGCATAGGTTGAATGTTTTTATGACTGCAAGGTTCCCATAATCTAACTTGTTTCATACAAATGTTTCATGTCTTATTTTTAAATAAAGGAAGGATCTGTAATAAGGGAATTGAAAGCCAGATCCAAATAGTTGCAGTTATATATGCACATAAACATGTTTTGTGCAAATATTAATACACCCTTTTCCTTTGTATCTGTAATAGGAATCTGAATTTTTATTCAGATTTTAACCAAATGCATTTTAAATTCCAGACAGATTTTATAAGAAGAAAATCAAACATGAATGAAATTTTTATTGCATATAACACTGTACTATGTGTAGATTGATTAAATTCAATCAATCCAATCTCCTCTTGTTTTCCAGAACTCTGATTTAAACAAGAGAGGCATATACATCCTCACATGTATGTGCTTATCTTTGTGAAAGTACTGATATATTTATATTGGTTAATTGTTTTGATCCTGGATGTATTTTGGTTTATTGGAAAAAGAAAATGACCCTGGAAAATATAATTGTAATAAAGGATCAATCTATATATCATCTCTGATAGTTCTAAGGAAGTTTAAATCGAACTTAAAAGTGTAAATGAATGTAGGTGGACATCCAGACACATATAAATTGAATGTGCATATGAATGTACATAGAAATCAAACTTAGACGACAGTCTAAATAATTTAGACGTCTGAGATTAAACTTAGACGACAGTCTAAATAATTTAGACGTCTAAGGTTAAATATAGACGTCTGTCACAAAATAATTAGATGTCTGAATTCAGTTCAAAATGTCTTTTTCTCTCTGTTTCAATTTTTGATCTATGAGCCGTCTGTCATAATTAGATAGACGTCTGTAATTAAGTTTAGACGCCTGTCATAAGAATTTAGACGTCTGAACTGCTGATTTTGCCTAATTTGCCAATTTAGAAAAGAAATAAGTGGCTATGTCAATAGCTTGTATGGCATTTTGATTTCTACGTGATTTAAATTCCCTTTGATGGAAAAAAAAATCCTTATGAAATTAGGGTAGAAATAGGAGGGTCATTTCAGTTGGTATCAGAGCTATGTTATTCAACATAGTAGAAGTAACGATCAAGTTCTTAGATAGAAATAAAATTTAAATGAACTAAATATATATATCAATGTTTTCAGTGTGAAAAAAAACCACTGAAATAATAAAATTACCAATCAAACTAACCAGCTATGTAAATTATTATTAGCAAACTATGGTAGGGAGACCACCAAATCAGGGAGCAGGATCTTCCCATGCACCCCCAATGGTCAATCTGCAAGACTTGGTGAGAGCATTTAGGGATGGGGCAGGACAAAGGCAAGAAAATCCCTATGAAGAACTCTCAAAATTACTTAAGACATATACTCATTTAGGAGGCAAAAGCTTTGAAGGGACAGAGAGTATCATGGAAATTCAAACATGGTTGAGAACATTGGAAAGAATTTTCAATGACATGCAACTTGATGATCAAAGAAAGAGGCAAGTGGCTTCAAGACAGCTAAAAGGAGTAGCTTTAGGCTGGTGGGAAGTTATTATTGCAGGAAGAAAAGAGAATGAAATCACTTGGAATCAATTCAAAGAGATGTTGGAAGCAAGGTTTGTACCAGCATCAGCAAAGACTACCTTGCTAGAAGAATTTATTAGACTTAGACAAGGAACCATGACTGTCACAGAATACACTCAAAAGTTTGAGGGGCTTTCCACATATGGAGCAATGCTTGTGGCAGATGAGGCATCCAAAAATGATAGGTACATAAAAGGGTTGAACCCAGGACTTAGCAGAGCCATGTTACCCTATGCAGACAGGACTTTTGACCATGTGATAGACTTAGCATTGAGGTTGGAACAGCATGACAAGGAAAGGGAGAAGTTCAGAAATTTTAAGAGCAATAATACCAAGAAGAGTAAGGGGAGGTATCACCCTTATGATAAGAAGAAGGAAGAGGCCAGTAACAAAGGCACTGGAGATGTCAAAGCTAAGGAAACCAAAAAGAAAATTGTGTGCCATCAGTGTGGAAAAGAAGGACATATCAAACCAAGATGTCCAGAATTGAAAGGAGGAGCTTTCAAGTGCTATCTATGTGGGAAAGAGGGGCATATGAAGAGGAATTGTCCTGAGTACAAACAGCAAGGAAAATTGGCAAATTTGGAAGGAAAAGGCAAAGCCACAGTGGAAAGTAACACTGAAAACCATAGCCAAGTGGAAGGTACATTACTTATTTGTACCATGCCCATAGCAGTAGTATATGATACTGGGGCAACTCACTCTTTAATTTCTTATGAACTAGTTAAAATGCTAAAACTGAATTGCATATTGGTTGAAACCCCATTGCATATACAAAGTCCACTTGGGAGTTCTAGTGTTTTAAATATGATTTGTGTGGATGTGGAATTAAACATAGGAGGAAATGTTTTTTTTTACAATTTATATGTTTTGAATTACCCAAATATAGGTGTTATTTTGGGGGTAGACTGGTTAAGGCAATTTAAAGCCATAATTAATTTAGACTCATCCACCATATCATTGCAAAATTCTAGAGGTCAGAGAATCACAGTTTTATGTGAAGTAGCTAAGGAAGGAAAACTATATCACTTAGTTGACTCAGAAAAAAATTCTATTGAACTAACCATTGAAGAAATTCCCATAGTCAATGAATATTTGGATGTGTTTGGTGAGGTCAAGGGTGTTCCACACCATAGACCAGTAGAGTTCCAGATCAATCTAGTTCCAGGAGCAAGCCCGGTGATTAAAAAGCCAACTAGAATGGGGCCAAATGAACTAAAGGAATTAAAGAAACAGTTAGAAGAACTGGAAGAAAAGGGTTTTATAAGACCAAGTAATTCTTGCTGGGGAGCACCAGTGGTATTTGTTAAGAAACAAGATGGCTCCTTAAGACTCTGTATAGATTATAGAGAATTAAACAAGGTAACTATTAAAAATAAATACCCATTGCCAAGAATAGATGATCTTTTTGATCAATTAGCAGGGGCAAAAGTATTTTCTAGACTAGACTTAGCATCTGGTTTTCATCAAATGAAGGTGGAAGAATCAAGCATCAAGTACACTGCCTTTAACACTAGGTATGGGTTGTATGAATTTTTGGTTATGCCATTTGGTTTGACCAATGCACCATCATACTTTGTAGATTTAATGAACCTTTAGAGATTATTTAGACAAGTTTGTGCTTATTTTTATTGATGACATTTTGATTTATTCCAAAACAGTGGAAGAATATAAGCATCATTTGCACCTGGTTTTGTCTAGGTTAAGGGAAAAAGATTTAAAAGCAAAATTTTCAAAATGTGTATTTTGGAAAGAGGAAGTACATTTCCTTGGCCATGTTATATCTGCTCAAGGAATTTCTGTGAACCCCAATAAAGTAGTGGCTATTCAAGCATGGAAGAGGCCAAGCACTGTGAGTGAAGTAAGGTCATTTATGGGGATGGCAGGGTATTATAGGAGGTTTATAAAAGATTTTTCAAAAATCTCTACACCACTCACTAACCTAACCAGGAAGAACCAAGCTTTTGTTTGGTCAGAAAAATGTGAGAAGTCTTTTGAACAGTTGAAGGAGGCATTGGTGAATGCTCCAATTTTAAAGGTACCATATGGAAATGAAGAACTAGTGGTATACACTGATGCTAGTGGATTTGGCTTGGGTGCAGTGTTGATGCAACGAGGCCAAGTCATTGCATATGCATCCAGACAACTTAAACCCCATGAAGTAAGGTATGCCACACATGATCTCGAATTAGCAGCTGTGATCTATGCTTTAAAACTTTGGAGGCATTATTTGTTAGGCACAAAGTTTGAACTGTACACTGACCACAAGTCTCTGAAATATTTATTTTCACAAAAAGATTTGAACATGAGGCAACATAGATGGGTGGAGTTCTTAGCTGCCTATGACTTTGACATACTCTATACACCAGGCAAAGCAAACAAAGTTGCAGATGCTCTAAGTAGACAGCATGCTAAATTGGCTATGATGATGATAGAAGAATTTAAAGATTTGTCTTTGCTAACTGAGTTAGAAATTGGGGAGAATGGTTGTGTGCACATGGATGAGCAGATGCATGGTGCACAAGAATATAAAGGGAAGTTAAGCTTAATGACACTCCAACCAGATTTAATTCTGAAGGTAGGAAAGATGCAAGAACAAGATGCCAACTTGTTAGAGAAGAAAGTGCTCCTCTCAAGAGGGGAGGAAGTGATGAATCACCATATTGATAAAAATGGTTATATGAGATACCAAAATAGGATGTGTGTACCAGAGGACACAGAATTGAAGAAAGAGATATTGAATGAATATCACAGAAGTAAATACTCCATACACCCAGGCAACACAAAAATGTACCAAAATTTGAAAAGAGACTTCTGGTGGAAGGGGATGAAATCTGATGTAGCTAAATACATTGCCAAATGTATGACTTGCCAACAAGTCAAGGCTGAAACCCAAAGGCCATCAGGGTTGATGCAGTCTCTTAGTGTACCACAGTGGAAGTGGGAAGACATATCTATGGACTTCATAGATGGACTGCCTAGATCTAAGAGAGGTAATACAAGTATATGGGTGATAGTTGATAGGCTAACCAAGGTAGCACACTTCATCCCAGTCAAGTCAGAAAGAACAGCACCAAAATTAGCTCAAATTTTTATAAAGGAAGTGGTAAAGTTACATGGCATTCCCAAAACCATTGTGAGTGATAGGGATACCATCTTCACTTCAAAATTCTGGAGAAGCATTCAAGAAGCAATGGGAAGTGAACTATGTTTAAGTACTGCCTACCATCCTCAATCAGATGGGCAGACTGAGGTAGTAAACAAAGTTTTGGAGGACATGTTGAGGGCATGTATACTGGATTTTGGGGGCAACTGGGAAGATTATCTTCATCTAGTTGAATTTACATACAACAACAGCTACCAAAGTACCATAGGAATGGCTCCATTTGAAGCCTTATATGGTAAACCCTGTTTGTCACCTGTTTGTTGGGTAGAAGCAGGAGAAAGGTCTATTTTAGGACCTGAGTACATACAAGAAACTAAGGAGAAAATTGAATTGATAAGAAGAAGAATGGCAGCAGCTCAAGATAGGCAAAAGAAATTTGCAGACATGAGAAGAAGGCAGGTAGAATATGAAGTGGGAAATTTTGTTTTCATCAAAATCTCACCTATGAAAAATGTGCTGAGGTTTGGAAAACAAGGCAAATTAACCCCAAGATATATTGGACCATACAAAATTCTGGAGAGAATTGGTCCCTTGGCATATAAGTTGGAATTACCAGAAAACATGCAAGGTATACATGATGTTTTTCATGTATCACAATTGAGAAGGTGGGTCCATGACAAGGCAGAAATTCTTGAGACCCCAACCCAAGTGCAGTTAAATCCTAATTTGATTTATGAAAAGGATCCAGTGGGAATTTTGGCAAAAGATGTGAAGAATTTGAGAAATAAATCTCTGAAACTTGTGAAGGTACAGTGGAGTCTTGATCCTAGTGATTGCACATGGGAATTAGAAGATAAAGTTAGGATAAATTATCCTAAGCTATTTTCAGATTAAAGGTAATTCTGATTTTTTGATTGTTTTCTTTTGTTAGATGCATATGTTTTTAGTTATCATAGAACTAAAAATTTATTTGGTTGAGAATGTATTTGTTCTCTAAATTAAGTTTAAAATTTATTTTAAGCTTAGGAAAATTGTGGGACACAATTTCTAAAAGGAGGGATGTATGTAATGACCCAAGATTTTAGGAATCTATTCTGAAAAATATAAATGAATTCAAAATAATTTTTGAATTAATTTTGAAAGGGGAGTGATATAGCTTGATAGTGTATCAGTATGTGTGTACATGTGTGCACAGGAAATGCACATGAACAAAAGCTAAAATCCCTGAACTCTAAGAATAAATACATATTGATATGTATGGAAATATATATATATATATATATATATATATATATAAGTTAAATCCTTAAAAGCTGAATGCATAAGTAAATATGCATATATGGATGCTACTGAATATTTTGAGTGTACATGTGCATGTGTGTGTCAATACAGTATGATGTATAAATATATATATATATAGGTGTACTAATTATTTCAGTAAGACTTATATAAATATATATATGTGTTAATAAAATACTAGAGTTCAAATTAGTAAGATAAAATATACAGACATATTTTAGTATATAGGAAGAAAGAAAGAAAAACTGAATATATAAAAAGGAGTAGTCCTCTTGTAAATAAATAAAGAAGGTACATACCATTTACATGAAAGCTAAAAATAGGAAAAATAAGACAAACAAGGAAATGTTTGCTATAGGCAAAATTAGGAAGAGTATTTGATAAATAATAAAATCAAGTCACATTTTTGGCATGATTGTAGACAAAGGAAAAAGTATTTTCTGAAAAGCAAAAATTCTGAAAAGAATGTAACCACTTTTCTCTTCACCTAAATTAAGCCGGGAAGGGTAGAACTTTGGGTTTAAATAAAATGCAGATAACATGATTTTTTTGGTGGGCAAAAATGGCTTTAGCCAATACCCAAAACCCTAAGGAAGACCCTGTATATATACATGTATATGCAGCAGCCTCCTCTCCTTCTCAGAAAAGAACTTTGAAAAAAAAAACAACACCATAGAAATCATAAGGCAAGGGAAGGAAGAGAGCTTGAGGCTAAAGGCAGAAGTTCATCAATTAATTAAGGAAGCAAAGAAGAGAGCTAGGTGAGAAAACTCACTCAAAAATCTAAGGCAATAAGTCCTAATGTAGGCAGCCAGCTATAAGTAATTTTCTTAAAAATATACTTTCATATGAGAATGCTTATCTGTGATTTTAAAACTGAAAATGTTTTGATTCTCTTTGGTTGATCACTTGTTTTATTATAAGAAAGCTTTATGTGTTGTTAGTATACATATATGTTTTATAAATCCAGATCTATGATATGTTAATGTTTAGGAACATAAACAAATACCCAGAAAATAAAATGTTGAAAATAGGCAAGTAGTATTGGTTTTGGCTCAACCCAGAAAGATGTAAATAATGTTGAGCTGCAATATACTTATGTATAAATGCTGAGGCTTGAGACAAAAAGGAATTAGGGGTGCAATAGGGTTGCCTATGTGCTGATGCTCCTGATTCAATGAAAATATATATATATGTTCATATGCATAGCAAACAAAATTTTGTGATTCAGTGAAACCAGGTCATTCTGAGTTTAACTCAAGCACAAATGTTTGCAAAAAGGAAAAACTCTCTCAAAAGCCATAAGCCAATGTTAGTTGCCTACACCCTTTTTAAATACCAGAATGTATACATATGCACACAGAACCTTATTTATTTAGTCACCAATGGTTGTTTGCTTGCTTGTCTCTGTATGGTTTTGAATAATATGAGGTGCCATGATATGGATGTTTTAATTAGTGAAATGGATCACTGAATGGTTTAGTCATGAAAAATCAAAAGAGTTATTATTAACTTAAACCTGATTAGGAAATTTGGGGTCAAGAACACTGCAGGAATGACTTGTGTTCTTGAGTAGCACAAGTTGACACATGGCTTGTTTAAGTCCTGAGATCTTTGTGTAATGGAGTGAATTAGTTCATTACAGTGTGTCCATTGATTCATAAATATTGCAGGTGAGACCAGGATAGATAATTATACCAAGGGAATAATATTTGAGATGATGAGAAAACTAGAGTTTTTCCCAGAATTGAAATATGAGGATTGAATAAATGATTTAACTCATATTGGTTATTTTCCTGTTTGGTATGAATGATTGTTTGATTATGTCTGAATTGTATGCTTGAATGTATATGTCATATTGATATATGTAGTCTCTGGAAAGGAAAATTAAAGTGTGCACATGCACAATGACACAGAGCATGCACACAAGTATGATCTGATTCCAAAGGGCAGAACTTTATGTATATGTATTTAATTTGATTTTAACCTAATTAACTAGTTGCTTTTGTGAATTTTCTCATACCAGACATGTGTCTGACCCTAGTGTGCTAATGGCATATGGGGTGTCTCATTTAAAAATGAGGCAGTTTCAAATGCTTTTTCAGGGATTGCAGCAACTAAGTAGGAGTAGGAGCAAGGCTTTGAGAAGAGGATTATAGCATGCTAAACTTAGTTAGATAAGAGCCAAAATGATAAAATCCGCATGTATTAATGATTTAAATTGTTACTTGTATTAAGTGTTGAATATGGGATGGATATTTTGTTAAGTATTTTATTAAGAGATTGACTTGTATCTGGAATTTATGAATCTGGTTAATATCTGATATTAAAGAAGTTAATCAAAATATTGTAAGTGGATTTAGTAAGAACACCATGTTGAAGACTGAATGATTACATTTTATAAATATATTAGTCAATTTTGAGTCTTTATAAAGGATTTAAGTTTTGGGAAATCTGGATAGTTGATTCTCAGAAAAATTAAATGGTTTTGTCTTTCAAACATGGTAAGTGTATACAAAAGATAATAGGCATAGGTTGAATGTTTTTATGACTGCAAGGTTCCCATAATCTAACTTGTTTCATACAAATGTTTCATGTCTTATTTTTAAATAAAGGAAGGATCTGTAATAAGGGAATTGAAAGCCAGATCCAAATAGTTGCAGTTATATATGCACATAAACATGTTTTGTGCAAATATTAATACACCCTTTTCCTTTGTATCTGTAATAGGAGTCTGAATTTTTATTCAGATTTTAACCAAATGCATTTTAAATTCCAGACAGATTTTATAAGAAGAAAATCAAACATGAATGAAATTTTTATTGCATATAACACTGTACTATGTGTGGATTGATTAAATTCAATCAATCCAATCTCCTCTTGTTTTCCAGAACTCTGATTTAAACAAGAGAGGCATATACATCCTCACATGTATGTGCTTATCTTTGTGAAAGTACTGATATATTTATATTGGTTAATTGTTTTGATCCTGGATGTATTTTGGTTTATTGGAAAAAGAAAATGACCCTGGAAAATATAATTGTAATAAAGATCAATCTATATATCATCTCTGATAGTTCTAAGGAAGTTTAAATCGAACTTAAAAGTGTAAATGAATGTAGGTGGACATCCAGACACATATAAATTGAATGTGCATATGCATGTACATAGAAATCGAACTTAGACGACAGTCTAAATAATTTAGACGTCTGAGATTAAACTTAGACGACAGTCTAAATAATTTAGACGTCTAAGGTTAAATATAGACGTCTGTCACAAAATAATTAGATGTCTGAATTCAGTTCAAAATGTCTTTTTCTCTCTGTTTCAATTTTTGATCTATGAGCCGTCTGTCATAATTAGATAGACGTCTGTAATTAAGTTTAGACACCTGTCATAAGAATTTAGACGTCTGAACTGCTGATTTTGCCTAATTTGCCTATTTAGAAAAGAAATAAGTGGCTATGTCAATAGCTTGTATGGCATTTTGATTTCTACGTGATTTAAATTCCCTTTGATGGAAAAAAAAAATCCTTATGAAATTAGGGTAGAAATAGGAGGGTCATTTCACACATGTAACGACCCAATATTTTGGACCATTCAAATCGACAATAAATCCACACATGTCGAACTTGAATAATTCAAAACAATGGGCTGTAAATAAAATTTGGCAAAACTCAGCATATACAGTAAATAAAATAATTACAGATCACAGACACAGAGTAATATAACAATAATGAAGCGGAAACAAAAGGATAGTAGTTCATGAAGCTACTATATATATAACAGAGTTAAACAAGATACAACAGAAGTCTCGAATACAATAGATGTCTCAAAACAATAATCAATTACAAGATCTGAATACATCACTGGAATCAACTGAATAACTGAAAGCAGGATCGATAGATAGCTGGATCTCCAAGCGAAGCTCCAACTCCAAAGTTGAGTCTCAAATGATGTATCACTCAGTCTGACCCGAGCAGAAAGCAAAACACAAAACACTCGAGTCAGGATTAACATTCTTATATCAATAAATCCAACTCAAGTGAAATATCAACTGAAATACAAGTAACTTAAAGGATGTTTGGGATAACCATCCCCTAAGGATCCGTTAAACTATCTACTATATAGTAATATACGCTATATACAGTAGTGTCTAATCAGTAATGTATAATCATATAGAAAATAGCGTTAAGGGGATGGTGAACCTTAACGCGGTCGGATCTTTAAACCAAAATCGTAGTGGGTTCGATATGGTAGGTGACACGGCACACAAGGCAATGCTAGGGTAGATATACCAATTACGCATCCGAAATGGTGGTGACGCATAGCCGCCACTACCGCCCACCTCGAACAACACTCCCAAATCAAGGGTGGCCACCAAATCAATCACAAGTAATAGAATGGTATCGAAGAAGTGTGTCCGATCAGAGGTGCTACCTCCTTGGTCCGTCAATCGCTCCTATTTTAGCCACCTTATGCCAACTCATGGGAGTTGGGTCCACGTATATACCTTAGGATTGTCGCCACCATCCTACTTCATTCTGGAAACTCCACCGCGTACACAGTTGTCAAAGTGGTTTTCGGTATCGACAGAGAGTATGTCCATATCCGATCTCGGTCTCTTTAACAACCAATCGTTATTATAACACCGTGGTCATTTACAAATATATATACTTTAAAAAAAACACAATCATTGCCTTTTCAAAACATACCCTTTACTACAAAATAGTATATACTTTAAAACCAAAAATTTTGCCATTTCAAAACATATCCTTTACTTCAAAATAGTATATACTTTAAACCAAAATATTATTACTATTTCAAACCCAAATTATCAATGTATTATTTCCATTTCAAAACCCAATTCAATAATATATCATTTCCATTTCCAAAACAATTCAATAATATCTCATTTAAATAAAACCAAATAATTTATAAAGTAAAGTATCAATAGTTTTAAATATAATTTAAAATTTCTTTATAAAATAAAATAGTTTCCTCAAATTTCACAAATCGATTCAAATTAACTCGAATTCCAAAAATTTAATTTAATCAAATCTCAAATCATCAGTTTTCAACTCGATTCAGCTTCTAAATAAACCATTTCAAATTATCGATTTCAAATACATATCTAAACCATAAAATAAGCCATTTCAATTTTAATATATTTCAAAGCTTTAAATATTCAAAATTTCAAAACTAAATTCGATAAATTATATACATATCAGATTCACTTTACAATTATTTAGTTTTGAAATATTAACTTAATCTTTTCCATAACATTTAAATACAATTTCAATTTACAAATTTTAATAAACAAAATATCCCATTTAAATATATATATAAGTTTGAAATATCCATTTAAGTCACCTTTTCAAATTTCAAGTTGTAAAACACTTCTTTAAATTTCAAATTCAATACATTTCAAATCAAACTTATTTAAGTATAATTCTTAAATAAATATAATTTCAATCAATTTCAAATCATTATAAATTCTATATTTGAAAATATAGATATTAAATAAATACTTAGACATATTATTTATCAACTTTATTAAATCAACTTTAATGAATCTTTAAAATCAATATTTATCAAAACCATGTATTTCTTTTCAAAACCATAGAAATCATTTTCAAAACATTTATACATAGACCAACGGTGTCTGTATATAATTTTCTATCCTATGGTCAAGTGATACAGATATTTATCATTTCAATCTGCAATTTAAAATATATATGCGGGTATATATCTTTTCAACCCGCAATGCCAAATTCAATTCAATGAAAATCGCTTGGGTTTATCATTTCAACCCATAACGATTTTCTCCTATTCTACAGATCGTTCGGGTACGTATCAGTTCAACCTATAGTGATTCTATACTAATAGGGAACTTACAGAGTGATAACATATATGATAATAAGATAACAACAGCAACATGCATTTATCAACAATATAAATAACAGATAATGGTGTCAGATGTCACAGGTGAACAGATACAGATAATGACATATATATAACAATGTAAATAACTAACAGCAGCATATTTCAATTGGCATTTCAATTGAAACCAAATTTAATAAATATAAGAACATTAATCATGAGTGATTGCTCACCTTTCGAGGCTAGATAGATTTGACAATGGAATGAGTTACAACCCAAGCACGAATTCCAAAACGAAGCTAGATTGGCATGATTTGACGGACAAGCTGATAAATGGGAAATCGATAAGAACAAAATATATTGCATATAATTTATATTCTCTAAAATCTACATTTAACTTAAACACCAATCAAAATAAATCTATATATATATACACATATATATTTTAAACCAATATACAGACAAACCAAATAGAAAGAAAAATCTTTATATTTAAAATTCAAAACTAATGTTCATAAGAATATTAATATAAACTTGCTTTGCTAAAATAAATATACCGGCTCAAAGCAGATCACATAAAGTCGTGTAATTTTTCAGTTTTAAACATATATACTATTATATAAATTGGTATATAAGCTGTAGAGAGAAAATATCTATATAACAGTACAAAAACTAAACTCGTAAACAAATATAGACTATATATATTCATATAATGCAGGCAACTACCCAAACTCACATGCCAAATATACAATAGAACATTCATATGCAGACAGCTAATTATATATGCATATCTCAACTCACAAATATATATATACTCACACAACCAAATATGCAGACTCGATATAAAACTCTATATAACTGACATGAACCTTGCATATAACAACATATTAAAACTGTAAAACAAAAGATAAAATAGGTAATACCTTTCATATAGTATATGCTATACACTATTTAAAACTAACATAGAATATGTTTTTTTTACTAAACTATATAACTTACATAAACTCAACTGTTGTTTATATACTTGAAATATGTATATAATAAATACTGTAACCATTAAATATATAAATTATATTAACTAACCCGATGCCTAAACTTGTCTAGTATAAACTAATATATATAGTCTAAAGCCAGTCAATAGACTCAATACTAGTATAAATATATAAACTAACATTTGTATATTTCATATGATATACTAACATATATATATATATATTAGAAATAAGTATGCATACGTAAACATATAAAAGCTTAATAGAACAGGACAAAACATAGACTCTGTAATATCAGTGCTTATGTATACAACATTATATATTCTATATATTGTACTGTTTAGGATGATAGCATTCCCCTTTTTTTACTAAAATAAAATAAGATCTGTATAGACATATCTATAACCATGAATACTGCTATTCAGTATATATTTACACATCTTTTTTCTCAGCAAAGTTAAATGACCAGACAACCCGCTTACATTTAGAACAACTTATAAAAATATAACGCTTTAAAAACACCAGTACAAATTATGCTTATAAGATATAACAGACACATATAGGAACTACTATATACCTACCCACATTCTATATCCTGACTCCACAAATTTATACCCACAGATAAGATAGAATGCAACTAAAATGTTATGCATAAACATCCAGTCACTATATTATATCTATATAAAACTGTAATACTGTATACTTAAAACGATATATATATATATACTTATATACCATAGAAAACCATTATATAAAACCTATATAAATCTATATATATAAATCTACTTTAGTTCATATGTTTTATAAATAAACTTATACAAACAAAGCTTATAAAAATCTATACTGTAACTTTATATATATATACATATAACTGATATATTAACAGTTTACAATCATACCAAAAGAAACTGTAGTGAGGTGGAGAGAAAAATGGGGCAGGGCACGACCGAAGAGTGATGTGGTGATGTGGCGCCTGGGCGGGTTTGTCTCGGCTGCACCGTGTCAGGGACGTGGGGCAAGGCGGCTCTGGTGGGAGGCAAGGTGTTGCGGGAAGATGATGGTAGCCGATTGGTGGGTTCGGCCTGGCTGAAGACGCGGTGGAGGAAGAGATGCTCGCGCATGGGTATGGGAGAGTTTTGTGGCGGCTGTAGAGTCGAGGCGGAGGGGAAGTGTGGGCGAAGGCCATGGGGCGTGTTGTTCGTGAGGATAGCAATTGGCAGAGAAAAATGGGGAGAAGATGAAGTTACAAAGGCAAAATATAGGGTCGAACTGTTTAATAAAAAAACGTATAGACGTTTTGTACGCTTTGAATTTTTAAACGATAGAATTTAAAGGTAAAGCACAGAAAAAAAATGGGATGCAGTGGATGATAACAGTAACGGTTGAATTCTAACAATTAACCAAAATAAATGTTTATTCGTTTCAGCCCATAGACTATGGAGTGGACAGAGAAACCAAAAGCTCAAGAAATCATACCGGTACGATTATCCGTTTCACGGACTCCACGACTTCAAAACACAGAATTAAATATATCGTAGAGATCAGCACGACGAGTCGATCAAAACGGTATATAGGTATTAGTGGTATGATTGAATTATAAAAATTCGAATTTTCTACTAGCGGAAAATACAGCAAAAACGCAGAAAAATAAGATCGACGGAGCTAAAGAAGTCCGAATTTGGAAAAACGAAAAATGACGTCTTAGTCAGAATATGAATTAGAATTTTTCTATGTAAAAATATTCAGGTTTGGAAAACATTTTATTATCATCAATTTTAACTGATAGGAATTTGAATAAAATTACACTAGAAAATAAACTTTCAAATTATCTGATGAAAATTTACCAGTTGCTATGTTTAAACATACGCATTTCAAATATCAAATTTAAATTTCAAAATTTTATTGTTTAAAGTCTCACAAAATTTCAATTAAATATATAAATAAACAAATAAAATTACCTAAAATTTACGGGTCGTTACACTCTCCCCCACTGAAAACTTTTCGTCCCCGAAAAGGAAGGAGGTAGGAGAGTAGATGCAACCAAAAAGAAAAATAGATTAAAAGGCAAGATAAGACAATTAATTTAAACCATATAATTTCAAATTAAACTAATTAATATTTAACAATTTGATTTAATCCACTGAGTTCACTTAAGTTAAATCAATCCATCTATTTCTGAATTCATTATCTTATTGTCTAGTCATCCTCAATTAACAATTTCTAAATCATCAAATTTGTATAGTCTTTTATTATACTCATATTTTATTCAACAAATTTAATTCTTTTATTTCAAATTATTATTAAGTTTATTCCACTTAATATGTCTTATTACATATGTTTAAACCATATAAATTAATTTAAACCATATAAATTCCAATTTAAATTAATTTATATTCAATATTTGATTTTAAATTCAAGGTATTTCCATAAGTTGATCTAATTTCAATTTATTAATTCCTTTAAAACAAATTTATTTGCCTCATCTATTATTCAATTAACTTATTGTCCTATTTATCTCTATTAACATCTTTATAATAAAATTTAAGTGTATAACATTTATTATAACACTCAATTTTTATTTATAAAATAATATAAAATTTCCAATTCAATTATTCAAGTTTAAATTTTATTCAAAATTTTGGATTTATTTATAATTAAAATCATCCTTAAAAAAATTTAAGAATTAGATTTCCGATTAACTTCAAACAATTTAGAGATAAATGTATATAGTATATATTATATCAAATAAAATTTTTATATATGTAATAAATCAGGTCATACCACAAAAATTCAAATCAAATTAAATTTCCAAACAAAAGTGTAGCAAAGCTACTGAATGGTCTCTTCACTTCGAAACTCGAAAATGAATGTCGATGATGCGGCCGCCATCACCGAAATTATTTTCCAGCGACAAAATAGAAGAGTACTGATTTAAACATTAAAATTCTTTGAAAATCATTTATATTCGAAAATACCTTATATAATATACATTTAAAATTTTAAAACCAAAGTTTGAAATCATCGGAAATTAAATTCTCTGATTTAAATTCATTTCAATTCCAAATCAATTTATAAACCATGTTTATAAATTCACTTAGAACAATAAATGAAAATCAAATATTATCATTTCAAACAACCAATTTAATTAACTTATTGAATTCCAGAAAATTATACTTATAAATTTATAATATAATCATACAAATTTATTTCATTTACCAAATTTGAAAATAATATTGTGTCAGTCTGCTCTGTTAAAGTGTTTTGGAAATCCTATCGATATCGCTGATCAGACGAATTGATCGAAGACCCAAATCAACATCAACAACTCAAACAACACAATATATAAAATATTTTAATATAAACTACAAACAATCCTCACTTGACAATACAAGAATGGATTTCAAACAAGAATAGAGATTCAGATTAGAGGGACCCAAATCAAAGAGAATTCAACTAGAAGATAGGTTCGATAGGAAGATAAATAGATTTCAATGTGAGGCAAGAATGGATAGACTTGTATAAATCGCGGGAAACCTTAACCGGGTCAACCGTGACTTCAAATAAGATTGAGGTAGAATTCTGGAACAAATTGACATTCGATTGCCAGAGATAGAATTCGGGTATAGCAAAGGATAGTAGCATTGTAAACCGAGGATACAGAGATCTTCGATGAATCAATACCGACAGTAACGGAGTTTCACCCCTTTACAAATCATTCAGAGATTGGCGAGACCGCCGATTTATTATAGATATCATTCGAAGTGGAGTTATGGGATACTCCAAAATCAAGAAGACACGAATAGGGGAGACAAGGATAGATTCTGGAACCGAAGGGAACGTTCCAAAATTCAAAAGAAACCGAGTCAATGAGGAAGAGATTCAAGCTCGAACGAAAGTGATTCCGTAATTAAATCTACTATATATGCTGAGTTTTGCCTAAAACCTGGCTCTGATACCACATGTAACGACCCAGTATTTTGGACCATTCAAATCGACAATAAATCCACACATGTCGAACTTGAATAATTCAAAACAATGGGCTGTAAATAAAATTTGGCAAAACTCAGCATATACAGTAAATAAAATAATTACAGATCACAGACACAGAGTAATATAACAATAATGAAGCGGAAACAAAAGGATAGTAGTTCATGAAGCTACTATATATATAACAGTGTTAAACAAGATACAATAGAAGTCTCGAATACAATAGATGTCTCAAAACAATAATCAATTACAAGATCTGAATACATCACTGGAATCAACTGAATAACTGAAAGCAGGATCGATAGATAGCTGGATCTCCAAGCGAAGCTCCAACTCCAAAGTTGAGTCTCAAATGATGTATCACTCAGTCTGACCCGAGCAGAAAGCAAAACACAAAACACTCGAGTCAGGATTAACATTCTTATATCAATAAATCCAACTCAAGTGAAATATCAACTGAAATACAAGTAACTTAAAGGATGTTTGGGATAACCATCCTCTAAGGATCCGTTAAACTATCTACTATATAGTAATATATGCTATATATAGTAGTGTCTAATCAGTAAAGTATAATCATATAGAAAATAGCGTTAAGGGGATGGTGAACCTTAACGCGGTCGGATCTTTAAACCAAAATCGTAGTGGGTTCAATATGGTAGGTGACACGGCACACAAGGCAATGCCAGGGTAGATATACCAATCACGCATCCGGACTGGTGGTGCCGCATAGCAGCCACTACCGCCCACCTCGAACAACACTCCCAAATCAAGGGTGGCCACCAAATCAATCACAAGTATTAGAATGGTATCGAAGAAGTGTGTCCGATCAGAGGTGCTTCCTCCTTGGTCCGTCAATCGCTCCTATTTTAGCCACCTTATGCCAATTCACGGGAGTTGGGTCCACGTTTATACCTTAGGATCGTCGCCACCATCCTACTTCATTCTGGAAACTCCACCGCGTACACAGTTGTCAAAGTGGTTTTCGGTATCGACAGAGATTATGTCCATATCCGATCCCGGTCTCTTTAACAACCAATCGTTATTATAACACCGTGGTCATTTACAAATATATATACTTTAAAAAAAACACAATCATTGCCCTTTCAAAACATACCCTTTACTACAAAATAGTATATACTTTAAAACCAAAATATTTTGCCATTTCAAAACATATCCTTTACTTCAAAATAGTATATACTAAACCAAAATATTATTACTATTTCAAAACCAAATTATCAATGTATTATTTCCATTTCAAAACCCAATTCAATAATATATCATTTCCATTTCCAAAACAATTCAATAATATCTCATTTAAATAAAACCAAATAATTTATAAAGTAAAGTATCAATAGTTTTAAATATAATTTAAAATTTCTTTATAAAATAAAATAGTTTCCTCAAATTTCACAAATCGATTCAAATTAACTCAAATTCCAAAAATTTAATTTAATCAAATCTCAAATCATCAGTTTTCAACTCGATTTAGCTTCTAAATAAACCGTTTCAAATTATCGATTTCAAATACATATCTAAACCATAAAATAAGCCATTTCAATTTTAATATATTTCAAAGCTTTAAATATTCAAAATTTCAAAACTAAATTCGATAAATTATATACATATCAGATTCACTTTACAATTATTTAGTTTTGAAATATTAACTTAATCATTTCCATAACATTTAAATACAATTTCAATTTACAAATTTTAATAAACAAAATATCCCATTTAAATATATATAAGTTTGAAATATCCATTTAAGTCACCTTTTCAAATTTCAAGTTGTAAAACACTTATTTAAATTTCAAATTCAATACATTTCAAATCAAACTTATTTAAGTATAATTCTTAAATAAATATAATTTCAATCAATTTCAAATCATTATAAATTCTATATTTGAAAATATAGATATTAAATAAATACTTAGACATATTATTTATCAACTTTATTAAATCAACTTTAATGAATCTTTAAAATCAATATTTATCAAAACCATGTATTTCTTTTCAAAACCATAGAAATCATTTTCAAAACATTTATACATAGACCAACGGTGTCTGTATATAATTTTCTATCCTATGGTCAAGTGATACGGATATTTATCATTTCAATCCGCAATTTAAAATATATATGCGGGTATATATCTTTTCAACCCGCAATCCCAAATTCAATTCAATGAAAATCGCTTGGGTTTATCATTTCAACCCATAACCATTTTCTCCTATTCTACAGATCGTTCGGGTATGTATCATTTCAACCCATAGTGATTCAATACTAATAGGGAACTTGCAGAGTGATAACATATATGATAATAAGATAACAATAGCAACAGGCATATATCAACAATATAAATAACAGATAATGGTGCCAGATGTCACAGGTGAACAGATACAGATAATGACATATATATAACAAACAGCAGCATATTTCAATTGGCATTTCAATTGAAACCAAATTTAATAAATATAAGAACATTAATCGAGAGTGATTGCTCACCTTTCGAGGCTAGATAGATTTGACAATGGAATGAGTTACAACCCAAGCACGAATTCCAAAACGAAGCTAGATTGGCACGATTTGACGGACAAGCTGATAAATGGGAAATCGATAAGAACAAAATATATTGCATATAATTTATATTTTCTAAAATCTACATTTAACCTAAACACCAATCAAAATAAATCTATATATATATATATACACATATATATTTTAAACCAATATACAGACAAACCAAATAGAAAGAAAAATCTTTATATTTAAAATTCAAAACTAATGTTCATAAGAATATTAATATAAACTTACTTTGCTAAAATAAATATACCGGCTCAAAGTAGATCACATAAAGTCGTGTAATTTTTCAGTTTTAAACATATATATACTATTATATAAATTGGTATATAAGCTGCAGAGAGAAAATATCTATATAACAGTATAAAAACTAAACTCGTAAACAAATATAGACTATATATATTCATATAATGCAGGCAACTACCCAAACTCACATGCCAAATATACAATAGAACATTCATATGCAGACAACTAATTATATATGCATATTTCAACTCACAAATATATATATACTCAGACAACCAAATATGCAGACTCGATATAAAACTCTATATAACTGACATGAACCTTGCATATAACAACATATTAAAACTGTAAAATAAAAGATAAAATAGGTAATACCTTTCATATAGTATATGCTATACACTATTTAAAACTAACATAGAATATGTTTTTTTTTTACTAAACTATATAACTTACATAAACCCAACTGTTGTTTATATACTTGAAATATGTATATAATAAATACTGTAACCATTAAATATATAAATTATATTAACTAACCCGATGCCTAAACTTGTCTAGTATAAACTAATATATATAGTCTAAAGCCAGTCAATAGACTCAATACTAGTATAAATATATAAACTAACATTTGTATATTTCATATGATATACTAACATATTTATATATATTAGAAATAAGTATGCATACGTAAACATATAAAAGCTTAATAGAACAGGACAAAACATAGACTCTGTAATATCAGTGCTTATGTATACAACATTATATATTCTATATATTGTACTGTTTAGGATGATAGCATTCCCCTTTTTTTACTAAAATAAAATAAGATCTGTATAGACATATCTATAACCATGAATACTGCTATTCAGTATATATTTACACATCTTTTTTCTCAATAAAGTTAAATGACCAGACAACCCGCTTACATTTAGAACAACTTATAAAAATATAACGCTTTAAAAACACCAGTACAAATTATGCTTATAAGATATAACAGACACGTATAGGAACTACTATATACCTACCCACATTCTATATCCTGACTCCACAAATTTATACCCACAGATAAGATAGAATGCAACTAAAATGTTATGCATAAACATCCAGTCACTATATTATATCTATATAAAACTGTAATACTGTATACTTAAAACAATATATATATATATATATACTTATATACCATAGAAAACCATTATATAAAAACTATATAAATATATATATAAATCTACTTTAGTTCATATGTTTTATAAATAAACTTATACAAACAAAGCTTATAACAATCTATATTGTAACTTTATATATATATACATATAACTGATATATTAACAGTTTACAATCATACCAAAAAGAAACTGCAGTGAGGTGGAGAGAAAAATGGGGCAGGGCACGACCGGAGAGTGATGTGGTGATTTGGCGCCTGGGCGGGTTTGTCTCGGCTGCACCGTGTCAGGGACGTAGGGCAAGGCGGCTCTGGTGGAAGGCAAGGTGTTGCGGGAAGATGATGGTAGCCGATTGGTGGGTTCGGCCTGGCTGAAGACGCGGTGGAGGAAGAGATGCTCGCGCATGGGTATAGGAGAGTTTTGTGGCGGCTGTAGAGTCGAGGCGGAGGGGAAGTGTGGGCGAAGGCCATGGGGCGTGCTGTTCGTGAGGATAGAAATTGGCAGAGAAAAATGGGGAGAAGATGAAGTTACAAAGGCAAAATATAGGGTCGAACTGTTTAATAAAAAAAATGTATAGACGTTTTATACGCTTTGAATTTTTAAACGATAGAATTTAAAGGTAGAGCACAGAAAAAAAAATGGGATGTAGTGGATGATAACAGTAACGGTTGAATTCTAACAATTAACCAAAATAAATGTTTATTCGTTTCAGCCCATAGACTATGGAGTGGACAGAGAAACCAAAAGCTCAAGAAATCATACTGGTACGATTATCCGTTTCACGGACTCCACGACTTCAAAACACAGAATTAAATATACCATAGAGATTAGCATGACGAGTCGATCAAAACGGTATACAGGTATTAGTGGTATGATTGAATTATAAAAATTCAAATTTTCTACTAGCGGAAAATGCAGCAAAAACGCAGAAAAATAAGATCGACGGAGCTAAAGAAGTCCGAATTTGGAAAAACGAAAAATGACGTCTTAGTCAGAAGATGGATTAGAATTTTTCTATGTAAAAATATTCAGGTTTGGAAAACATTTTATTATCATCAATTTTAACTTATAGGAATTTGAATAAAATTACACTAGAAAATAAACTTTCAAATTATCTGATGAAAATTTACCAGTTGCTATGTTTAAACATACGCATTTCAAATATCAAATTTAAATTTCAAAATTTTATTGTTTAAAGTCTCACAAAATTTCAATTAAATATATAAATAAACAAATAAAATTACCTAAAATTTACGGGTCGTTACAGTGAAAGTTTGGAATTTAAATTGACAACATTCCTGAAATGCTATCATTTCTAAAGTTAAAGATATTACAACATTTTGTAAATGCTGTAATTGATATAAATGAACTAAATGGCTAAAATGAACTAAGTGCTGTAGTTGCTGAATTTAACTAAAGTTTTATTTGAAATCTAAACCTATTACAGCATCTAAATGCTGTCTTTTGCTAATTGAATTGTTTTTAAACATAACTTTCCGTAGCATTTTCTAAATGCTGCAAAAGTTGAAATTTTACTATTTTAATAAATTTAAGTGAATAAATGAATTCTGAAATTGTAAAATTTTGAGAATTGAATATTGACTATTAAATATAATAACTTCATTTTTAAATGATTTAAATGGAATAATTTGATTTGAAATATTTTGATATTTTGAAATGGATTTGAAATGATATTTGATTTCGAAGTATAAATTACCATTTTGGAATTTTAACCACGGGATGTAATTAAATTGATGGTTTTATGTATCCTTAAAGGATGGGCGATCCCAAGCATCCTTTAAGTTATTATGCATTGCTATTACAGTTCACTTGAGTTGGTTTACATTGTATAAGTATATATGTCCTGACTCGAGTGTTTTGTGTTGTACTTTACGCTCGGTTCAGCCTGAGAATCACAGCTTTGGATTTACCTTCTGGAGCTAGAGATCTGTTGGAGCTTATTTATCTATCGGTTCATCGACTTCTATTCCAGTTATTTCTTATTCAGTATTGTCTCGGTATTATTGATTTATGTATCCTGACTTCTATTATATTTATTTTGACTATGAGATTTTGTATATGTTTTGAGAGTTTGTATATAGTAGCTTCATGAACTACTATGGTATTTTATTTCCGCTGCGAGTTATTCTGTGTCTGTGATTCTGTATTTGATTTTATTTGCTCCAAATTTTATTACAATCTGTTATTTTGAATTATTCAAGTCAGACATGTGTGGATTATTGTCGATTTGAATGGTGCAAAATAGTGGGTCGTTACATTTGGTATCAGAGCGAGGTTTTAGGCAAACCTTAGCCTGTGGAGCAAAAACTCATTAGAGATAGGGTAAAAATACCCTAGAATGAGTGAAATCAGTCTCAGAATCATTTCTTTGTGAGTGGACGTATTTTCAAAGTATAAAATGATTTTCAAATGATTTTTAAAGAATTTTCAAAGATTATTTTGATATAAAATTTTCTTGCTTTGAAAGTAAAATTTTCTAAACTTCATTCTTTTCGTATCCACCTTGTTAGTAATTTCTTCGATTAGGATTCCTTTGAACTTTGGAATGCTCCCACTTGTTCTGAAATCTATTCCTGTCTTCCCTATTTTTATTCCTTGGATCTATGGAGCATTCCGTAACTCCACTTTGAATGACCTTGATAGGGTGGCGATTCCGCCAATCTTTGAATGATTTGTAAAAGGGTGAAACTCCCTTATAATTGGCATTGATTCACCGGAGATTTGTGTATCCTTGGTTTATGATGTTTTCTATCTTCTGCTATATTTAGGTTCTATCTCTGGCGATCGAAGGTCGATTTGCCTTAGATTTACGCATCGATTATATTCCTGAAGTAACGGTTGACCCTATTAAGGTCGCCCGCGATTTATATAGGCTTATCCATCTTCTATTTGGTAATTTAATTTATCTCATCTTCGTTCGAGCTTATCTTCGAATCAGAATTCTATTTAATTAGAGTTCCTCTAATTTTGAATCTCTGTTTTGTTTTGAAATCCATCCTTGAATCATCCCTTGAAAAATTTGTGGTTGATTGTCTTTTGAAAATTTGTATTAATCAAAGTTATTATTTTGATAAGGATGACCATATTTTATATAAAGATGAAATGTTTTCGATAAAGATTATATACCTTTTAAAAAGGAGAATTTGAAGTTTCGAAAGGATTTGAAATTGTGAAAATTATATAAGAAATGGTTTCATATAGAATGATTTATAACCAAAGGTTTTGAATCTGAATTTAAGTGATTGAACTCCGGCATTTTCGAACTGGTTTTAAGATTTTGAAATAATAAATAATATGATTTGAAAGTATTTTCCGAATATGAAATGTTTCAAATGATTTTTATGAGTTTCAAATGATTTCGAAGAAATTTCAAAGGAAGTTTTCGAGAAAATAAAAGTCCAGAACCCACTTATGTCGCTGGAAAATAATTTCGATGATGAATGCATGCATCATCGACATTGATTTTCGAGTTTCTGAGTGGGGGAGAGGCCACTTCGGTAACTTTGCTATGCGATTGATTTGTGAAACCAATTTTGATTTCAAATTCCGAAGTGTGATGTGATATTCGAAAAATATATGTATATATATTTGAACAATTTGAAATGAGCCGGTGTTCAGTCCTTGAGTTTTGGATTTGATTTGATATAACCCTATCTTTTGGAATTGATTTACTGATTTGTTGGTGATTTCCAACTCTTGGATTGAAATATGATTTCTTCGACTATTTTGAAGGTTCGAGTACTTCCAAATCAAGGTTAACTTTTCAAAGCTAAATAATTTTGAAAAGTATAAAGTATATAAGTTTGGTATGTATGTTTAAAGTATGTAGTAATATGATTTAAATAAGTTGAAACTGTTTTGTTAAGTAAATGAATAAGGCTATTTTGAATTTTTGCTAATATGAAATTTCGATTTGAAATGTTTTGAGAAGAATTTGGTCTTCAAAATATTTTGAATATAATTTAGTTTAAATGTTTAACTTAGTAACATCTTTATGAAACTATATATTTAAAAAGTTGTAATAGATACATAAGTTGTACGTATGCTGTTTTATTCGCATAATTAAATTGATCCAAGTTTGAGTACACAAGTTCGAGGTGAATTACACCATTTCGTGTTAGGATTTTTCATTTGATTCTTGATGGCGAATATTTGATATGGATTTTGGGCTTGATTCTAGAATTCTCTATCATAGTATATGGCTATGCAAGGAGACTGATGGTTTCTAGTCAAGAAACCATATCAAAATCCGCATTAGGGAAGTCAAATGGACAATACTAGTTCGAAAGCGAACTTGTGTGATCGAGCGAGCGATCGAATGTGGTTTTGCGAAATGATGACATATGTACATCTTATATTCTAATATCATTGATATACTTGGCGCTGAAATTGGAAGTTGTTGGGTTGGATATCTTTGTAATTTAATTGGAATTCTTTCTTTTATGAAAAACTACTCTCAATTTAAAACCATTTTTCAAAACTATTTTTCTTTTATTCTTCTCAAACAAACTGTTTTATTCTATTTTACATACAAACTATTTTATATACAAACTATTTTATATATAAAACTATTCTAAAAAAAATCTTCTTTTAGAAAGCAAAGATGTTCAATCCCATATGGCTCTTCATGCAGCGAAATTTATTTTTTAAAAATTTTGATTTTGATATAAGATGGACCTTATGTAAATATAAGATGATTTTTGAAAATCATTGATTTTGGAAATGAATTGTTTGACTTAAATTATATTGATTTGGAAATTTGAATTTATTTTCTAAATTTATTATTTTGGAAACTTTGGAACTGAACATATTTAATTTGAGAAGAAATAATTTGGCGGAATTGCATATGGTTTTGAAACTGAACTTATATTTAAACAAATTGAAATTTGAGAACCTTGTGTTACTAAATACTTGATTTGGGAGTTATCGAACTTATATAAAAATTGGTTTGTATAAGTATGATGTTGATTCGAAAACTATGGATTTGAAAAGGTACACAATTTGAAAAGTGAAATCTTATATAATTGAAGTCTATATAAGTGTGATTTGATATACTTTTGATTTTGGAAAGGTATTTGATTTGAAAATAAAATCTTATATATAATGGACTTTATATAAGTATGATATTTGAAAGTGATTTGAAAAGGTACTATATGATACATATTTTCAAAGTAAAGATATGGAAAGTGCCTTCTGCTTGATATCCGCTTTGTGGCCACATTGTGGATTCATTCTATCGATATTTCTCTGATTTTTGGTTTTCCGGATATGATACTCGAGTATCCATCGAATTCCATGGTGTTACCCATGGTCTTACGAGCGCGACTGCATAGCGTAATTCACTTGGCTGGATGGCCCAGGGGTACGGATGTTTCCTGGGGTATTCAGGTGTAACCATTGTGTATCCTGTGATCTATGTAGGTCGTATTAGTAGCGAAATCCGCAGGGCTGAGAAAGCTTACCGATACGGATGTTTCCTGGGGGATCCAGGCGTAACCTTTGTGTATATGCGGTCTACTAGTCATCATGGCGAAATTCGCAGGGCTGAGAAAGCTTACGGATACGGATGTTTCCTGGGGGATCCAGGCGTAACCTTTGTGTATCTGCGATCCATGGTTAGACAAAGGTTTTGTTTGTTTTTTTGTTTGGATTGTACTTTCCATATCTGTTTTTTTTTAAGTTTTCCAGTATTTTCACTAGGTGTTGAAACAAGTCTACTAAGTACCTGGAGAATTCTAGCTTTGCGCCTGATCAACGCACTGCCAGAGTCTGCAGGAACGAGGATAAACTTGTTAAGACATCGAGTTATAAAAGTATTTTGATAAAATATTATAAAGGATATTTTGATCAGTTATTTCCTTTCTAAAGGATTTTAAAGTGTTTTAAATATTGTTTACCTCTTTAACCAACAATTTTAATTAATGGCTCATCCTTGTCTTTTGTCCTATTTTCCCTTCTAGCTATTCCTATTCTCCACCTTGTTAAACTTACCTATAACAACAGTTATCAGGTATAATTTTAATCGTCTTGTCATTTTGTCTTAATCCTATTCCATTCTATCTTTTCTGTGTTTTCCGTACCTCATTCCTTTTCGAGGATGAAAAGATTTGAGTGGGGGAGTGTAACAACCCTGTATTTTGTGATTATTTTAATTGTATATTTTAATTATTTTAAATTGAATTTCCTGATTTGAAAACTTTATTTTATTTATTTAAATGGATAAAATTTTGTTATTTTAAATATAAATTTTGATTTTGATGTGAATTAGAATTCCAAACATGACTAAATAGAATATTTTCTAGAAAAGTGAATTTTGGTCAATATGGTCAAACTTTGACTTTTAATTTAAAATTTTGAAAGTTTGAAAATTTGAATTTTATCTTTTATTATGAAAGTAAATAAAATTTTAAGAATAATGCTTTTCGTTTCGTGAAAATCTGATTAATATTGTGAAAGTTATGCCTTTTTAACTATTGAGTGTAATTTGGTGTATTTAAAAAAATTGTTTATTTTAAATTATATAAATAATATTTTATTTGGTCATGTAATGTTCTAATTTATATTTATATGGGTAAAATAACATGTTATGTATATATTTTGGTTTTAAAACATTTTTCAAAGTGTAACTGACATTTTCCAATGTCAGTTGTATTCTGTTTATAATTCCTAATTTCCAGTTCCATTTAATTAAAGAAATTTTTTGTTTATTTTCTATTTTCTTAAGACTTTATTTTATTTTTATTTACACTTCATTTTGTTCAGCATTTATTTTATTTTACTTGACTTTTATTGGTTTAGAAGTAAAGTTATAATTTTTCTAAAACTAGTGATATTCTATTTGAAATTTTTAAGTCCTATTTTGAATTTTTAAATATTTTCATTATTCTTTTTCTATTTTCTCTAAATTTAATTATTTATTTCACTTTAGAAATGATAAATGAATTATTTATTTCAAATTTTTGCTTTAGAATATTTTTAAAATGAAGTAGATAATTTTCCAAAGCCAATGATGATTTATTTGTAATTTTTGAACTTTGTTTTCAATTTTTAAGTAATTTCTTATATTATTTTTCCATTTTCTTTAAAATTAATTAATTATTTTTATTTCATATTATTTTGTTTCGGTTTTAATAGTTAATTTCTGATTTTATATTAGTTTTATTTGATTTATTAAAAACGAGAAATATGAAAGGTTTTAAAAGCTTGGAAACTTATGCCTTTTCATCTCCTATGTCCTTTCAATTGCCACAACTCCTCATTTACTTCTTTTGGTTGTGTATTACTTTGTTTGGCCGTGTATTCCAATGCCCATTCCTACAAAAAAAACATTTGTTCCTCATTCTATTCATGGCTTGCAAAAAAATTTGGTAATGGCTAATTTTTCCTTCATCTTCTTCTTCTTCTTCTCATTTTTCATGGTTTTTGCCTTGTTTCTTGGATTCTTTTGCACTTCCTCCTCCTCATATCCACGGCCACCACCTCCTACACCTCTTCACTGCCATCATCACCAACTATACTCCAGGTCATGACCATGGCCGAACCCACCAAGGTGACCAAACCCCTCAAAAATGCAACCTAGGCCTTAAAAAACAATGTTGTTTGACCACTACTTGTTCATCACTTCACTTTCCACCACCACCACCATAGGCCGCCACCACCACCTTTTCCAAACTTCCCCACACCACTCAAACCTCTGTCCAGACCTGAGCTTGACTGGCCAAGCCTATAACCCCATGACCGAGCCCTTTTGGTTGCCAAAAACCATGTTTTAGCCTAAACCCCTTCACATTCCTACTTTGTAATTTCCTCCACTTGTTCTAGCCTTTATGCCATACATTCCTATGTTCAAACCTGAGCCAAAGTCATGCCAAACCTGAGCCAAAACATCCCCTAGGCTGCGCAAGCAAATGTAGAAAGCAAGGCAAAAGACTTTGCATTCAAATCCCTTTTATTCCTAAGTTACATCATTTCAAAGTATACTGAATTTATGATTTGTTTGGTTTTGTTTTGTGTTATAACACAAGATCTATAACTTGGATCTCGCCCTCCACTCAAATTCTAGTCTTTTCATCGTGCTTTTGATTCCGTTGTGTCATTCGTATTGCAATCTCCAGCCATAGAGGTGAGTAAATCTCACACGACTATTCATACTTATATAATTGTGAAGCGACCACAACTGAATGTGTAGAATTAAAAATGATGTTATAATTGCCTGTGATTATTTATATATGATGTTAAACCTGTTAAATTACATGTCATATCACCTGTTATTGTTATATGTTGCTGACTGTTCATTTTTATCAGTTTATCACACTGCAAGTTCCCTGTAGATTAGGTTCACTATGGGTTGAAATGATACATACCCGAACGGACTTTAGAATAGGAAAAATTGTTATGGGCTGAAATGATAGGCCTGAACGGTTTTTATTTATTTCATTTAACTTGGGATTGCGGGTTTGAAATGATAAAACCCGGATTTTTCCTTTGTAAATTCGGGTTGAAATGATATATTATCTGTATCATTTGACTTAGGTTAGAAAAATTTATATACAGACCCATGGTTAATATATATATTTTCTTGAAATTACAAAATATGTTAAAAATGTAAATATTATGATAATTTGATTTTTATTTTAATTTAAAATGATTTTATAAAGTGTTATTGATTTTTCTATAAATTAAAAATAGTTAAATAAATAAATGTTTAAAAGTTGAAATTTGAAGTATAACTTAACTTGGAAAATGTGAAAGTGTTTTAAAATAAAAGTTAAGTTAAGAAAATAAAATGGAATTTAAATAAAATTATGAAATGGTAAACTTAATTAAAATGTTAAGTAAATGAAATATTATAAATTTTACATTTATTTTATAAGTGAATTATTAAAGATTTGATAATTGTTTGTGAAACTTTCACTTTGTAAAATCATAAATTAAGGGTTATTTAAATGATTGTTTTTAAAGTAAGAAAATATGATTTTTATAAGTAAAAATGTATTTAAATAAATTTTAATTGTTTATGAAATTGTAGTGAAAGTTTGGAATTTAAATTGACAGCATTCCAGAAATGCTATCATTTCTAAAGTTAAAGATATTATAACATTTTGTAAATGCTGTAATTGATATAAATGAACTAAATGGCTAAAATGAACTAAGTGTTGTAGTTGCTGAATTTAACTAAAGTTTTATTTGAAATCTAAACCTATTACAGCATCTAAATGCTGTCTTTTGCTAATTGAATTGTTTTTAAACATAACTTTCCGTAGCATTTTCTAAATGCTGCAAAAGTTGAAATTTTACTGTTTTAATAAATTTAAGTGAATAAATGAATTTTGAAATGGTAAAATTTTGAGAATTGAATATTGACTATTAAATATAATAACTTCATTTTTAAATGATTTAAATGGAATAATTTGATTTGAAATATTTTGGTATTTTGAAATGGATTTGAAATGATATTTGATTTCGAAGTATAAATTGCCATTTTGGAATTTTAACAATGGGATGTAATTAAATTGATGGTTTTATGGATCCTTAAAGGATGGGCGATCCCAAGCATCCTTTAAGTTATTATGCATTGCTATTACAGTTCACTTGAGTTGGTTTACATTGTATAAGTATATATGTCCTGACTCGAGTGTTTTGTGTTTTACTTTACGCTCGGGTCAGCCTGAGAATCACAGCTTTGGATTCACCTTCTGGAGCTAGAGATCTGTTGGAGCTTATTTATCTATCGGTTCATCGACTTCTATTCCAGTTATTTCCTATTCAGTATTGTCTCGGTATTATTGATTTATGTATCCTGACTTCTATTATATTTATTTTGACTATGAGATTTTGTATATGTTTTGAGAGTTTGTATATAGTAGCTTCATGAACTACTATGGTATTTTATTTCCGCTGCGAGTTATTCTGTATCTGTGATTCTGTATTTGATTTTATTTGCTCCAAATTTTATTACAATCTGTTATTTTGAATTATTCAAGTCAGACATGTGTGGATTATTGTCGATTTGAATGGTCCAAAATAGTGGGTCGTTACATATCCAAAAACGTGGCCGTGTTTTTCACGAACTACTGCAAGCACAGGCCAACGTTGGCCACGAGATTTTGGCCGAAGGTGGACCCCACTCCCCTCTACCTTTTCTCTTCAAACACTACCACCCCTAGCGCCACCAATGTTGAGAAAATCCAAGGCAACCGCCACGACGTTCATCTACGAACTGGCGCCACCTCGCTACGATCTGAGGTGATCCAACCATACAACCACGTCATCTTGATGTTGCGAGCAACTTTCTAGTTGGAGCCGAGGCATGAAATCGCTTGTAGTGGCTTCGATGAATATGGACCTTAGGATTTTGGCGAGGAAATGATTTGAAATTTGAAGGGAATGAATAGACGAACGTGAATATAAGTAGGATAGGCGAAATGATGAGTACGCAGAAAGGGTTATGGTGGTAGTGATGGGTCAATGGTTGAGTAGTCAAATATATATATATATATATATATTATTTAAATTAAAAATATCTAGCTATATGATTCCGAACCCTGATCGATACGTGCGCTTGGCGTTCTATATGTTATACCCCTATTCCGAACGAAATAGAACCAGTTTCAAGGCCTAATTTGATCGTATGCAGAAGATAACTTTTTGAACCCAATTATTATATTAAATTTTCAATATTAATTTCAGCGTGTTTCTATTCCGCATGACCAAATGATACTTCTGATCGCTACGAAATTTGACGGTGTAATATAATTCATTATTACAGACCCAAAAACACTGGTTTCATCGAAATCCGAGATAGTGCCTCGGGAGGCTATTTTTATATGTTAATTAAAACGAGTTATTTTAAAAATCGATTAAATAACTTTTAAATTTAGTTTAAAACTTTTATTACCTTCATTCTTATAATAGAAATTAAATAGCCTTTAAATCATTTTTATCCAAATAAAAATCCAAGATTCAATTACTAAAACAATTTTCAATTATTAAATTCAGCAATTTAATTGTCCAATAAATCGCTATATTTGAAATTTAAGCTATTTAACCTATAAAATTAAGTTTTCAACATTTAAAATTAATTAAATATTCTAATTTCAAATAACCAAAATTCTAGGTTGTTACATTCTCCCTCCTTAAATGAATTTCGTCCCCGAAATTACCAGGTAAGAAAGATGTCACAAAACCCCATTAGCTTTTCGAAACAATTAGTTAAAACTTCTTATAAAAAAATTTCTAAGTCTTCAAATTCATTCATAGTTATCTTCAAAAACCAACTAATTTAATTCGTTCATTCATCCCAACTTATAACTCAAAATCAAAATTTTAGTTATAAAAAATTTTCCCAAAATTCTCAAAAAATTTCTAACGCCATAAATTACGAAAAATTTCGCCAGCGTTTTCTTTGCACGGTTCGATTGTAGTAGGATCACAACGTGTGTGTATATATATATATCACAAATATACATCTCATCTTCGAGGATGTGGCATCTCGTAGGGAAAAAATATAAAAGTACGATATGTAATCCGAGATACGTACCTTTAATATTTATTAGCAAGCATATAAAAGCAATATAGCATGAAAGCGAGCTCCGATTCGAAGTATACGCCATCCGCACCTACTAATCCCTCAACAATCAATGAGAACAAATATATAGAACATAATATAAATATATAACATAACTATACAATAATTACATGCAACTGAAACACATGTAACAAAAGAAATCGTCAAACAAATGATATCCATTCAATTAATTTATACCCATTTCAATTTGCATTTTCAATGTTAACTTTTAATTATACTTTCATTCACATTCCAATTCATTTACATTCAATTTCTCACGTTCAATTGATTTACATTCCATTATTTACATTCCAATTATTTCAATTGACGTTCATTCAATTATTATCCTTCAATTCATTAACTTTCAATTTCATTTGCATTTACATTTATATTCACCATTCACTTTTATTCAATTCACATTCATTTATATTTACATTCTTCACTTAGTATATTTTTTTAATACTAATAACATCTGATAACCATTCCATAAAATTCTTACTTAAGTTACGATAAACATTTTATATACAACAGTTATGTTTATCTTCACTTCACAACTAAGTTCATTTTCAAATTTTAACAAACCACATTCCCAACATATTCCATTCACTAATTTATTTCATTAGTTCAATTCAACTCATTTGGCAAATTAAGTTGAATTTCATTTTATAACTCAAATTCAGATTCGTTCCATTAATTTATTATAAATCAAATTCAATTTCATTTTCATTTAACTTTGCTTAAGTCAAATTTCAATTTAAAATTCATTTTATTTAACTTAACTTAAGTTAAATTTCATTTCATAATTAAATTATCAAATTTACTTTCTTAACATTCATATTCAAAAAATTCAAAATTTTGTTTTAACTTATTATTCCTTAAATTTATAAGTTATAGAACTTATCCACTTAAAATTTACATGAATATTTTACTTAAGTTTATTCACATACTATAATCTCAATTCATGGTTATATAAACACTTTACGACTTAAGTGTATATTCATTTCATTATTTTATTTAACTCATTTCACTAGCTCAATTTATTTAACTTTACTCAAGTTAAAAAAAATTATTTCGTATTTCAATTTTAAACTTTCTTTACTTATCTATACCATTTTCCAATTATAAGTACAAAACTCATTTTCTCACATTTATCAAATCACATATTGGATTTTAAAATCAAAACTTGTTTTATCAAAACCAAACTTCAATAGTAAATTACTAAGGTAGTAATCCATCACTTAGAAACTCGAAAATGAATACTGATGATGCTGCAGTCATCACCCAAATTATTTTCCAGCGACTGTAGTGAATTCGGTGCCTTTTACTTTCTTTTAAATTCCATATCTATATATAAATCACATTTATAAATTTATACTTATATAATTTCACTTATTTAACTTTTCTTATATAAGACCATTTCATAATTGTTTGCCTTTGCTTGCATTTATAATAATAACAATTACTTTTATTAGAACACAAACAACAAACAACAAATGATAATAATCAAATATTATCATTCACTAACAACCAAACACACCATATTAAACTATAATAATTACTGAAAAATTGTTGTTTTATATATAAAATATAATTCAGGTAAAATTATTTCATTTACCCAATTTCAAAACGATACTATGTCAAATTGCTATGTTCGAGTGTTTAGAGATTCCAATTGATAACGTTAGCTAGACGCATCGATCAGAACCCATAAGCCACTCAACAGATCAATCGACACAATATAAAACATTTTTATATCACTAAAAAATACACGCTCATATATATAATACACTCAAACTCATTCTAGGGTGCTACTGACCCTATATATAACGAGTGCCCATCAAAGCCTAAGAATTCGCTAAACTTAAGCGTTGATACCAAATGTGACGACCCGCAAATCCATCCTATTCAAAGCCGACAATAACCACACATGTCCAGCCCCAAACCGAAGGGAAATACAGATAATCATGAGAAAGAAAGAGGAGAGAAGAAGAGAAGAGAAGAGAAGAAGAAAGAGAAACAAAAAAACAAACATAGAATCTCACAATCGTAGCGGAACAACATATAATATAATATAAATGAGCTTTATAAAAAGAGAAACTGTAATCTTTAATATTCATACATCAATCTGAGTACACCAATCAAATCAAAATCATCAGCCCGGACAGTTATAATAACCTGTCCTCACAATTGCAGATAATTTAAACAACAATGCAATGGAAAATAAGCATATACGTGGAATACACCCTGAAAACTTCCAGTTCGTCCACTGAAGCTCCAAAGCATCAAGACTGAACCTGTAAATATACTCGGTCTGACTCGAGCGTTGAAAGGGAAGAACGCCCGGATCAGTCTGGCAAACCAGCATGAGAAAACACATCTCAAATTTATTTTAAAGTTATCAAAACTTTCGTTTATCAAAACAAAAGTATCTCGTAAGACCACACCGCACATAAAAACAGATGGGTTTTTACATTACGATAACAAAATATTTCATATCAAATCCTCTGATATTATACTAGTGTCTAGTATACAAATAATATTCAAACAGCCGAAATTGTTTCATTGGTTAAATTTGACGGCGTAATAAGTTTACAAACAAACTGGCAGGCACGTATTGGAGAATGGATTTCCATATAATGACAGGTAAGGGACTACCTTCCATACAGTACATCTCTAAAGGAATGTACCGAGGATACACAAACAATCCTCCACATCTGCCAAGACCGACCTATCCCTATTTGGCACTCATACATGGCCTGGATAGAACCGAGTATGACATCACCCCGGCCGTAACTGACCTATCCAGTCCCATAGCATACACCACATACTCGACATATAGAGAGTAATCTAGAAAGGTGATACCCTAATGGTTGCGAACCACTTAGGCTTGCGACGTACCCTGTTTAAGCCATTACCGGTGATGAGGTCTGAAGTAGCGATTACCTTTCACAAAGCACATTCCACTTTGAATGTCACATTGCCATTCCTTCGATCACTATTGACCTTCACGAACATACAACCTCCGAGCTCGTACGTCTCAGAGAAGGGTGTTAAGCTAAGATAAGTTGCCTTCTCTGCCACCAAATAGATGTACGTTTGTAAAAGTCAACAACATAATCTCATAAATGCAATGTCACACATCCATCCATGCAAGTTGTCCATAAACAGGACAAACCAAAGGCACTCTCCTACCACATCCTGTCAGGAATTACCCCTAGAATTAGTTGTTATCCCGCCTTTTGGCAAGGCCGCGACACCAAGGGCAGTATGTCTCGAAGATCGATTACTTACGAAGTTCACTATGGATACTGATAAATTTTGCCTGAGTCTGAATCAAGCTACAATCGATGTGGTACAACGAGCGTAGCCATGGAAGGCAACGTTTTGAATTTCAAGTCAATCGGAGTTTGTATACTCATGATACGGATCTATCAAGATTCACTTGGAAGACAACGACAATTCGTATCCATCATAACAAGCAGTGGTTCGTATCCATGATAAAAGGCAGTACATTCGTACCCATATAACCATGGCCATATAATGCTCTTATTCGTATCCACGGAGAAGGCATTGAGTTCGTATCCATCAGTTCAGCAACCACCTCCTTCGTATCCACTTCATTCGAATCCATCCAGATAACCTCACTCATGTCCATACGATGTCGTATCCATCCACCCATCAAGTTGCTCTGGTCCGTATCCATCTGAGAAAGGAGGTCTGGTTCGTACCAATCACTTGCTCGATCGATATGAGTAAGAGAGCTAAGCACCGATACGAATTTACCGATGCAATGGTCGATACGGGAAGCATGAACACGTATCGATACGACTTAGCATAAGGAGCAACTATACGAACAAGACAGGTGCTAGTGGAAGACTCGGTAACTCGGCGTGAAAAGTGGATTAATCCTAAAATATAGCGCCATGTCATTTGATCGACACGTGATACATGGCTACGAATCAGAACGATACGAATCGTATCGATACGAAGTCGACAGCACAATGAAAACCCAAACTTGCATCGATCATAACTCGAGATCTACAAGTCCAAATGCCACCAAATTTTCACAGGAGCTTGCCTACAACCTCAAGAATGTACCTGATCAATTTCAGCCCGAAAGGACCAATTATGGATCGATACGAACTCAATTCGTATCGCTCCCAGATCGAGTCAAAATCACCTAAACTCGACCCCGTGGGCCCACTCACATGAGAGAAGAAGTTTTCCAGGATAAGGGCGAGATATTTGCTGCCTACACCTATAAATAGTGACCTGGACCTACAAAAAATGGACTTTTGGCTTCTCTATGCTGATACTCTGCCGAAATCATTATTAAACCTCTGTTGTACTGTTGTAATCTCTTGTAATCAGCGAGTGAAAACCAATAAATATTAATCATTCCATAGTGGACGTAGGCTATACGCCGAACCACTTTAAATTTGCATGTTTCTGCATTTTTCCTTATATGTTAATTGGTGTGTTTGTTAGATCTGCCTCATTTTACATTTATCTTCTTCATTTTATCTCTTCAAACACATCCGAAGAGTGTTGTGCACAATTTTGGTACAAACACTTTGGTGCTTTCATTGAGAGAACCCAGCTTTTCTCCTGCTCGTTAGATCTACTGCCGATATTGGATTGCGAGAATATAAGGAGAAGATCTAGATCTCAAACCTAGAAGTTCTTCCATCCTATTCAGATTTGCACCAAGTCTAGGAGAGAACTTCACTATTCACCATGGTCGCTACTAGGACTACCTCAACCACTGCAGAACCCCGCACAACTTCCCCGTATAGTGCAAAATGCTGCTGGAACTTCGGATCCACAAGGCCCTATCACCAGGGAGGAGTTCCAACTACTGATGCAAGAGTCGACTCAAAGCCGCCAGCAGCTTACCCAGCAACTCCATGCCAATGCAGAGTTAACCAATCGGCTGAACCATGAAAGATGAAGGAGATCCAGACAGGATCAGGCTTCCTACTTGTCCACGGAAAGTTCAGCTTCTTCTTATTATAGTCTTAGATCCACGCACCCAGGGCTGGATGGGAGCTATACACAGGCCACCAGACATCAGCGCACTTTGACTATTGGACAACCGAGAGTTGGTCCGTCCACCAGCCACCAGACCGGACCCTCATCCTGAGGAGGGACGACTCCTTATCATACTACTGACAACCACGTTGCTGCCGCTGCTACTGAGTTGGTAGCTTACGCTCAGAACCAAACAGATCCGAACCTTCGCCAACGTTATTATACTCCTGAACCTTATATTCCCGAAGACCTAAGGCCAAGGAGGCGAGGTATGGACCATCGACCACGCACGACCCATCCTCGCATTGTGGAACCCGACAATGATCTGTTAGATGATCCGTGAAATCCAAGGCCTCACCAATGACGACTGGGGAATCTCCCGAAGTCATACCCCTTTCACCGATGACATCCTCTACGTTGAATTACCTCAGTGATTTAGAATGCCAGCTCTACCTGTTTATGAAGGGAATTCTGACCCTAATCAGCACATTTTAAAGTATGAATGGTTGATGAACGCCGCACGGGCTGATGATGCGGTCAAATGCCGAAGTTTCCCGATCACCCTAGAGGGCATTGCGACTATGTGGTTTGCTCGCTTACCTCCCCCGATCTATTTCATGTTTCAACCAGTTGGCTAGGAAGTTTGTTGAACAGTTTCACATGCATATCACAAGGCCTAAAGATGTTAATACCTTGTCCAGTGTCACTTAGGCTCCCGGGGAGACACTCAAACGTTACCTGGAAAGGTTCCACGCTGCCTGTGCTGAGATTAGTAACCCTAATGACAATTCCATTCTGATGGCACTGACTTAGGGGATCGATCCCGACTCCGAATTTGGCAACTGGCTGGTCGGAAAACCCCCTGTGTCATTGGACCGTTTCTATTCCAAGGTAGCTCAGTTCTTGAGAAGAGAGGATACGAAACAGTCTAGGAAGAAGGATGATGCATGGCCTAGTGTGGAAGGAATCCAAAGCAATGTCGTTGTGAAACAAACCGAGGAGAGTTCCGGAAAGGTGCAGTTAGATATACAGAATAAACAGAATCAACAAAAAGGCAATGGAGATCAGGGCAGGAAGCAGGAACAAAATCGCGGACCGCGATGTAGAGCTCCCATGTTTGACACTTATACTCCTTTAAATACGTCTCTGGAAAATGTGAACTTGCAAACTTGTAATACTATTCAATATAAGAAACCCGCTCCGGAGCAATCATCAAAGAAATAGATTCAAACTGGGAAGTATTGTAGATTTCACAAAAGTTATGGCCACAACACGAACAAGTGTCGTCATCTACATGATATTATTGAGAAGTTGATCCAAGAAAGAAAGTTGGAACAGTTCGTTCGGGCGTCGCAGGCTGGAGGTGCGGGCCCTTCAAATCAAAACCAAATACCAAATCAGGTTAGACCGGAGGAACCCACTTGTACCGGTGGGAGGTTAGTGATTAACACTGTTAGTGGTGTCATCCAGCGGATCGAAGATGGAGAGAAATAGAGTCGTATGCCAGCTCTATTAGGCATGCGAGCTTGGAATGTTGCAGTAATTTGGAAGACGGGGCTCCGGCCAAACAATAAATCACGATGACAGACAAAATCATATTTCGAGACAGAGATGCCGACAGAGTCGAAGCCCCAAACATTGATCCACTAGTCATTTCAGCTCAGATAGGTCCTGCTTGGATGAAGAGGATCTTAGTAGACAGTGGAAGTTTGGTGAACATACTCTTCAAGCGAGCCTATGATCAAATGAAGATGGAAGCGAAAGATTTGAAGCCTTGTCAATCTCGTGTTCATGGCTTCAATGGAAGTGCGACTATACCCATCGGAATGGTGGAGCTACCAGTGGAGTTGGGAGTTGGGCACCGCAGAGTCCGGATATTGCAATTTATTTTATTGGATATTAACTCACCATACAACGCTTTCTTGGGCCGATCGGCCGTAGCTGAGTTCAGGGCCGCTATTTCCCCTTGGTGTCTAACTTTGAAATTCCTTACCGATAATGGAGTCAGAGTCGTTCAGGGAGATCAGGCTGTTGGATGAGCCTGTTATGTTGCTGAGCTGCGGGAGGCGCAGCAAAACGAGAAGGGAAAGGATGTAGAGGAATCTCTCTGCGTCCGCTTTGCGGATAATTGACAGTTAACGCCTGGGCCAAGGCCTGGGCACCACAAACAATTCCCAGGAGATCTTGATCCGAGAGATACCGAAAGTGAAGATGAAGTCAAAGACAGTCAGGCTTCTCCGGCAGAGCCGACGATCGATGTTCCGATCGATAATGATGACAATTCTAAAATGGTAAAGATTGGATCTCAGCTAAGACGACAAATGGAAGAGGAATTGGTTGAATTTCTTCGGGCAAACCTCGACGTGTTTGCTTGGATGCACTCCGACATGTATGGGATCTCACCGGACATCGCGTGCCACACATTGAATATTGACCCGCCGCATGTCCCGGTCAAGCAAAAAAGGCGTGGTATGGATCCAGAGAGATCTGCCGCCCTTAAGGAAGAGGTGGATAAACTCAGGTCGAACGGGTTTATCTGAGATGCATTATATCTAGAGTGGGTATCCAACCCTGTACTTGTCAGGAAACCTAATGGGAAGTGGAGAACATGCGTTGACTACTCGGACTTGAATAAAGCTTGCCCTAAAGACTATTTTCCAGTTCCCCAGATTGATCAGCTCGTAGACTCAACGGCTGGGCATGAACTTTTATCCTTCATGGACGCATATTCTGGTTACAATCAGATATCGATGCACCTACCTGATCAGGAGCATACCGGCTTTATCACCGATCTGGGACTCTATTGTTATAATGTGATGCTGTTCGGACTTAAGAACGCCGGGGCAACGTACCAGAGGCTCGTCAACCGAATGTTCGTTAACCAGATCGGAGAGACCATGGAGGTATATGTGGACGACATGCTTGTGAAGTTGCGATTCTCCACCAATTATATCAAAGACCAAGAAACAATGTTCAACATCCTCCGAGAGTAAAGAATGAAACTCAACCCGTTGAAATGTCACTTTAGGGTCGCGTCCGGAAAATTTCTTGGATTCATCGTTAATGCTCGGGGAATCGAAGCCAATCATGAGAAAATCTGGGCAATTAGAAATCTTGAGACTCCAAGGACTATAAAGCAAGTTCAGAGCCTCAACGGGAAGGTAGTAGCACTGAGCAGGTTCATTTCGAAATCCACCGACAAGTGCATTCCCTTCTTCAATCTAATCATAAAAGGGAAACAGAACTTTGAATGGACTACAGAGATTGAGGGCACATTCCGAGCGCTGGTTCAACACCTGTCCACACCACCCATTCTGTCAAAACCTATTGATCATGAGAGACTGTACATCTACTTGGCAGTGTCAGAAAACACAATCAGTGCTGCTTTAGTTTGGGAGGAGGACCGGATACAACGACCGGTCTATTACATCAGCAAACGGCTGACCGGAGCAGAAAGAAATTATCCGAAGTTGGAGAAGTTAGCTTACTGTCTCGTCATTGCCTCGAGAAAGCTCCGCCCGTATTTTCAGGCCCATCCTATCACTGTCTACATCGACCAGCCGTTACGACATGTCCTTACGCGGCCTGAGACGTCTGGTAGGTTACTCAAATGGAATATCGAGCTGAGTCAGTTTGACATCACTTACACACCAAGGATAGCTATTCAAGGACAAGTAGTAGCAGACTTCATCGATGAATTCACTATCTCAGAGAACTTGCTCGAAACCAGTGAATCTCCCAAATATGTCTGGAAGCTACATAGCGATGGTGCATCGAATGACCGCTGCTCAGGCACTGGGGTCGTACTTGAAACTCCTGAAGGCCAATTTATATGCTACGCTTTAAAGTTCGATTTCCGTGCGACTAACAACGAGGCCGAATACGAAGCCCTGCTCGCTGGACTAAGGCTTGCCAGAGATTTAAGAATCATTGCTGTAGAGATTTACTGTGATTCACAATTGGTCATGTGTCAAGTTCGGGGGGAATACCAAGCCAAAGACCAGAGACTGGTCTCTTATCTACTTGGGTCCAGGAAATATTGAATCTCAATTATTATGCCATCTATTGCATAACCCGAGAACATAATCAGAAGGCCGATTCCTTGGCAAAGTTAGCCAGTACCGGCGAGGCACAGCAAATGGGACTCGTTCCAGTTGAGACATTATCTTCCCCGAGTATTGAGCAAATGGAGACCGACTGGGCACTTGAAGTCATATCCGATAAGGAGTCATGGATGACTCCGTTCAAAAACTATCTCGAGCATGGGGCCCTGCCAGAGCGCAGGAGTGAGAAAAGACAAGTTCGTCGAAAGGCTTCGCGGTTCACCATACAGAATGGAGTCATGTATAGAAGAGGATACTCTATTCCTTTACTCTAGTGTATCTCCCATGATGAAATCAAATGAGTATTGCATGATGTACGCAAAGGAGAATGTGGCAATCACACCGAGGGGCAAGCTCTTGCAAAGAAAGTGCTCCGATATGGTTATTATTGGCCGACTGTAAATCGTGGCGCATCAGATTATGCAAGAAAATGTGACAAATGTCAGAAATATGCTCGGATTCCAAGAGCTCCGCCTACTGAAATAATTCAGATGGTCAGTCCATGGCCGTTCGCAATATGGGGCATTGACGACATTGGGTCCCTACCTCTAGCCAAAGGTGGCGTGAAGTGCGCCATCGTTGCAGTTGATTACTTTACCAAATAGGCGGAAGCCGAGCCCCTTGCCACTATCACAACGAAGAAAGTGATCAACTTTGTTGTATGCAATATTATCTGTCGATTTGGTCTCCCACATACCATCATCACTGACAACGGAGCCCAATTCGATAGTGCCGTGTTCAAGAATTTATGTCAGCGATTCCATATCCAGAAGAAGTTCTCTGCAGTTGTACACCCTCAAGCAAACAGACAGGTCGAAGCTTTTAATAAAGTTATAAAGTCCATTCTGAAGAAATGATTGGAAAAGGCCGAGGGCAAATGGGCCGATGAACTTCCTACGACCCTATGGGCTTATCAAACAACCCACGAGTCCGCGACCGGCCACACTCCGTTTTCACTCTCCAATGGTTCAGAAGCCATTATTCCAGTCGAGTTGGAAGTTCCTTCTCATCGTGTGACATATTATGACCCGAAGACAAACGCTACATTGCTTGCCGAATCTCTGGACTTATTAGATGAGAAGCATGAAGAGGCTGATTTGAGGGCACTCGCGTACCGAAGTCGAGTCGCCCGATTGTACAATGCCAAGGTCCGACCCCAGACTTTCGAACTCGGCGATCTCGTCCTTAAGAGAATTTACTCGGTCCTTTCGCATATGAAACCAACGAGCGAGGGACCATATGTTATTGAACAAAGACTCGGACACGACACATTTAAATTATCAACCATTGATGGTCTCACTTTGCCGAGAGCCTGGAACAGCGAGAGTCTTCGTCGCTACTACACATAACAGGCTTTATTTGTTCATTCAGTTTGCTTTTCATTTGCAATTTGTTTATGCATTTCGAAATTTGAAATTGTAATAAGGCAACTGATTTTGTCGTACTTTCTTATTTCAGCAATAAAATGCAATTCTTATTTCAGCAATAAAATGCAATCTCTTCGAGCCAGAGCAGTGATTTTTGAAATGTGTCATGCGACCATCACAATGCACGGAGAGCTAAGTTCCATCCTACGGTGGGACTTATTCAAATAGTGAGTGACTGTGATACGACCGGTCACTCACTAAGTGATACCCGAGCTCGGGGGAAAGCCATCACACTGAAGCCAAAAAAGGGTTGATACACGACAATCCTCTAACTAACTCTGGCTCCCAGAGTGCGAGCGGGAGTATAAACTTCAAAAACGGGCTCGAAGAGGGTGGATCTGTCCACCTAATGACTTCGCCCATATTTTAACCAAGTTTGAGGAGGATGGATCCGTCCATCTAACGACCTCACTTGTTTACTCAGGGTGGATGTGACCCGACCATCCACGATCCTGATAAACCTATCGTTCCTAGAGTGCGAACGAAATCCTAAAATTGAAAACAGATGTGATCGACCGTTTGTTAACCATCTCAAGATTCTCAGAGTACGAACTAGAGTATAAACGTTAAAATGGGTGTGACTGGTCATCCATCAGCTAACTCTAAGTCCCCAGAGTGCGGGCTGGAGTATAAACACAAACCGGGTGTGAACCGACCACCCGTGAGACAACTTCGAGTCTCGGAATGCGGACCAGAGTATAAACGTAAATCGGGTGTGACTGACCACACACAAATCAATCTAAGTCTCCGGGGTGTGGACGAAACTCTAAATATCAAACGGGTGTGACTGACCGCCCATAAAATAACTTAAGTCCCCGGAGCGCGGACATATCTCTAAACATTAAACAGGCGTGATTGATCGCGGACATACAAGTGCAATCCCCAGAGTGTGGATGCAATTACCAATAGATGAGCGAGTGTGATTCGACCACCCGAACTCATCTTGTTTCAGCTTCGTTTCAACAAAGTCAAGCTCGATGTATTAAAGGCGAAAAGCGACTGCCGACCAACCATTTCAATTTACCCCCGGGACTGGGGGCAAAACTTAAGTACCAACTACTGATCGAGACAGTGCAGTATTGGAACTCGACTTGACGTTCAGCTATGACCCGAAGCCATAACTTCGGGACTTAACAACCGAACTCGGGTCCGATTCATAGACTAAAGTTTCACAATTATATTGAACGAAAGTTCAAGCGCTAATACACTTAAGCAAATAAACACGAAACTATGCTGGAAACAAAATGGAATTTTATTTTAACTATTCTTTGAAAAAGAAGGATAAGTACAAAAATCGTTCTAAGAAATCCTACTAGCAGGGGCCGAACCCACATCTATACACGACCTACAAGAAGGAAAAAGAAATTCCTATCTATCTGCCAAAAAAGGGAGCAAGAAGATACGTCTATTCCCTTGGTTTCTTCTTCTTCCTCCCCAGCGTTGACCCACTGGAACTACCACTCGGATGCCTCTTCGAGCCTTTGCTTTTGGTGGTTGGTCTCCAACCGGGGGAATTATGGTAATCTCTTCCTCCGAACTCACGAAAATCGGAACACTTTATGAATGCGGAGCCAGAGGAATAGGAACACTCTCGACATTGGAAGACGAGGAAGGCACACCGGTGTCGACAATTGTACCGCCGGGAGAAATCATTCGCGGAGGAGCTGGACCAGGACCCGTCATACCACCTCCGATACCACTGGCCTGTGCGGCTGCTTCCATCTCGGCATTAATTTCGGCTATTATCTCTTCTTCATGGATAGTTTGAGCGTCCGCGGAGATGCTCCCAGTTGGGCTCGAAGGCTGGCCGTGAATACACCTTCACCCATGACAAATGGCAGGTCGGTAAGTGGGTCACTTTGATGACCAAGGAGCTCCTCCATCATCTGCTCGTCAAAGGTAAAAGCGCTCCCTTGCACTCCGTCGGTTTGCGCAATGGCTGTTGTTGTGGTTGCCTTCGTCATAAGGGCCTCCTGCTCATGATGCAACTCTTGGGTTACGGGGGCACGGCCGGTGCGGCTCGCATCGCTGAATAAAGATAAGAGAAAAGATGTTAGTAACTGCTTTGAACAAAGCTCCTTACTTTGAGTAAATGCGAGAAATGTTCAGAATACCTTCCTCAGAATGGCTCGCGGGTCAAGCCGGAGCAGCTTCAGGGACAAGCTCGCGAGCTAGAGACAACTACGGTTGATTAGGATTGTATGCGGGAATAGATTAGGGATCGACCATAGGAGTAGAGTCGGGCTGGGTTGGCATAGGAATTTCAGAGCCCACATCATGACGCTCAACACCAGAACCCTCTCCAGCCTTCGGATGCTGAGTACCGAGTCTCTCTGTCTTGAATGTGATAGTGATGTCGTGGAGAACTCTTCTCTAATCCTCATTCAGCACTCGATTCTCTAATTCAAACTCGTCGATGGATTTAATGTGGTGCTCTGCTTTTTCTTCTTCAACCAAGCGGCACCAAGCATTGTATAGATGTGACGGATAATCTTCAAGCCAGCTTAGATTTCGATGCTTCAGAACATTGGCATTATATGCAATGAGGAGATCTTCAATGTCACTCTCCAACCTAGCCTCTGTCGTTCTCACTTCACCCTCAACCCTGGCTTCGACTTCCTGAACCTTCAACGTTGCCGCATCCCTCTCATCCCTGAGCGCCACAGCCTGCTCGCATGCTTCCTGAGCTGCTTTATTTGTGTCATCTTTCTCTTTGACGACTTTAGCGAGTTTAGCTTTAAGCTCCTCAAGCTATTTAAGCGCCCCATCTCTTTTGGCCATAACTATGGTTTTCCGGTGCCCCATTTCCTCAACCAGGGCAAAGCGTGTTCGCCTCATCTCCTCCATCCTCCGGGTTGCCTCATCGGCTCTTTTATTGGCCTCCGTTTCTGAATTTCTCGCAGACTCATTTTCATCATTAAGCACCTGGATTATGCGGTCTTTTTGAGCGAGGTCAGTTCCTAATTTCTCGATTGTCTTCGCCCGCTCAAAGGCCACTGCCGATAATTTGTCTGCGGTCTTCATCCATTCCCGATATTGGCCACAAATATCGTATATGTAATCGTGCATCGCCTATTCTGCCTCGTTGGGAATTCGCTTTAAGTGCGGGGGAAAGATGAAGCCGTCAAAGCAGATGTTCGAGAAATCCTTTTTCAACTTAGCGATTCTTATCGCTCCTTCCCCGGTGGGTTCTGTGATGGCCTGTTCAGTGACAACGGGAGCCTCGATTTCAGTCCTCCGACGCTGTTGGTCAGGCCTGGCTGCCTGAGGAGGCGGTATTTGACGCGAAGATTCATGGGGTTGTTTGCCAGAACAATAAGGTTGTGCTGGACCTCTAGGTGGCGGAGAGCGTGACCGGGAACGATGCCTATACTCTCTCTCTCTCCTTGTCCCTTTCCCTCTCATAACGCTCCCTTTCCTGACTGGAGTAGCCGCGATCGCGGTCTCTATCAGCCTCACGTCTGCGAGACTCATAATATGAACTAGATGAATGGCGTGCCTTAAGGAGGCTGCCGAGCATAGATCCTCGCTTCGACATCGTAACTGTAAAATGAAAAGAGAAACAGAGTTGGTATTTCCCAGAGATGAATTTCTTGTGATTAGAAATTGTGTGGTGCCATGAATTGTGTGTATGCATGTGCAAACCCCCTGACCAACTGGTTATATCGACCATACTCGAAGGAATTTAATCGCCTAGATCTAAAGCGCTCTTAAGCCCTTCCAATCCGGTATCTTGTCAGAGCGACACATAGTCCGGAATTGGAATGTCTGCAAGTCCTTCGAAAGGATTCTCCATATGTGAGGGACGAGCCTCCGAAATTATAACACGGGGGGCTGGTAGAGGCATGACCACCGATTTCTAGCTCATATGCTTGCGAAGCTTATGAGCAACCGCCTTGCCTTTTCTTTTTTCCTTTGAATGTCGAGGACTATCTGAGGGCCCGACTATGGGTTCATCTTCAGTGGGCATATCCTCTTCGCCACCCTGCCTAGCGATTATAATTCCTGGTATTCTACGCCTAGCTCATCTTGCCGAAGCCGCGCTAAGATATCCTTCAAGCCCTATGCTCTGGTCTCTGTCAATTAGCCAAACGGCTCTTAAATTTTCATCCGTAAGCATCACTTCGATCTCTCTAATCTCGCTTGGCACCTCTTGAAGAAGTCATACTATTTCCTTAAACTAAGCACCTTCAGATCGTGGAATTGAAGTTGTAAAAGAAAGAAAATGTTAGACCTGACATCGATTACAACTATCCCATTAGTCGCCAGAGAAATTGCAGCACTTACGTCTAACTAGCCACCGTCTAGCGAATCTTGGCGGGCACCGAACATAGAACCACTCGGTTTTGAAGTAGCTATGTTTGGTCCAAGTCCCAATCACAATTTGGCAGTTTCCGACTCCCTCTAGAAATGTGAAGGAGGGGTTATCTCCCCGACTCTTTATGTTGAATAAGAATCTGACTTCCTCTGGAGTCGGGGGCCGAAAATAGTGCTCCATGAAGATGATGAATAGGCTGTTCAGAAGAGCGTACTCGTTCAGATGCAACTGTGACGGGGCAATCCCTAATTTAGATAACACCTCCCGGATATACTGATTGAATGGTGGGAGTGTCCCGACTGTGCAAGAAAATCTATTGAAAGCGGTATACCTTTCTGGAGGAGTATGCGGCATATCGCTCGGCCTTGGTAGTAGGACATCATTCAACGATAGCCCATGCCTAAAATAAATTCTCCCCAACATATCTTCAGAAACATTGGATGGAACGAAATCTTGTGGATTCCCAATGATGGTTGCTCCTGGTAACTCGTCATGAGCTGGACTTATGACTTCGGCCGCGATGGCCGGCATCTCTATTATCGGATGAGGTGGACTTTGAGCCTCCTGTTGCTGTGAACTCACGGGTTCCATAACTAATCAACTCATCAAAAATCATTGTTAGGTGACAATAATCCCGTGTGTTCCCCAGTGTGAAATGCATGAACATGTTATGCAGTGCAGTGCTATGAGTTACTTAAGAAAATTCTACGAAGATTAGTGTAAGTGTTTGAACAACGAGACTTTAGAATTCAACCGGAGTGACCGTCATCGCTGACCGTCACAGCCATGCCATCCAGACTTTGGAGATCGATCCAGGTAACAGTTCCATCGACGAGCTTCGAAGGGCAGTCAAATATGCAGGGAAATGTTAACTCAAATTATGTAAGGCAGAAGCTCGTCAGAGTCAAGTGATTAGATGTGCAAAGGTTTTCATGTCCATTATGAGTTAAACTCGGATCGATCACCAGAAGTATAATTCGTATCAATCACCGAAAGTCAATTCTTGTCGATCATAAGAGGTCGTTCGTAACGCTCATAAGGCGTCGTTTTGTATCGATCGAGATTCATTAACTTCGTATCGATTAAGTGACGCTGGGTTTCGTATCAGTCACTAACATGAAGTTCGTATCGACCATTTGCTTCTTGAGTTCGTATCGATCACTTCGAATCGATACAAAGTACATCCACACCAGAACGATATGAACTTCATCTTCACAAGTGCATTTCTAATTGATACGAACTCCCTCACTTGGAATCGATACGAGGTCAGCTTTTGACCATCCCTTCATCGAGACGAAATTGAGGCCAATCTGTCTTCCACGAATCACTTCGTATCCCTATGCCTTCTTCCCCAATCGACATGAAGGCTATCAGCACTCTTCATCAAACTTTGGCCATCCACGCCACCACATCGCCAAAATCAGTCACAGATACATGTCGAATGGGAAAAGAGTTCAAATCCTTTCGTCCTAAGTTGATTGTTGTGGGTTAATTACCTAATTCGAGCAAATGATCAGGGAGTTTATGGGTTGGTTAGTTTGAAAATGAAGTTTCTTCTTTTCTCAAATAGTTGAGCAATACGAAGATAGGGACAAAGTCTATAAGCAAGAAAGTGAAAATTTTCTAAGTACCAAACCTTTATATACCTAGGTAATGATCGTTCGTCTCCCAGTCATCGCTACCGGTCAAAACAGTCGCTAAGGAGATCGATACAAGTAGGCTATTTCATATCCACCGAACGACCGAGGAAAAGCAAATGCAATTCAAGTCATTTGTATCCATCACTCTAGGGTCCGCGAGTACTCGTATCCATCGATACAAAGTGTGTAAAAATAATCTCAACCAATTCATGTCGACCACTACCTATACGAATGCAATTCTTCAAATTTCCAGGTTGGTCCAGGAGAGGATCGATAAGAAGAGATACACTAAAAACAACCGTCAAGCATTGTTACAATTCGAATTTCACATCGATTTAGGAGAGGATTGATATGGGATTCGATACAAGAAAATTGACAACGACTCATGAACGTACGAACGTTAACGTGAGTCAGGATATCATACATTTACATGTATGATGAATTAACATTCAACTTTCAAAACTCACAGGAATTGAATGCTCATCTAGTGACAATCGCAACAATGAACAATAGATTTCTGGTGCTCAACACTCAGTTACGACTGTACAAAGTACAATCCTTGGCGATTATCAACCCAGAATGTATATGTACTACCGAGAAACAACCAAAGGTTACATCTTTTGATGAAAAGACAACAACTATTCATCAGATCAGACAGAACTTTTCAAACAGAAGGTTACAGCTTTTCAAAGCACATCATGTTCACACAAGACGTACTTTGGGAAGCAAAAGTTGTCCCGCCTTTTGGTAAGGCTGTGACACCAAGGGCAGTCTGTCTCGAAGATCGATTACTTACGAAGTTCACTATGGATACTGATAAATTTTGTTCGAGCTCGGATCAAGCTATAATCGATGTGGTACAATGAGTGAAGCCATGGAAGCCAACGTTTCAATTTTCAAGTCAATCGGAGTTCGTATGCTCATGATACAGATCTATTAAGATTCTGTGATGCCCCACCTCTATACTCACACTAGCCAAGGATACTACGAGCTAATGCCGTCGACTAGCGCGAAGAATAAGGCTGTTGAGGAGCGACCATCTGTGTAATTGCTTTGTGCGAGTACCGATATGTCAAATAATATGACTTGCATTTCATTTCAAGAGGAAATCCGACATATCAAATACAAACTCAAAGCTACTACACAGTGGCTATGTGGGCTTCGGAAACAAATATAGAAATAAGCATAACACAAATCAGTCACAGATATTCATATCACAAAGGCGGAAATAGATATGAATATAACACATAGAAGTGTACATCAAAGTAGTGGTCATATAAGATCCACTACATCACAAAAGAATAGGTACAAGTGCAAGATAAAAGAATATGTATACATCAAGGAGTCTCAATCTCGAATGTATAAAAACAAAAACAAATGTGCTAAAGTAGTTAGCCAAAAATCAGATGATGGTCCCTGATAAGAAGTCAAGTAGAAGTACCTAAAATACCTCGGTCTGACCCGAGTATTATTTAACAAGAAAATAATAAACGGATCAGTCTAGCTATAAATATCAGATAAAATGAGATAGGATAAGAGATATGACAAAAACGTATGATAACATTAATGCCATGCTGTGATAAGTATACATCAGATAACAACAAAAATCATACAATATCTCAAATATTCTCAAACACTAAAAAGAATGTCATATTCTTTAAATTATTCACCAAAACACAAATATTTGACAAATCATATCAATGCCAATCGCAAAAATCGGTGAAACACAAATTCTAGAAATCATCAACTAGAAATCCAGAAATCACAAAAAGGGGAAGGCCTATCACAAACGGGAGCATGAAAACTCACCAACACGTGTATCACAAATGGGTCGCTATCCCATGAACCGAACATCGATGCACCTAAAAAGATACGCCCCATGCACAATCGAACATCGACGCACCTAAAAAGATACGCCCCATGTCTAGTCGAACATCGACGCACCAAAAAAGATATGCCCCATGCCTAGTCGGACACCGACGCACCTAAAAAGATACGCCCCATACCTAGTCGAACATCGACGCACCTAAAAAGATACGCCCTATGCCTAGTCGAACATCGACGCACCTAAAAAGATACGCCCCATGCACCGACTTATCGAGCCGATTGCTCCACGAACGGTCCAAAGACCATGGCTCGCTAGCCCATAAAAGTGAGCCGAAGCTCTATAGAACGGGGTATAGTCCCCCACGCGGACAAAGAGACATCGCACATCGCTAGTCAAAATCACCAAAGGATCATCATTGATCGATAAGTGTAAATTACACTAAGCTAGTAAATAAATGAGTTTAGCTTCATGTCCCATAACCACTGGCTTAACTTAAATATTTACAAACAAATTGTAGATTTTCACTCGAAAATTGTCACAAGGGTTCAATCGAACAAGTCCAAGGATTAACCGACGAAGTAAACACAAGCGTTTCATACCACTTGTTTTGCTAAGCCGTTTAATTAGATTTCTCATACGAATGAGTTAAAGGTTTGTATATACTAATAGATTGGAAAAAAGTTTTAAAAGCGAGCTTTATTTTTAAAATAGTGTCGAAATCGTTTTAATGAAAGAGTTTTAGTATTTACTACTAGTATCGAAACCTTTGTATTTTAAAGTGACAAATCACAAAAATGATTGTAAAAACAATCAATCACCAAAAATTCACATACGACAATGTGAATTAAATCCATAAAAATTGATATCAAATCCATCAAATGGATATTCCCAAAAATCCAAAGAAAGAAGTCATCAAAGTCGATAATAAGTGATAACAACTAACCAGATCGAAAAAAGTCGATTAAAATTGGTAATCTAATCAAAAACAGCCCAAAATAGGCATAATTGGCAGTTCCAGACATCTAGGGGTTCATCTAGACGTCTGGATTTAGGTTTTGGAAATATTCCAGAAACCTGCCAGACGTCTGAACCCAAACCAGACGTCTGAAAACTAATCAGACGTCTGGTAGGTTTGGACCAGACGTCTGGTCCAAGTCTCTGCCTTTTTTTTCTTTCCGCCGTACTTTTTTTTTCTCCAGGTCTACAACCAAACGTCTGGACTTGACCAACCAGACGTCTGGTCACCTGGTCTGGGCAACAGTTTGCCTAGGCCATGATGGCCAAAATGATTCGGAAGTGATCGGACGAGCGACAGAGGCTAGGGATTTATGCCAAGCGACAACCCAGTCCTATAGGCTCTTCGATACACCCCAAATAACACATCCAAATATCCAACATAAGATCTTTAAAGATTTTGACTTCAAAACAACAAAATTTTGAAAGTTCACCAAATCAATTCAAATCAAAAGCAAATGAACAGGCATAAATGTTAGGAATTCATACCTAACAACAATGAAAGTTATAGACATAGATGTGAGTTAAAGAACTCGCCTTTAAACCGAAAAACAATGAACGAGAAGCTCAAAAACAAAGGAAAGATCGACTACTCTTCAACTTCAACTCTAGAAGCTCCAATCTAGGATCATAAGAAAATATTTCCTAAGTTAGGTTATAGGAAATTTCTGAAATTGGAGAGAGATTGAGCTGGAGAAGATAAAGAGGATGCTTACCTAAGCTTCTCTTTGATTTATAACTTGAATTTGAATTCCTAAGAGAAACTAGGGCTTAGGAATTTTAATTTCCTCTTCCCACCATTCTTTCTGGGGCTTGAGAGTGTTAGGAAAATGATAGAATGAATGAAGAGGAGTTGGAGGAGTTAGGGTATTAGATGAGTTGGTGGGCTGAAACCCAAACCCAAGGCCCAAAAGAAAAATAGCAAAATTCTACTCAACTCCAAACATATCGATGTTTATACTCAAAAAAGTTGTAAATGTCATTTTGAACTCAATGGAAGTGGTCTCGAGTCCCAATTCGACTGTTTAAAAAAAGTAACACTTCGGACTTTAATCTGATTAACGATGCTATATTTAAATAAAACATTTAAATATACAATCGTAAAATATGCGGGTTGTTACAGATTCACTTGGAAGACATCGCCATTCGTATCCATCATAACAAGCAGTGGTTCGTATCCATGATAAAAGGTAGTACATTCATACCCATCTAACTCGTAACCATGGCCATACAATGCTCTCATTCATATCCACGGAGAAGGCATCGAGTTCATATCCATCAGTTCAGCAACCACCTCCTTCGTATCTAATTCATTCGAATCCATCCAGATAACCTCACTCATGTCCATATGATGTCGTATACATCCACCCATCAAGTTGCTCTGGTCCGTATCCATCTGAGAAAGGAGGTCTGGTTCGTACTGATCACTTGCTCGATCGATACGAGTAAGAGAGCCAAGCACCGATACGAATTACCGATGCAATGGTCGATACGCGAAGCATGAACCCGTATCGATACGACTTAGCATAAGGAGCAACGATACGAACAAGACAGGTGCTAGTGGAAGACTTGGTCACTCGGCGTGAAAAGTGGATTGATCCTAAAATATAGCGCCACGTCATCTGATCGACACGTGATACATAACTACGAATCAGAACGATACGAATCGTATCGATACGAAGTCGACAGCACACCGAAAACCCAAACTTGCATTGATCATAACTCGAGATCTATAAGTCCAAATGCCACCAAATTTTCACAGGAGCTTACCTACAACCTTAAGAATGTACCTGATCAATTTCAGCCTGAAAGGACCATTTATGGATTGATACGAACTCAATTCGTATTGCTCCCAGATCGAGTCAAAATCACCTAAACTTGATTCCGTGGGCCCACTCACATGAGAGAAGAAGTCTTCCAGGATTTGGGCAAGATATTTGCTGCCTACACCTATAAATAGTGACCCTGGACCTACAGAAAATGGACTTTTGGCTTCTCTACGCTGATACTCTGCCGAAATCATTATTAAACCTCTGTTGTACTGTTTTAATCTCTTGTAATCAGCGAGTGAAAACCAATAAATATCAATCATTCCATAGTGGACGTAGGCTATACGTCAAACCACTCTAAATTTGCGTGATTCTGCATTTTTTCTTATCTGTTAATTGGTGTGTTTGTTAGATGTGCCTCATTTTACATTTATCTTCTTCATTTTATCTCTTCAAACACATCTGAAGAGTGTTGTGCCCAATTTTGGTACAAATATTAGTAGCGAGAAGTCCTTGCATATCATAGATTTTAATGACAAAGCACTACTGCCACCATAAATATATGATATGGTAAATTTCACCCCGAGGGACTAGTGGCAAGTAGCCCTACATCATGAAGATCTCTGTGATCTAATTCATAATCATAAACCTGCACTTTCGAACGCATACATTGGTCTGAAGCGGTTCTTGGATAAATCCGACCCCGATCTCTCCGAACCAACAACGATAAAAAGGCCAATATTTGATAGTCGGTTATTTAACTATCAAAGCAAACAAACAATATCTAGCACCATAAGCAATCACTAGGCCCTTTTAATTAATTGTTTATTAATTAAATCAAATTTCAAATTATCTTTAAAAAGATATCTTCAAAACCATTTCAAATCTTCAATATTGGAAAACCCCTCCGTATACTTATCTCAGTGGTATAAGTATATTCACCAACCATCTCGTTTCAACACTTATAAAATATCTCCATATACTTAAATTCGTAATAAGCATATTTACAAATCATTTTTAAGGAAAACTTCATTTTTTCCAAAACAGGCTTTATTGGGTCAAAACGACTGTTGCGTAAAACATCGTTACGACAACCCAAAACATTAGTATAAGGATTCCAATTAATTAATTATATATACAGAAATCCCGTATACTATATAAAACATTTCCTTTCGGAAATCATTTACTATAACAACAGTGTTATAGTCCATGCCTTCCATACATTCCCTAAAATGTCTATAACAACAATAAATGTTGAAATCTATGTTTTCGATACATATCGCGTTTTAAATCATTTTTCAAACTATTAAATTCCATTTGGAATTATTACTTTCCAAAACTTCGCATTAAAACTATAATTTACTAGTTATACAAAAAGATGAGTTTAACTCATCGAAATTTCCTGTTGTCGCTGAGGCGTTCCAGATTCCGTCTGAATTCGAATGACGTTCGAATTCAACGTAAAATTCAACAAGCTCCATTTGTTGTCAAACCAACTCCATATCGTAGGTAGCATCCAAACGAGTGCAATGCAACTCGTCTTGTTTGAATCCGATCTAATACGAGTAAGTTATAATATTTATAAGATTACATAATTAAAATATATAATTACTTTATTAATTATAGGATTAACAGATTTACTACCATGTTTTAACAAATTGCCCCCTTTTCTTCTTCTCACGAACGAACCAAACCCATGCCGAAAATCTCCGGCCGTACCTCCCCTTCGCCTCTGGCCACCAGCGCCGCCCAAACTCCACCAACACGAATCCACATCCATGTTGACTTCCTTCCCCCCCATGCGATGCCCTCTCCTCGTTACCAAGCCCGCCAAAATATCCACAAACATGGCCGCATTTTTCGCGAACTGCTGCCACCGTTGGCTACGAGATTTTGGCCGAAGGTGGACCCCACTCTCCTTTACCTTTTCTCTTCAGACACCACCCCTAGCGCCACCAACGCTGCGAAAATCCAAGGAAATTGCTGCGACATTCATCTACGAACTGGCACCACCTCGCTATGATCTAAGGTGATCCAACCGTACAACCACCTCATCTTGATGTCGCAAGCAACTTTCTAGTTGGAGCCGATGCACGAAATCACTTGTAGCGGCTTCGATGAATATGGACCTTAGGATTTTGGTGAGGAAATGATTTGAAATTTGAAGGGAATTAACAGATGAACGCGAATATAATAGGATAGGGGAAATGATGAGTGCGCAGAAAGGGGTATGGTGATATTGATGGGTAAATGGTTGAGTAGTCAAATCTATATATATATATATTATTTAAATTAAAAATATCTAGCTATATAATTCCGAACCCCGATCGAGACGTGCCGCTTGGCATTCTATATGTTATACCCCTATTCCGAACATAATGGAACTAGTTTCGAGGCCTAATTTGATCCTATGCAGAAGATAACTTTTTGACCCCAATTATTATATTAAATTTTCAATATTAATTTCAACGCGTTTCTATTACGCACGACCAAACGATACGTTTGATCGCTATGAAATTTAACGGCGTAATATAATTCATTATTACGGACCCAATGACACTGGTTTCGTTAAAATCTAAGACAGTGCCCCGGGAGGCTATTTTTATATGTTAATTAAAACGAGTTATTTTCAAAATCGAGTAAATAACTTTTAAATTTAGTTTAAAAGTTTTATTACCTTCATTCTTATTAATAGAAATTAAATAAGCCTTTAAATCATTTTTATCCAAATAAAAATCCAAGATTCAATTACTAAAACAATTTTCAATTATTAAATTCAGCAATTTAATTGTCCAATAAATCGCTATATTTGAAATTTAAGTTATTTAACCTATAAAATTAACTTTTCAATATTTAAAATTAATTAACTGTTCTAATTTCAAATAACCAAAATTCTGGGTCGTTACACATAATATCATATTTTATTTTAAAATATTTATATTTATATATTCGATGTATGTTAGATACGTAAAACATACCTAAATTAATATAACATAAATGATAGCAATAAAACATGTGTGTGTATACATATATATACTAAGATTTATATCTATTGTGTGTGTGTATTAAATCATATATGTACACAAATATCAAGGGAATATAGATGCCTAAATATATACGTAAGTTTAAATATACTAATATATATGTACATGGTTAGTATACATATATTATTAGTACCATATATATGTATATAGTTTAGATATAAATATGAATTTATTATATATTGCCATATATAATATATAATTCAAATTATAATATATATATATATAATTAAATTAAATTCATTAAAACCATGTATATGACTAACTAAAAGGATATTAATTTCAGTCGAAATTCAAAATTTAAAATTGCCTTAATTCAAATCTAATTTGACATGGTCAAAATATATAATATTTAAATTTAAAAAAATAATGGCTATTTCAGTTATTATAAAAGTTCAAAATGTTAAAGGTAAATATCTAGTATAATTACTAATTCAAATACATAGATTTTTCTAAATATATTTTACACTGTTAATTTCGGTCTATATTATTTCATTAATAAAATATAAATAAATATATTGTTTGAATATAAATTTTCATATAATAAAATAATATATGTCTAATAATTTGTAATTAAAATATTATCGAAATTTTTATTTATTTAAACCCAGGAGCAAATTATTTATTTTTACTTTTTATGTTATAAAAGGGGAGAAAAAAATAAATATATATTATGTATATGTTAATCTAGCCTAAAACTAAATTTAAATTTAACTAAAAATGTACTTATAATAAAATAAATTTAACTTTTATTAAATAATTTTGCATAAAATAAAATTAACATATGGTTGAAAATTAATATTATATATATTAGTCTATCAATTTAAAATTTCAGTATATTATAATTTATAAAATTTATTCACATAAATTGTATCTTTATTTCTAAATTATTATATATATGGCAATGCTATATAACTAGTAAAGGGGAATAAACATCTGTATAGTTTTAAAAATAAAATTTTACCTCGGTTGATCTCGTCCTTTGTAACTTATCAATTTGCAATTTGACTCCTTGGATCTTTAATCCACCAACCGACCTTGCTAATTGGCGAGTGCTACGACCTTTAGGAAGTTATGTTTGGAAGATTAAGGGGCAATAGGGTTTGGCATATAGGGTATGGCAGCTAGGGCTTAGGCAAAGAGAGTATGTGGTTTGATTTAATATGAGTTGATATTTATAAGGAGAGTTAAAGAGAAATATCTTCCATCTTTTACTCATTCTACAATACCAGTTCAAACCAAATCTAAACCACTTTTCCTCCATCTCCGATCGACCCTCAATTGACTCTATGTCAATATATCCTCCACCCATTTGCTTATTATTTATACATTTAAAGATCTTACACACACGTATCGATATCATATATCAATACATGCACATATAACATTTATATATACACACACCAAATAATCATTAATGGCACCTAGAAATTTTTTGGAGCTATCCCACGGCTAAAGGCAACCCAAATATCAAATACACTAATAATTAATATTAAATATTAATTTATAACATATTATAAGCCAATTAAATAAGATGGTATTTCAGAGACTACACGGAAATAGTGATGTGACTTACGGTTATGGAGTCAGTCGGTGATTAATGTTGAACAATTCAAATACTAATGTTTACACATCACCTTAGCTGATGGTGTGATAGTTTGGGTGAATTAACTACTTATAAACCTTTTCGATAAAATCAAATTTTAGATCATTTTAATCTGTAACGTTAAGTGACGATATAATATACACATGTTCTCTTCATAAACATTATATCATTTTAGGATATGTGGAGCTTGGTATTGGTCAAAACTCCAATAATATTAACATTCAACTATTCATTCCACTTATAAAGTTGTTGGATAAATAATAACATTTATTATTAATCGTTCTACTCCGGCTAGCGATTTTGACTTTAAGTTGACTATAGTGGACCGAGATACTTACCTTATACAACTAAGGAGATAAATTCTCTACTGAATAGTGCTTCACTACCTACACTTCAATCCAGACACAACTATTGTCATTTGATGGAACCATGCCACGATTTGACTAGAATCAAAGCGGAGTATTCATGTGGAAGTTCTATGGTGTTCTCAATTCGAGAGAACTATGTAAGATAGTCATATTGAGATTCCTGATTTAACCTAGTTGTTATAACCAACATAAAAATCTCGATTGAGTCATTCTATAGTTATTTAATAATTATAAGTACATAACCCCTTAGTGCACCCAATAGCCATGTGTAATACACTGCACAATATTTAAAGAGCGTTATGTACTATGACCTTAACGGATCTATTGATATCCTTTCTTGAGACATCTTGACCATGAATATTTAAGACAAAATTTTATTCTTATTTATGATTAATTACACATGATTGCAACTTTAAACATATAAAATTTTATTTAAGGTTTTCTTACTTATGTACTTTAAATTAGTTAATTCATTTATCATAACATAGCATAACATATAAAAGAAAACAAACACTAGAAATTAATTTTATTACGAATAAGATCAATTACAAAGTTAGTTATACAACATATTTTCATAATTGCCCCTAGAGCATAACACTAACTCTCTCAATGTAACGACCCGTAAATTCATCACTTACAAAAATATGATTGAATTTAAAATATTAGTTTAAATGACTAAATAATAATTTTTAAATCAAATTTAAAATCTTTTTATTTAAAAATAATAATAGAAATATTATTTTCAAACTTTGTTTACAAATATATGTATAGTAAATACAAAGTGAAAATATGACCAGAAATAAAAATCGAAATTCATAACGATTCAACATATAGAAGTTGTAGAACGTTGTGAATTCCATGTGACATCCAAATGAACACATACATATACTCATCCAAGAAAACATGTGTATATGTACATGAACACTTATATATACAGATATATACATATATACTAAATATATAAACAACTCCTTCTCACTTAAGCAAACAACCCTTACCATCAAACATCACTTCTATGCAAGCACATGACTTCATATGACATGGCTGAGCTAAGGTGGTAGTGGATGGAGATAACCAAGCATAGGGGAATGATGAAAGGAGGTGGAGCATGTGGAGGTGGAGTAATAATCTAAGCTAATTATCACATATTGTCACCATCAAATATCAAATCAAAGAGGCACATGGCCTTGCCTTTATATGATGTGACCCTCGGCCATACCTTAGGGTGGTGGCCGGTGCATGGTGATGGGAGGAGAAGGTGGCATGATGATGTGTGGTGATGTAAGAAGGAGATGTTTACACTCTTCCATTTGCGTATAAATACCTCTTCACTTCTTCACTTAATTCATTCATCTTCTTCTTCATTGTTCTAAAGCTTCCTCCACATTTTAATGGCTTTTAGCTCAGAAAAAAATATAAAGAAAATTATAGCAAATTATGTCTAAATCTATATAGTGTGTACACACACACATAAAGCACTTCAAAACTCACCCATACCCTTCCTCTTTCTCTTCAAATCTACGCCTAACCACCCTAGTCGAGCCTACCACCTCCACAAACTAAGGCCGTGAACCCCTAACTCCTTCAAAAGCTAGGCCGAGCTATATAGGAGCTTCAGAACTAGTGTTCGTGAGCTCTGATTCGAGTTAGAGAAGCTAATCCATTTTTAGTTAATCGTTTTATTCCAAGATGAGAAAACTCTATTTAATATATATACATATATATATATATATCTGTGTGTGTGTGTGCACGTGCGCATGTGCGTGCATGTGTGTTTGTGTATGTGATGATGTGAAATGATTGCCATGGTGCTTATTTATATGTTGTTCATCAAGTATTGATTGTTGAATATGGTTGTTTAACAAGTCACGTTAAATACACGTCGATATTACACAAGGAAATCACTTTTTGAATCAAGTTACAAAAGTAAATATGGAAACATTAAACCCCTTGAAAATTATTAGAAATGTTTTATAATCATTTAAACTTGTCTCGACAAGTTTTAAATGAAAATTAATAATCAAGTCAAAACTAGGCGCGTCGCGTAACAGTAGTTCGCGATTTCACGCCGTAGAATTCAAATGAGTATATAAAGTGGAACATAGCTTGGAATTCTTTGTAGTAATAATTTTCCAAACTATTATATCCATAGTTTTCAATCAAAGAAAGAAAATCAAGTTTTCACCTTATCTTTTCAAATAAGTCGAAAACAAGTTTTCCAAATAATCGCGGTTTTGTAGTTCGGAATTCAAAAAGAGATTTCATAAAATTTAATATTTTTAAATGTTTTAACAATATAGAAAGACTTTATAAATCTTTTAAAATGTTTTAAAAGATATTTGAGTTTTATATATAAATTTCCAAATGATATAAACGTCGTTTTAATCAATATAACTTTTCAAATACCTTTCGCAGCACTTTTTCAATAACTTTTAAAATATGATTTCAAACTTCACAATTATTTTCCAAACTTTTATAAATGTTTTCTAATAAATAAAAAATTGTTTAAAAAATGATTTAAAGCTTTTATAATTTATTTAAAAGAGTTTAAATAAATTAATTTGAAGAAAAGCTGTTATAAGCAAATGATGTAATCTTGGTCTAATAAGCCGACGAGTACACCTGATTTTTCTATTCGTGGGATCTGGTTGAGGTGCTTAAGCAAAGGAGATGTCCAGGAGCAACCAGTGCTCTGGCTCACCTGGCCTCCCCTACAAGAGGGATGGATAAGGTCGAAATGTCGAAAACGAGTTAAGTATAAAAGATTACACTTTTCAAATTTGAACAACTTGGATTATATAAAAATGATCTTCTTATACTTAGTGGTAAATTCAAAGGAGGGAACTTGTACTATTCATGTAATTTAAAAGGTGATTTCACCATTATTCTACCCGTAATACCTATTGAATACAGAAATTAAAATTGAGTAAAAGTAGTACAATTTCTATTTGGCCCTATTTTTCGGAATATTGATTTCTAAAATAATTTAGTAAATTTTCAAAAGGAATTATAATGAATTCCGTATATACTAAAAAGAAATGGTTTTCAAAAAGATGAAAATCTTTAAAAGATATCTTTAGATAAAATGAAAATAAATAAATGGAATATTTATTATCCATTCACTTAACATCTTTTTATCGATGATTGGTTCGTCGAAATGGTTCATCGAAACCAAAATTGGATTTGGGTAATCTCCATCCGAAAACCACCTCATACTAATTTATTTGTTTGAAAGTAATGAAGTTATATTAAAGACCATGATTTTAAAAGATAGAGGATCTCCATTTCGAAAGAACTGCTTGTTGATAATCTCTGGGTAGCTCCCGAGATAAATATATAGCAGTGGTCCCTTCGTTCTAGAAAACTCCAAAACACAAAGACTATTCACTACTAATCCTTAGGATAATTCCCGATAGGATGTGGTAGGGAAGTTCCATCGATTTGTCTTGTTCCTGGACAACTTGTATGGACGAATGTTTGACGTTGCATTTTTAGACCATATTGATTGATCTTTATGAACATATCATCTGTTTAGTGGTGGAGAAGGCAACTCCTCTTAGCTTAACACCCTTTCTTGAGATATACGAGCTTAGGAGTTATGCATTTGTAGAAATCAGTTGTGTGATTGTGAAATGGCAAAGTGGCATTCAAAGGGGAAGATGTGCTATATAAAAGGTAATCGTTACCTTAAAGCCTCACACCTGGGAATACTGAAACATGGGATGCTTTAAGGCTAAAGTAGGTCGCAACCAATCAGGGTATGAAATCACCTTCTAGATCTATGGAATATCTACCCGCTATAACGTCAGGTTTAAATTATGTGGTGTATTCTTGGGATCCCAAATAGGTCGGTAACGGCCGGATGATGTAATACTATGTGCCGGTCATATATTATATTTTTGAATAGACCGGTCTTAATTCGCATGAGGACCAACATAAGGACCTTGGGTGCATTCCTCTAGAAATGAACTGTATGGGAGGAAGTCCCTTACCTCGCTAATCAGTTGGAAATCAAATACCCAATAAGTGCCGTATGGACTTTGTTGTGGAAAAATTATAAAATGTGAGATGCAAGCATTTCAGCTAAGATTTACATGTTATTTGAAAATGTTTTCAAATGAATGTCCTTAAAAATAATATTTCAAAAAATTTGTGTATCAAAGATTTTGGTTATCATAAGGTAAAAACTCATTCCGTGTTTATGTGCGATGTGGTCTTACGAGATTTCCTTTTGTTTTCAAAACCCGTATTTTGAGTTTCTCACACCAGTCTCATGACTGACTCAGAGTTTATTTTTACTTTCCCTTGAACTCTGGGCGCCCTATTTTTCGGGCAATCAAGTAGTCCGATAGCTTGGAGCATTTTGGAAGGAGCCTGGAGTATGAAGACTAGAGGGTCCTTTGTCTATAGTTATCCATTCTCAACTTTCTGATGCATCGTGTAACATGTATTTTGTATCTACCAGCCCATACAAGGATATGCGGTTATAAATATCCTAGGCTGGGTTAGTACTTATCGTAACTTTAATGAATCACTTGGAGTGATTATATGTACTTTCCACCAGTATGATTATGTTGTTCTCATATGTTGTGAGATTATGTTATTATTCTATTTTCTACCTTTATTTCTTATAAAAGCCTTATTATCTGCCTTTCTATCACTTGAATTTGCGGCACTTGAATACCGTGGATGTATTAGTGTCAATCTTCAAGGGTCGAAAAGGTGTGTCCTTACAGCTGGTATCAGAGCTTAGGTTAGCGAGTACCTAAGCCTTGATGGGGTCGTCTATATGTTCTAAATTGTTTCTTTACTATATTCAGATAGTAAGAAATGAGCAATTACAAAGGACGAGGAAGGAGGGGTAGCAACATGACAAACACTAATGGTCATAATGCTGTGGTTGTGGAAGAAGTATTAATTCCAGTACAGCCTCAAACAAATTTCGCTACTCTTTGCAAAAACTTAGGAGGGAAACCATTCCAAGGAACGAGTCTATTGTTAAAGTACAAGCATGGCTCCACTCTTGTAAGAGGATATTCAAAGGATTAAATGTAGGGGATGAGCAAAAGAGATTCTTGTCTTCCTGGCAATTGCAAGAAGGAGCTCTCACATGGTAGGAATCCATCACTTTGAATGGATCTGAAGAAAACTTCTCATGGGCTAGATTTTAGGAAGTATTCGAGGAGCAGTATATACCTGTAGCTGGAAAATCCTATCTTTACAGAAATTTCATGGACTTAAGACAAAAGGATATGTCTGTAGAGGAGTACTCAAATTAGTTCACCGAGTTATCTTCTTTTGGGCTGGGACTAATAGACATGCTCTTGAAGAAGAATGAAATGTTTATTGTGGGAATGGAAGAGCAATATCATGAACGAATGATTGGCCACATGAAGGGAACCATTATGGACCTACTAGATATGGGTTTCCAGTATGAAGCATTAGATAAAAGAAATCTAGTGGTAGCCCAAGGAAATAGCAACAATCAGAACAAGAGAAGAAATCGTGGTAGGGAAAGAATGGTGGAGGGTCCCATGAGAATCGTTATAAGGATGTTATTTGTTTCAATTGCCACAAGAAAGGTCATTTCTTAACACAGTGTAGGAGTCCCAAGATGAAGAAGCAAGAAAATATTTCTCCTATGGTTCACAAAAGTCTTTATTACCATTTCCATCGGCAGGGTTATTGGAAGAACAAGTGCCCGTTGATGAAGAAGAGAGAATAGATTAAGGTCTATGCTATAAAAGGCAAGCCTTCGACCGCTGAAGGTGTAAAAGGCAAGGAAGTCTTAGAAGGTAATATATGCGTTAATGGTATTTCTGATAAAGTTTTATTTGATATTGAAGCTTCTCATAGTTTTATTTCTAAGAAATTAGTCGATAAATTAAAACTTACCCCAGAAGTTGTAGAAACCCGTCTCTGCGTATTTAATCCCATAGGTGGTGCGACCAATCTCTATATGTCCAGTGGAAACATAAGAGTTACCTACCAAACCTATCTATTCTTTTGCAACCTATTCATCCTTGATTTCATTGGGTTTGATATTTTACTCGGAATGGATTGGCTATCCAAGTATAGAGCTACTCTAGACTGCAACAACCGAGTAGTCATATTAAAAACAACAACCGGAAAAATGTTGGATAAAATAATATATGGAGGACCTAGTCCAGTAAGAGACAGCTTCATATATGCATTGGATTCATCTCAAATGGACTTAGAAAGGATACCCGTCATTAAAGACTTTCAAGATCTTTTCGAGGAAGTAAAGAGTTTGCCCCCGCATCGGGAAATAGAATTCCAAATTGACTTTCACTGGTGCCACACCAGTTATACACCCTATTCGTAGGATGGCTCTGAAGGAAAAAATTGAGTTGGCTAACCAAACTGATGAATTGTTAAAGTAAGGTCTAATTAGACCGAGTCGCTCAAGTTGGGATGCAATTGTAGTTTTTATAGCAAAGTAAGATGGTTCCTTTAAACTTGGTATAGACTACCGAGACCTAAATAAGTAAACAATTAAAAACAAGTATCCTCTATCCTGCGTAGATGACTTGTTTGATCAATTACACAATGCTCGAGTATTCTCAAAGATGGACCTTGCTACGGGATTCCATCGGTTAGGAATATCAAAAGACTATATTCCTTTTACTACATTCCGAGGGCCAGTGAATCCTATGAGTGGTTAGTTATGCCATTTGGGCTAACCAATGCACCTGCCTGTTTCGTAGACATTATGAATAGAGTATTTAGAGATGTACTCAATAAATTCATGTTAGTCTTTATTGATGACATTCTCATATGCTCAAAAACTGAAGAAGAAGAATATGAAAGACATTTGGAGATCGTGTTAGAAATATTAAGGAACGAATGTGCTAAAAGCAAAGTTCTTAAAATACCATTTTGGGGAAAAGAAGTGAGATTCCTAAGACATATTGTGTCAGGAGATGGAGTTTCAGTAGACCCAGGGAAATTTCAGCTATATACGATTGGAGGCAACCACAGACTCCAAAGGACATCCGCAGCTTCTTTGGATTAGCTGGATATTATTGAAGATTTATTCAAGATTTCTCTAAAATCTCTTCTCACTTGACAAAACTCACTATGAAGGATGCTAAGTTTGAGTGGATGCTGAAATGTGAAGAAGCATTTCAAGAACTCAAGAAGAGGTTAACCACTACTCCCGTATTAGCTATTGCCGATGAAAGTGGCTGTTTAACCGCTTATACTGATGCCTGTAGAGAAGGAGTTGGTGCAGTCTTAATGCAACATGGGAAGTTCATCGCTTATGCAAGTAGACACTGAAGATCCATGAAAGAAATTATGTGACACATGACTTGGAGTTATTAGCTGCGGTGTTTGCATTAAAAATATTGAGACATTATTTGCCGGGTAAGAAGTCACTATGGTTTATTTTTGATAAACTTTAATTTGGCCCTAGTAAATAATAGTCCTTCTTTAAATAGGTGAAAAGTTTGATCTCTTTACAGATCACAAATCTTTGAAATTCCTTTTCACTCAGAAGGATTTAAATAGGAGGCAATAGCGTTGGTTAGAATTCCTAGCATCGTATGATTTGGATATTCTATATACACCGAGAATAGCCGATGTTGTGGCAGATGCGCTAAGTAGAAAGCATGCTATTATGCTTATTTAGTAGTGCATCTAGCGTTGATTTATCGCATCAACAACTCAAGGATCTGATCTTGCAAGAATAGCCAAGGAAGTGGAGGAGAATGAAATATTAGGAAGATGGTTAGGATTCAAAGTGGATGAACAAGGAATTCTAAGGATGAACGAAAGGTTATGTGTTCCCATCGTTGATGGGATTAGGCAAGAAGCTTTAAAAAATGTCATAATTCCTCACTCGTAATACATCCCGAAGTTACTAAGATGTATAGAGACATGAAGAAGACTTTCTAGTGAGAGGGTATAAAGAGAGACATTTCCATCCTTGTGAAGATGCACAAATTGTCAACAGATAAAGAGTGACCAACAAAAGATTGCTGGACTACTCCAACCACTTGAAATTCCAAAGTGGAAATGGGTCTAGATATCCATGGACTTTACCGATGGCCTGCCTTGATCAAGGAAAGGGAATGAAGGCATTTGCGTTATCATAGATAGGTTAACTAAAAGCGCACACTTCATCCCAGTAAAACCCACAAGAACAGTCACAAGCTTGGCTGAGATATATATGAGGGAGATTGTTAGACTACATGGAGTTCCTACAAGCATCATAAGCGATCGAGACCCAATCTTTACAAGTTAGTTCTGGGATGCCTTATAGACAACTTTGAAAATGAAGCTAGATGTAAGCACCGCATATCATCCCCAAACTGATGGGAAAACGGAGAGAGTCAATAGGTATTGGAAGATCTTTAGAGAGCATGTGTATTAGACTTTGGAGGTTCTTGGGAAAGCTGCCTTCATTTAGTGGAGTTCTCTTACAATAAGTACTATCAAGTTAGCATAAATATGGCACCTTATGAAGCCTTGTATGGTCGTCTATGCAGATCACCAGCATGTTGGATTGAAACCGAAGATCGGTTGGTACTTTGCCCCGATATGATTTTAGAAGCCGCAAAGAAAGTAGACACGTTCAGAAAAAAGCTAAAGATGGAAAAGAGTAGACAGAAGAGTTACGCTGATCAAAGGCGTGGAAATTTGGAATTCTCGGTTGGAGATTAGTGTATCTGAAGATCTCTCCAATGAGGGGAGTGGTAAGATTTGGAAGAACTGGTAAGTTAGCTCCTCGATATGTTGGACCTTTTCCAATTTTTAAGCGAATTGGCCCATTAGCCTATTGAGTAGAACTACTCGAAAGGTTATTAGGCGTACATAATGTTTTCCACGTATCTCATTACGTAAGTATGTGTATGATCCAGACCAAGTCATAGAAACAACTGCCCAAGAAGACTCGGAAGTAGCACCAAATTTAACCATCATCAGACAACCCATTCGAATCATGGATCGCGACGAGAAACGATTAAGGAGAAAGGTTGTGCGGTTAGTTCAAGTACAATGGAGTGGCGATGCTAATGATTGTAGATGGGAAACAGAGGATAGAATGAAGAAAGCCTATTCCGAGTTTAGGAAGGATGAATAGATTGTATATATTTTATCGATATCGTGTACTCACTACCTATGGTGTAGTCACTTATCATATCTTGTATATATTTCATAATATATGGTATTTCTATTGAGTTACCTTCTTCTCATCTTTAAATTTCGAGAACGAAATTCTTTTAAGGAGGGGAGTCTGTGACGATCCGTAAATTTATACCTTATACAAATATGACTGAATTTAAAAATTTAGTTTAAATGACTAAATAATGGTTTTTAAATCAAATTCAAAAGCTCTTTATTTAAAAATAATAATAGAAATATTATTTTCAAAATTTGTTTATAAATATATGTATAGTAAATAAGAAGTGAAAATATGACTGGAAATCAAAATCGAAATTCATAACGATTCAACGTATAGAAATTGTAAAACATTGTGAATTCCATGTGACATTCAAATGAACACATACATATATCCATCCAAGAAAAAGCGTGCATATGTACATGAACACTTATATATACATATATACTAAATATATAAACATATAAACAACTCCTTCTCACTTAAGCATCCAACCCTTACCATCAAACATCACTTCTATGCAAGCACATGAATTGATGTGACATGGCTGAGCTAAGGTGGTGGTGGAAGGTGGTAGCTATGCATATGGTAATGATGAAAGGAGGTGGAGCATGCGGTGGTGGAGTAAGAATCTAAGCTTATTATCACATATTTGTCACTATTAAATGTCAAATCAAGGAGGCACATGACCTTGCCCCTATATGATGTGACCCACGGCTGTACCTAGGGCATGGTGGTCGACGCATGGTGATGGGAGGAAGAGGTGGCGTGATGATGTGTGGTGATGTAAGAAGGAGAAGTTTACACTCTTCCATTTGCCTAAAAATACCACTTCACTTCTTCACTTCATTCATTCATCTTCTTCTTTGTTTTTCTAAAGCTTCCTCTACATTTTAATGTCTTCCACCTACGAAAAAAAAAATATAAAATTATAGCAGATTATACCTAAATTTATATAGTATATATATATATATACATACATACATATAGCACTTCAAAACTCACCCAAACACTTCCTCTTTCTCTTCAAACCCATGGCCAACCACCCTAGCGGAGCCTGCCACCTCCACAAACCAAGGCCATGAACCCCTACCCCCTTCAAAAGCTAGGCCGAGCTGTATAGAAGCTTCGGGACGAGTGTTTGTGAGCTCCGATTCGAGTTAGCTAAGCTAATCCGTTTTCTAATTAATCATTTTATTCCAAGGTGAGAAAACTCTATTTAATATATATATATACACACTGTGTGTGTGATGATGTGAAATGATTACCATGGATGCTTATTTATATGTTTTTCATCAAGTATTGATTGTTGAATATGGTTATTTAACAAGTCACGTAAAATACACGTTGATATTATATAAGGAAATCACTTTCCGAATAAAGTTATAAAAGTAAATATGGAATCACTAAACCCCATGAAAATGATTAATAATGTTTTATAAATGTTTTATAATCATTTAAACTTGTCTCAACAAGTTTTAAATGAAAATTAATAATCGAGTCAAAACTAGGCATGTCGCGTAACGGTAGCCCATGATTTCGCACCGTAGAATTGAAATGAGTACATAAAGTTGAATATAGCTCAGAATTCATCGTAGTAAGAATTTTCCGGACTATTATATCTACAGATTTCAATCAAGGAAAGAAAATCAAGTTATCATCATATAGAGTTTCAAATAAATCCAAAGCAAGTTTTCAAAATAATTGTGGTTTTGCAGTTTGGAATCCAAAAAGGGATTTCTTAAAATTTAATATTTTTAAATGTTTTAAAAATATGAAAAAATCTTTATTAATCTTTTAAAATGTTTTAAAAGAGGTTTGAGTTATATATATAAATTTCCAAATGATATAAAAGTCATTTTAATCAATATAGCTTTTAAAACACCTTTCGCAGCACTATTTGCAGCATTTTTTCAATAACTTTTAAAATATGATTTCAAACTTCACAATTCTTTTCCAAACTTTTACAACTGATTTATAATAAATAAACAAGTGATTTAAAATTGATTTAAAGAAGTTTAAATCAATTAATTTGAAGAAAAGCTATTATAACTTATAAGCAAATGATTTAATCCTGGCTCTAATAAGCCGACGGGTACACCTCACTTTTCTATTCGTGAGATCTGGTTGAGGTGCTTAAACAAAGAGATTTTCAGGAGCAATTAGTTTCCTGGCTCACCTGGCCTTCCTCAAACGAGGGATAGGTAAAGTCGAAAAGTCAAAACGAGTTTAGTATAAAAGGTTACACTTTTCAAATTTAAACAACTTTGATCGTACATAAACAATCTTCACACTTGGTGTTAAATTCCGAGGAGGGAATTTGTACTATTCATGGAATTTAAAAGGTGATTTCACCATTATTCTACCCATAATACTTGTTGAATATGGAAATTAAAATTGAGTAAAAGTAGTACAATTTCTATTTGGCCTTATTTTTCTCAATAATGATTTCTAAAATAATTTATGAAAATGATTTAGTAAATTTTCATAAAGAGGTTTAATGAATTCCGTATATATTGAAAAGAAATGGTTTTAAAAAAGAAAAAATCTCTAAAAGATATCTTTGGATAAAAAAACAAATAAACGCAATATTTATTATCCACCTACTTAACATCTTTTTATCGATGATTGGTTCGTCAAAACCAGAGTCGAATTTGGGTAATCCCTATTCGAAAACCACTTCGAACCAATTTACACATTCGAAAGTGATGAAGATATATTGAAGACCATGATTTTAAAAGATAAGGGTTTTTCATTTTGGGAGGACTAGTTGTTGATAATCTCTGGGTAGCTTCCGAGATAAATAGATAGTAATGGTCCCTTCGTTCTGGAAATCTCCGAAACACAAGGACTATTTGCTACTAATCCTAGGGATGATTCCCGATAGGGTTTGGTAGGAATTTGCCTTCGGTTTGTCCTATTCCTGGACAACTAGTTTGGACGAATGTCTGACGAAGCATTTCAAGATCATATTGATTGATCTCTATGAAGCATCATCTACTTGGTGGCGGAGAAGGCAACTTCTCTTAGCTTCACACCCTTTCCTGAGACATACGAGCTCAGGAGTCATACGTTTGTAGAAACTAGTTGTGTGATTGCGAAATGGCAAAGTGACATTCAAAGTGGAAGATGTGCTATATAAAAGGTAGTCATTACCTCAAAGCCTCACACTCGGGAATAGTGAAACATGGGATGCTTTAAGGCTAATGTGGGTCGCAACCAATCAGGTTATGAAATCACCTTCTAGATCTATGAAATTTCTAACCGCTATAACATCGGGTTTAAATTATGTGGTGTATGCTTGGGATCCCAGATAGGTTGATAACAGCCGAGTGATGTAATACTCGATGCTATTTGTATATTATATTTCCAAATAGGCTGGTCTTAATTCACATGAGGACCAACATAAGGGCCTCGGGTGCATTCCTCTAGAAATACACTGTACGACAGGTAGTCCTTACCTTGTTATTCAGTTAGAAATCCAATACACAGTAAGTGCCGTACAAACTTAGTTTGCAAATACTGAAATGTGAGATGCAAGCATTTCAGCTAAGATTTATAAGTTTATTTGAAAATGTTTTCAAAAGAGTGTCATTAAAAATAATATTTCAAAATATTTGCTATAAAAGATTTTGGTTATCATAAGGAAAAAAGCCGTTCTGTGTTTATGTGTGGCATGGTCTTATGTGATACCCTTTTTTTTCAAAACCCGTATTTTCTCACACCAGTCCCATGACTGACCCGGAGATTAAATTTCCTTTCCCTTAAACTCTGGATGCCTTATTTTAGTGGGCAGTCAAGTATTCGGGTGGCTTGGAGCATTTTGGAAGGAGCCCAGAGTATGAAGACTAGAGGGTCCTTTGTCTATAATTATCCTGTGACGCCCCACCTCTATACCCTCGCTAGCCAAGAACACTACGGTGTAGTGCTGTCAACTAGCGCGGAGAATAAGGCTGTTGAGGAGCGACCATCCATGTAATTGCTTTGTGCGAGCGCCGATACGTCAGATAGAATAAAACATGCATTTCATCTTTTAGAGGAAACCCGACATTCCGATACAAACTCAAAGCTACTACACAGTGGCTATAATAGTTTAGGACAATAGATATAAAAATAACACAGATAACATAAATGCGGAATAAAGATGGAACGAAAAGTCTCATATATACAATAACTGATATCAGTTACAATACATTTGACACAATACAAATGATACAACTACAACTGTCGACTCAAGAAGTTATATATACAAGTACATTATCGACTAATATACATGAATACATTATCATCTTAAACAGACACACTGACTACTACAACAAGACGAAGACCACTTCAAATGATATAAAAAGTCTTCATAGCTCTAGCAGCAACCCAAAGCTAAAAATCTACAACCTGTAAATACTCGGTCTGACCCGAGTATTACATTCAAAAGAAAATAATACTCGGATCAGTCTAACTCAAAATCAGTTATTAGAGCATAGAAGCAATAATAATCAATCTCAATATAGATGACAGTCACAGAAATCTCGTATATCCAACTCTCGATACGAGAATTGGATAACGGCAGAAATAACACTAAACAGTGTTAATCCACAAAACAGAAATCCAAAATAGTTTAAATAATTGAAATGTCAATTTAAAAATATCAATGCTAATTGGCTGCAGTACAAGCTAACATGTACTGCCTCGCCAATACAGCTTACGAATTACGCAACAGGTCGATGAATCGAGAAGAAGAGAAATATCGATTAAAATCTGTAAATTCGGTGTGGCTGCAGTGCACGCACGCGTGCACTGCCGCGCCACAACAGAATGTAAAGTCACCACAATTCCGAGTATTAATAGTAATTAATACGTCGAAGAAATCAAAATATCTAACCCATATTGGTCAGAAAGTAAACAGACTCAAAAGATATCACAAGAGATACGAGTGAAGCCAAAACATAAGCTTCAACAAGCTTAGGAACATGAACAGCTAAAGACAAGTACACATGAACAAAGTGAAGATACAGCAATGCCGATACATCACTGAATCAAGTGACACCAACATCACAGCAAAATGTTAATCCAGGACAAGGTGGTAACACATATGTTCTACATGAATGCATATGCAGGCGATCAGGTACAGCAGCTCCAGCAAGTATATCAATATCATCACCGAAATAGATGATCAAAGTCATAGATCCAAGTCAAGTGAAGTCAAGACAGTGAACACAAATTCAAGGAGGCACTAAACAATCCAACAAAGTATGCAAGAATATGAAGCATGAAGCAACATGAAGCATGCAAGCTCAAGCACAAGATATGGCAACACAGATGTAGACTACACTGACAAGTGCACAACAACTACATGCAACTGTGAATGGATAGACAAGCAACAAGTGAATGACCGGAGCACATGTCTACAGCAGCTCAAGGTCAATGGTGCAACTCAATGCATAAAACAGTGAACTGGGGACAGTATGCCGAATGAATGTAATTCCGGTTCAAGTGAGGAGGCAACTGCACTATCGAATCAAAACAGGGTCAGACAAACCATAATGCAACGGTAACTCGAAAAACAGTTCAGATGACATATCAAAAGGTTCAAGCACAGTGCTACTAGAGGCAGGGGATAACAAGGCAAAATACACACTAGTGTTCAAAGTGCAAGCTGTAACTACCAGCAAATACCAACATGCCTCGAAATGTATCAGAGAACATATGCAAGGGGTCAGGTAAGTATTTTATGTAAACTGGACAGGGCAACTTTGAAAAGTAATTGATTCCAGTACATCAACATGAAACCAGAGAGAGAAAAGACAGAAACCAAGAAATGCAGTACCAATCAAGGCTGAAGCCATCAAAAGATATCACATAATCAAAGTAATTGAAGTCGACTAAACAGTTTCAAATCAAGGCCGAGACCAATTCAAGCAGAGGTTCAAGTTATAAAAATATACAAAACTATTTGCAAACTGAATCTGGCCAGAAGTTCTAGACAGTGAACTGAAGTGTAGGCAAGAGTGAGCTCGTGACAACTAGACTCAAGTATGCTCAACTCCAAATGCATCATGTTCAAACAAATCCAAGATCAATACAGTAATCGAACAAGTATCAAAATTTCAATGAAACTGCAGTTACAAACAAGAACAACTGCAACTGATACATGACAGAGATGAACAACTTGCAACTGCAGACTACAACAATGACCAAAACAAGAAGCTCAACAACAACAATGCCCAAAATAACTTGAACGAAACTACTAAAGGAATGCAGACAGTGGCTGAGAACCCAGACCAATACTACAAATCAAATGCTAGGTCGAACAACTACATGATGAATCCAGACTCATGAGCCATATCAATGCTAAATGCTCACATGCTCAAAACTCAACTACCAGTGCAATAATGAACGAGTATATGGGTGCAGACATGCTAGAATTCTCATGAAACCGTAATAAACAAAGTACCAGAGTAGGCATGTTCCAAAGGTAATTCGAAACAACTCAATATCATAAAGCAGCAGTAAAACGAGCAAGAGCAGAAATACCACTAGAGGCAGTAAGAACATAATGGCCTCAACAGCAAGTGTTAAACGAACTAGATCAACACCCAAAAATCAAATTGCAGAAGCATCAAACTGAAATGAATTAGATGTGAGATATTACTCACCTCGTTCGAAGCGGGGACGAACTCGAGAGAAGGAGTCGCAAGCACCAAAATCATATCGAACGGCCAAAGCACAAATCAGACGAACGAAAATTATGGAGTTCGACTCCAGTATCACATACGAACTCGAGAGGAGGAACCGCAAGCATCAACATCACATTCGACAGAGCAACGAAGCTTCAAGTCGAAGCCCGCAAGACAAGAACGACCAGCAATCGATCGAAGAGCCGAAGCCCTAATTTCTCCAGATCGCAAGCCACCATTTTTTTCGAAGCAAGGAAAGAACACGATCAACGAAGCAGCCGAAGTGAGCAACAGGAGGAACGATCGATCAAGGCTACACGCGAATAATCACCGAATCGATCAACATAAAGTTGGCTCTTCGAAAGCCCTAATTTGGATCAAGGACGAAAGCCCTAATTTCGCAAAGAGGAACGAACGAGAGAACAAAGCCGCCATTTGATTTCTTCAGAGCAAAAGGGGATCGGGTCTAAAGAAATTTAAAGCCCAAAACAATTTCTCACCAATTTTTATAAAAGAATCTCAACTCGATAGAATTCCGATAAGAATTGGCGAACGATTTAATCACCTAGTGCCGATAATTAATGGCTACGAATTTGCGGGTTGTTACAGACTCCCCTCCTTAAAGAAATTGCGTCCTCGCAATCATAAGGAATAATTAGACAAAAGGTAACAACCATAAGAGCATGGCAATGTCGAATGCATAAGCAAAGCAAATATCAGCAGGGGAGTATTAGATATGAAATCAAAAGGTTCGACTGATTCAAATCAAAAAGAATCAACATCGTGGGGATCAAGGAATCAAAATCAGACGACTATCGAAAGCTAGAATCAATCGAGTTCTAGTAATTGAAAGAAAAGGAATCAGAGCAGAAATCACGTACTGCACGAATTGAATGTGAGTAAATCAAATTACTCACCTGAATCGTCAGAGAAAAAGACGAAGCTCGAATCTCAAAATCGCAAATATTCAATTATCTAAAATGATAATCGAATTTTCACAAATATCTGATTATCAAAAACGATAATCAGAAACACAAAGATTCGATTATCAAATCGAAAAATATTTAATTATCTCAGACGATAATTAAATTGGAAAATATTTAATTATCACAAATGATAATCAAATTTCACCAATATCTGATTATCAAAAACGATAATCAGAAACACAAAGATTCGATTATCAAATCGAAAAATATTTAATTATCTTAAACGATAATCAAATTTCACAAATATCTGATTATCAAAAACGATAATCAGAAACACAAATATTCGATTAATCAAATCGAAAAATATTTAATTATCTTAAACGATAATCAAATTTCACAAATATCTGATTATCAAAAACGATAATCAGAAACACAAACATTCGATTAATCAAATCGAAAAATATTTAATTATCTCAAACGATAATCAAATTTCACAAATATCTGATTATCAAAAACGATAATCAGAAACACAAATATTCGATTATCAAATCGAAAAATATTTAATTATCTCAAACGATAATCAAATTTCACAAATATCTGATTATCAAAAACGATAATCAGAAGTCGTAAATATTCAATTAACGAGTCCGGAATTAACCGAGGTAGTAAAAGTATGGTTTCATAGTCCGTACTTTTGCTAAATCGTTTAAATCTCTTTATCGTTTCCTTGAAAGTGCAGGATTGTGTGTTTTAAAAATAACATTTCACATTCTCAAACGGACAAGTCCGGAATTAAGCGAATCAGTAAAAGAAAGGGGTCATAGTCCTCGATTTTGCTGAAACGTTTAAATCGCTTCCTCGTTCTTTTGAAAATTGTAAACTGTAAAAATTTTGAAAACAATTTTAATTTATATTTTTGAAACAACTTTTAAAAATAAAGAATTTTGAAAACACGTGATTAAATTAGCAATATCAGTGTTGCGGGAGAACCGCTTGTAAATTCATTTTAAAATTGACGGTTACCGAAGTTAACACGTCAAAGTCTCATTAAAATAACTGGCATCAAAATATAATACCAAATGAATTTTCATTCATCAAAGATGTCACAAGAATCTTCTCAAAGATAGAAAGGGATATCATACCCTAAACTTGTATTCATAACAAGTCAATAACACATGAATTCACCAATACACAAAAATTGACGAAACTTGTCAATAGAAATCACGAAAATTGGTGAAGCACAAATTCTAGAAATCATCACAAGAAATCCAGAAAACACATGAAGGGGGGAAAAGGCCTAGCATAAAAATGGGAGTATGAAAACTCCAAAACACCGGTATCACATGAACGAGACGCTATCTCTTGGTGGCTAACCAATAAAGTTTCACACAGGAATGGTCCGAAGACCGTAGGGCGCTACCCTACAACAAAGCGGGGTCTAGTCTCCCTCGCAGACAAAGAGACATCGCATAATCGCTAGTCTAAATCATAAAAAGAAAAGGGGAAAGGCCTATCACAAAAATGGGAGTATGAAAACTCACCGACCGGTATCACATGACGAGACGCTATCTCATGGAAGCCATCCATTAAATTTTCACACAGGAATGGCCCGAAGACCGTAGGGCGCTACCCTACAACAAAGCGGGGTCTAGTCTCCCTCGCAGACAAAGAGACATCGCACAGTTGCTAGTCTAAATCATAAAAATCACACAAAGAGTATCCAGACAACCCTCAAAGCCCAAGAGATATGTGTGAGACGAAATCACACCGATGAGGCCTAGTCTAACCGTGCAATATGTGTGAGACGAAATCACACACTGGTGTCTAGACAATCCTCAAAGCCCAAGAGATATGTGTGAGACGAAATCACACCGATGAGGTCCAGTCTAAATCATAAAAATGATCGTCATGATCATAAAGAAGTGTCAATCACACCAAGCTAGTAAATATATGAGTTTAGCTTCATGTCCCATAACCACTTGCTTAACTTAAATATTTACGAACAAGCTGTAAATCTTCACTAGGAAATTGTCACGAAAAGGGTTCAATCGAACAAGTCCAAGAGCTAACCGACGAAGTGAACGCAAGCGTTTCATACCACTCGTTTTACTAAGTCGTTTAAGTCGATTTCTCATTCGAGTGAAGTAAAGGCTTGTATATATTAATAGATTGGAAAATGATTCAGGAAAAGAGCTTTGTAGTAAAATAGTTTTGAAATCGTTTGGAGAAAAGGATTTTGATATTTACTACTAGTATAGAAACCTTCATATTTTTAAAGTGACAAATCACAAAAATGATTGTAGAAACAATCAATCACAAGAATTCACATACGAAGATGTGAATGGAATCCAAAGAAATCGATACTGAATTTATTAAAATAGGAACACCCAAAAATTCCAGAAAATAGAAGTTATCAAAATCAATAAAGGTGATAACAACTAATTAGAAAAGAAGAATCGATTATCAATTGGAAAAACAAAGCAAATCGAGCAGAAATGCATAAATGACTTCAACAAAAGTAAGAATCAAGTCAATGTCGAAGTCAACAATTAATAGCCGCCGTCGAGTACAAAATGAATCAATCATCATTATCAAAGAAACCAACGGCAAACAAAATCAGAGTCTTGAAAATCAAGAAATTAGCAATTTCCCAAAAACAGAGTGACCGAAGTCGAAGGGAAATCCAGATTAGGAAAACACAAAAATAAGCGTTAGGAATTCATACCTAACAGTCAAAAATAATCATATGTAAAGATGAGAGATAAAACATCGACAAATAGTTGTAACACATGTTCCATCTAAGTTATGTTTTATAATTGTCCTAAACCGCAGGCTCTGATACCAAGCTGTGACGCCCCACCTCTATACCCTCGCTAGCCAAGAACACTACGGTGTAGTGCTGTCAACTAGCGCGGAGAATAAGGCTGTTGAGGAGCGACCATCCATGTAATTGCTTTGTGCGAGCGCCGATACGTCAGATAGAATAAAACATGCATTTCATCTTTTAGAGGAAACCCGACATTCCGATACAAACTCAAAGCTACTACACAGTGGCTATAATAGTTTAGGACAATAGATATAAAAATAACACAGATAACATAAATGCGGAATAAAGATGGAACGAAAAGTCTCATATATACAATAACTGATATCAGTTACAATACATTTGACACAATACAAATGATACAACTACAACTGTCGACTCAAGAAGTTATATATACAAGTACATTATCGACTAATATACATGAATACATTATCATCTTAAACAGACACACTGACTACTACAACAAGACGAAGACCACTTCAAATGATATAAAAAGTCTTCATAGCTCTAGCAGCAACCCAAAGCTAAAAATCTACAACCTGTAAATACTCGGTCTGACCCGAGTATTACATTCAAAAGAAAATAATACTCGGATCAGTCTAACTCAAAATCAGTTATTAGAGCATAGAAGCAATAATAATCAATCTCAATATAGATGACAGTCACAGAAATCTCGTATATCCAACTCTCGATACGAGAATTGGATAACGGCAGAAATAACACTAAACAGTGTTAATCCACAAAACAGAAATCCAAAACAGTTTAAATAATTGAAATGTCAATTTAAAAATATCAATGCTAATTGGCTGCAGTACAAGCTAACATGTACTGCTTCGCCAATACAGCTTACGAATTACGCAACAGGTCGATGAATCGAGAAGAAGAGAAATATCGATTAAAATCTGTAAATTCGGTGTGGCTGCAGTGCACGCACGCGTGCACTGCCGCGCCACAACAGAATGTAAAGTCACCACAATTCCGAGTATTAATAGTAATTAATACGTCGAAGAAATCAAAATATCTAACCCATATTGGTCAGAAAGTAAACAGACTCAAAAGATATCACAAGAGATACGAGTGAAGCCAAAACATAAGCTTCAACAAGCTTAGGAACATGAACAGCTAAAGACAAGTACACATGAACAAAGTGAAGATACAGCAATGCCGATACATCACTGAATCAAGTGACACCAACATCACAGCAAAATGTTAATCCAGGACAAGGTGGTAACACATATGTTCTACATGAATGCATATGCAGGCGATCAGGTACAGCAGCTCCAACAAGTATATCAATATCATCACCGAAATAGATGATCAAAGTCATAGATCCAAGTCAAGTGAAGTCAAGACAGTGAACACAAATTCAAGGAGGCACTAAACAATCCAACAAAGTATGCAAGAATATGAAGCATGAAGCAACATGAAGCATGCAAGCTCAAGCACAAGATATGGCAACACAGATGTAGACTACACTGACAAGTGCACAACAACTACATGCAACTGTGAATGGATAGACAAGCAACAAGTGAATGACCGGAGCACATGTCTACAGCAGCTCAAGGTCAATGGTGCAACTCAATGCATAAAACAGTGAACTGGGGACAGTATGCCGAATGAATGTAATTCCGGTTCAAGTGAGGAGGCAACTGCACTATCGAATCAAAACAGGGTCAGACAAACCATAATGCAACGGTAACTCGAAAAACAGTTCAGATGACATATCAAAAGGTTCAAGCACAGTGCTACTAGAGGCAGGGGATAACAAGGCAAAATACACACTAGTGTTCAAAGTGCAAGCTGTAACTACCAGCAAATACCAACATGCCTCGAAATGTATCAGAGAACATATGCAAGGGGTCAGGTAAGTATTTTATGTAAACTGGACAGGGCAACTTTGAAAAGTAATTGATTCCAGTACATCAACATGAAACCAGAGAGAGAAAAGACAGAAACCAAGAAATGCAGTACCAATCAAGGCTGAAGCCATCAAAAGATATCACATAATCAAAGTAATTGAAGTCGACTAAACAGTTTCAAATCAAGGCCGAGACCAATTCAAGCAGAGGTTCAAGTTATAAAAATATACAAAACTATTTGCAAACTGAATCTGGCCAGAAGTTCTAGACAGTGAACTGAAGTGTAGGCAAGAGTGAGCTCGTGACAACTAGACTCAAGTATGCTCAACTCCAAATGCATCATGTTCAAACAAATCCAAGATCAATACAGTAATCGAACAAGTATCAAAATTTCAATGAAACTGCAGTTACAAACAAGAACAACTGCAACTGATACATGACAGAGATGAACAACTTGCAACTGCAGACTACAACAATGACCAAAACAAGAAGCTCAACAACAATAATGCCCAAAATAACTTGAACGAAACTACTAAAGGAATGCAGACAGTGGCTGAGAACCCAGACCAATACTACAAATCAAATGCTAGGTCGAACAACTACATGATGAATCCAGACTCATGAGCCATATCAATGCTAAATGCTCACATGCTCAAAACTCAACTACCAGTGCAATAATGAACGAGTATATGGGTGCAGACATGCTAGAATTCTCATGAAACCGTAATAAACAAAGTACCAGAGTAGGCATGTTCCAAAGGTAATTCGAAACAACTCAATATCATAAAGCAGCAGTAAAACGAGCAAGAGCAGAAATACCACTAGAGGCAGTAAGAACATAATGGCCTCAACAGCAAGTGTTAAACGAACTAGATCAACACCCAAAAATCAAATTGCAGAAGCATCAAACTGAAATGAATTAGATGTGAGATATTACTCACCTCGTTCGAAGCGGGGACGAACTCGAGAGAAGGAGTCGCAAGCACCAAAATCGTATCGAACGGCCAAAGCACAAATCAGACGAACGAAAATTATGGAGTTCGACTCCAGTATCACATACGAACTCGAGAGGAGGAACCGCAAGCATCAACATCACATTCGACAGAGCAACGAAGCTTCAAGTCGAAGCCCGCAAGACAAGAACGACCAGCAATCGATCGAAGAGCCGAAGCCCTAATTTCTCCAGATCGCAAGCCACCATTTTTTTCGAAGCAAGGAAAGAACACGATCAACGAAGCAGCCGAAGTGAGCAACAGGAGGAACGATCGATCAAGGCTACACGCGAATAATCACCAAATCGATCAACATAAAGTTGGCTCTTCGAAAGCTCTAATTTGGATCAAGGACGAAAGCCCTAATTTCGCAAAGAGGAACGAACGAGAGAACAAAGCCGCCATTTGATTTCTTCAGAGCAAAAGGGGATCGGGTCTAAAGAAATTTAAAGCCCAAAACAATTTCTCACCAATTTTTATAAAAGAATCTCAACTCGATAGAATTCCGATAAGAATTGGCGAACGATTTAATCACCTAGTGCCGATAATTAATGGCTACGAATTTGCGGGTTGTTACAGATTATCCACTCTCAACTTTCCGCTGTATCATGTATCATGTATCATGTATTTTGTATCTACCATCCCATACAAGGATATATAGTTATAAATATCCTAGGCCGGGTTAGTACTTATTGTAACTCTGATGAATCCCTTGGAGTGATTATATGTACTTTCCACCTGCGTGATTATGTTGTTTTAATAGGATGTGAGAATCTGTTATTATTCTATTTTCTACCTTTTTTCTATAAACCCCTGATTATCCGCCTTTCTACCACTTGAGTTGCGGCACCTGAATACCGTTGATATATTAGTGTCGATCTTTAAGGGTCGGTGGGTCGTCACACTCAACCTCTGGGCTTGGGGCTAATTATTGGTTCTTAATCTCGTTCCTTCGATCAGTTTTGTAAAGGTCTGCAAATCCGTACCCCTTTGAGCCGACAATATTCCACACCAATTCAACTCAAAACGGGCGGAAATGCGAATCTTTAGGGTTAAAGAAGAAGAGGTAGAAGAAGAAAGAAAGAAAGAAAAAGAAACATGAACAATATCAGAATCTCACATTCACAGCGGATAAATATATAATAGATGAATGAATAATCTTTATAACAAAGAACTATATCAATTTATACAATACATCATCAGAGTTTACAACAACAACACACATCACTGGACAATTATATAAACTTGTCCACATAACATAATACACAGCGGAATAATACTAGTATAAGTGATACGACTCGCCATCCAGCTCGCCTCTAGATCTCCACAGCAATCCATCAAGATCCAATTGATAACCTGATTCTAGGCTGCCCGTGTGGAAAATTATGGGCGCCCAGAGTTTAGAAAGGGAACAATAAACTCCAGGTCAGTCATGGGACTGGTGTGAGATCTTAAAAACAGTTATTTTCAAAAAGAAAATAAAAGAAATTCCCAATGCTTTTGGAAAATGAAACTACCATAAGACCTCCCGCCACACACACAATGCAAATGCAGAATTGGAGGAGATTTCTCCTTATGATAGTCAAACATGCTTGATACGCAAAATCTTTTTAATATTATCATTAGTGCCTAGTGTGGAAAACATTTCGAAAGTATAATATTAATCTTAGCCAGCATACAACCATTATTGTATGCCTACTATAGCTACTATGTTCAATAGCAGGTTACCGCCACATTCCATAGCAGGTTATACAACTAAAACCGTACAAGGCTCGTATTGTTTCTTTGGATTTTCCAACAAATGGTCAGACTAAGGAACTTCCTATGCCACATGGGTACGCCTCTGGAGGGACGTCCCGAGAACTTAACCAGCTCTCTGCCAACACAAGGTCGTGTTACCTCTGTACTTAGGTAACAACTACACGAGTATGCCACCCCCCGGTCGTTTGCGACCTTTATCTTAGGGCCTCGATAATAAAGCAACAACCATACAGTAAATGAGATTGATGCAACCACACAGGTAAAGCATCTGGGCTCCATACCATGATACCACCTTTTTCCAGAAGGAAATGACATACCCTAAAGGGTGCGACCCTTATAACCTTGCCGCATTTTCCTGTTTCGACCATTTCCGGGGTGTGAGGTCCGATGAGGTCTCGTCCACAAAGCTACGCTTTACACGAAAGCCATGCTTTGATCAACAAATGATTAGCAACACACAACAACACTCAGCATGCCACATTAACAAATTGGGAGTATATCACTGATAACCTTCAACTACATAACCTCTGAGCTCGTACGTCTCAGAGAAGGGTGTTAAGCTAAGAGAATAAATTCTCCGCCACCAAACAGAAATGTATTTGAAAGAAATCTGCTTTATATCTCAAAGTGTAATGTCAGACATACGACCATATAAATCTGTTCCGGGTTCGAACAGAATCGAAGGCACTTCGTCCAAATAAGGAAGAAGCCCTTGCAAATCTGGTCTTCAATTGCAATCTACAACGTCGTATCATTATTCGGAATGGGTTATAAAACACAAAGGTCCTCTCCCGGCTAAACCGAATAATGAGCGCTTGTTTTAAAAACAAATTCAAGTGCCATTTCTAAGGCAAATATTGGTAGTCGGTTATTTAACTATCAAACAACATTCACAACAATCAAGCCTCAATAATTTCCCCAAATTGTTTATACTGATAGTTGGATATTTTACTATCAAACAATATTCACAATAATCGTCCAATCTAAATCATTTTTCCAAGTTATTAAATTTCAAAATATCTTTGCAAGATATATATTTTTTCCACACTTCATCACTTTGAAAACCACTTTCAAATCAATTTTCACTCGCGGAATAAAATTCCCGATATTATTTATTTCCCTTTTTCTTTATAAATTTTCAAATATCCACTTATATACGATTTTTCAAATATTCACTTTCAACCCCCAAATCAAATTTCAAAATTGATTTCTAAATTTATTTCAACACCAAATCAAATTTCAAATTGATTCTTCCATTTATTTCAAATACCAAATCAATTTTACAAATTGATTCCCAAGTCTATTCTCAATAGAACAGAGCATTTGCAAATACCAAATCATTTTACAAATCGATTTCCAAATTTATTTCAACACAAAATCCATTTTCATTCAACACCAAATAAATTTTCATATCGATTTCCCAAAGATTTATTTTCAAATACCAAATCAATTATCAAATTGATTTCTAGAAATTTATCACCTTTTAAATAAATCCCTTTATTCTTTTCAAATTATTTAAAATTCCATTTTCAATGAATTCTTCAACTTTTAAACAATATTACTCAAAACCCATTTATTAATATCTTTTCCCATATTTTGGAAATAATTCGATAAGATTTCAAAAATCAACTTTATGCTTTTAAATTCCTTCTTTTTAAATTCAACCAATTCTTTCAAAAGGGATTTACTTAAAATTTCCTACTTTAATTTCAAAAATCCAATTTTATTTATTTCTGGTATCCAACGATACCAAAAATACATTTGGCTAAATTATAGACTTCAACAAATTTAATCATCAATATAATCATTCACAGATTATCAATAAATCATCACACAACATATGAAACAAATTCATACAACATATGAAACAAATTCATACAATTTGAGGAATCCAGTTGGATCCCTCCAACCTATTTCCCTGCATCCACAGATGTTAGCACAACAATTAAATACCCATTCCACTTCGAGGTGGAATATCGCGGTATATGGGATTTATAAAATATCATCCGCTATTATGCGGTGCATAGGGTCTCATCCGCTATATAATGCGGGAAATCAATCACCAAATATATATATATATATATAGATATCCTACGATATCTAATATCATCAATAGATGAATTATCCAATTCATCCAAACACATCCAGAATTTAAATTCAACTATTTAAATTTAATCGAAAAATTCGATTGAGTGAGAAGATCTCACCTTTGCTTTTTATTTTGCAATCCATTTTTATTCCAGCTTGTTTTCTTCACAGAATTAGACCTTGTATAACAATTATATAATTTTATTAATATTCGAAATAAATCAAACAATTAAATTTCTATTTGAAAAATTAAATTAACCCATGATTTTATTTTAAACTAATAAATTTTCCTTTGAAAATCCTTTAGTAACCATAATGGATTAAATGAGTTATCTAAATAAATTAACCATTATAATTTATTATTTAAAAAAAAGCTAACTATTAAATTTAACTGATAATTTTCTCTTCCTAGCCTATATACACATTTAAATTTTCAAAACAGTTCCGTCTTTGAAATCTCACTGCAATTTAAAAATCACTATTATATATATACTTTTATTTTATATATGTATTTAAATTGAAAAACAGATTTTTAAAAGAAATAAAAATTTATACCTTACTGACGATTGAATTCGAGCCCTTCCCCTACCAATTTCCGAAACCCTAGTCTTCTGATACACAGCAAAGTCACAACCATCGACATCATCTTTCCCAACTCGCGAACCCATCTGACAACGCCTCTGCCATCACCATCGCGGCCACGACCTGCTTCCCCCTCGAATTCCCATGCGCCTTGCCCACGCGTACAGGGCTCGACCTCGAACACGAACGCGTGCCTGGTTGGCTTTGCCCATCGATCTCCATCGCCGCTCCTCCGCGACTTCCTCTAGTGCCGACGTTGGCCTCGCCCGCGAGCATGAGCTTGCCTCGATTTAGGAAATAGAAGTCGCGGCTCTGAAGTATAAATCGAAATCAATTTTCGATTTGCCGATTCGAGAGGAGGTTCGTGATTTTTTTTCTTGAATGAACTGAAGGGGATTTGATCTTGGAATTTCATTACTACGACCATTGATTTTTGACTTTTAAATGAGGCTTCGGCCATTCATTTTGATTTTGAACGAAGACAAATTCGTTCGGTCATTGATTTTATTTCTTTTCTCTGATATTTTAGAAAGGTCGGTTATGAAATGAAATGAAGGGGAAAGTGATATTTTGAAAGGAATTTTACGTGTGAAGAAAGGCTGCTTTGATTTGAGAGGAAAAAGTATCGATGTGAAAGAAATACAGCGGAGGGTCGACTAGGGTATATATATATATATATATATATATATATATATATATATATATTAATTTATTCAAATTTAAATCGTTTTGAAATCACAACTCAAAATCCCGACCTCCTATCGAGGCATGCCGCTAGGCGTTTATAAGGTTAAACCCCTATTTCGAACACAATGGAAAAGGTTTCGAGTCCTAATTTGATCGTATGGAGAAGATAGCTTTTTGGACCCAGTTATAATATTAAATTTCGATATATTTTTCAGCGCGTTTATCTACCGTACGATCACACTATAACTCCAAACACTACGAAAATTGAAATCCGATAATAATACAATATTACGGATCCAATGGAACTGGTTTCGTCGAATTCCGAGACTGTGCATCGGAAGGCTATTTTTTAAATATCGATTTAAACGATAAAATTTCAAAACTGAACAAAACACTGTTAAATTCAATTTCAAAATTTATATCGCCTTCAGTATTATTAATATAAATTTTCTAATCTTTGAAAATATTTTTAATCAGCTTATAAATTAAAGATTCAATATTTTACTCAACTGCAATAAATTTAATTCAAAAATTTAATTGCCAAATAAATTCCGATATTTGAATTTCAAATTAAACTAACTTCCAGATATTTAAAATCAATTAAATATTCTGATTTCCAATGTCAAAAATTCAGGGTCGTCACAAGTTTACTCAAAACTGATTGAGGTAGTCCCTTCGTGAATGGATCTGCCATGATATCTTTACTATCAACTCATTTAATCACACCTCTTTGTTGTTGACAAATAGTCTTATCAATTGGAAATTTCGAAGTAAGTGTCTTGATTTCTTATGAACTCTAGCTTCTACCGCATCTGCATCGTAGAATTGTTAACATAGAACATTGCCATAAGATTCTCAACATTCGGTAACCTCTAGCTCAGTCATAAATTTGCACTTCCAGACAGCACCTTTAGCTGCTTCGTTTTGGGCGATGTACCCAACCTCCATCGTTGAATCTACCGCTATCTCTTGCTTGCAACTTTTCCATCTTAACGCACCATTCCTAAATACATAACTCAACGTTGATTTACTATCATCGATATTTGTAACACCCTACCTCTATACCCATACTATCCAAGAGTATTATAGAGTAATACTGCCAGATAATATGGAGAATAAGGCTATAAAGGGTACATACATGAATATTCCCTTGGACTAACACTAGTATGTGTTAAACCATCATATAATAACAAATCTATACGCGCACAGTATCGGTACAAAGCTATAAGCACATGTGTCTCCAGAGTAGAACAATACATGGTATATAACAAACAACCAAGAAAAACACAGAGTCAAACGTAGCGATAATATACAATAAAATGTATTCATAAATCCAAATATACGTTGAATATACACAGTCTCTAAAAACATCTGATACATGAATCAAGATACAACTCCAAGATATACAATGACATTAACAAGTTCAAATATCTCAAGGTAACAACCACTATAATTTCACATAATAAAGTGTCATCACCCATATAAAGAATACCACTCAAAAGTCACGAAATCAATGTCAAATGGTGGAACATCCATATTCAGAAATCATCATCAAAATATATATATATATACATACACACACACAAATATATATATATATATATATATATATATAATGTGAGATAGCCTATCAAATCATCCAAACAATATCCAACATCACACAAATCATAAATATAAATCATCTTCAAACCAAAGTATCAATAATAAAGTAAGGCTATCTCAAAAATACCAAATCATCAAAGAGTATGGATATATGGGGACTGACTACACTTTAGTCTTAACCAGTCTCTAGTCCAGTCAACTCATTATAAGAAGACATATATTTCGATCCACTACACACTCACAACCCTGAACCAGAAAGGGAGACTGATAGCACATAACATGCTTTAGGAATCCAAGACCGTAAACCTCCTGCAAAGTACCGTCTATTCCTACAGTCTTTGGTTACCTCAACAGACATCGTGACCCCATCCGCCATCGACTCATCTACACGTAGCCCCGGTCACGACCCTACTTTGCCCCTAATGGTAACAGACTGCTGGCCTATGCGACACGAGAGGCTGTAGGGCACCTACCCTATGGGTCATCTAATGCAAATCTCGTGATGCACATCAAATATAATAACCAACAACGGTGTCTCGGATTTGGGACACGACTCTACGATCTGGTCGTAAGGGTGGATAGTGGCCAATCTGGTTCACTCCCGAAGCATAAATGGAGTTGGACACAATGTGGATGGTCATATACTAGTCAACCTATAGTTGTATACATCTGCATTCATAGGCCAACTTATGACTTGGATACTCAACACATATCTATCATATACTCACCGTAGTGAGTATCACCACATACATTTGAGTATATCCCCATTTGAGTGACATTTACTTAAAAAGAATAATCAAACAAATAACATAACGGCATCCCATACCACTGCATGTTACTTGGATAATGATTCATTGCTCATAAATTACACTCAATCCACACTATATATTTCTGTATGACAAGTCCATAATAATAGGAATAGTGTTATCGAAAGTGACATACTATACGGTATTACTAAACCGTTTATTCAAATTTCTCGTCACATAAAAATGAAATCTCACAAATCAAATATAAAGATGTCATCACCGTATCACCTCAAAATATATAACTCAAATCAGTATCAGCAGTGAATCAATCATATTATCGGAATCAATACAAAAAACATAAGAGATCGGAAATCAAATAATAAAAATAGATTATTCAAATAAATTTAAATAAATAAATCAATACTTAATAATAAATAATTTACAATAAATATAATTTTCTATAATAAAATAAATACTGAGAGATGAATAAGAATTTCATATTCCAGATTAGTTTAAACAATTATCTAAACTCAATATAAAACTAATTTCTCATTCTTATATAAAATTAATCGATTATTAATATTTACTAATAACATTAGAAAACTCAATTTAGATTACGAAAATGGTTTATAAAGCTGAATATTACATATAAGTTATTTCATAATTATATATATTCAAATACTATTATTAAGTAATATTATACTATCCAAAACAATTTAGAACATTAATAATCTATTAAATATCAACTAGAAATAATATCTCATTTCTTTCTAGAATTTATATAAGTTACTTCTAAAGTTTCTTAGAATCAAAAGCTAAAAAATTTACTAATCGGTTTATTCCAAAAGTAATTGATTAATAAATATTATTAAATAAAACTTTTTTTAATTAAACTTACAATGCACCAAACATCTTTTATTTGTAAAAATTATTATTTATATAAATAATTCGATTATATACTAAAATTAAATAAATATACAAAACTCTACACTAACATGAACCTAGCAACAAAGGCCCAGCTATTTGATCATGCACAAACATATAACACTACACAGCACATTTAAACTCATACTCCACATACTAACACCTAGCATAGGATTACACACCGAAAAATACACAGATCCATGAATTATTACTTACGAAAGTGCCAAACCTATATCTAGTTACAAACCAAAACAATAATAAAGGTACGAAATTGCAATAAAATTTGTTGATGTCAATACTATAATATTAATATCATGGTAGTTGAAGCTCTGGTTTATTGTTGAGCATAATCATTAATTCATCGAAATATTTGTATCTGAATATTGTTAAGCTGACACAACTTAAATTCCTTTTTTTGCAATGTCAAGTCATTGGTGCCACCTTTCAAAAATAATATTTTCATCAACTTCCATTCTGAAAAAATAAGGTATATATATATTTTTAGTTTAAGTATAGTCTAGCATTTCTGTGCATGCAAAATTTCATGTGCACTAGGTTCCAAAATTGTGAAATGTGTAATACAAGAGAAACACAATTTGTCAACTTTAGCTCCATTATGGAAATATATTTGCCGAATTTTAGAATAGCTTGCTATTCATTTTATAATGTGGTCTTATTCGCATTCTTCTCTCACGCATGCATAAACATCCACCCTCACATATACAAATACTTTTACAACACACTCACAGTTTCACACTTTTTTGCACGCACCCTACCAGTGGACACACACAGTCACACAACACACACACATTCACACACTGTCAGACACACCAAATACACTAACACACGCAACACAACATAAAAATCACTCCAATACCCTATAACTCATGCGCAGTACACCTATTGCATAGTCCTAAGAATATTTAATACAAATTTTCTATTATTAAAAATATATATACAACCGTTGTTATAAAATTGTTTGCATTTCATTTATGGTATAACCTATGCTCAATATATACACTGGATTACTCACGCATGCACATAAGTGCATGCACACACAACACTAATAGATGTAACGTCGTGATGATGAATATAAACATTGTTTAAAAAGATGTCATGCAAATAACCTACCGGACATTTAGTGATAAGTAGTTGCCATAAAATAGAGAAGGAAAGAGAATAGTTGAGAAGGATATTATAGTCAAATTATCAAACATAGTTGAAAAATTAAGATTATGGAGTTTAGGTTGTTATAGGTACCAACAATTATAGAAGAGATATATTTACTTCACGATAATCTTTATTCATTATTAAAAACGTTTGAAAGAAAGCCATCTCGAAAGTTGTGGTTATATTTATAGTCTGGAACTATGTAACGAACCGGATTTTCGACCCTCGAAAATTGACACTAATATGTCCACTGTATCACATGTCAAACATTCAAGTGCCAGAAATACCAATTTTTTAGGGTCAAAGAAGAAGGTAAAAGATAGAAGAAAACTAAACAACATAGAATCTCACAATGCAGCGAATAATATATAATACAATAATGATCTTTACAAAAAGAAAACATCTTTATTCATATATACAACATCATAATACACTATACTCATCCTAAATTTTGACAGTTATAGAAACATGTCCTTACATTGACAAACATACAGACTCTATAATACAACGGAAGAAAAATATATGTGAATACGTCTTGCCATCCAGCTCTTCACCAACTCCAAAGTATCCAGCTGAACTTGGGAAAACATGCTCGGTCTGACCCGAGAATTACATGAAATAACGCCCGGGTCAGTCTGGTAAACCAACGTGAGTAAAACTTAATAACAAGTAACAAACAAACTGATTTCTACATTTGAAAACTTTTCAAACAAAGGGTATCTCGTAAGACCAAACCGCATATAAAAATGGATGAGTTTTTACCTTACGATAACCAAAACATTTTACATCAAAATCCAGTGATATTATCATAGTGTCTAGGTTTAAAGTAAATAGATAAAATAGCTGAAATGCTTGCATCTCACATTCCAACATACTAGGATCTACAATCGAAAATGTAAGGCATGTATTGGAGATTGGATTCCAACTAATAACTAGGCTACTAGGGTATTGCCCGCCATAGTACACTTCTAGAAAAATGTACCGAGGTCGTACCTAACGACCCCTGCCAACACAAGACCAGCCTACCTCTTGCTGGATAGTACCGAATATATAATCACCCCGGTTGTTTTGCAACCTTTAACTGAGCGCTACCATGTACACGAATTCATTGATGATTGTGTATATATCTAGAAGGGTGATGATATACCCTAATGGGTGCGACCTACATAGCCATACTGCATATCCCATGTTTTAGCCATTTCCGGTAGATAAGGCTTGAGGATACGTTTTACCTTTTTGAATAGCAATCCATCGTGGAATGCTAACAATGCCCTCCAGGCGTCAATGCAATTCTAGCATTCATCCATAAAAGTTCGTTCTGGGTCTGAACGAAACCGAAGGCACTAACTCTACTACATTAATTTTGGAATCACCCTCAAGATTAGTAGCAGTAGCCCTTACACTTCAAAGAGCACCGTCTTCAATCATCATCAAGATGTCTTCCACTCGAACGTACATGTTGGTGCGGAGTGGTTTTCAGATATATAAATCCGATCCCGGTCTCTCCGTACCAACAACCGAAAATTTCTGGTTGACTCATTCCCGATTCTTTTAGAAGTAAGTTTTCGAATCCTCATCGGGTAGCTCGAATTTACATTCATACTTCGTGAGTCAAACTTGATAGTCTGTTATTTAACTATCAAATAGATAAACAACAACTAATTCCATTTGAGATTAATTTATCCATAGCAAACACAACGCCTCAAAACATATCTTTGTTTAATAAATCTCTTTCAAAAAACATTTATTTACTTATCTTTTTGACATAAGTATATTCACAAAAAATTTGTAAGATTTTCCATTACCAAATCTCTAAAAAGGATTTAACTACATTATTTAAATTGGAGAAAGGGATAACCCTAGAGCAATATTCCTTCGGTGTAAATTGTGGAACGGATGTTCCATACCACATTCTTTTTAAAAGGTCAGCCTCGAGAAACCCAGACCTCAATTTCCTATTGTAATTATTTTCAATAAATCCTTTTATAAATTTATCTTACCTATGAAATCCTTTTTGCTTTAACCCAAACCCGTTTACAAAAATTTATTAACCTCCATACTCGTTTATGAGGCTCTTTATAATTATTCAAACCAGGTTATATAACTTCTTTATAAACTTTGCATAAAACTTCCCTATATAGACATTCAAACCCATTTATAAACTCTTTTTATAAACATTCAAAACTATTTCTAAAACTCCTTTTATGAATACCCCAAAATTATTCATAAACTTCTTTATATAATATTCAAAACAACTGTCAAATCATTCTTCAAATATCTTATTCAAAAATGAATAACCTTGAAGACCATTTTAAAAGAAAATGAAACATTAACTTTCCAAAACCAAACGGAGGCTTAATGACTACAATGGATCACTAAATTTGGGTTTACTTATCCAAGTTTTATCATGGGTATTGCCTAACATCAGATATGTAAGGGATTCACATATAACATACAATCAATCATAGGTAGATATCCAAGTTACAAATATAGATACATTCATCATCGGGTGTAAATTTATTACATGAGAAATATATTCCATACGCTTAAGTTATCATGACCCGCTTATTGAAATTAACTTACTTGTGTTTATCACGTTACCGATATTCAACATTTGTGCTAAGAACAAGTCAATTACTTCCCATAAAATGTGTCAACGTTTTATAATCAGTACTTTAATTTATTTTTCTACTTAATGGTCCAGACGAGAGATCCTTTGATTCAAAATCAATTAATTTCAAAAAGAAAATTGATTTAAAACATAACCGATTAAGTTTAAAAATATCTTTGAAAATAATAAAGTATATTTAATTAGCTTAAGCCCTAATTATATCTTAATTAAATCAAGATCAATTCATAATTAAACTTTAATTAACTTAATGAACTTGGTTAAGTCCTAATTAACTTCTTAATGCATCTTAGTTAAGGTTTAAACAATTGATTATTAGTTAAATCCTAATTAATTAAATATTAATTAAATAATCACTTAATTAAATAGTAATTAATTAACCTACTTAACTTAATTAAACAATAATTTACTATTTAATTACTTCTTATCTTCATTAACCACTAATTAAAAACTTTATTAATCACTAATTAATCATTAACCTTCCTTACATGTTACTTAACCCTAATCACTTACTTAATTACTAATTAACTGTTAATTATCTTTAATTATTTTATTAAATAAATAAATTATTAAATAATCTAAACTTAATCTCTTTATATGTTACTAATTACGTTTGGAAAACTTTTGCAAAACAATTCCAAATGAATCACTTAAAGATGGAAATCGTGAATTTTTGTCGAACTGCATCCATAACGACTATCGCTATGAGCGCAGTTCGCTCTACTTATTTTAAGTGAAATACTTCACTTAATTTCTTGCTCCTACATGTTTTGAAATAATATTTAGAAAGTTTTTGAAACCTTAAACCAAGATAAAACTTAAAACCATTTCCAAACTTTGAAACAAGAAATCATAGTTTTGATTTCAAATCGGATCTCACGTCCATCGCAACACACAAAGTTGTTAACTTTATTTCAACTCAACGTACTTGATTCTTAAATCACAACCATACAGCCATACAACTGTACTCTTAACATCACAATGAAACACACATATAAACATAAGGTTTTATGCTTAATAACTCGACAACATCACATTCAAATCTCAAATTCAATATCAAACATAACATCCATCAAATCACTATCGACCAACATAATAACCATTCAATTTTCTCATCCTATTATCACCACAATAACACATCATAATAAAGTCAAAAAAAAATTAGAAAAAAAATTAATTTTACTCACCGAAAATTTTTGAAACCTGAAAGGCTTTAGATGCACCAAAAATCACCCCAAAAATATGTCAATTTCCACCTGATTTTTGGACATATTACTCTCGGATATTAGAAAAGTGATCAAAAGAAAAGTTTTATAAAATTATTTTCTCTACTATTTAAAAAAAAGATTCACTCAAATAAGATTTCATTTGAGGTAGATATGATCAAAAGATGGAGAGCTATTTTCGGACCTCAATTTTTGAGTTTAAAAGTACACTGCAAAGAAATGAGATTTTGGCAATCCTAAGCTTGAAATTAGAAAAAGTGCTAAAAAAGGGGCGTTGTAGGTACTGAAATTTTATATGATTTTAAAAAAAGAAAATCTTGATTTGGTGTAAAATATAGGAAGTTATGGCCAAATAAATTGGAGGAAAAATGGAGAAGAAAGAGCTTGAAAACAAGTTTGCATCTTTAAAACAATTTAAATCTTTTGATTTTAAAAAAAACCTAAAAATAAAGAAGAAGCCATGAAATTATGAAGAATATTTTAGTGAAATTGAAATGGAGAAGTAGATGAAAATATAGTGAAATGGATGTGTATTTATAGATGAAAGAAAGTAGGAAAATTACCAAACTAATCTTAGATTAAAATAACCTAACATGTCATTATTTTGACAAGTCACATCACCACCTTCCTCCCCGTCATATGTCACATCCCCTCTCTCTAGTCACATCCTCTAGGTCATGATGGATAATGATGATAAGGCTAAGATATGACAAGAGATAATGATATATACTTATATATATATGTTATTATTTTTAAAACCATGACTTGTCGCATCACTTCCTAAACATAATTAACATAAGATAATATATTATTAAGTGTATTATTATATGGTTAATTATCTACTATATATGTGTATATATGGTGCATAGAGGCGAACAACGTTCCCGACAACTTTCCGGTGTTGAAAAGTCGAAATTTCGAAAAACGTTCTTCGGTCACATTTTCTTTTTTTTACGAACTATCTATTTTGGTAAACAAATTTTAAAAATGATTTTACCATAATTATTAAATAATTATAATAGGTTTAGTTGTAAATAAAATATTTATTAATTAAACTTAACTTGAATTTCTGAAGAAATATATAATACCGATGATATCAACGGTCGATGCCATAAATACTTTTTATTTTCAGAAAATAAAATAAATTATTTTATTTCATAATCTTATTTGAATACATATATTAGTGTATGAATCAAGAGCCGTGCACGATCCTTATTGTTTAAAAGCAATTTTATTGATAAAACGATTTCCGGATGTTTTATCGATATTTTACCTAGGACGATATTTACAAATTATCAATATTTTACCTCGGTAATTTGTCAGCAAATATTTTTCCCAAAAAAAAGAACTATTATTATTTACCACTTAAAACATTATTATTTCTTACTTTTAAATCTAAATTTAAATATTTAAAAATAAATATAATTTATCCAAGTGATAAATTTGCGAGTCGTTACATTCTTGCCCCCTTAAAAGAATTTCGTCCATGAAATTATACCGCAACCCTATTCCCAGAAATACTTAAAACTATTCATCAATCCATATGATGTACATAAATCATTCCTATGTAAACATCTGGTTCGATCGCTCACTCGAATACATAACTTCATTTCCGAACTAGTATCGCTCACTCGACTTCCTAGTGCGGACATTGATCAAGCTTTTTAATTAGAAACCTTTGTTCTCCTTGCATAGTCATAAACTATGATAGACAACTTGTGGTTCCACCCAAAAACCCTCATCAATGCTTGCCGTAAAAAATCGAGTGATAAATCCCTATTCGAAATGGTGTGAAACACCTCGAGTCATGTACTCGAATCTTGGATCGAGAACTATGTGAAAAGGAGAAATGATCTACTTACAACCAACGTACTAATCACATTGGTTTCTACATCCCAAGATTATAATTACCCTTTTTAAAGAATTACCATTTTATTAAGAACATTACTTAAGTTTATTAACATTCAATAACTCAAATTCATTTTAGTATGATACTCTTCTGTATCCAAATATACAATTTCAAATCTTAAATTGGTTTTACTTAACCAAGGATGTTCAACAAATTTAAAACATTATTTGTTAATCTGCTCTTAATCAAGACATCCTTTTATTTTGAAAACTCAATTCTTTTAAGGGATTGGAGAACACAATACCCGAGTTTTATTTCAAAAACCTTTCGAAATGATACTTAATATTTAACCCTTTTGTAAACAGAATATATAGCCCGAGTAACTCTAAAATGATATCAAGGAACTGGGTGCGACCAAAAAAGTATTATGTATATCCCTTTTACTAAGTAGGGAAATACTCAAGAGAAGTGTTTACCATCCGAACACATCTCTTACCCATTTTTAGTCATTTCCAAGACACTCGAACTAGTTAATCATAAAAATATTTCTTTCTTCACAAATTCCCTTTTGAAACAATACTATTTATACATAAATAGTTCTTTAATAAAATCATCCACTGGCTTTGAATTCATTCGGATTCAAAATTGTTTCGATTGTACAATGACAAAGAGGACAATTAACTAAGTGCACTATCAAATCTGTCGAGGAAAACATTTGATTGTCACTTAGAAGATTATTCCATTTATCAAAAAATAGATAGAAATTCCTTCCCGAACTGTCCAAAGGAAACTTTACTTTCAAATCCATTTTAAAATATTTATATCCTAAAATCTCTTTAAGTACGATTACTATAACTTTCCCAAAATCATTTAACTCTTTATCAAAGCCATCGGGATTTAATATTCTCGCAAACCATTAAATTTTTATAAGGTCGTCTAAAGATTTTCTTTTAACTAAACACATTATATCCTAAATCCAATTTAACCCTACATCTCATCGATAACTATATAGACTTTTGAAAATCATTCTCTTATATATATAAAATATATCCTAGGTAAAATTATTTCATTTACCAATTTTATAACAATATTATGTCAATTGGACTTGTTCAAGTGTTTAGGAAATCTCCATCGATAACATTGGCCCAATGCATCGACCAAAATTCTTAAGCCACTCAACAGATCAATAACACAATATAAAACATTTTTACTCACTAACAAATACACACTCATATTTATAATACACATAGGCCCATTCTAGGGTCTCACTTACCCTATCTCAAATGAGTATACACCACCAGGGCCAAGGTTCTCGCTTAACCTTCAGCTCCGATACCAAAAGTAACGAGCCAGATTTTCAACCCTCGAAAATCGATACTAATACGTCCACTATATCACATGCCGAACATTCAAGTGCCGGAAATACCAATTTGTTAGGGTGAAAGAACAAGGTAGAAGATAGAAGAAAACTAAACAATACAAAATCTCACAACGCAGCGAATAGTATATAATACAACAATGATCTTTACAAAAAGGAAACATCTTTATTCATATATACAACATCAGAGTACAATAGACTCATCCTAAATTTGGATAGTTATAGAAACCTATCCTTACATTGACAAACATAAAAACTCTATAATACAGCGGAAGAAAAATATACGTGAATACGTCTTGACCATCCAGCTCCTCACCAACTCCAAAGTATCCAGCTGAACCTGGGAAAACATGCTCGGTCTGACCCGGAGCATTACATGGAATAACGCCTGGGTCAGTCTGGTAAACAAGCGTGAGTAAAACTCGATAACAAGTAATGACCAAACTAAATTCTACATTTGAAAACTTTTCAAACAAAGGGTATCTCGCAAGACCACACCGCAAATAAAAATGGATGGGTTTTTACCTTACGATAACCAAAAAATATTATATCAAAATCCAGTGATATTATCATAGTGTCTAGGTTTAATGTAAATAGATAAAATAGATGAAATGCTTGCATCTCACATTCCAACATACTAGGCTCTACAATCGAAAACGTAAGGCACGTATTGGAGATTGGATTCCAACTAATCATCGGGCTACCAAGGTACCGCCCGCCACAATACACCTCTAGAAAAATGTACCGAGGTCGTACCTAACGACCCCTGCCAACATAGGACCGGCCAACCTCTTGCTGGATAGTACCAAATATATCATCACCCCGGTTGTTTTCCAACCTTTAGTTGAGCGCTCCCACGTACACGAATTCATTAATGATTGTGTATATATCTAGAAGGGTGATGATATACCCTAATGGGTGCGACCCACATAGCCCTGCTGCATATCCCCTTTTTTAGTCATTCTTGATTGATGAGGCTTGCGGCTATGTTTTACCTTTCTGAATAGCTATCCATCTTGGAATGCTAACACTGCCCTCCAGGCGTCAATGCAATTCCAACATTCATCCATATAAGTTTGTTCTGGGTCTGAACGAAACCGAAGGCACTAATTCTACTACATCCATTTTGGAATCATCCTCAAGATTAATAATAGTAGACCTTGCACTTCAAAGAGCACCGTCTTCAATCATCATCAAGATGTCTTCCACTCGAACGTACATGTTGGTGCGGAGTGGTTTTTGGATATATAAATCCATCCTGGTCTCTCTGTACCAACATACGATAATTTCCGGTTGACTCATTCCCAGTTCTTTTGGAAGTCAGTTTTCGAATCCCCATTGGGTAGTTCGAATTTACATTCATACTTCCTGAATCAAATTGGGTCAAACTTGATAGTCGTTTATTTAACTATCAAATAAACAAACAACAACTAATTCCAATTGAGATTTATTTACCCATAGCAACCACTAATGTAACGACCCGTAAATTTTAACTGTTTTAATAATATATTCAATTGGAATTTTGTGAAATTTTAAATAATTGAATTTAGAAATGAAAATTTGATATTTGGAATACGTCTAACTAATCATAGCAAATGATAAATTTTCATCAGATAATATGGAAGTTTATTTTGTTGCGTAATTTTATTTCAATTCAAATTAGTTAATATTTGATGATAGTAAAATGTTTTCCAAACCTGAATATTTTTATACAATAAATTTGTAAATCATCTTCTGAGTGAGACGTCATATTTCGTTTCTCCTAATCTTGACTGCTATTGCTCCGTTTATCTTAATTCCGGCGTTTTAGCAGCATTTTCGGTACTGAATATCGACTTTTGATCAAATGATCGTACCACTGATATCTGTATACCGGTTTGATCGTCTCGTCATGCTGATCCCTGCAGTATATTAATTTGTGTATTTTGGAATCCGATACGCAGTGATATTAGTGAAAACGGTTAACTGTACCGGCATCCATTTTTGAACTTTTGATATTCAGTGGCGATTCAAATTTCAAATGACCATTAACATTTATTTATTTTCAGTTTTGACTTTTACTTTTCCACACTGGTTCCAACGTTTGCTGTTACGTTCTATCACTTCAATTTATTATTTGTCAGTTCCTTCATTTCCTGAGTCCATTCGCTTCTTTCTCTTAGTTGTCCATACTTTACAGCTAAGTTATATATTATATAGACTATTTCTAATATCTTATTCTCCTTCCTCTTTTGCCTGTAACAATGAAATTTTATATCAAAGCCTCCCTCTCCTCTCTCTGTCAAATTCCGAACAGTCGAGCACCTCGTGCTCCACCCGTCCCCTCCATTTCAAACTGCGGCCACCTTCCCACCACCGAACACCCTAAGCAGCCGCAAGTTTCACCTTCACATGCCTTTCTCCATTTTGAAACGACCCTTCGCCATGGCCTCGGCAGCCAAGTAATCCACGTCTTTACCTCGCGGACCCCGGCTCGCCTCCCAGCAGCTCCACTCGGCGCTCCGCCTGTTGTGTTGACCTATCCACCTTCCCTGGTTGCAATAACCTCTTCCATTTTACATAGGTGATATAATTGTTTGTTATATATAGACTTAAGATTTTATAAAATGTTTATACACATAAGTTATATTATAAGCTATTGTTGTTTTGTCAAAGTTGTTTGAAAAGAAAAGGGGGGTTGCTATTATAAATTTTAATACATGAATAGATATTTTGATACTTGAATCTTATGTTTACGATTTTATTACATGTATATTGGGTACATATATTTATATTATGATTTTTTAAGGTAAATGTTTATATATATATATATATATATTTATATGTTGTATAAACATGTCATTACTATGTAGTTTACTATTTGTGTATATATATAATAATGCACAAGTTATTTTTCTGGGTATATCAGGTATGTTTCATTTATTTATAGCATAACATATTATTATATATATAAAGTGAATGTAATTGTTTTTCTCACCGTTTCCTGTTGATAACATATGATAGCAGTTAAGTTATATATATTATCTGTTAGTTTATATAAGATATATATACATATATTCGTCTGTATATCTAAATATATAGGGTGTTTGTAATATATATATATATATATATATATGCTAGTTATAAGTTACTATATGATGTATTTTGTTAATATTTTTATATAGTGTTTCGATATATATTGTATAGTTTTATATATGTAGGTGTTTAAAGGTATTTATATACATTATTTTCGGACTTCAGAAAATTTTACAGCAAAGTATAATTTGTGTTGGTTCATCGATGTTGGCATATGTATATAAAATATGTCAGTATATAAAAATTGGTTTGCATACAGATATTTTATTTTATAACAAGATTGTATTGTATGTTGGTTATATTATATTTATGTTAGTTATACTGATTTTGGTATAATAATGTTTGTACTGTTAGTATAAAAAGGCAAGCTTGTCGGTTTAGTTGTCTATAAAACCTATATATTTGCTTATGTTGTATAAGTTATATATATATATATATCAATAGATATATAAAGATTTTGTCTCAGTCTATATATATACATAGCAAGTTATATATCTAGTAGTAGCATATATGTGTACTGTATATATAATATAATATATATATATTTTAATATATGAGTTAAAATTTATAATGATCTTGGAATATATATATATATATATATATTGATTTTGATATATGTATATATGTTTAAATTTAATATTGATTCTTGGAAGAAAATTCTTACATATATAGATAATATATATATGTGTTTGAACTAAAATATGATTTTGATATATATAGTGTTTATATATATACATGTTCACTTATACCATTTATCTTCATCGATCCAGTTCTGATTTGATTTTGTCAATCCATATTTATCAGTTTTGTTCGTTGAATTTGTGCCAATCTAGCTTTGATTTGGAATTCGTGCTTGGATTCGTAACTCATCTCATTCTCTTTCATCTATAGCCTCGAAAGGTGAGTAATCACTCACGATTAATGTTCTTATATTTATTAAATTTGATTTCAATTGAGACAACAATTGAAATATGCTGTTGTTAGTTATTTACATTGCTATATATATGCCATTTCTGTATCTATTCACCTATGACATCTGGCACCATTATCTGTTATTTATCACTGATGATATATGCCTGTTACTGATTGTTATATTATTATCATATCTATCATATCTGTTATCACTCTGCAAGTTCCCTGTTAGTATAGAATTCACTGGCTTGAAATGATACATACCCGAACGATCTATAGAATAGGAGAAAATTATTATGGGTTGAAATGATAAACCCAAGCGATTTTCATTTGAATTGAATTTGGGATTGCGGGTTGAAATGATATATACCCGTATATATTTAAATTACGGATTGAAATGATAAATATCTGTATCACTTGACCATAGGGTAGAAAATTATATACAGACACCGTTGGTCTATATATATATATAAATATTTTGAAAATGATTTCTATGGTTTTGAAAAGAAATATATGGTTTTAATAAATATTGATTTTAAAGATTTATTAAAGTTGATATATAATATGTTTAAGTATTTATATAATACTTATATTTTCAAATATAGAGTTTATAATGATTCAGGGTGGAAAGATAAATTTGAAATTGATTTGAAATTTTATTTATTTAAGAATTATACTTAAATAAGTTTGATCTAAAATTTATTAAATTTGAATTTGATTAAAAGTGACCTAAATGAATATTTCAAATTTATATAAATTTAATTGGGATATTTTGTTTATTTAAATTTGTAAATTGAAGCTGTATTTAGATATTATTGAAATGATTAAGTAAATATTTTAAAACTAATAATAGTAAAGTGATTTTGATATATATATAAAATTATCGAATTTAGTTTTGAAATGTTGAATATATTGACTTTGATTTATATATTGAAATTTGAATGGATTATTTTATGGTTCAAATATGTATTTGAAAATCGATAATTTGAAATGATTTATTGAGAAACAGAATCGAGTTGAAATTGATGATTTGAGATTTGATTAAATTTGAATTTTGGAATTCGAGTTGAGTTGAATCAATTTGTGAATTTGAGGAAACTATTTAATTATATAAAGTATTTTAAATTATATTTAAACCGTTTTATGTTATTTTATAAACTATTTTTAATATAAACTTTTTTTAATATAACTATTTTATTATAAACTATTTCTAATATAACTATGTTTAATATAAACTATTTTAAATATACTAATTATTTTATTATAAATTGTTTTAACTTATAACTATTTTATATAAATTATTTATTTTATAAACTATTTTATTTTATATACCATTATTAATATCTAAACTGTTATGATTTCAAAGTGTTATGATTTCCAAAGTTAGGAAATTCAAAGTATTATGATTTCCAAAGTATTATCATTTCAAATTGTTTTGGTTTCAAAAGTATTATATCTTTGAAAGTACTATGATGTTGGAAGTGAACATTCTTGAAGTGAAATGATATCGTTTTGATATGGTTTGAAAAGGAAATGATATTTTGGTTTCAAAGTATAAACTATTTTGAAATGACCGCCGTGTTATAATAACGATTGGTTGTTAAAGAGACCGGGATCAGATATGGGCATACTATCTGTCGATATCGAAAACCACTTTAACAACTGTGTACGCGGTGGAGATTCCAGAATGAAGTAGGATGGTGGCGACAATTCTATATGAGGTATATACGTGGACCCTACTCCCGTGAGTTGGCATACGGTGGCTAAAATAGGAGCGATTCCGGGCCAATGAGGTAGCTCCTCTGATCGAACACACTCCATCGTATGCCATTCTATTACTTGTGATTGATTTGGTGCGCACCCTTTGATTTTTGGGAGTGTGGCTCGAGGTGGGCGGTATTGGCTGCTATGCATTACCACCAGTCCGGATGCGTAATTGGTATATCCACCCTGGCATTGCCTAGTTGTGCCATGTCACCTACCCTAGCGTGCTTTACTACGAGTTTGTTTTGTACCATACCTATGGAGTGCCCTTTGACGACGCCCATTACGGGGGAGATTACGGTACTGTATAGACTATGGGAATATATAAAATGTGTTAAGGGGGATATGGGTAACGCCTTAACGCTATTTTGATAGTTTACTTTACTTTAGACATTATTATAATAGCATTTATTACTACATGGTAGATAGTTTAACGGATCCTTAGAGGATGGTTATCCCAAACATCCTTTGAGTTACTGTATTTCAGTTGGTATTTCACTTGAGTTGGATTTATTGATATAAGAATGTTAATCCTGAATCGAGTGTTTTGTGTTTTTGCTTTACGCTTCGGTCAGACTAAGTGATACAGCATTTGAGTCTCACCTTTGGAGTTGGAGCTTCGCTTGGAGATCCAGCTATCTATCAAGCTTTCAGTTATTCAGTTGATTTCAGTGATGTATTCTGATCTTGTATTTGACTATTGTGTTGATATATCTATGTATTCGAGACTCTGTTGTATCTTGTTTTAACTCTGATATATATAGTAGCCTCATGAACTACTATTCATATGTTTCCGCTGCTTATTGTTATATTACTCTATGTCTGTGATTCTGTGATTATTTTATTTACTGTATATGCTGAGTTTTGCCAAATTTAAATTAACAATCTGATATTTTGAGCAATTCAAATCCGACATGTATGGATGCGAATGGTTGAAAATTTAAGGATGTTACAGTTGGTATCAGAGCTCTGGTTTTAGGCAAAACATAGCATATGTAGTAAATTTGATTACAGAATCACTTTCGTTCGAACTTGAATCTCTTCCTCTTTGACTCGGGTTCCTATAAATTTTAGAACGTCCCCCTCGGTTCCAAAATCCATTCGTGTCTCCCTTATTCGTATCTTTTAGATTCTAGAGTATCCCTTAACTCCACTTCAAATGATCTCTATAATAAATCGATGGTCTCACCAATCTCTGAATGATTTGTAAAGGGGTGAAACTCCTTTACAATAAGCATTGATTCACCAGAAATTTTGTATCATAGGTTTACGATGTTGTTATCTTTTGTTATACCCGAATTCTATCTCTAGCGATCGAATGTCAATTTTCCCTCAGAATTCTGCATCGATCTTATTTATGAAGTCACGGTTGACCCGGTTAAGGTTGCCCGCGATTTGTATAAGTTTATCCATCTTCCTATTTGAAATTCAATCATCTTATCTCCCTATCGAGCCTATCTTCAAATTTGAATTCTTTTATTTAGGTCCCTTTAATTTAGATCTCTATCCTTGCCTTGAAATCCCTTCTTGTATCATCGAGTGAGGGAGTGTATTTGTAATTAACATTAAAATGTTTTATAGTGTGTTGTTTGAGTTGTTGATGTTGATTTGGGTTTTCGATCGATTCGTCTGATCAACGCTATCCATAGGAATTCCAAAACACTTGAACAGAGCAAACTAACACAATATTATTTTCAAATTTGGTAAATGAAATATTTGTATGATTATATTATAAATATATAAGTGAAATTTTTTCTAGAATTTAATAAGTTAATTAAATTGGTTGTTTGAAATGATAATATTTGATTATCATTTATTGTTCTATAAATGAATTTATAAACATGGTTTATAAATTGATTTGGAATTTGAAATGAATTTATGTCAAGAATTTGAGAATTTAAATTTCCGATGATTTCAAACTTTGGTTTTAAAGTTTTAAAATGCATATTATTTAAAGTAATTTCAAATTGAAATCATTTCAAAGAACTTTAAAGGTTTTAAATCAGTACTCTTCTCTTTGTCGTTGGAAAATAATTTCGGTGATGACTGCAGCATCATCGATATTCATTTTCGAGTTTCGAAGATGAGAGGCCACTCAGTAGCTTTGCTACACTTTTGTTTTGGAAATTGAATTTGATTTGAATTTCTTAGGTATGACTTGATTTATATTATATATATAGGTATATATTTATAGATTAGATTTGATATATATAGCATATATATATATACACGAGTATGGTGGCACGTCCGTTGGACGTGTGCAAAGAAGGAAGTGACATATTTTGTCTTTGTTACAATTATGATATTGTGAGAGATTGTAATAATGTTTTGGTCAATTGCAGGAATATAGAGGGGGAATTATATATGTGCGAAGGTTGAAGTTGCGTTGTAGTAGCGTAAGTGTAGTAATCTAGTATGCTGAAATGTAGTGGGGTTGAAATTAGTAGGCGGTATGTTAGTTGGTTGACGTAGTAGGAGGAGATTAGGTTAGCCTATTTTTTGTGTTTGATAATGTTTTATTTAGATGTAGTTGATGGTGATGTGTTGTAGGGAAAAAACATTTGTTGAAGTAGTAGCAGACTACTTGTTGGTGTACGTACAACAGAAAATAAGGAGTCGTACAGTTAGAGAAACGTGTAGATGGAAATTAAATTATGTATAGAAGTACAGTGCATAAGGTGAAGCAGTTGTAAAAGCTCTATTTTATTGGCAAAGTACAGATGAAGAAAATATGCAGCATAACGTCGAATTGATTAACTGTTGTAGTTATACATAAAGTAATTAGTTCTACGAACGTTCTGCAAGATAGCGCTCAACGGCTCGATCAAACTCTTCGATCTGCGGGAGAAGGATAAAGGGGTTGAAAGTTAGACGATTGGTATATGTAGGCACAAATATGCGGATGTGTTGAAGTGTAGGTTAGCATGTGTAGCATACCACTTCGGGAGTGAAGAAATCATCCCAATTACCGTCTATCGAGTAAGGTGCATGGGGATGATGGTTGGTAGGGATTTGTAGTTGATCCAAAAACACAGACATTTGCTTTAAGTCCATTTGTTTCTGCGAACTCTTTGATGTTGGTACGCACGGTTGAAGATGTTGTAGTCGTTTTGCGTTGGTATCATTGTCTGAATCGTGCTGTTGAGCAGTAGGCGGTGGTAAAGCAGCAGAAGAAGCAGTTATTTCAGTAGGAAGAGTTTGAAGAAGCTTTGTTGAACGGGTGCATTTGCGTTTAATCCTTTCTGTGGAAAGGTTTACTGCACTCTCTTGAGTGGATGTTGAACATTTGGTCTACATTGGAGGAAGTCGTTAGTGAGTAAGAAGGAAACGAAATACAAAAAAAGTAGTGCAATAACAGTGAAAAGCTGTATTTGAAAAAGGTGAACGGTGTTACCTTTGTCATCGAAGGAGCAGACTGTATTAAGCAGACAGTAAAAGTGTAGGGAGTTGAGGAGTTTATAATTTGGTGGGGATGTGAGGCGGTAAGTGGAAGAGGAGAACATGTGTGGGAATGAGGTAGTTGCAGGAAGAGTTGAATCAGTATTATTCGGCAATTGGGGTAACTTGGTCTCATTGGGAATGCGGTGCAATGGATGTGAGCAAAAGACGCTGTATGATAGGGGAAAAAATTGCTGTAGAATAGGACGTTACATGTTTGTGTGTGCGTGGCAGTACTTGAGTGGAAGGTGTTTTGTAAATACTTGTGTGGAAAACAGAGCATGGTGCTGGGTAAATACTTGCGTGCAGGAAGAGTAAAGCTGTCCTTCTTTAATAAAGCAATCTGTAGCATAGTGTGGTAGTGCAGCATATTTTATATGTCAGTGAAAAAAAATGTTTGTAAAATAGTATTTTATTAAGGTTGACTGTGTATACAGACTATGCATTGAACCATATGCTGTAAATGGGTTCTACGTACAGTGAAAGGAAACTGTATTGGAAGCATGTTAAATAGTTAACATCGGTAGGATGTCAAAAAGTTGCAGAAGTACTACAATATGACATTGTAAATGTGAAGTGCATTATGTTGGTACTGCAGAGCTCAAAACACGTGGATAAAAATATGGATAAAAAATTTATGACATTAGTTTATCAATATATTAGCACTAAGATAAAAAATTTGAGGAGTATGTGCGTTCAACGTGTAGCAGAAACTGGTACTCGTACTCCATGCAATGTATGAAATTAAACATATTTGCAGTGAAACTAAGTTGTCCATCTGTGCATTGATTCCTTGATGTTCATTTTTTTGTTTCTGTGCATTTGGTGTAGGAAAGTTTCCCACGTAATAGAAATTGCAAACTCATGCAGTGTTGAAAATTTTAAGATATCAGTGTATAAACTTAAAATTTCATAATATTATCACAACATAGCATCAAGTAGGAAGTTATGCAGTGAAGTGAAAGTCATATTAGCTGAAAAGAGGAAGAAGATATACAGTCTGATAAATCAATTAGTGTTAATATATTTCTTTTGTCATTGTAGCAGCCTCCATAGATGGAAATGAGAAACAAACATGCATAAAAATATTGACAGTATATACAAAAATGAAAACGTCGGTGATGCACAGCAAGTCTGTTGCATTAATTTTTATTTACAGCAGTATTAGCATCAGTAGTTGAAGGGGATTCATCCTTTAAGTACATGTCATTTTCATCGCTGAAATGTGTAATACATAATCTGAGGCATAACTAAAATATGCAATACATTGAGAAAAAGAAAATACCCGTGCATGTACTAATATTTTTTGCATTGCAGATAGGCTAAGCCCAGCACCAAACAACTTGTCCTGCATCTACCTTCCCCTCCAATTTTGATCTCCTCCTATACACGGATGTGAACCACCGTGCACGCATGTCGCTGACAGCAGCAATCAAAAGCCCAGTGTTCGATCGATGACCACCCATATACTCCACTTTGCGAGTCTAACCATATTTGATTCATGGGCATCGTATTCCTTTATAGTCAGGAATGCAGTAAACTTCTTAAACCTTCAAATCCAAATTGTCAACAGCCCAATAATGGACTCTAATCCTATTGGGGGTTCGACGCATCTTTCTATTATTTGCAAAGACCTAGTGTTGGACATATGTGACGTTGATTTCATATGTAATGCGTACGTTATAAATTTTGAGGGGTATGGTTTTATCTTGGGTATGGATTGGTTAGCATATTATGGAGAAATTCTTGATTGTAATAGAAGGGTAGTACGATTAAGAAGTTGTGGAGGCGGTGACCTAGAAATTCTTTGTACACCCCAAGATTTAGTTGAGTTAAGCCATTTATACTCACTAAATCTATCTGTTGGAGAGCTATCATTCGTACCCATAGTTTGTGGATTTCCCGATGTCTTTGAGGAAGTCTCGGGTCTTCCTCCCCAAAGGGAGATCGAGTTTTGAATAGATTTGGAGAAAGACGCAAGGCCAGTCTCCCCTGCCTTTAAGAGATATGGCCCCAAAGAAAGAAGAGAATTAGATAAGAAAATCTCTGAGCTATTAAAGAAAGGATTCATCTGTTGGAGTATTTGGAGTGGGGAGCCCCTGTTGTTTATTGCACTAAGGTAGACGGTTCATTGAGACTTTCATCGACTATAGCAAATTGAGCATTCTAACAAGGAAGAATAGGTACCCCTTACCTAGGATAGAAGACTTGTTTGATCAGCTTGGAGGAGCTAAAGTCTTTTATCGACTAGACTTAGCAATTGGATTCCATCAGTTGAGGATTACAGAAGAAAGCAAGTCGAAGACTGCATTTCGCACACCAGATGGACTTTATGAATGGGAAGTGATGCCTTTTTGACTGACGAATGCCCGTGCATACTTTGTGGATTTGATAAGTAGAGTATTCAGGGGGTAACTAATTAAGTTCGTCGTTGTGTTCGTAGATGATATTTTGGTTTTCTCCAAGGGAAAAGAGGAGCATAAGGACCACCTTAGAGAGGTATTAGGAACCTTAAGAAGGCAATAGCTTAAGGCCAAATTTTCAAAATGCCATTTTTGAAGAAAAGAAGTTAGATTCCTTAGGTATATTGTTTCTGAGCAAGGACTGGCAATAGACCCCGCTGAAGTGGAAGCTGTTCAAGGATGGAAGACTCCTAGAATGTATCGAAGGCTAGAAGTTTTCTTGGGTTGGCAGGCCGTAGAAAGTTCATCAATAACTTTGCAAGAATAGCAACCCCCTTAACCCATTTGACTAAGAAGAACCTAGTCTTTTCTTGGGATGATAAACGAGCAAAGGCATTTGAGAAGCTTAAGGAGTTATTGACTAGTGCACCTGTGCTCACTATTCATGATGGAACCAAAACATTTACGGTTTTCACTGATGCTTATGGAACAGGGTTTGGAGCAGCTCTAATGTAAGAAGGAAAATAAATTGCTTATGCTATTAGGCAACTGAAGGATCATGAGAAAAGATATTCAGTTCATGACTTGGAGTTGGAAGCTATCGTCTTTGCCTTGAAGATGTGGAGGCATTATCTCTTGGGAGAAAAGTTTGAATTATTCACCGACCATAAATCACTCAAATACCTATTTTCCTATAAAGATTTAAATCTTAGGCAGTGGAGATTGATGGAATATATAGCATCGTTCGACTTTAGTATTCAATATAGCCCTGGAAATGGGAATGTAGTCACCGATGCCCTTAGTCGGAGGCACGCTACCCTAGGTGCTATATATGAATGAATACAGTTGGAGTTCCTCTCAAATTTTAACTTCTAACTGCCAACAGAACCCATCCAAGGGTTTTTAGCAGTTATGGAGATATGATCAGCCTTGATGGACCGCATAAGGCTTGAGAAAGTGAAGGATGAGAAGTTAGTAGAGATTTTGGAAAAGTTGAGGAAGAGAGAGCATTTTTGCCATGCTAATAGGTACTCGGTTGATGAGAAAGGATACTCAAGAAGAGGTGGACGCCTTATGTCCCAATGGTTGATAATTTGTTAAGAGAGGTGCTTATTGAATGTCACCACTCAAAGATGACCATTCATCCCGGAGGAGGTAAGATGTACAAGGATATGAAAAGGATTTTCTTTTGGTCTGGGATGAAGAAGGTTGCAGCTGGGTTTGTTGCTAAGTGCTTGACATGTCAAAGGGTAAAAGCTGAGCAAGGGAAGCCTGGAGGGTTGCTATCACCACTGGAAATTTCGACTTGGAAGTGGGAGCATAATTTGATGGATTTTGCGGATTGCCTAGAAGTCAAAGGGGTAATGAAGCTATTTGGGTTATTGTGGATAGATGCACTAAGAGTGCCCATTTTATTCCGGTCAGGAACAATGGAACTGCCACTTCTCTCGTGCAGATCCACATCAAGAAGGTTGTTTATTGCATGGAATTCCCATAAGCATAGTTAGTGCTAGGGACCCCTTATTCACCAACAAGTTTTGGAGGAGCCTACAAGTAGCTTTGGGAACTTTTTTGAATCTTAGCACTGCATATCACCCACAGACTGATGGTCAAATGAAGAGAGTGAACAGGATTTTGGAAGACATGTTGAGGGCTTGTGTTTTGGATTTCGGAGGACATGGGGAGCAACATTGACCATTAGTTGAGTTCATGTGTAATAATAGCTATCAAGCGACGATTGATATGGCCTATTTTGGGTCACTTTATGGGAGGCCATGCAAATAGACAAGTTGTGGTGGGAAACCATCAATAAAATATTGCTCGAACCTGATTTGATCTGTGATACCACGAAAAAAGTAGGGTCAATCAGGCAACGAATGAAGGCAGCGTAAAACCGTCAGAAATCTTATGCGGATAGAGGAAGAAAAGAGCTTGAGTTTGAGGTTGGAGATACGGTATTTGTCGAAGTCTCTCCTCTTAGAAAAGTGTTTATGTTTTGCAAGTCTGGAAAATTGGCGCCAAGATTCGTTAGGCCATTTAGTGTTTTGGAAAGGATAAGAAAAATTTCTTATCATGTAGAGCTTCCTAACAAATTGGCAAGAGTCCACAATGTTTTCCACGCTTCTCACCTTAGAAAATGCCTTCAAGACACCGCTTTTAGAATTGAGCTTGATCAGTTCGGAGAATTAAAGATGAAATCAATAGTACTCCATGCCACTGTACGCATTATGGAGCATGGAATTTGGAGAATTTGCAACATAATAGTTAGGCTAGTCCGAGTATAATGGGGAGATAACCCAATGGAAAGCACATGGGAAACCAAGGAGAAGATGAAGATCAATCATTTAGAGCTTTTTACTAGTAAATTTTCTCTCCAAAATTAGGATTTTGGTTGCATCGTGGTTGCTTGATTGGATGGTAGAAGATGGTTGCCACATATTTTCACAATCACTTTACACTCATGTAGAAATTTTTATGCATGTTTAGGGTATTTGCATACATACTTGTGACGCGATTTACACACTTACGCTAGGATTGATCTCATTTTAGTATGCCTGTAGTACATAATCACATTGCACTTTTGTTAAGTAGATGGTTGTGTGGATAACTTGGTTGTGTAACATGGATGTTATTGCACGTTACACTATTCGTCCCTTGAAAGATTTCGAAACGAAATCCTTTTTAAAAGGGGAAGAATGTGACGCCCAATAAAATCAATCATAAATGAGTGTGAATTAAATTAAATAAGATAGGATTGAAAATGAAAATTTTATAAAAGTTGGAATTTGATCATAAAGTTATCCCATGCATTCGTGGCAAAATTCTGATCTGTTTCCATATATAATATGCTGAAAACGGAGCTCAAACGAAGAAGTTATGAGCATTTGATGTTCTTAGATTTAATTAAATTTAATTTGAATTTAAATTCAAATGAATATTTAAATTTAGGGGTTGAATTTCAAAAATTAACTATAAGTTTATTTGAGGGTTAAGTTAAACATTAAGCTAAACGATTAATGCTAAAAGTAAATTAGGATATAAAATAAACGAGGGACGAAAACAAATAAACGCTTCCGAAATAAGAGGAGCAGTCGACTTATATGACCTGTCCGATCGACCCCTAGCGGCCGACCGGTAGGGCATAGGCAATCAATCGCTGCCTCACAGTGGCGGCTAGAGTTTTATGACGTCAAACGGTCCAGATTTATGCATTTTTGATCTAGTTTCATCCTATGGTTCTGGTACATTTCAACTCCTATAAATAGGACCCTATCCTCCCCACTTTTTATTCACAAACATTCAGGTTGCGAACATCTATCATTTTCTCTCTTCAGTTAGATTCAGAAATTCTATTAGGGATTTACGTAAGGATGCTAATCCTTTTCTAATTATTCTTTTAATCTATTTTCTTCTTCTCCAACCTCTCTGAATCTAACAAAATTATACATATACCTATCCTTCGCTCTCTCTTTATATATATATCAAAAGAAAGAGATATGGAAAAGTGTTTCTTTGGCATTGCAAATCCATACAATAGAAGCTAAGGATAATCTGTGAGTGCAAATCTTAGTATTTTTATTTCAGTAATTGATTAGTATGCATCTATTGATTTTAATATGCCTTAGGGATTTTGGAACTGCGAAAACGAAATATACAAAATCCCCCAAAATTCCTTTTTATTTCGAAATGTCAATTCTAAATGGAGATTCTCACTTATTTATGTTAATTTGATGGAATTTATATAGTTCTGCAATTTTTGATAATTTCATAGTCTATACCACTTCTCCTCCTTCTTGAGTTCAAATTGTGAGTTTGCAATAATGAAATAAGGGCGTAGAGCATGAATCCTATTCGTAGTTTACACCATTTATTCCACACAAAATTCCTTTCTTTATTTTTGTTTAAAAAAGGAGTTGAATATAATATGAAGTTAGGATTACAATTCCTATTGCTTAGGATATTCCATTAATTTGAATATTCCGTTAATTTGATGTAATAAATTGAGTTTCTATTTCTATTTACAAGTCTATTTATTGCAGTTTTGGATATGAATATTTAATCCCTTGTTATAGACATTGAAATCTTGAAAATATAAAGGGAAAGGGCATGTATTAGTACTATGGTTAAAGAAATTGACATTTAATGCTAGTTTAGGGCGTATGAACCGCACACATAGAAGTCATTAGACGCAGATATATATATATATATATATATATATATATATTTCTATTAGCGTAATAAACGTATAATTATAGCATATAATTGTGTAGTTAGGTTATAATTATCATTGGTCCCTCCTTTGGAAGGTATATATTTTAAGGTATAATAAGGAAGATCCCTTGTAAGGCCTTAATTTTGAAACAACGAGAAAAATATTATATATGGAGAGTATTTATATTATGGCTAAGTCATAGGGATGCGAGGTCAGTGGAGTTGCACGGGAGAGGTCTGCCCTTCACTCTGGGACTACCAACAGTTATGTACACTTTTCATTGATGTGAGACACCTCCTATGATAAATATTTGTGATGACGCGAGGTTAGTCCCAAATTATGTAAGGTAAATCTTTCCACCTAATCTGGCTACCAGAATAGTCGAACTAATGTGAGACGTCATTATGAGTATGGGCCATAATACGAAGGGTCTGCTTTGGGGTCTTGAGTTATTAAGTGGTTGTTTTAGGGCCCACCTCTTTGCCCTAAATTAAGTATTAAATGTCTGAAGGGTTAGTTGTTTGGCATGATAGGTGGTATCTCGACCGGGATTCGCTTCTGGATAAGGTATTAAGTGACTAATTTAGGGTCTTCCTTTCCATAAGAAGTATTAAGTGGCTCAAGAGATTCCATGCGATGTCAGCTAGATAGTCAACTTTGAGGAGTCTACCTGTGGAATAGGTATTAAATGATAGGGTCTGCCTTAGTTGAGGTCTTAAATGGCCAGAGTCTGCCTATTTTCAAATAAAAGGTATTAAATGGCTTTTTGTTAGATATTTATGACGTGGGATCTGGGTTATGAGATTTAGAAATCTACTTCGAGATAGGAAAGTATTAAGTGGTTGATTGTGGACCTGCCTCCTTTCGTTATAAGAAGTATTAAATGGATTTATGTACATTAGACATATTATTATTTTGAAATATACTGCCCAAGTACTGAAATTGTAAAACTCGAGATTTTTATTCATCAAACATTTGTTGTTCAGACCCCCTCCTCATTACAACACAAGTTAAGGACGGAGTGATGACGGTGATGATGCTTGAAGATGTTTGGCTTAAGCTTGTGGCAGTTATTATTATCATTTATGATGTTTTATGTTGTACCCAAGTATTTTGATAAATGATGTAACAGATTTTACTTGACAGATTGATGATGTTTTTATGACATTTGAAATGATTTTGAAATAAATGGGTATAATTTGATATTATATTTAATTCCATCCCTTTTGAGTTCTGAAAGAATAGTTATTGCTCTGTATTGTTACTTCTTTTTTCAACCAGCAGCCAACCTTAGAATGGATCTAAGTTTCGATGGCCCTTTTCTAGGTCAAAATTTTGGCCCCTTTTGAGGTGGGTTGTTATAGACAATACAAAAAGAAAATAGCGGAATCGTTAGTCAATAAATCAACTATCTGGAATAAGCAAAATGATCGTATATGGAAATTAAATCTCATGCCGTTACCACTACTCGTCGATTTCAACCTTGTACTATTCCTCGGTTGAAAATGAAGACTGCCAAGTTAGGGTAGTGTTACCTCTAAGTCTTGCCTTGATGACATTTATAACCTTCGAGATAGAAACGAGTTTCCGTACCTCGACGTTTAGTACTAAGAATATGACTAAATCCTTTCCATATAAGCGATATCGTTTACGAAAATTAAATTTCTTATACTTTCCAAAACTGAATCAAACTTTTAAACTTTTAAAACCGAATTTGTGCTTGTTTTTTACATCACAAATATTAGCTTTAAATTGCTGTATTAAAGTTATTAATTAAATTTATACATAATTATTAAAATGATTGATCAAAACAATTTATTATTAATTTCTCAAAATAACCTTTTACTTAAGATAAAATAATAGTTTAATATATATTTAAAACCCCAAGTTCCTTCTAAATACTTATAAAATCTTTATGAACCTATTTGAAAAGAATTTACAGAATATTTAAAGTAAATAACCTTTTATACTTTACAAAAACCAAATATTTCCGAACTGCATCCATAGTGACTATCTCTATATAGACTACAACTTCTAAGCTAGTCTTGTAAATCAAAATTGCTTCAAACCTTGGTTCAAACAACATTTTATTATCTCGGAAGAAACCAGATCAATTTAAAATAATTTTATAAATGTAAAACAATGTTAGTGATCCTGAGAGATAATTGACATAGCTCTGTTATAAATTTAAAACTAATCCAATTTATAAATTTAAAACAACATTAGTTATCCCGAAAGATAATTAATCCAATTTATAAATTTAAAACAACATTAGTTATCCTGAAAGATAATTAGTCCAATTTATATCCCCTTTTATAAATTTTAAACAGCACTTACCCTTTATTTCAAAATTCTCAAAATACTTGAAAATATAGTTTGAATAGCTTTAAAAGGGCAAAAGTGCAACCGAAAATTTATTTTGTAGAAATACAAGCACAAGTTCAACACACACAAAGATTTTAAGGAGATGATATTTCATAAGTGACGGTATAACGATAATCGCTATAACGATACTTATAAAAATCAAATAGAATATAACAAATATTTCAACAAAATATCAAGATAAGCAACAAAAGAATATAAGTAAATCAATATTGATCAGAAACCTCTTAGGGTCTCTCGAAAAAAGTCCTCTACAAATCACATATATGTATTTGTAAATCAATTATGACAACCAGCACCACAATGCTAAGCTTGACGGCACTACCTAAAAAGCGACTTGAAGCTTGCTCATCACTGCTCAAACGATCGCCATCCACCAGATGAACCCGCAGCCCCCTTATAATACCACCATCTACTCGACTTCGCACCAAAAGTACAATGCTCCACTCCCTGTGGCCTAACTTCCCCAAAATCGCCACCACAACCAAACCCTAGCACTGCTGCCCTAAAGTCGAGCATCCTAGATCACAATCGCATGCTACAATACCCATATTGGTTTAAACAGCAGGCACACACGAGTTCAATAAATCTTGTTTCATGATTTTTCGTTCAGTATAGCATTGGATTTTGATTTTTGGAGGAGGGATGAAATGTTTCGTTTACTGGCAAAGAAATGAAAGAAAGAGGAAGAGGGAAAACATGTTGAAATAAGTTAAGTGTTAAAGTTATGTTGACATTTTTATATTAACAAACAAAATCAATTTCTTACTTCAAACACAAGTCATACAAAATTTCCAAGCAAACCCAAATTCTTAAGCCACCTATCACACCATGTTGAAATTTTTGAATTTTTGATTTGATTTAAAATGTTTTGAAAAGAAGGTTTTGCGGTGTTCCGGTATAGAATATCTCGTTCGTGTACGAACCACGAACGATAGAAATAAAATTACGATTGTCCACCAAAATGCGACACGATCACAAATTAGGAATAAAATACACAGATTATTTTATTAAGTGAAATTTCAAAAATATCATCGTTTGGCGTAAAATACAACAAAAGAAAATTTAAATATTTACCAAATTAAACATTATGAAAAAATCCTGTAAATTCATTTAAAAATATGTCACTAAAAATCAAGTCGTTTTATTGACAATTGATGTTCTTGTTATTTATTTAGACCATTTATTATTGTAAATAAATTTACAAAATGAGTTCATCATTACTATTTATTAATTAAAAGAAGTTAAATAAGGCTATTAAATCCATTTAATTAATATTTAATTCAGTATTCAAATATCTAAATAATCACTATATTTGAATATAAGTTATTAAACTTTAAAAACCAATTATTTAAATATTTAAAATTAAATAAATATTCAAAATCAAAATGATAAAATTTTGGGATGTTACACATTTTCTAGCACAAACACCTACCAGTGCACACACAGTAAAACAACACACATACACATTCTCACAATATCATGCGTACCAAATACACTAACACACACAACGCAAGACATAAAACACTCCAACACCCTATAACACATGCACAGTACACCTATTGCATAGTCTTAAGAATATTTAATACAAAATTCTATTATTAAAAATATATATACAACAGTAGTTACAAAATAGTTTGCATTTCATTTATGGTATAACCTGCACTCTATATATACACACTGGATTATACTCACACACGCACATAAGTGCATGCACACACATCACAAATAGATGTAACGCTATGACGATGAACATAAACATTGTTTAAACAGATGGAGTGAAAATTACCTATCAGACATTTGGTGATAAGCAGTAGCCATAAAATAGAGATGGAAAGACAATAGTTGAGAAGGATGATATAGTCAAATTTTCAAACATAGTTGAAAAATTAAGGTTTGTGGAGTTTAGGTTGTTATAGGTACCAATAATTATAGAAGAGATATATTTGCTTCATGATAATCTTTATTCACTTTTAAAAATGTTTATAAGAAAGCCATTCCAAAAGTTGTGGTTATATTTATAGTGTGGAACTATATATTATGTGAATTGGTACATCAACTCTAATTTTCTTATGGTCATTGCATCACCTGCACGCAACAACAAGCACTCCCCCAAGAACATACCCATATATGCATATATGTATATACATATATAAAAACATAGGAATGCGCACCAACATATGAACACACACAAGAATATGTATACGCACCTCATAATGCTGCACTCAAACAACATTACCATCGAGAAAAGAACATACACACAGGTCTTCTTTCTCCTCAGCACGTACACACAAAACACACCACAGTAGCAAGCAACTCGATTCACACCATAGATGCAAAACCGTATAGTGAACCACATGTTTAAATTTTATAATTTTTACTAATTTATGTAATTTGTTCTTTAATTTAGAAAATGAGAAGGAGGGAAGCAAAATGCTTTCGAAAGAAGGTTTCCCTCAAAGATAGGCTTGCGATGATATATTTAATAAAGTATGAAAGTTCTCGAATTAGAGGAATCTAGAAAATAAGCTTGGCTTTAAAACTTAAACTTAAGTCTGGGCTTAGCTTCCTTGTGCTTGGGCCTTGAAATACAAAACGAGCAATATATATATATATATATATATATATTCATTTACAAAACTATACTCTAATTAATTTAAATAAATACAAATTACATTCCAAAATCACATCTTTGCCGAATCAATATTATATTTCAAACACATCACTTCTATAAAATATTACTTTTCACATTTCAACTTATTCTAATTAAATATAATATTTTCACAATTTAAATCTTTTTATCAATAATTTAAAAACCCATTTTCAAATAAATCACCAAATTGCAATTTAATTAGTTAAATTACTTTTATAAATTTAAATTAATGATTATAAAAAAAATTGAGTTGTTACAATATCACTCTAGAAGTTTGAGTCTGTATACGTCTTTATACGGTGGTCTTCATTCCCATAGAAAGGAATATGTCTTTAGTATTTTGTAAATGCTTAAGAATACATTTACAACAATCCAACGCATTTCTTTGATGTTTGACCGGCATCGTCTCACACATCCTATTGCATAAGCTACATCCAGTCTCGTACATATCATGGTATACGTAATGGATATGACTACCAATGCATATGGTATTTTTTTATATGATCTTTCTCCATATCATTTTGAGGAGCATTCATCTTCGAAAGGACAATTTCCAGTTTCATTGGAACATTTCCGCACTTGGAATTTTTTATACTAAATATTATTAGTACGGTTTCTATGTACAAGGATTAGGATAATCCTAGTAACCTTTTGGATCTATCTCTATAGATCCTAATACCTTGTATAGGTTGTTTCTCTAAAATCCTTCATAAGAAGTTCATGGACAATAAAGCTGTCATTGATTACAACAACGGTATGTCGGTAACAATCATGAGCAAATTGTCGACATATAGAACAAGAAACATTATAACATTGCCTTGTTCTTCTGGTATATGCATGCTTCCTCTATGTTTTGATAAAAGACAAACAATTTTATCCTTTATCAAAACACTTGTTCCAACTCCTCGAAGCTTGTTTAAGACCATATATTGTCATGAAAACTTACAAGCCTTTCTTTCACCCCCATCGACCTTGAAACTCTCTTGCTATGACATCTAAATAGTCTCTTCTATATCACATTTAGAAAGGCTAGTTTCAATCCATTTGACATATTTCATAGTTGTAGAATACGACAATGGTGAGTAATATCTGAATGGACTTTAGCATAGCTACAGGCGAATACTTTTCATCATAGTCAACACCTTAAATCTGATGGAAACCTTTTGCAACTAGTCTTGCCTTGTAGGTCTCTACCTTTCCATTATCGTTTAGTTTTTTCTCAAATATCCATTTGCGGCCCATGGGCTTTATCCCGTTTGGTATATCAACCAAAGTCCATACTTTGTTTATGTGCATGGAATCCATCTCAGATTTCATAGCATCAAGGCACAAGAAAGAGTCCTTACTCTACAAGGCTTGTTGAAACATGAGGGGAGTGTCATCTTCTAGGACTCAATTGTCCTTCTTGTCATCCATGAGAAATCCATAGTATTTCTATGGTGCACGAGATTTTCTATTAGATAGTCTAATAGGCTGTGCGTTCTCATATTTATGCGAGTTTGATTCTTTCACATTTTCAGTCTCTTTGTTAATTTCTCGGATCTCATCCAAGTCTACAACTTTGCTATTAATTTCTTTTAATAGAAATCCTTTTCTAAAATGACAGCTTGTCCAAAAATAGTAACCTTTTTTTCCACCATGTTATATAAAATATAACCCATAGAATGTAACGACCCGCTATTTCAAACCGTTCAAATCGACAATCATCCACTCATGTCAGACTTGAATTGCTCAAAACAACAGATTGTCAATTTATATTTGGCAAAACATAGCATATACAGTAAATAAAATCAATCATAGAATCACAAACACAGAGTTATACAACAATAAGCATCGGAATAGATAAATAGTAGTTCATGAAGCTACTATATAAACATCAGAGTTTAAAGTAAAATACAACAGATATCTCGAATACACAGAAGTCTCAAATATAGAAGCAACAGACAAGTCTGAACATAAACTGGAAACAACTGAAAGCTGACTAGATATAAGATAGATCTTCATGCAAAGCTCCAAGCTCCAAAGGTGAGTCTCAAATGCTGTGTCACTTGGTCTGACCCGAGCATAAAGCAAAACACAAAACACTCGAGTCAGGATTAACATTCTTATACCAGTAAATTCAACTCAAGTGAAATGCCAACTAAATACAAAATAACTTAAAGTATGTTTGGGATTCCGATCCTTTAAGGATCCGTTAAACTATTTACATACATATTACAATACGCTACATAGATAATGTCTAAGGTAAAGTAAACTATTAAAACAGCATTAAGGCGTTACCCATATCCCCCTTAACACATTTTATATATTCTCATAGTCTATAAAGTACCGTAATTCCTCCGTAAACTAGAGGGCTATCAGAGGGCACTCCATAGATATGGTACAAACCAAACTCGTAGAGGGCACGATAAGGCATGTGACAAGGCACGCGAGGCAATGCCCAGGTAGGATTCTACCTTTTGCGGATCCGGATTGGTGGTAACGCATAGCAGCTTCTACTGCCTGCCTCGAGACACACTCCCAAAATCAAAGGTGCACCCAATCAAATCACAAAGTAATAGAATGGTATCGAAGAAATGTGCTCGATCGGAAGTGCGACCTCACTTGGCCCGGCATGGCTCATGTTTTAGCCACATCATGCTGACTCACGGGAGTCAGGGCTGCGTTAATACCTCATACAGAATCGTCGCCAAACCATCGTACTTCGTTCTAGAATCTCCACCACGTGCACAGTTGTTAAAGTGGTTTTCGGTATTGGCAGAGAGCATGACAATATCCGATCCCGGTCTCTTTAACAACCAACCGCTTATTTCATACCGTGGTCATTTTATAAAATCACATTTATAATCATTTCAAACAGTTCATACTTCATATCAAAATATCATATTCATTTCAAAACCATATCCCTTTTGAAATCATATCACTTTAAATCATATTTACTTCAAAAATCATAACCACAAAATAGGTTAAACTATCATATCAAAATATTCGCATTTAAATCCAGAAATCAATATCATAACAGTTCCAACTTTAGATTAAAATATATATATTAAAAATTGTTTATAAATCAAAAATAGTTTATGTTTATAAATAGGTTATAGATTGAAAAATATAAATATCTATCGAAAATAGTTTCAAGTTAGAATTGTTTCTTCCAATTTCACAAATCAATTCAAATCAACGTTTGTTCCAAAATTCAATTTAAATCAATCTCAATTAAACAATTTCAATTAAAAAGGGTAAAGTTTCAATTCAAATTCTCATTAAAACCATTCTTAATTTATATCGATTTCAAATCTAGGTTTGAACTACAAATTTAAAACCACTTCCAATTCAATAGGTTTCAAAGTTAAAAATTCAAACATTTACAATAACTCAATTTGATAAATTTCATTTATTTAAAAATTCAACTTTAATAATATTGTTTTTTTTAATTTGAAAATATTCACTTAATCATTTTTTTATTTAAACATTTACACAAAATCTCAAATTCAAATTCAAATCAAATTAAATGTTCAATTTCAATTTTATTTAAATTTGAAAATATTCACTTTTATAAATATTTAAATAAAGTTTCCAATTACAAATTTAAATCAAAATTAAATATCTAACTTTATTTAAATTTGAAAATATTCGTTCAATCGCTTTTAGTTAAATCAAGTTATAAAATCATACCTTTTAAAATCTCAAAATCAATAAGTTTCCAATCTATTCTCAATAAATACAATTCTTAAGCAAATTAAATTTCAACTCAATTTCAATTATCTTTCCAACCTTAATTTATTAAATTTATTACAAAATCTATTTTAAAATATTAATATAATTTAAATAAATACTTAAACATATTATATATATACTAATTAAATTAAATTTTATTAAATGAAATCATATTATTAAATTTATTTTACATTAAATCTTAGTTTATATATTTAAAAATAATAAATTATAAGTAAAATCTTAAAATTTATATTTTTAAAACTAACTTATAAATTTAAAATTTCCAAATGTATAATTTTAAAATCTAAATTTTCCACATATATAAAATAAATTTACATACTATATTTTAAAATTCTATATTTATTAAACCCATATATTTCCTTTCAAAACCTTGGAAATCATTTTTCAAAAATAGACCAATGGTGTCCGTATATAATTTTCTATCCTTTGGTCAAGTGATACAGATATTTATCATTTCAATCCACAATTTAAATTTAATATTTACAGGTATATATCATTTCAACTCGTAATCCCAAAATTCAATTCAATAAAATCGCTTGGGTCTATCATTTCAACCCATAACGATTTTCCTTAATCTACAAGATCGTTCGGGTATGTATTATTTCAACCCATGGGGATTTCTAAACTAATAGGGAACTTGCAGAGTGAGAACAAATATGATAATAATATAACATATCAACAACATGCATATATCATTAGTAACAAAATTAAATATAATATATACAATGGGTTATGGTGTCATACATCATATGTCATAGGTAAACAATTGCAGATAATGGCATATCATATTTAACAATTCAATAACTTAACAATTCAATTTTAACAGCATATTCCAATCGTCATTTCATGTGAATTAAATTTACTAAATATAAGAATGTTAATCATGAGTGATTACTCACCTTTCGAGGCTAGAGAACAACGATGGTGAAGATGGTGACACAGACACGCACATGGATACGAACACGAGCAAAGCTAAAGGCTACCGCGACCAATTTTGGACAGCGGCGAGACAAAAGTAAAGCGCGATGAACTGGATTTAATGAAGATCAATTATATAAGTGAACTTATATATAAAAACTATATATACATATATTAAAATCATATTTTAATTTAAACACATATTAGAATAATATATATATATATATATTTCAAAAATCATTGTTTAATTTAAAACACAAATTTAACATTAAACCCTTTCATTATACTTGAAAACCAAAACTCATGTATATACTTATATATATATGTATATATATAAACTAACAGATCATACATAACTTATATAAACCTATATATATATACCAATAGATCATACATAGCATAATAAACTTATATATATACAAACAGATTATATATAACTTATACATCACAAACAACTTTATATATTTATATATTTATATACATACAGTTTTTTTTAAAAAATCAATATTTAATAAACAAATATTTTACCTTCCAAGAAATTTCATATATATATATACACACACGTACGCATATATATATATATATATATATATGGCTGCTAGTTGTGCTATGTGTTCGGTGAGAAGCAGGCGGACTTGGTCTCGGAGAGGAAGACTCGGGTGAAGATGTTCGATCAAGGAAAGCTGCGGAGATGGTCTGTCGGTGTACATGCGGAGGGGGACGGAGGTAGGTCATTTGTTCGTTTTTTGTTTGTAGTGGCGGCTGAAGAGCTGAGTTGAAGCCGGAGAGGAAGGAAGTCGCGGGTGAAGTGCAGCGGATTGAGGAGGTAGGGAGGTGACAGGGCTGTGTCGTGGAGGAACGTGGCAGGTAGACTGCCACTATCAAAGGCCGCTAGGTGGTCGGAGCTTGGGTTCGGGTGGGTGTTTGGTTGCAGTGAGAAGGCACGACAGTTGTAGGGGTGGTTGTGCATGGCAGATCTGGTGGAAGTGGGCGAGGAGCGGGGTCGCGTGTGTGATGAGGCCATGGCCGATCTGGAGAGAGGGAACATGCTATGAAGTTCCCGATCTGGATGCTTGCACGGTGATGGGAAGAATGCTTCAGGTAGGTTTCACTGATACATATTTGCTTTATATATACAAGTATGGTGGCACGTCCGTTGGACGTGTGCAAAGAAGGAAGCGACGTATTTTGTCTTTGTTACAATTATGATATTGTGAGAAAGAAGGAAGTGACGTATTCTCATATGCAATCAAGACTCTGCATTAACAACAACCAAGTTTTTTATATTGCAACTCAAACCATATAATGATTAAGATTTCAATAATGGTTATTACTCCGAGACATGTACCAAGCACACATTTGAATTTTCAATTATATATATATATATATATTTGTGTGTGTATATATAACATAATTGAATTTATAGATAGCACTGTGCATATATGTCCAATGGACATGTGCATAGAAAATTTCTTTCTAGTTGGAAATGAGTGTTATATGGAACCTAGGTTGCCTTATCATGGCCTATTGCATCAATGGTGAAGCCTATCAAATAAATAAAGTATATGTACATACAATTTCAATACACACGTTTAGGTGTGTATATATGTAATGGTTTAACAGTGTATCAAAAGATAGTTCATGTAATCTTTACACATGCAAAGAAAACAATAAGTAACATGCGAGGTCTATCACTATACTCGTTAATTTCATCAATATTGAACTTTATCCACGTCCTTGGTTTACTTTATTCACGTATCGTCTTTGTTGTTTTCAAGTAGTAGAAGATTGATAAAAAAAATTATACTGAGAATATTATTTCTTGAGTGCTAATATTCTATAACAGAATAAGTATACAATAATGCCCAGAACTACAAAAAGACGTGGCTCAAAAAAATTAGAGCACAACACCTACATAACAATATAAATAGCACCTTACACGTGCCTTACAAACAAACTGGTATTAAAACCACTATTTGTAAGTTTTTTGAATTATACAAAATGATCATGGCGTGTATATAATGTTGCATTTTTTGTGCATGTACATGTACAAATCAATCATTTATCAAAATGTGAATGAGACTAAGTTATGTTAGGAAATGATCAAACGTGTAAAGAAAGTAATCAGCATTATTTGGTTATAGCGCATAATGAATTTTATATAAAAAAATCAAGTAGAATGGGTTATGTCACCTGTTGAGTTTATCAATAGAGATGGAAAAATTATTGTAATTTCGGTAATCTTTTCATTGCAAAATTATGTGACTTTTTCTCTAATATCTGAAATGTAGCAGGAGTATAAATGACTAAAACAATATTCTAATTTATATCCATTGGCAGGGAAAATTTGGAAGATAAATGGGTTATCTTGTGGTAGTTTGGGAGAGTACAACCAACCAATTGCAAATATTCAAGTCTATCAAAGTATTAAAGACAATAATCATGTTTAATAAGCTATTTAGTTTATATCACCTATACTTGTAAACTTTTGCGGACGTGTTTATTTTTACAAAAGATGAGGTACTAAAATTGGAAATGATTTATAAGAATAGTAAAAGTTCAATCATGTAGTTATTATAACATCATTAACATTCAAATACTTATATATGGCATCTACATCTATATCCACTAGTTAATAGCAATATTTAGTAAATGTAAGCGGGAAAGGCAGTAGAACATTATGTAATATTCAAATATTTTAAAGGAAAATTTTCGTGATTTTTATTTGCTACTTAATCATATAACCTTGTTGGTATTGGCAAAGTTATTTTGGGTTGACTTAAAAACTACATTAGAATTTACTGATAATTTATAGTTTCCTATTACATTTAGCTCATTTTCGATCAAGCGTCTACATCTATATTAATTTGACAAAACTTAATAGCTATATTTAGTAAGTATAACATGGAAAGACAATAAAACATTATAGAATATTCAAATATTTAGAGAGTAAAAATTTGTAACTTATATTTGCATCTCCTCCTTTTACAACCTCGGTCTAAAAATAATTTGTTAAATTCACACATTAGTAAATTTCCAAGTAAATTAGTTCATAAATTTTTCTTCCATTATACTTGTTTTATTTTATATGTAAATTAGTTCATAATTTTTTCTTTCATTATACTTGTTTTATTTTATTGATACATCCAAATAGGAAAGGAACTATTGACGAATAATGAAAAAGAATAAAAATAGGGTCATATGATACATTTATTATCAAGTAGGGACATTTTTTTGTTATATTGAGAATATGGACTTGATAGTTTCCTTGTATAGAAAGCATAATATCATATTCTATAATGTGTGTGTATATGTAGGGGTGTGTGTATTTATTTAATTAGTTCGATCTACGATTTATTTAATAAAAATCATAATATTATACATCATGTTAAGCATTATTACGTGGAGTTTCATAAGAGATATGGATTAAAAATATTGTGGTTTTATAACCTATTTAAATGCATTGTAGGCTGCATTAAAAGTTGAAAAGAAAATGTAGAAACAAAGTGCGAGAGTGAAAGGTGTCAAATTTAAATAGAGGTTAAAGAAAATATCATACTATCATTCCTATATTAATTTCATTCGTTATTAATATCCCTGGTTAACCATGTGAATTTTCATGAACTAAAATGGAATGAAAATTAGAGTTAAATAAATTTTTTAACACATTGTTTCCTTTAAATGTTTAAGATTTGTGTATCTTACCAATGTATGTCAAAGGTTAGTCTTTAATCCATACAAATTTAAGATTAGTTATTTTTCAAATATTGATAATTTTTAATACATTATTCAGTTTGCATTATCTATACTTGCAGACTTTTCCAGGTGCGTATGTTTTTGCAAAAAGTAAAGTGACTAAAATTAGAAGAGATCTTTAAACATAGTGAAAGTTCAATCATATAAGTCTTATAATATAATTAGCATTTGTAAAGTTATTTTTGCTTAGCCTAATAACCTCATTAGCATTGTGTGATTATTTGTTGTTTACCGTTATAGCTCATTTTTTGTTGAGTATCAATATCCATAGTAATTAGCCACCACTTAATAGCTATATTTAGTATTGCATTAATTATAGAAATATTAACTATAGTGATATATGAATCCATAATCGACAATACTATATTAGGATAAGGAAACAACGAAATGATTGCAAATTAGACAATAAATAAGATGCAAATACACACATTATAATAATAAAAGTAGTAGTAATAAAATAAATTTGGCATGGGCTTAAAAAGATTACTAACTATAACTAATATTATAACAATTTTGGTGTGAAATATGTTATTACAGTGGTTAAATATTCTAAATTTGTTAAGATGTTCATTACCCTACACATGCAGTTGTAAGTGAAAAATCAATGGATAGCTAGTAAAATTGCTTACCTTAAGAATGAAATATATTAGTCATATTTGGTTTAACTTTAAATTCTTTCCAAAAAATAATTGAACAAACTGAGTGGAAAGTTGCAATTTTTAGCGTTATTCATATAATTTCTGGAATAACTTTGAAGATGTTCTAACTCATATCTTTGACTACTACTGTGTAAGAAAAAAAAGATGCATTAGGGAATAAAAATAACAAAATAAATAGTAATTCAAGGAGGTTAATAAGGCATATATTAGGGAATAAAATAGGTAAATAAAACATTTTGAATAAATTTCATTGTGCTGTCAAAATAAATGTGTAGGTACGCATTTTGTTGGTATGAATATATTGTTTTGAAGTAATGCCATCTATAATGAATTGATTTTGTTGATCAATTATTACCTAAGTTTTCCATATGGTATTAATATTATAAAATTTACAAACAATTAAGGAAAAAATATTTTAAATGCCCTCTTACCAAAATTCGAAACCTCACCAAGTCAGTGAGTCAAAAATTGAATTTTTAGAATTGCTTTTTATGTCAATAAATAATTACATTGTTACGTCACAAAGTCGAGAGATTAATTAGATACATATTACTTTACATTGCTTTAGATACATATTACTTTACATTGCTACTTTGTACACTATGGTTTTTATTGCTACTTTGTACAATGATGATGATGATAGAAAGCTGAAACTTGCTGTTATAGCTTACATGCAAGGAGCTTAAATATATGAAATAAAGACATGGCCCACTCGTATCAGTACAATTCATCTTGCAAGAGAAGCTAACAGCTCAACCAAATAACCTATGACAAAATTAATAATAAAGCCAGTATGCTATTAATTTGCTGACTCTTTCAATGCTGGTAGACTCTATCTGGACCCCCTTGTCCAACATGAGTGATTTGAGAATCCTGAAGAAATAATCATAGAATAGTTACATCGTATTAAAAAAAAATATCATAACCGAAAGTGTGTGTGCGGGGGGTATTGTATATGTGTTTGTCTATGTTGTATAGGTTGAGGTATCAAAGAGAGCAGTATTACGGATTTGAATGGCAGCTGAAAAGCATATAAAGAAATGATCTAGGAAATGAATAGTATATTTGTTGAAAATAAACATATGTTTTGAACAATGGTTACCCAAATGCATGTATTCGTTACTGAATAAAAAAAATCAAGAATCAACTATGTTTATGAATTATAGACCAATTGTAATGCATATTAACAAAAAAGTGTTCTGCAGTGCATACACAGGCACAGTTTTACTTGTAATTGCTGAGATGGTTTTCGTACAAACTATTGAAAAGTCATAAGAACAGAGATCATAATCCAAGTACTGCACTTACATAACAGAATGAATCCATTTCAGTAACTGAAGCAACTCAATTAAAACATTGTAACCACATCAAATAGACAGTACCCGGTCACGGTTGTAGGCTTTAATTCACACCGCTAATCTCCATGGACCTGAGCAAAAAAGATAATGGAGAATAACCAAATGTAGACACCAATTATGTCCATACATCAACATTAGCAGCAAAGTGACGCTAAATATATTATAGTGCACCTAAGAGAGCATAACTCAATGATAAGTAAATGAATACATACTCGTATAAACATTTTTGTAGATTTTTTATATTTTCGACCTGAAAATACAATTCTTTTAAGATACATTTCCTTGCGCTACAACTGTTCACACAACACATATGCAAAACTATATAATCAAGTAATGACTTGTTACAACTTTAGTTTAGAAAAAAAAATCTTCTCAAAGGATGCAAAAAAGATACATGTAATATCCAACTTCATTATTGGACTCCATAAGAATACAATGTCATGCTCCATCCATTACTATAATAATCTTATCATTACTACTCACCTTTTTCGATACAAATTATGAGGAATTTAATCAAATACTTGATTGGCAGAGAAGTAGGGAAAGTGTACCGCATATTAGCTGTAATAAAATTAAGATTTTTTGTTAAAAAATAAGGTACTGATCATTTGGATACAGTTGAAAATCATATTAGTAAGATTATATGCTAAAATTCTAGCAACCAAAAGATTAAAAAATTCAAATCAATAGTCAAAATTAAGACAATATAAAGCATACCTCTTGCTAAGAAGTAAGACAACTCAATGATATCCATAAAGACAGCTCTCACCGACCACTTCTGCAGGTGCAACAACTCGTCCAACCAATCTGAGAGCCCAATGATCAGCCATAACAGTAGCTAGCATGCACCGGTAAAGAATAACCTCCTTCAAGAGACTTAGAGGAAACTTTACTTAGTGTATGGCTTTGTTACATTGCTTGTTGAGCTGCTCGGTGGATAAAAGTGTGTGGCTCTTTCAAATTGAGTGTATTGCAATAGCAGCTATCATGGTAATCAAATATATAATAATATAATGCTAAACATACCTTAATAATTAATCATATAAACAAACATGTCTAATACTAAACATCTATGCCTTTATCTAAAGGAATAGCCCCAAATCATAAAATCTCTTACTATCGGTCTACAGAGGAGCAAGAAACTGCAAAATTTAAAGGTCGAAGTGATATATCTTAGGCCTAATGGTGAAGTAAAAGATCACAATAATTAAAATGGTACCAATTAATATGTGAAGCACTTAATCTTCTACCTATCCATTAAGATCTAGGAAACAATCAAGGAAGAATCGCCTTCAATAAAAAGTGATATCCATCTCCCTATTAACATAATTATCCAGATACGGTTACGTAAGTTTAGTTTTAACCAAATAGGAATGTCACATCAACAACATGATTGAAAAAAAATCAGTTTGACTATTAATGAGATGAATCTTTGACAGTGAAAGCTATATATGCAAAGAATAAGATAATGATGGCAAAGTGGATAAAAACTCATTTACTCTTAATTCATTTAAATAGGAAAATATTTCAGGATATATGTTAATTGTGCAAATTTAGTTTTAGCATGTGTTCAAAATGTAATTTGGTTTGCAAATAATCCGAAAAATGGTTATTCTACAGGATTGACAGCTAAATAACGTAACGACTTTGAAAAAAACTAATATGTGTAATTTCAATTGCTATAGTGCATCATTTAAAAGTGGTTCAAAATACTAATGGTACAATTTTAAAAAACAAATATATTTTCAAAATAGGAACCATAATTCACAGTCCTACATCAAAAACAGAGGCAAGAAAAGATGAAACATCTCCAACTACGTAGTGGAAGGAGCTTGAAAAATCATTATGCAATGAAAAATGGTTTGTTATTTTTATATAACTACATCATTACTGAAGAATATCAGGGTACATCAAACTAACTTGTTTCATGAATTGGCCTATGCAGCACAAAAATACTTGCAATTGTATCCAAAATTTTCTATTCATAGATGAACAATAATGTTTGGTGATGTAGAATGAAGAACCATCTCTTCCATTACTTTGCAATGTTAAGAAGCACCTAGGTATCCTCATGTCTAGGTTTACGCTGATTGAGAGATCAAACATACTGTTGAGTATAGGGTAATAAGACTAATTATTATTGTGTTTCCTAACTATTTTACCATTGATTATTAAGAAGGTAGTATGTATTAGGTCTCCCTCTCATACCTCGTACTATGGGGAGTCTGAATAAGTAGCTGATGCATATAAGTCAAATATGAGAGTACCAATTAATTAAGGGCATATGTCCTTATTGTCAGAGTCATATACAAATGCCAAGTATATAAATGTGGCGTTTTCAACTGCATCCTATCCAAAAGAGTTTCCCCAACACTCATTTGACCATTTGATGGTGGAAATAACAGTTTAGACAGTGCTCATGACAACCACCGAATGGTTAATCATATTTATATCAGGTGCACACAATCATGGTGATGTCTCCCATGTCAGTTCCAGAAATGATGAATTGGTCAAAATATTGAAAAGCGTTCATTTTCCTTAAGGAATAAACGAAAGTGTGGCACTATGCACCATTAAATCCCAGTAACAACTATAAACTTAAAGAATCTTATACATAATGCACAAAATAGAACGCACGTGCTTTATAGAACAAATACAATATACAAATATCCTAGGTATGCAACACCCACATGATATAACTGATATAACTATGCAAGTACTTGCCTACACTCACATGATATAACTGATAAACAATCGTATTGAAGTAAAGAAACTCATTAGCATAATCAATGAATATAATTGGCAAATACGAAAGAAACTTCCAGTAATAATAACAACAGATAACTTTGACAATTTGGAATTTGTTTTAATAGAAAAACGAAGAAGAAATAAAGATGTAGTTAGTTCTGTAAAATCAAATTTTGAAAATCAGTAGATTTAGAAAATCATAGCGAATATACTTCTCGAGTTAACATAATTTGTCCATGCCCACTTATGGATCATTTGAGAGCATTGTAACAAACCATCACTTTATCACTGTTAAAAATATCATTACATGATTTTTATAAACTCCATAAGCTTAAGCTGGGTATTACATCATGGGTTTGGAACATAAGTATCCTCAATTGGAGATGTGGAAAGTGAGCTTACTGTCCCTTAAAAACCATTCAAATTAACCCAATGATAGTGGAGTTAAAAACGTTGTATAAGGGATTGTGTTACATAATTCATAATCTTATTTTAGTAATAAAATTGGAAAAAAAATTCGTACATATATAATAAAATCAACCCAATGATGTAATTTCTAAAAGCATTGCTTGAGAATATGAAAAAATAAAATGTAGAAAACGGTGATAACTACTGTTCTTCCAGTATGCGAAGTACAATACCGTACTTGGGAATCAAATAAGAAAATGAGGAAAGAGAATAACTGGAGACCCAAGACGTGAAAAGCATCAAGTCCCTATGTGTACATACATATATATAGTATGTATAACTTTTTTAATTAGTGATACATGCCGGATATAAATTTGCCAGATACAAATTATTGGCGTTTGCATTAAAATAGTCATGAAAACCCGGACATGGAAATAATAACTACTACTAACTTTGAATGACAGCTAAATAATTTTAATATGTAAAAGTAATTGTACAATTTGAAATTTTTTATCAATTCGAGTACTATGAAGAGCAGATTTGGAGGAAAACACATCGATAAGTTTTTATTTAAAAAAGAAAAGAGAAATAGAAGATACATGTCACAATAATATGTACAAATGCAAAGTTAATCTATTTGGTTTGACAGCTAAAACCTTACTAAAAAATAAAATAACTATTATATCATTTGGGCACATCATACAGTCAGAAGAAGCACAATATTTACTGTGATTACATGCATGATTACTTTGTTATACCTTTGCAAAAGCTCCAATATTCTTCCAGGATTCTTTTCCAAAAGAAAAAAGCAACTAAATCCAACACTGCAATTCCTACATGGCCAAGTTGTTCTTTACTGAAAAGAAAAGGCATGTAAGTATTTTAACGTTTTGCATGATGAAAACCAAATTATAGAAATAAAATCTCTTTAACTACTGTTTACACAATCAAATTGCAAAAACAAAGCATGTTCAACAATAACCAAGTTAGTCAAAACACCAACACTACATATATCCAGCAATCGTACTTGAAAAAAGAAGAGAATACCGGTTCATACTTTTCCATTTGTGTGCCAAAGCCTCAAATAAAATATAGTTTTGTTAGTACCATTTAGAGCTTACTTTGGTTAAGAAATAAAAGCTATTTCAACATAACCTATGGTAGAAAGGGTATTTGAGGTTTTATTATTATAGTCAACAGCACCTAAAAACTCAGTCTTACCATGAATAAAAGGATAGAGCAACACTTACTGAACCATCTAAAGCATACTTCAACCCAGCCTTGTAAACATAAATAAATCCAAGCTTTCTACATCAATATTCATAAGAAAAAAGAAAAGAAAATATAAATGAATAACATCGTGAACTTTACACTATGATTTTAAATAGCAGTGAAATAAATCAAGATAACTTATATTGTGAATACATGACAGAAAAATAATAGAAATAAAAGTCAACTGGGTAATGCAAGAAGTTAAGATACAGTAGTTTTTTTACAGATAATATGAAACGTCATTGATCTCCCAATCAAGTTATACTTGTTAAAGTCTATGACGTGGAAATGATTTGAATGGTAAGATGAGCTGAAATTTTTGAAGAGTAAACACACCATAATTAAAAGCAATGGCAATCTAAACCTGATACTATGTGTTTTGTGCATCTTTCATTTTTTGAAGTTACTTTAAAAGATAATTATACCACAATCTAATTACTGGATTTAACACATGATACAATTAAATTAATGCAGTTAATACCATAACCTGATTAATTTCCTCCAGTAGTCAAACGGACATGTAAGCAAATTAAAAACATCATAGCAGATATGTACAACTTGCATGTACAGTGGACGAAATTAAGTAACAAATTTTTATAATTAAATCTAAACACAAAATCATACAAATAGAAGAGAATTTATGGTAATGCAAGCACGAAGTCAAACCAAAAATAAGCGTTTGAACAAAAAAGACATGAATTTCTAATTAAACAAAAAAAAGGATAGAATAACACTTACAAAGCCCTCTACTGCCATACTTTAACCCTTGTAAACAAACATAAATCCAAGCTTTCTACATCAATATATAATAAAAATAAGAAAATATAAAGGAATAACATCAGCAATATCATCAATAACATCATGAACTTTCAGATCAGAAACAATTTTAGAGAAAATCCACATATTCAGTTATCAGTGGAAGAAGATAAACTATTTCTGAAATTAAAAGGAAAATAGAAAAGAAGCCATACCCAGTCTGCTGTAGAGTTCTATACGGAAGGTAGTAGAAGGAAAATCGAAAAGAAGCAAACTTTTGACGTCGAACCTAATTTTCAATGTATTTTCCAATCGGTCGAATTGGAAAGAGGAGGCGAGGAATAATTGGGGTTGAGAAGTCGAGATCTGGAAACAAACGTGGATAGGTGGTGGAAAACGTGGCGAAGATAGCAGACAGAACAAATTCCTTGGCCATTTGATTCAAATTAGAGAACGATGCCTCCATCTTTCGAACGTCACTTTCATATTCCTTCACCGCCTCAGAAGCCAGTGGAGAAGCAAATAAGAGGATCGTGGATAAAATGGGAAAGTAGTTGGAACGTGGGAAGAGCAATGACATAAATGTCCTTGCTTGCTGTTGAGACGAAATGCACAGGAAAGGTCATTTTAGGGCACACGAAAAAGGCTTCACTTTGACCGGTTTGACCAAGGTTTTGCATTATAGTATATATATATATATATATATATATATATATATATATATATATATAAAGGAGGTCGGCTAGAAGAGTAAGGTTGTCACTGGATCGATGGGAGGAAGGTCGGGTTCTCATGCGGCGAGGGGAGAACTCCTAGGTGGCAGAGAGGAGGAGATCTCGGTAGGTTGTGGTTGAGGTCGGCCGACATGTGGAGCTGTAGTGGAAAATGTTTACGTGAAGAAGATGGTTTTGAGCAAGCTGGCACCCAGGAGATAACAATGCAACTTATATACGTAACTATATATATATATATATTATATTTTCATTTTTCTTTTTTTATAGAATAGAATTGAAATGGAAGGTGAAGGAAGAAGAGCAACCAGGGTAAAAGAGAATGAACGAGCAGCAGGCTCTCCAACAAACATAAAAGTAAACTAATAATATAAAATTTATTATTTCACAAATCAAGTACAGAATGTACGGTTGGAGATGAATAGGCTTGAATGGATTAAAATCTGATTTCTGTTACACGATGCCAGCAATTAATTTTTGAGAATTATAAAAGGCTAAATGGCTATTGGTTTTTAACAGAAGAACAATTGAATGGGCATAGGTAAACCAAAAAGCTCAAAACGGGTACCGATACAACGAACCGTTTTTCTGATTTCGCCGCGTACCGGACTTCGAATTGCACAAATGAATATATTGCGGAGATCAGCACGATGAGAGAAACAGAATGGTACACAGATATCAGCGATACGATCATCCAATCAAAAGTCGATATTCGCTGCCAAACTACTGCTAAAACGTCGAAAATAAGATAAACATAGCTAGAGCATTCCAAATTTGGCGAAACGAAATATGACGTATCACTCAGAAAATGATTTACATTTTTATTATGTAAAAATATTCCGATTTCAAAAGTATTTTATTTCCCTCAAATTCCAACTGATTTTAAATTTAAAATTGAAAATTACACAACAGAACTAACTTTCATATTTTCCAATGAAAATCTGACATTTGCTATGTTTAAACAGACACATACCAAATATCAAATTTTCATTGCTAAATTTTATGATTTAATTTCAAGAAAAATTTAGTTAATTATGTTAAAAAAATCGTTAAAATTTTCGGGTCGTTACACTCTCCCCCTCTCAAAACTTTTCATCCCCGAAAAGGAATGAGATAGGAGAATAGAAGCAACCAAAAAGGAAAGATGGATTTGAAATTCATAATATCGGATACAACAACTAATTCAAAACCATATACATTTCATTTTTGGACATCTTATTACTTACATTTATATTGTATATTATTCAATTACATGTTCACATTACATTCAAACTTTTCCAGGTAAGTTTTTTTATAAATGTTACTGAGAGTAATTGAGCAATATACAAATTTACCCTTATTTACAACATTTCTATTAAGAAAAATTTAGTTTGAACAATTTAATATCTTAAATTTCTCTTGTATAACCTTCAATTACATTCACATAAACATTTAACTTTTTGAATGATAAGGTAAGTTATATATGTTTTAGAATGCAATTGAGTATTATACAAATTAATTTTCCAAGTTCAACCGTTTTAAGTTGTTTTAATTTCATTTCTCAATTTAGACACCTCAATTATTCAAATTTTTTTGCTTCATTTCAATATTTGAAAACCATCACTTAAATATATATATATATATTATACATCAAATCATATTCAAGAAATTTAAATCAAATCCATTTTCCAAAACAAAATGTAGCAAAGCTACTAAGTGGTCTCTCCAATTTTAGACTCAAAAATGAATGTCAATGATACCACAGCCATCACCGGAAAAATTTTCCAGCGACAAAGAGGAGAGTACTAACTTACTTCTTTTAAAATTCTTTGGAAACAATTTCCTTTCAAAAATACTTTCAGATAATCTATTTTCAAAACTTTGAAACCAAATTTAGAAGAGCATAAAAAATGAAATTCTCAAATCTTTAATTTAAATTAATTTCATTTGCAAATCATTTTAAATTTTCAACTTCTTATAACATATAACAAAAGTTAACAGTTTAGAAATGCTAACAAAACAATAAATGATAATCTAGTATTATCATTTCTAACAACCAATTCATTTAACTATTTAATTTTCAGAAAATTATACTTTTATATATAAAATATAATCATACATAAAATTATTTCATTTACCAATTTTGAAAACAATATTGTGTCAGTTTGCTCTGTTCAAGTGTTTTGGAATTCCTATCGATAGCGTTGGCCTGACGAATCGATCCAAACCCAAAATTCAAACCTAACAACTCAAACAACATAATATAAAACATTTTTATATTAATTACAAATACATTCCCTCAAAGGATGATTCAAAATATATTTAGAACAAGGATATAGAGATTCAAATTTAGGGGATCCCTAATCAAAGAGGATTCTTACTAAATAGATAGGTTCGAAAGGGAGATAAGATAATTAATTTACAAAAGAGGGAAAAACTGATAGACTATATTAATCGTGGGTGACTTTAACCGGGTCAACCAAGACTTAGAAAATACGAGAATATCATTAATGAAAACCAGGACAAATTGGTTGAGAACATCGCGGAAAACGCGATTCATGAGATCAACGAAGAAGGCAGGAACATTGGTTAATCCAAAGGGCATGACTAAACATTCATAGAGACCATTCGTACGGGAGGAAGGACAACAGGTCAAGCTCCAGGAGTAAGATCGATGCGGAATTCAATATCCCGCTTGGAAGGAGAAGTGACTTCACCAAAGACATTCGGAAAGAGTTGGACAACCGGGGTGGAGTCAAGATCACTAGGCTGAGAATCGAGCGAAAAGATAAAACTACCTACAACATTATGAGGAAATATTCATTTGACCTCAAGAGAATTACCTTGGTCATCTACTAGAGAAATGGTTCGGGCTTTGCAAGAGATAACAACATCAAAACCGTGGATATAGGAATCTTCGATGAATCACGTCTGTTGTAAAGGAGTCCTACCCCTTTACAAATCATACTTAGGTTGGTGGAACCGCCGATAAGATTAGTCACACATAAGGATGAAGTTGCCAATCGAGGTGGAAAGATATGCTCAAATTTATTACTGAGATCTATAGAAATGGAGCTGTGGGATGCTCTAGTATCAAGAAGAACACGAACAGAAAGACAAGAATGGATTCAGAACAAAGGGAGAGTTCCATGATTCAAAGGAACCCCTAATCCAGGAGGATCCTAATGAAGAAATTTCAAGCTTGAACGAAGAGGATTCTGTAATTGACTCTACTCATTCTAGGGCATCACTACCACATCTCTAATGAGTTTTTACTCCATATGCTAAGTTTTTCCTTATCCAAAGCTTTGATACCAACTGTAATGACCCGCTATTTCGAACCATTCAAATCGATAATCATCCACTCATGTTAGACTTGAATTGCTCAATACAACATATTGTTAATTTATATTTGGCAAAACTTAGCATATACAGTAAATAAAATCAATCAGAGAATCACAGTGTAATGACCCCGAATTTTATATAAATTTAAATTGATAATTTAAAGAATTTTTGAATTAAAATTGTTTAATTAATGGATAAATTTAAGCGAGTTTCCCCGAATACCGATAAATTCTGTGTAAATCATTTAAATTTAAAAATATTTGAAAATTTGTATATATATGTGATATATATATTGTTATATGAATCTAACAACAAATTAAAGTAGAAAATTGTTATATTACAAAGTAAACAAATCTATGTATATACAAACAAAAGAAATGAAGATAAAACCAGGCAAGCAAAAGATATAATATATTCAAGTATAAGTAAATTATGTTATGTACATAAAGTAAAAGCCAACAAGTACAAACAAAACATCTCTAAGTACATATAACATCTTCAGCCGAAATCTTGTTTAATCAAAAAAAAAATATCTCTAGTACACTACACAATTATCTCTACAGCCGAAATGAAGCAAGGTACAAAATAAAGTAAAGTAAAATAAAGGTGAGTGTGTACATGATAATAAATGCAGCACAAAGGCAATGTGTCCTTCAGCCACCAAGAAGAAAATATCACTGCTAAAGAATTTGTACAAACCCATTTTTTTATTACCCTGTACACTTCATTTTCTCATATATCAACTTATCTCCATTCAGTTCGTTTATTCAAAGCCAAGTAAAACTAAAGTGGATTATTATCTAAACTCAAACAAATTCAACTGAAAAACATCAAACAAGCTTCAGACAATTCAAGTTTTAAAGTTTCAAGCCTGTTTTCAAAATGATACTCTGTTCTTCCCTTTCAATGGTGAGCAAACTTTAAATTTTAAACCAGTTCTTTTGAATCTTATGCCTGTGATGATAGTGTTGATGGATGTATCTGTTGGTTCATATGTATATCCTGTATATATGTATGTTTTTGATCTGTGCATGTCTAATATCAGGCATATTGCCTCTACTTGGAAAACAGGTTTTTAAAACCTGTTTGAAAATCCAAATCCTTCTCCTCTGAATTTTTGTTAAACTTTAGAATATAAACAAAAGTTGTTGTTAGATTATGAACTAAGTTTATAAAAATTTATTTAAGAAGAAACAACTTATTATTGTCTTTGGAAAATTTTGCTTACAGGCAAACAAGAAATATGGTGATAAATTTAATTGTTATAAAGTACTCATTTAAGTTCATAATCTAAATCTTCAATGGAAAATAAGATTTTTAAAGTAAGAATGGTAATCTTTTGTTTTATATTTTACGAGCAGTTCGTATTTGAACAAGATTTGTATTTTTTCCATTTTCTGACAATCGAACCAATTTTAAATGTTGGAATTTTGTTGGAAGCAAATATGAACATCGATGATTTCGAGAAAAATACGAGATGATTTTATCTTTCATCGTGGTTGGTGATCGAAGTCGATCTAGGGTTTAAGCCATGTATGTTGTTTGTTGAAGTCGCGAGGCAGTTTCATCGTCGACATGATGTTCTAGGCGATCGCGATGGGGGGAGGTGGATCGTCGAAGTATGGCGAGGCTTCGGCCAGGTTCGCGTCGTTTCTGGGGTCGTGGTTGGCGAATGCGAGGCATTTACAGGTGATGGTTTTCTTGTCGAGTTCGTTCCAGGATTTGGAACGAAGTGTTCGTTTTCGATTTGCGTTTGTATTCTTCGATCTGGGTTCGATATCGTGTTCCCATGGGGTTGTGTGACCGGAGTGGATAGTCGCGACGATCTGAATTGGCCGTAGGCGGTGGGACATGTGCACGGGGTTGGGTGTGTGCACTGGGGGAAGTTTTGTTTGGAGAAGACGATGGGAAACTCGAAGGGAAACTCGCGTGTGTTTCGAGGGCAACTCAAAGATGTTGGAGTTGGGTTTACTTCGGGGATGACACGGGAGTTTCTACGTTTGGACTCGGGTTTGGTTGCGTGTAGCTCACGAGTGGACTATACTGTTAACAGTTTTGAATTTAAAACTAAACTAAGTTTTTTAAAGGAAATTTATAAAACGTGAAAGCTCAGGGAAACCCAGATTTGGCTCGGGGAAGATATGAGTTGGTCTCGGGTTTTTGAAATGATAAATTTTATCAATAAATTTGATTAATTAATTAAATGATAATGAATTATGAAACTATTGAGTATAATTACTTAATGACAATGATTGTGAAATGTAGTTAATTATTTATTAATAAATTAAAGGATTTATTAATAATGATAATTAATTAAGATTTATTTAATAATTAAAGATTAATGGATTCATTGATTTAAAATGATTAGTTAATAATTACAGGTTAACTAATAAAATTTTGAAAAGAAGATTTTCAAATAATTTGAAAATTAAATTATGATAATTAACCCGGGTTTATAATTGATACATCTGATTTAAATGAACCAGTTGATTAATAAATTCACTTGTGAATGTTTGGATTCTATTGGATGACTTGATTGTTGACATCCCTGACATATGATGCTTTGTGATATACCCTGATTTGTGTTGTGATCTGTAATTTATTTATCTGGGATGAATGTAATTGATTATCTGCGATATATATATATCTGTTTCTGTGATATATTACTATGTGAATATGAAACCCTTGACCCGTAAACGACATTTGAATTTCGATGCGACAGGGAGTCGGATTCCAGTTAGTTATCCAAAACCCACATCGAATTGTAATGATGAATCTTTGTGACTGATAAATTTACTTTATCTATGAATCTGTGAATGAAGATAAGCGTTATGGATTATACCGCTTATCGATATATCTGTGATGATTGATGTTGTGCACTATTGTGTGAAACCCCTGGACTACACCATACATGGGGCTGTCAATGAGTACCCGAAAAATCCGAAACCCGTCCGTATCCGTATCCGAAATATGAAAAATTATCCGATATCCGAAAAACGGATACGGATACAGATATGGTCATATCCGTATCCGATAATTATCCGTTCGGTTTTTATCAAGATTATAGCTATTTTTTTATGTATTTTAGTACATAAAATGATTGTCGTTTACTATTATATCCCGGTAAAAAAATTAACATGTATATAAAAAATCAATTTTTACCGCTTAAAATTATTTTTCTTAGTGTATTTATTATTTCTATATATTTAGTACAAAAACGAATATATGATAAATCAAAAATTTCTATTTATTTGTTTAGATTTATCAATTGTAAACTGATCGAAGAATATCCGTTAAATATCCGATATCTGTCCGCATCCGCAGATACGGATATCCGATATCCGAAAATGATTTCGGATACGGATACGGATATAGCACTATCCGTATCCAAAAGTATCCGTTTACAGGCCTAACCATACACACACAAATATGGATTTCACGTGGAAATCGGTTAAATCACAGATAAATTAAATTTGATGTTTTTGAAATGGAAATTTTAATTTCAATTGATTTTGAAATTAGAAATTTGGGTTTAAAGTGAAAAGCTTTTGAAATGGAATTTCAAAGATAAAAGTTATTTTGAATAACTTAATCGAGTTTTGAAATTTAAATAATTTGATTTAAATTTGAATTCAAGTTTGAAATTGAATTCTGTGATTTGAAACTAGGGATTAAAGATGCTGTATAAGTTATATATGGGTTAAACCATTTTAAAGTATTGATTTGGGAATTTGAATTTAATTCAAGGGTTTTAACTCGTGTAAATATAACTGGATTTTCCCGAAACGAAAACTACTTATTTTCAAATAATAATAGCTTTCATTTTAAGAAATGAACTTCCAATTTGTGTTGAAAGAATTTCAAGCTTGAAATGGAATTGAAATGTTTTGAAAATTATGAAATGAGTCTTTGATTCAAAGACCAGACGAGTTAATCCAATTTGAAAACTGGAATTGAAATGTTTTGAAAGACTATGAATGAATCTTTGAAAACAAGTTTTGAAAGCTATAAGTTAAATCTTGACTTAAAGATTTAACGAGTTGAAATGGAAATTTTTTTGAAATCCATAAATGGATCTTTGTGAACGGGGTGAACTTTGTGAATTAAATCTTTTGTTTAAAAGATTAAAGTGTGGAAATTGTTTAAACCATTGAAGGTTTTTGAAAAGAATCTTTTTGTTTAAAAGATTGGAAATGGTAATTTGTTTTAACCATTCGAATGAAAAGTTTTGGGCTTTAAGCTGTGATTTAACTGAGACCCCAGTATCCATATGATTTTTAATTGCGCTCGTTATTCGGTTTAGCTGGGAGAGGACCTTTGTGTCATATAACCCATTTCGAATAGTGATACGACGATATTGATAGCATTTGAAGACCGGTGGTGAAGACCGGGTATTTGCGAGAGCGATAGGATGACCTATCGATTGTCTCTGCACTGAGTAGCTACGGTATAGAGATTTCCTAAGTGATGGGAAGTCCGATCGGGATTGTGAATACCCGGATTGCAAGGGCTTCTTTGGAAGTGCCTTCGGTTCTGTTCGAACCCGGAACAGACTTGTATGGATGTGTGTCTGACGTTACACTTTGAGATGTAAAGCTGGTTTCTATCAAATACATTTCTGTTGGTGGCGGAGAATTTATTCTCTTAGCTTAACACCCTTCTTTGAGACGTACGAGCTCAGAGGTTATGTAGTTGATGGTTATTAGTGATACATTCCCAATTTGGTAATGTGGCATACGAAGTGCTGTTGATTAATTGTTGATCAAAGCGTGGCTTTGTGAAAAAGCGTGGCTTTATGAAAAAGCGTTGCTTTGTGAAAAAGCGTTGCTTTGTGAAAAAGCATTGCTTTGTGGAAAAGCGTTGCTTTGTGAAAAAGCGTAGCTTTGTGAACGAGACTTCGTCGAGCCTCACAACTCGGTAATGGTCGAAACAGGAATGTTGCGACAAAGGTTTGTAGGGGTAGCGCCCCTAGGGTATGTCATTTCCTTCTGGATAAAAGGTGATATCATGGTATGGAGCCCAGATATTTTACCTATGTGGATGCTGCACAGTTATTATACTTTGTGGTTGTTGCTTTGTGATCGAGGGCCCTCGGATAAAGGTCGGTAACGACCGGGGGATGACATGACTCGTGTGTTAGTTACCTAGTTACAGCTCGGTTAGAGCGTGAGGTAGCGTCGGCCTTTTGTTTGCAGAGGTCCGGTTAGGATCTGGGGCGTCCTTCCAGAGGCGTTTCTATTTCGGTGTAAGGAAGTTCCTTTGCCTGACCATTTGTTGGAAATTCAAAGAAACAATACGAACCCTGTACGGTTTTAGTTGTATTACCTGCTATGGAATGTGGCGGTAACCTGCTATTGAACGTAGTAGCTATAGTAGGCATACAATAATGGTTGTATGCTGGCTAAGATTTATATTATATTTTCGAAATGTTTTTCTACACTATGCACTAGTAATAATATCAAAAGAGTTTTGATTTTGCGTAGTAAGCATGTTTGACTATCATAAGGAGAAATCTCCTCCAATTCTGCGATTGCATTGTGTGTGTGGCGGGAGGCCTTATGGTAGTTTCATTTTCGAAAAGCATTGCGGATTTCAATGTTAAAATCCTTTTGTTTAAAGATAAACTGTTTTTGTTTGCTCATACAAGTCCCATGACTGATCCAGAGTTTATTGTTCCCTTCCTAAACTTTGGGTGCCCATAATTTTCCACACGGGCAGTCTAGAGTTGGGTTTTTCAGATATTCAGGTTTAGTAGATTATCTGGAGCTAGTTCAGTTCTTGGAGTTCATGGACTGACGTTGCTTATCTTGGAGCATTCTATTGGAGACATTCTATCCGCTGCTGGTGTTATCTATTTTCTTTCCGCTGCTATTTCTTGTATCATATCTCTGATGTATATAGATATTCATTGTATCATCATTGTATCTGGATATTGTATCAGATGTTGTATATCTATATTCTTTTTCTTTTCCGCTGTGTTGTTATACTTAATGGTGTTATATGCTCCGAAGAACCAGATTCGGCGTTTGAATCTACGGCATTTTGAGTACAAGCGAAGTACGGATGCCGATTTTCGAAGGTCGACTTTTGGGTCTTTACACACAGACATAGAGTTATACAACAATAAGCAGCGAAATAGATAAATAGTAGTTCATGAAGCTACTATATAAACATCAGAGTTTAAAGTAAAATACAACAGATATCTCGAATACATAAAAGTCTCAAATACAGAAGCAACTGACAAGTCTGAACATAAACTAGAAACAACTGAAAGCTGACTAGATATAAGACAGCTCTTCAAGCAAAGCTCCCAGCTCCAAAGGTGAGTCTCAAATGTTATGTCACTCGGTCTGACCCGAGCATAAAGCAAACACAAAACACTCGAGTCAGGATTAACATTCTTATACCAGTAAATTCAACTCAAATGAAATGCCAACTAAAATACAAAATAACTTAAAGGATGTTTGGGATTCCCATCCTTTAAGGATCCGTTAAACTATCTACATACATAGTACAATACGCTACATAGATAATGTCTAAAGTAAAGTAAACTATTAAAATAGCATTAAGACATTACCCATATCCCCTTTAACACATTTTGTATATTCCCATAGTCTATACAGTACCGTAATTCCTCCGTAATCTGTAGGGCTATCAGAGGGCACTCCATAGGTATGGTGCAAACCAAACTTGTAGAGGACGCGACAAGGCATGGGACAAGGCACGGGAGGCAATGCCCAGGGTAAGATTCTACCGTTTTACGAATCCGGACTGGTGGTAACGCAAAGCAGCTACTGCCGCCCACCTCGAGACACACTCCTAAAATCAAAGGTACGCCCAATCAAATCACAAAGTAATAGAATGGTATCGAAGAAATGTGCCCAGTCGGAGGTGCGACCTTACTTAGCCCGGCATGGCTCCTGTTTTAGCCACATCAAGCTGACTCATGGGAGTCAGGGCTGCGTTAATACATTATACAGAATCATCGCCAAACCATCCTACTTCGTTTTAGAATCTACACCATGTGCTTAGTTGTTACAGTGGTTTCCGGTATTTGCAAAGAGTATGACAATATCCGATCCCGGTCACTTTAACAACCAACCGCTTATTTCACACCGTGGTCATTTTATAAAATCACTTTTATAATCATTTCAAAAAGTTCATACTTCATATCAAAATATCATATTCATTTCAAACCATATCACTTTCGAAATCGTATTACTTTAAATCATATTTACTTCAAAAATCGTAACCACAAAATAGGTTAAACTATCTCAAAATATTCACATTTAAATCCATTAATCAAAATCAAAACAGTTCCAACTTTAGATTAATATATATATATATATATTTAAAATTGTTTATAAATCAAAAGTAGTTTATGTTTAAAAATAGGTTATAGATTAAAAAAATATAAATATCTATCGAAAATAGTTTCAAGTTAGAATTGTTATTCCAATTTCACAAATCAATTCAAATCAACTTTAGTTCCAAAATTCAATTTAAATCAATCTCAATTAAACAATTTCAATTAAAAAAGGTAAAGGTTCAATTCAAATTCTTATTAAAACCATTCTTAATTTATATCCATTTCAAATCCAAGTTTGAACTACAAATTTAAAACCACTTCCAATTCAATAGGTTTCAAAGTTAAATATTCAAACATTTTAATAACTCAATTTGATAAATTTCATTTATTTAAAAATTCAACTTTAATAAAAAAATTAAATTTGAAAATATTCACTTAATCGTTTATTTATTTAAACATTTACACAAAATCTCAAATTCAAATTGAAATCAAATTAAATGTTCAATTTCAATTTTATTTAGATTTGAAAATATTCACTTTTATAAATATTTAAATGAAGTTTCAAATTACAAATTTAAATCAAAATTAAATATCTAACTTTATTTAAATTTTAAAATATTCGTTTAATCACTTTTAATTTAATCAAATTACAAAATCATACCTTTTAAAATCTCAAAATCAATAAGTTTCTAATTAATTCTCAATAAATACAATTCTTAAGCAAATTAAATTTCAACTCAATTTCAATTATCTTTCCAACCTTAATTTATTAAAATTATTACAAAATCTATTTTAAAATATTAATATAATTTTAAATAAGTACTTAAACATATTATATATATACTAATTAAATTAAATTTTATTAAATCAAATCATATTATTAAATGTATTTTATCTTAAATCTTAGTTTATATCTGTGCAGTTAATGCCTCGCTATATCCCTGCTATAACTCCGATATATCTTATAGCGGATTCCTACCGCTACGATTCTTCCATATATCCCCAACATATAGCCTTTCCGCTTTAATCCCCGCTATTTCCGCTATATCCCATTATTTTCGCTATATTCCGCTATTTCCGCTATATCTTCTATAAAAAATTGGATTGAAAAATGATATTTATACGCTATAAAAATTATGAAACTAATTAATTTCATTGAATTTTTGATATATGTTTAGAAATGATAATACTCTAATATTCTACTAAATTAAATTAAGTTATATAACAGTTTTACGTTCATTTACAATACATTTGCACATATTTTTATTTAAAATTATTTTTGTATTAATTATAATTCAATTGAATGTTAATTTTTCACATAATTACTACTATATATTTGTAAAAACAACAAGTATGGGATTTATATTTTATTTTAGAGTAATCCGATATATCCCGCTATATCTTCGCTACATCCCCACTATGACTTTTTGCACCTCTACCGCATTGAATCCACCGAGCGCTTTAACTGCACAGGTTTATATATTTAAAAATAATAAATTATAAGTAAAATCTTAAAATTTATATTTGTAAAACTAGCTTATAAATTTAAAATTTCCAAATATATAATTTTAAAATCTAAATTTTCCACATATATAAAATAAATTTACATATTATATTTTAAAAATCAATATTTATTAAACCATATATTTCCTTTTAAAACCTTAGGAATCATTTTTCAAAAATAGACCAATGGTGTCCGTATATAATTTTCTATCCTATGGTCAAGTGATACGGATATTTATCATTTCAATCCGCAATTTAAATTTAATATTTACGGGTATATATTATTTCAAGCCGTAATCTTAAAATTTAATTCAATAAAATCGCTTGGGTCTATCATTTCAACCCATAATGATTTTCCCTAATCAGCAAGATCATTCGGATTTGTATCATTTCAACCCATAGGGATTTCTAAACTAACAGGGAACTTGCAGAGTGAGAACAAATATGATAATAATATAACATATCAACAACAGGCATATATTATTAGCAATAAATTTAAATATAATGTATACAACAGGTTATGGTGTCATATGTCATAGGTAAACAATTGCAGATAATGGCATATCATATTTAACAATTCAATAACTTAACAATTCAAATTTAACAGCATATTCCAATTGTCATTTCATGTGAATTAAATTTAGTAAATATAAGAATGTTAATCGTGAGTGATTGCTCACCTTTTGAGGCTAGAGAACAACGATGGTGAAGATGGTGACACGAACACGCACATAGATATGGACACGAGCAAAGCAAAAAGCTACTGCGACCAATTTTGGAAAGCGGCAAGACAAAAGCAAAGCACGATGAACTGGATTTGATGAAGATCAATTATATAACTGAACTTATATATATAAACTATATATATATATACTAAAATCATATTTTAATTTAAACACATATTAGAATAAAATCTATATATATATGTATGTATGTATATTTCAAAAATCGTTGTTTAATTTAATACACATATTAAAATTTAACATAAAACCCTTTCATTATACTTGAAAACCAAAACTCGTGTATATACTTATATATATGAACTAACATATCATACATAACTTATATAAACCTATATATATACACCAACATATCATACATAGCTTAAATAAACTTATATATATATATACAAACAGATTATATATAACTTATACATCACAAACAACTTTATATATTTATATATATACAGTTTTAAAAAAAATCAATATCTAATAAACAAATATTTTACCTTTCAAAAAGTTTCATATATACATACATGTACGCATATATATGGCTGCTAGTTGTGCTATGTGTTCGGTGAGAAGCAGGCGGACTTGGGCTCGGAGAGGAAGACTCGGGTGAAGGTGTTCGGTCAAGGCAAGCTATGGAGACGGTCTGTTATTGTATATGTGAAGGGTGACGGAGGTAGGTCTCTTTCTCATGTTGTGTTTGTAGTGGCGGCTGAAGAGCTGAGTTGAGTCCGGAGAGGAAGGAGGTCGCGGGTGAAGTGTAGCAGATTGAGGAAGTGAGGAAGTGACAGGGCTACGTCGTGGAGGAACGTGGTGGGTAGGCTACCACTGTCGAAAGCCCTGGGTGGTCAGAGCTTGGGTTCGGGCGGGTGTTTGGTTGCAGTGAGAAAGCACAACAGTTGTGGAGTGGTTACGGCATGGCAGATCAGGTGGAAGTGGGCGAGGGCATGGTCACGTGGGTGATGAGGACATGGCTGATCAGGAGAGAGGGAACAGGCTATGAAGTTGCCGATCTGGATGCTTGCACGGTGATGGGAAGAATGCTTCAGGTAGGTTTCACTGATACATATTTGCTTTATATATATATATATATATATTTATAAAGGAGGTCAGCTAGAAGAGCAAGGTTGTCGCTGGATCGGTGGGAGGAAGGTCGGGTTCTCATTCGGCGAGGGGAGAGCTCCTAAGTGGCAGAGGGGAGGAGACCTCGGCAGGTTGTGGTTGAGGTTGGCCGACATGTGGAGCTGCAGTGGAAAATGTTTGCATGAAGAAGAAGATTCGAGCAAGCTAGCACCAAGGAGATAACAATGCAACTTATACACGTAACTATATATATATATATATTATATTTTCTTTTTTCTTTTTTTTATAGAACGGAATTGAAAAAAAACAAGAAGAGGAGAGGAGATGGAAGGTGAAGGAAGAAGAGCAGCCAGGGTAAAAGAGAATGAACGAGCAGTAGGCACTCCAACAAATATAAAAGTAAACTAATAATATAAAATTTATTATTTCACAAATCAAGAACAGAATGAACGGTTGGAGATGAATAGGCTTGAACGAATTAAAATCTGATTTCTGTTACACGATGTTAGCAATTAATTTTTGGAAATTATAAAAGTCTAAATGGCTATTGGGTTATAACCAGGGAACAATTGAATAGGCACATAAAAACAAAAAAGCTCAAAACGAGTACTGATACGGCGAACCGTTTTACTGATTTCACCGCGTACCGGACTCCGAATTGCACAAATGAATATATTGCGGAGATCAGCACGACGGGACGAACATAATGGTAAATAGATATTAGCGATACGATCATCCTATCAAAAGTCGATATTCGCTGCCAAACTACTGCTAAAACGCCGAAAATAAGATAAACAGAGCTAGAGCAGTCCAAATTTGGCGAAACGAAATATGACGTCTCACTCAGAAAGTGATTTACATTTTTATTATGTAAAAATATTCCGATTTCAAATGTATTTTATTTCCATCAAATTCCAACTGATTTTAAATTTTAAATTGAAAATTACACAACAGAACTAACTTTCATATTTTCCAATGAAAATCTGACATTTGCTATGTTTAAATAGACGCATACTGAATATCGAATTTTCATTGCTAAATTTTATCATTTAATTTCAAGAAATTATTAGCTAATTACATTAAAAAAAATCGTTAAAATTTCCAGGTCGTTACATAGAATCTTTGGGATATCCTATAAATTTACACAGAACTGATCTTCCTAAAGCTTATTATGGCCAACATTCTTAACGTAGGCAGGACAAACCAACACCTTTAAATACTTGAGGTGGGGTTTTCCATTCCACGTTTCATATAGTGTCTTAGGCACAAACTTAGATATCATAAACAACATATGCGCTACAGATTCTAATGCCTTTACCTAGTAGGTGAGAGTTAAATCAGCCCCATTCATTCACAAATCAAAACATATCAAATAAGGTTTGATTCCTTCTCTACGAAACACCATTGTGTTGCAGAGTATTGGATGGATAGAATTGGGAGATAATCCCATTATCTTTAGATACTGTTAGATTTCTTGTCCGATATACTCACCTCCTCGACCGAAACAAAGTATTTTAATCTAATGGTTAGTCTTATTTTCTACTTCACTTTTATACTCTTTAAATATCTCACAACATCAGATTTATTCTTTATAAGATATACACCTCCTAGTCTAGAGAAATTATCAGTAAATGCTACAAAATATCAAAACTTTCTTTAGCCACTCTGTGCATTGGGCTATATACATCAATATGTATGAGAAACAAGTGTTCATTAACTCTTTCGTTACATCCATTGAAGGGTTGCTTGGTTATTATTCCTTTGAGATATGACTTATAAGTAACAAATGATTCACAATCAAATGACGAAAAAAACCTTCGATTTCAATTTCTGCAATCTTTTGTCACAAAATATTACCCTACCTACAGTGCCATAAATAAACGTAACGACCTGGAATTTCGGACACTTCGTATTTAAATATCTGAATTATTTAAATATTTGAATTTTGAATTTCATGTGATTACATTGATTTAATAACCTTGCTAACCCCCTTTTGGTTAATGACTAATGATAAGAAATAGTTTTCAAAATTAGTTTACAAAAGTAAATAGTTTGAATAAATATCGATAATGTGACCGAAAATCGTTTTATCGATAAACGGTCCTGAAATTCGTGAAATTATCATCCCAGGGAACTGTCCTAGATTTTGATGAAACTAGCATCACCGGAAATGAATAATAAGACGATGTATGCCGACGAATTTCGTAGCAATCCGACATCCTATATGATCGTACGAGCTCAAATCGTGTGTCAAAAAATTTGAGAATCAAATATAATATAAATTTTATTATATAAACACCATACTCATCACCATACCTCCCACTACTCTTCCCTCACTTATTACTTTTCCCTTCTTTCTTTATCTCTTCTCTGTAAACAAGAAAATACACAGTCGCCTAATAAGATGATAATTCTGAAGCTGTGGTTAACGAAATTCAACAACATCGGATCCATTGGACTCGTATGTATGAGGGTTTTGATTCAGTGTAGGCGATTGTTGGTGCGGCAGACTTGGGGAGGAGCGAGAGTCTGGGCCGAACTATGGTTTGGTGTTGACTAAGATAGGGGCATTGATGGAGGAAATGGAGTGTGTTGTTGAACTCGGGGTGGCAAGAGAACTCAAGTGTGGCAGCGTAGAAGGGTGCGGCTGCTTCTAGCAAATCGCAACTTGTCATTAGTTGCTTATGGAGGGAGAAAGTCGTGAATTCATTGGAGGGTTCAAGTTCGATGAGGTTGGGTGGAATGCAGAACACGAACGAAGGGGAGTTGAATGGAGGTGGTGGTGTGCAATTTAGTGGAGTGTAGCTCTTGGGAAGAACGAGTGAAGGAGTTGGTTTGGTGGGATTGGTCATGTATAATATATCATGCACACTGATACTAGAATTGGGAAGGAAGATTATGAAGAGGGCTTTATTTTTAAAAAAAGTAATTAAGTCAATTAATTAACGTATTTAATCCAAATTCTTATAAAATCAATAACTTTTGCATACGAGGTCCAGTCGAGACACCGTCTTCGCCATTGCACTCTTATTGAGATTATATTCGACTTGGTTTAGCTTGGATTTAGCTGAGTTAACTCACCATATAATTTTTAGATGTTGTGTATATAATGTTTTTTGTGTTAAATATATGTTAAAATAAATAACAATGCACATTATTACCTTTGGACCTCTCCTTGCTTTTGAAAGAGTGTGACAACCTTATATGTACTACACATTCTCTTATAACCCTCTAAAATATGTGCCATGGCCATAGACTTGTTGTTTACATGTTTGATAGTGTGTTGTGAATGTTTGAAGCAAAATCTTGTTATAAGCACACTTTGGAATCTCTTGTATTTAACATATGTTAAATTTGTTGAATTGTGATTTACATTAGGAAAATATTTATTTGCTTGTTCCCTATACACTTTTTGGTGGGTTTGACATAGAGAAATTGTTTTGGGAAGTTGTTGAAATTATGGAACAAAGTTGGGATAGTTGAAGCGAAAAGGTCGTTATGGATGCATTTTGAAATCTCTTTGTATTCGGCGATTTTTGAAGTTCACTTTGAAAGATATCCTACGGCTTCTTCATATTTTTAATAAGTATTATATGTGTACATATTAATGGGGAAAATATTGAAGTATAAACATATTTTATATTTATAAGTTGATTTTTAAGGAAAAGGGTTTTAAATTATAAAACACGTTTTTTTTTGTTTTTAAATAAATTATAAAATAAGTATTTTAAAGTGATATTTTAAGTAAGTAAATGTTTTTGACCATAGTATAAGTATTTTTATAGTATTTTTCAATATATATAGTTTTTAGAAAATTAGTTAAATATGTACTAAAATAAATAGAAGCGTATATAATATACTATCTTTTTTTAATTTTTTTATTTTTAAATATTTTATCTTATAAATGAGTTAGTATACATTTAATTATCAATTTAAAGAAAAGGGTTTTTAGTAAATGTGTAATAAAGTAAAAATGAATTAAGTATCTATAAATGTAGTAAAAGGAGTTTGGACTTTGACAATTAAAAGTGTATTACCTTAATTAATAAGTGTGGATATGCTTTGAACTTTAAATTGAATATTTTGTAGTCAATGATAAGTATAAAAATAGTTTTGGATTGTAGTAAATAATGTTTTAGTAACATTTTTTAACCTTTGTTAATTATACTTAGGAATATAATTATATATTTAATCATGAACGTTTTAAAGATAATTCTAAGTGAATAGTTTTGGGTTGTTGTGAAAATGTTTGAGTAACACTTGTTTTAAACCCTTATAAAGCAATAAGATCTTTAAAAGAGAGTTTTAAAGATAATGATTAAGTGGGAAGTGATTTGGGTTCGTAGTAAACAGTCTTTTAGTAATAATTATTTAAACCTTTGCTTATATTTTAAATATGGAAAAATATTGTTAAATGACTACGAATATTATTAGATCTTCAATAATGGATTTTTAAAGATAATAACAAGTATGAAATCTTTTGTAAAAAGATAAGAAAATATATGTTCAAAATATAAACGAGATGAGGGATTTATTGTACTAATATTTAAGCAACATTTGTTTTTTACCTCTTTGATTAAATTTTAAAGTTAGTAAATAATGTTAAGTTTATTTGTGAATATCCTTATACCATTGGGATAAGTATATGATTATTTTTGAAGTATTGAAAAGAGTACAAATGAATAGTGAGATATTAGAATACAAGTATATAACTTTTATAAAGGAAAAATTAAATATATATATATATATATATATATACAAGTATATAAAGGAGGTTTTAATTAATAAAAGGATTATTAAATAATAAAGCAAGTTTTAATTAATAAAAGAACTATTAGTTAATATGGAAGTTTTAATCAATTAGAAGTTTTGTTTAATGAAAGATGTTTTATTAGATAAAAGGAAGTTTTACTAATAAAAGAGGTTTAACTAATAAATGATTAATTAAATAAAAAGGGAATTAGAATTCGTTTATGTGACTTGATCATGCTTTGTGTGTTACTTGTTTATGGAAAGTATTTAGTTGTGTGCTTAGAACGAATTTTGACAAAATAGACTTGTTTCTATCTTTGAGAGTTAATAATGAAGATTCGATTAAGGTGTAGAAGCAATTGTGCTCTAACATGCCGGGCTTCATTCTTGATCGAGGGATAGTAGAAGTTGAGAAGGTTGGAAATGTGATAATTATACGAGACTTAGTTTCCATATGCGATCATTCTCATTATTATTGAAATTATACCAAAATTAACTTAGGACATATCTAAAAGGAACAAGAGATTATTTTATACCCTAGTATAAACTCGTCATGCCTTCTAGGACAATGATAAGGAAATCCATCCAAATAGGAGAGGATCTACACCATTATGTATTGTTTGTTAATTTCTGAAAGAACCGGGGTTGAGTTAATCGAAAATCTATCGATTGGTTTTGGAGCGCCCGGTAAGCGGAGGAGTGTACTTATACGAGATAACTCGAAACCGTAACCACTTCAAAACCATATACATTTCTATGCTTTGGAAGAGGTCCGTGATCTATTCGAGATGCTGGAATCTATGTGGAGATTCGAGATCTATTTAAGATACTCGAACCCATGTATAGGTTCGTGATATATTCAGAATGTAGGAATCTATGTGCAGTTTCGAGATCTGTTAAGATATGGGAATCCATGTGCAATTTCGAGATCTGTTCGAGTTGAGGCTTGGGTCTTTGGATGCTAAATGCGACTTCACTATTAGAATGACAAAAACCAGGGTAGGGGTTCCTAGCTAAAGGGTTTGAAAGAAAGTCGATGGATACGTCCGACTCCATATCTAGTGTGACTTTCGATTATGCATGTAGGAACGAAGTATTCGGTATTCATGGCTTGCAAGCATGAAACTAGTTATGTTAACCTGAGGTACATTTTATTTAGAGATATACGCTGCTTCGGAAGGATATTTCTGATCCTTGCAGGAGATACGCCTCAGTGTACCGAAGGTGTCTCCATAGAAATCCTACGTATTATACAAACGCGCCTTAGCGATTTTTATTGTATAACTATTATTGTTGTATTGTATACACATGCAATACAACTATTTCTTATTTATGTTCATCATTGTAGACATTATCTATTATATCACAATATATACTTATAAGATGGTTTGGCTCTTTTGAGGGGATAAACATTACGACAATCTCAAAAAGTGTTGTTATATGTTGATCAAATATTTGTTAAGTTTATCACACCAGATTTATGTCTGATATGTGGCTTTTGTTTTTCCTAAATTCCTTGTGTGCTCTTTTGAACAGTCTGAGAAAAGCAGATTTTTGTTGATGTTCATTCAGCTCTTGGAGAGGAGCTGGATGTTTACCTGCCATAGTATTCTTATTTCCATTGCATTACTTTATTTATATATATATATATGTGTGTGTGTGTGTGTGTGTGTGTATCATTAATTGCAAGGGCAAACTGTTATAACTGTCCAAGCTGATGATAGTACCCCGATTAGTAACTTTGAAATGTTATGTTTATTAGAGTGGCTATGTGTATTATCTTTCGATATTAGATGTTATCATTCCGTAGGTGAGATTCTAATGTTTTTGTTCTCTTCCTTCTTATTCCTTTTCTTTTCTTCTTTTTCTTTATCGTAACATTCCGTCTTTTCGACACTTGGGTGCTCGGCATGTGAATACCGTGGATGTATTATTGTCAACATTCAGGGGTCAAAAAGGCCTTCCGTTACAATAAATATCTTTAATATTAATGACAAAAGAAATATTAATAGCAAATATATGTTTAAAACTCAATACATATGTGTTATTGTCCAAACACCACTGGAAATCTTATTTCCATCACAATGTTCATAAGTCATTACTATAATGAAAATCGTATCCGATTTTAGCTATTCTAGATTAAGAAATTATTTCGTAAATAATTTTTTATATATAATAATAATTATCCAAATAATAACATATTCACCAGACAAATGTAATGAAAATCTTCAACTGCCATCGCATCTACAATAGATCCATCGACAACTTGAAGGCTCATTTCCTCCTTTGCCATGGGCCATCTACTCCGAGGTCCTTTTAATGAATTAAAAATATGAATTTCAAATCCAGTATCCCAAGGATTTTTATTCGTTGAAAAATAGTTTTTTTACATAAACGTACCTTTAAGGTCTAAGGAATTTGATTCCTTCCTCTCCCTTACTATCTGCAGATAGCCTTGGAAGTTCCTTTTCCACTGCCCCTTCTTATGATAATGGTAACATTCACCCTTATCATTAAAGGCACTGTATCAACCCGATGTTGAGAGGTAACTAATTAAAATTATTAATGGTGATTTAAATAATTAAAATGGATTTTTTTGAAAAGATTTAATGAGGATAATTTTGGATTTATTTGATAATATTTGAATTTGACGATAAATTTTTTTAATGTTGAAATCAAATTGTTTGGGAAGTAATTATTTGTTTAAAGAATTATGGAATGAGCTATATTTGAATTAGATATTTTAAAATTATAAATTATTAATCAATGATGAATTAAATTATTTTAGAGTAATATTTATGTTTTAAATTATTAAAGATATTAAATAAGGTTGAAGAAATTTCATAAAATTTAATAGTAATATTAAATGAGATTAGAAATATATTTTGAAAGAAAAAGGAATTTTATTTTATATAAATAAGAATTTTTGGAATTTATTCAATTAATATCTTTAAAACGTAATTAAAGAATAATTTAAATTAAAATAACTTAAAATACGAAAATATTATTTTATAAATTTATATAATGGATGAATAATATTTATTTGAGTATAAAATTATTTTAAAGCGGGAATTTTAGTTAATTTGGGCTAACAAATAGATTTTATTTTAAAATGGTCTAAATACGATAGTTTTGGAATAAATAATTAAAATAAAAGAATATGTGGAAAATAAATTATACAAAATTCCATAATGTTGTATGATTATTTAAGTAATATAAATATGATTTTTATTTAGATTTTATTAATCATTTGAATTGAATAGAAAATGGTTTATAAAAGAAAAGAAGAAGATAATGTTTTGTTTTAATAATCCACATGGAGCCCGAGCCCAAACATCTAAACCCAAACCCATGTTTACATATCTAGATCTCTAAGTTTAGAAAGCATCATTCTTCACATTTCTAATTCACGGAAGCTTCCTTCTTCTTAGTTTCTTTTTCATTTTCTACTTTATAAAAAAATGTTAGGTAACCCTCTTTTTTTCTAAAATCAAAATAAAATCAAATAAATTCAGAAATTAATATAGACACACACACGTTAACATCATATTACACCAATAGCTATAAGGAAGTTGGTGTTTTGATTAAGTTTGAAGCTATGGATTTTTGTAAATGAAGAAGGAAGTAGAAAGTTTATTAGGCAAGATATGATCAATGTGCGTAATTTTGCTCACTAATCTATGTCAATAAATGTTTATATTGCTTCAGTTGCTTGCCGTATGTTTATTTTGTGAAATGATATTGACTTCTACTCTTGAAACTATTTGAATTGTTCGTGTTATGACAAAAAATTAAGCAAATACAGTTGTCTACATTGTTTCCTTTTTGTGATGGAGTCATGGATGGAACAAAGCTCGGAAGGTGGAAGGTAGAAGAAGTGGTGGTTGAAGATGGCTAAGTTCGTCTACGTGACCTGGAACACTTTGGTTCTAGATTAGACACCAGTCCACCGGTCCAAGAGGACCGCGGTACTAGTGGTGCACGGCCTGGAGTTTTCCGAGCAGTTCTCTAGCCTATTTTGCCTATATGCTTTAAAAAAATGTAAAATTAAAATTTGAAATAAAATGTATGTGAAAAGTAGAAAATGGACGCATTGTTAATGTGAAATTATTTTGAAGAAATAGATTTATTTCAATGAAATAATAATTATTTTATTAAAATATTGATTTATTAAGGAAATTTGATTCTTAACTAATAATTACTTAAGAATCTTATATAATTTTAGAAAAATAAGTAATGTTTTCTAGTTAGTATTTTAAGTGTTTAGTCATAAATATATAACTTTAAGTAAGAGTTTTATAAATATATTACATATATATTTTAATAAAAGGAAGTTGTGTTTTCTTTCGGAAAATTTTAGTTAAATATTTCATTTAATTCTAAAAAATCATGAGATGGTTCCTAAATGGTTTTAAGTGATTTTATTATATGATATTAATGGTTTTACATATGAATGATTTTATGATGTATTCTATGGTTTATAATAAAAAGAAATTGTTTTGAAGTTGCAAATTTATTTTAAAATAGTATATAAATATGAAAAATTTAAGGAAGACTTTTATATATTATAGCTTACTTGTAAAATAATTTGGAAGCTTTGTACATAAGCAAAGATTTGGAAGTGAATGTATTATTTACTACATACATGTTTTAAAGGTATTGTTATTAGAATGTGAAAATTGATTTAAGAAGTTTTATTACATTTTATAAATATAATCTCTTTTCTAATTTATATTTGAATTGTTTTGATTGTTTTCATTCCATGTAACGAGGAATTGGAATAAATGTAGTTGTAACACCGTCTGATATGGGACTTTAGGTAATATTTCTTCGGTTATTATTTGGACTCAATATATGGAATATTGTAAAGATTGAGTGGAGTTTATGAATAATGAATAAATGAATGAGTATCATGCAGTGGTGCCGTTATGATATTTATTCGGTTATTCATTATAAGTAGATAATACTCTTGTGACAGGTATAGTGATGTTGAGATAGTACTTGTGTGAGGTGATGCTCATAGGTATGAGCAAGGTAGTTCCTATATTTATTGATACTATATGTTGTGTATCATGATGTACTCCTATTATTAGCGTTGGAGAGAACTACATGGCTAGCATCAATCCTACCGGTCGAATCTCAGGGTGGTGCCTCGGATATGTCTCACCTTTAGCGAGTATACAAGGTCAGGTGACCTAAATAGTAGGTGTCCGTCAGCAGCTATGTCACTTTAAAGGACCACGGTTTGTTACATGTAGGGGAAAATGCAGGGTCGTGACTGAGTCCTCATGCTAATGAGCACATTGATGGATATGTGTCACAACGACCATCAAGTAAACCAAGATTGTAGAGCTAGGTTAGGTGACCCATTTGTGTGACTTTGGAGTAGGCATATGGCCATCATTCTCCCTTTTGATTCTAACAGAGTGATAGATAGGCTTATACTATTTATGTACCTTACCTAAGTATAGATATGAGTTAGGCGACACGCGTGTTGAGATATGATTCTACTTGGGACCTTGTATCAATCGTACAGTCAATTCCCATCACTATTTATTATTATATGTTAATCTTATATGACGAAATGTGATTATACCCGTTATAGTGTCCGGAGTATAGTTGATTCACATATCTTCTACTATATATGATTTTACTGATAGGAAACCTATCTTATGTTGATTGATGATGAAATTTTATTATTTGAGATTGAGGGATATGCTTGGGCTTTGGGTCTACTAGCCCGACTATACTTGATGATATCTCAAGTATTAATGTCTTCTGGACTTTGATGATGATTTTGATATAGATGATTCAACCACTGGATTTTGTGATTCCTTATTTGATGTGATTTTATGTGGGTGATGACAATTTTTTACATGGTTTCATGATGGCTGCTGCCTTGAGTTATTTTTATGTTGATATCATATTATTATACCATGCATATATTGAGTTACATATGTATATTTACACCTAAGTTTAGAAATAGCCTAACTGGTGTGTTATTTACGTAATGCTCGGACCAGTCTAAGACATTTCAGGCTCAAGGACAAAGAGATCACTTTGTATTTTTGGCATAGTGGAGGTTAGATATTTATTAATGTTGTACACCTTCATAATTATATAGTCTCATTGTATATATGTCACTATGATGTATATTGGTTATATAGTGTAAATTTGAGATAGTGGATTTTGAGATGTTTTACATTCACACAATCGCTTGTATATTTCATATTATATGTTGCTGTTGCGATACTTATTCTGTGTTCTTTATCATTTATTGTAGATTGTGTATTTTTCTATCCTGAAGACACACTTGTGTATTGCTTTGTGTCGATACTGTGTACATAAAGGTGAGATATTCATTTTACCTTGAATTACGTACAAGTGTTAGCCCAAGGTAATATTTATGTGTATACCCCATATCTTCTTATTCTCCATATTGTCTGAGAGTATTATTTGCTAATACACTTGGATAGTATGGATATAAAGGTGAGGTGTTTCATTTTGGTATCAGAGCTGGTTTAGGACAATACATTGTATATATGAGACAGAAGTCAGGACCTTAGTTGAGGCCTAGAGTCTATATTCCTTTGGGTGTGTTGGGTAGTTACCCTATAACAAGAAATAATAGGATTATATAATGATTACTTAGGTAATCATCAGGGGACGTACTTGTTATATATATATATATATAATATTTTCACTCCTATTTCTTTTGAGTATAAAAAATAATGATTGTGGTCCGACTAGTAGTGTGGGTATTTGTAACAACCCTGAGATCGCAATTACCGAATAATAAATTAAAATTATGATTTTTGTTTGCAAATTTAAATTCCCAAAATTTTTGTTGAGCTTCCTTTTCAACTTAAAATCATAATTTTAATTTATTATTCGGTAATTGCGATCTCAGGGTTGTTACAGTATTGATATTGAATATTATGAGAGTGAGTGCGGATTAAGGATCTTAAGGCTAATTAAACACTAGAGGGGTGTGAATAGTGTTTAATGGATTCTACGACTTATATGGACTAAATTAAAATTATGACACAGACAAATGCAGAACTTAATCACAGAACAATAACAGAATCAAACACAAATGCAGAAAGTAAATAAAAAGCAGTAAAAGGAAAGAAAACACCGGATTTTATACCGGTTCGGAGTTACCCAACATCCAGTCCTGTACCAAGGCAGAAAACCTCATACAGATTTTTATTATACCAAAGTTGAGATTACAATCCTCAATTTCTAAAGGCATTGAGGTACCCTCCTGTCTCACGAGTCTAGGGCAAACTCTCTTGATTTACGGGCCACAAGATTACCCAATTGATTTCCAGGCACAACCACTCCTTATAGAGAGACTCGATAAAATTTTGATTACAAATTGATCCTATAACTCTGAATAGCACTTTGATCTTCGAGAGAGGGTAGAGAACCAAACAAGAATGAGATTCTAATTTGATTCACTTGAGAATTCGACAGAATTTCGGCACGATCTTAAAATATGAATTTGTGGAGAAGAAGGAGTGAAGAAAATAAGAAAATAGTTAGTTAAAAAAGTTCGTTTGTAAAGGCTATTTATAGACCAGTAACTATCATAACCATTCGTGAAGAGATTTAAACGAATAGACACTTCTTTTGAAAATTGAAACTTTTGAATATAACGGCCACCATGTCGACATAGGGTATCCCATGATGTCGACATCCCTAAGTTAAAAATAATGTAAAATTTGTTTTGAAAATGGTATTGAATGGAAAACAAGATGAAATGATTCTGGAATAAAATAAACTAATTTTCCTATGTTTTGAAATAAAGAAGAGTAGAAAAATATATTTTTAGAATGTATACATAAATTTGATTTTAAATCTCAAGTATATATATTATAAAAGAAGTTTAAAAAATCAGAAGATAGTTTTTAAAAACAAACGAAGTTTAAAACAAAAGTTTATTTAAAAACAAAAACAAAAACAAAGAATATTTTAAGGCTAAAATATCTTTTTGAAAATCATTTGAAAAGATAATTTTTAAGGCTAAAACATTTTGAAAAGTAGTTTTGAAAATCATTTTGAAAAACCATTTTGAAGTAGTTTTGCAAGCTTCTTCCTGCAAAATATCTCATCACATCAGGACTCGAGAACTTGTACAAAACCAGGATGTTTGTGGGTTTGTAAGCCACTTGCCGTAGGTTTGTAAGCTACTTGTCGTGGGTTTGTAAGCCACTAAGAAGATAGAAATGGGTTCCAACCCAAATGAAATATGGAATGAAGATTTCTGTGCTATTATGAAGTTTTAACAATAAACTAGACACATATCTTGAAATCTTGATCTTGATACTCTAGAGTCTTCAATCTTGAATCTTGAGTCTTGAGTCTTTATACCGATCAGTCTTCAATACCTGCATATATATATATATATATATATATATATATATATATATCCTGCATATACATATCTATCAAGAGAATAGTGTTAGTATATATTTTATAATAAGATAAGTTAAAAAGGTTGTTGTCATCAAAACCAACATCTCAGTTCCTAACAATATCCCCCTTTTTGATGATGACAACCTGTATTTATAAAATATACTTACCATACCATAACTCCCCCTTACTCCAATCATAACTCCCCCTTACTCCAAGCAAACTACTATTTTATAACTTCTCCCCCTTTGTCATCAACAAAAAACGTCTTACTAATAAATTCCCTGAACTTGATATAAGATGATCAACCATAATACAAATAGAGCAATCCATATATAAGTGTAATAAATGCTAAGTGTGATCATAAGTATGAAATGTGATCATAAATGTAAAATGTGATCATGAGTGTGATCATAAGTGTAATCAAACAGTAAATCAATCATCATCCAATCATATTTACAGTAATTATTCAATCAATCATATATACAAACCACACCAAATGTTTTAAATAAGTCAAGGCAATAAAGTTTAAAACACACCAATAACATACAGAATGACTAGACATTCCTTAGTACTTCCACCCATCCATCTTCTCCAAAGATAGGGTCTGCTTTGATGGCATCCCATTCTTCTTTATCTTTGTCGAGAGTGACTGGTGGATTTCCTTCGAGATCGTCCTTGTTAAGGGCTGAGATCATACAGCGAAGGGCGTCGAAATGTCTATCTTGCTCCTTGATTATCTGCATTTGACTCAATTCTAAGTGACGCTGATTACGAAGTATGAATATAAGGATATTCTTGAATGAAGTGAGAGTTTCCTCAAGATTATCACTTAGATTCTTAATCGGAGAGGCCATAATTAAAGAAGTAGGAAGAAATATGAAAGGGAGTGATTAGAAATGAAATTTGATAAATTATTTAGGAAGAAACAGGTATAAATAGGGGTAGACAGTCGTTTAAAATGAATAGACACAAGTTAGTTATATGAAACAAAAATTTGAAAGTGTAACTACTTTCTGCCCATTGTATGTCGGCATGGGGGGATGGGGGATGTCGACATGCCTCTGTCTAAAGTGACAATTTGCTTTGTTTTGAATATTATGAACAAATCTATGCGACTATAATTTGTATAATATAAAAACAAGCAATTACAGAGACAAGTGAAGTTGAATAAAAGAATTCATTAATGATTCTTAGTCAACATTACATAAACTAATATAATATTAACTAAAATAAAGGAAAATACATGGATAGAACTTAAAACAAACAAAATAACATGAACTAAAACTAATTAGATGAAGATGAAGAAGATGATAGTCCAAGTGTTCTACTAAATTTCCCGAAGAACTTGTCGATTTTAGTGGAAATCTTATCCATTCTTACTCATTGATCTTTTAAGTGTCTTTTGATTTTCCACTATAATTCTTTGATTATTGAGAATGGTCTTGTTGGATGGATTAGCGGGATTAGTCGGATTTTCAATACTTTCTAAGGAAGTTTCTTGATCTTCCTCTTATTCCTCTTCAATTTCCATTCTTCCTCTTCCTCTTCTTCTTCCTCCATTTCTTCCATCTCTTCGTGAGTAAGCCTTTCTTCCTTTTTCGTAAGTGATTCATATGGTTGAAACACTAATGGAATTTGCATAAGGGAAATGTTTCCATGATTGAACACTTTTCTAGTTATAAATTCTTCCCTTTTGAAATCAACTCCAAAGTAATTAAAAATCTGAGTGAGATAAATTCCATGATATAATGTGTTTTCACCCATAGTAAAATTCTTGGGCCTTAGCTCGTCCAAAATAACTTGAGCCCAATTGATATCATAATTTCCAAAAATTGCAAAAAGAGCTTTGCAAACTTTCAAAGTTGGGTTGTTGTAGTTTCCCGATCTTGGTATAAGGGTGTGTTGAATAAGAAGGTTAATAATTCTTGCTTTTGGACAGAAATAATGATTTTTGAATTAAAAATCGTCATCCCTTCAAAGATGTGATGAAATGTCTCTCGATCATTTTCATTTATTTGAAATTCCAAGAGATTCATTCCGGTATACTTGCATCCCAAAATATTTCCTAAAATTTCACAATCCAAAACTATTTGTGTTCCTTTAACACTACTCCAAATTTTTCCATCTTGCCCATCATAAAAACCATGATTTAAATTCGCATAAAACATCTTAACAAGGTTTGGATAACATACAAAATCATTTTGTTTGTTATCTACTACACTGAGATAGAACATTGTTGAAAAAGATTTTCAATTTCATAAGAAGGAAAATCTTCAAAAATAGCAAATTTCCCCATATGAATTTTACCAAAGTTTACATAGTTGATGTAAGCTTTGATAGCTTTCAGGTCATTAAAGAGAAAGTTTTTGATAGATTTTGGAAGTCTAATGGTGTTAGGAGTGCTTGGAGAGGCCATTGAAGAAGTTTGAGAGGGGTTGAAGATAATGAACATAAATTTGAAATTTGAAATAAAAGCGAAAAGTAATGATAAAGAGAGTGAATTAAATAGAGATTCTATAGACATGTTCTCTGGTCAAGAGGCATCTTTCCAGAGCATTGAAGTTGGTGAAAAGGTGGAGGGAAATTCAAAAGTTTGAATTCAAATTTTGAAATTAAATTTCTGAGGGACATGTCGACATGGGGTATCCCGGTATGTCGACATGTGCCTATTGAATCAAAGGTCAAGTGACTATTCCTAATTTCTAATAAATGTATATATTATTTCCTATATTCTACTTATATAATTCTTGTGATAACATTAAATATAATAATACTTAAATATTAATAATTTAAAATATTATTAAAATAATATTATTTTTGAATTTAAAATTCAAATTTCAAGGGATAAATTTGAATTTAAAATTCAAGGGAATTAAAAGATCAAGCAAACAAACAAGCATCCATTTAAAAAAGAAAACTAAAAATAATGTAAATGCGTACCTATTTTTAGATCCATACTCCCATCGTCGTCTGATTCATAAATAGCAGTGAAACACAGATTTGAATTATCCATCTTCTTTTCATCGTCACTAGATGATGAGGATGATGAGTCTGAGTCATCAAGAGTTGCTGTGTATGCTTTCTTTATTTTCCTTGACGAATCATTGTTTGGAGGGAACAACTGTTTATCTGGATACGGACAATCTTTCCTATGATGCCCGACTTTATTGCAATTGTAGCATCTATCATTGTTGACATTCTATGTATTATTTCTGGAATTCCTTTGATCATTTCTTTTGTAATTATTCATTTTTTTATATTTAAGGAATTTCCGGAAGTTTCTTGTCATGAAAGCAATCTCCTCATCACTGTCTGGTTCCGAATCTTCAGTTGTTGCATTGAATTCTAATGACTTCTTTTCTGTAACCTTGTTTTCTCTTCTTCCTTGCAGTTGAACTTCATAAGACATCAGATTCCCAATCAATTCTTCTATTTTCATTAGACTGATATCATTTGCTTCTTCGATTGCAAGTGTCTTTTGATCCCATTCTGGAGTGAGTGAATTTAGAATTTTTCTGACTTGGTCTTCCTTCGAAAAGCTTTTTCCCAGTGCAATTAGTGAATGAACAATATCTTGAAATCGACAATACATGTCGGAAATGGACTCATGTGCATGCATTTTAAACAATTGAAACTGATTAGTTAATATGGAAATTTTAGTCTATTTAACTTTGCTTGTTCCTTCATGAGCAACTTGCAAAGTTTTCCAGATTTCAAATGCAGACTTACAAACAGACACTCTATTAAACTCATTCCTATCTAGTGAACAAAATAATATATTCATGGCCTTTGAGTTATTTTGTGCAACATTCTTTTGCTAAGTAGTCCACTGGGCAAAATCGGTAGTTGGTTCAACATACTCAGTTTGTGTGATATTCCAAGTGTCTAATCCTACTGGTTGTAAATAAATTTTCATTCTACAAGACCAATATGCATAATTACTGCCATTGAAAAATGGTGGTCTGACAATAGACTGACCTTCTACTAATGAACTAGTGTTATTGTTAATAGAACTAGTGCCAGAGTTGACATTACCAGTGTTGGTAGCCATTAAAACAATTTTCAAGTTTTAGATTATGAAAACTATGAAAACCAATGCTTTGATACCAATTGAGAGTGAGTGCGGATTAAGGATCTTAAGGCTAATTTAACACTAGAGGGGGTGAATAGTGTTTAATGTATTCTACGACTTATTTGAACTAAATTAAAATTATGACACAAACAAATGCAGAACTTAATCACAGAACAATAACAGAATCAAACACAGATGCATAAAGTAAATAAAAAGCAGTAAAAGGAAAGAACACATCGGATTTTATACTGGTTCGGAGTTACCCTACATCAAGTCCTGTACCAAGGCAGAACACCTCATACAGATTTTCATTATACCAAATTCGAGATTACAATCCTCAATTTCTAAAGGCCTTGAGGTACCCTCCTGTCTCATGAGTCCGGGGAAAACTCTCTTGATTTACGGGCCACAAGATTACCCAATTGATTTCCAGGCACAACCACACCTTATAGAGAGACTCGATAAACTTTTGATTACAAATTGATCCTATAACTCTGAATAGAACTTTGATCTTCGAGAGAGGGTAGAGAACCAAACAAGAACGAGACTCTAATTTGATTCACTTGAGAATTCGGCAGAATTTCGGCACGATCTTAAAATATGAAAATTTTAGAATATGAATTTGTGGAGAAGAAGGAGTGAAGAAAATAGTTAGTTAAAAAATTCGTTTGTGAAGGCTATTTATAGACCAGTAACGGTCATAACCATTGGTGAAGAGGTTTAAACAAATAAACACTTCTTTTGAAAATTGAAACTTTTGAATTTAACGGCCACCATGTCGACATGGGGTATCCCATGATGTCGACATCCCTAAGTTAAAAATAATGTAAAATTTGTTTTGAAAATGGTATTGAACAGAAAACAAGATGAAATGATTCTGGAATAAAATAAACTAATTTTCCTATGTTTTGAAATAAAGAAGAGTAGAAAAATATATTTTTAGAATGTACACGTAAATTTGATTTTAAATCTCAAGTATATATATTATAAAAGAATATTTAAAAAATCAAAAGATAGTTTTTAAAAACAAACAAAGTTTAAAACAAAAGTTTATTTAAAAACAAAAACAAAGAATATTTTAAGGCTAAAATATCTTTTTGAAAATCATTTGAAAAGATAATTTTTAAGGCTTAAACATTTTGAAAAGCAGTTTTGAAAATCATTTTGAAAAACCATTTTGAAGTAGTTTTGCAAGCTTCTTCCTGCAGAATATCTCATCACATCAGGACTCGAGAACTTGTACAAAACCAGGATGTTCGTGGGTTTGTAAGCTACTTGTCGTAGGTTTGTAAGCTAATTGTCGTGGATTTGTAAGCCACTAAGAAGATAGAAATGGGTTCCATCCCAAATGAAATTTGGAATGAAGATTTCCGTGCTATTATGAAGTTTTAACAATAAACTAGACACATATCTTGAAATCTTGATCTTGATACTCTAGAGTCTTCAATCTTGAATCTTGAGTCTTGAGTCTTTATACCGATCAGTTTTCAATACCTGCATATATATATATATATATCCTGCATATACATATCTATCTAGACAATAGTGTTAGTATATATTTTATAATAAGATAAGTTAAAAAGGTTGTTGTCATCAAAACCAACATCTCAGTTCCTAACATATTAGACCGGTGGCCTGAAAATCAATAGCTGTGTTTGCACCTAAAATAGTTACAAACACCCAATAATAGTTTTTGTAGAGAAGTAAATGAAGAAAAGAAAAATTAAACTGAGTAAGTGAACAAGTAAGCGATAGAGAATAAACAGTAATCAAAGACACAGAGGTTTATAGTGGTTCGGCGTTGCATACCTACGTCCACTTTGTAGATTATCCTTTATTACTCTCTTGTGAATCTGATTACAATAGTAGAACAAAACTAGCAATTGATTACAATATAGTCTAAAGTAATAAGCCGCGTAAAGCTCCTGAAAATGAACCAATAAGTCTGTATTTATAGGGTGAGATGATGAGATATTTCGCTAAGATTTCGATATAAGTTATACCGATTGTTATTTTTGCCTCTGATTGCCACGCGATCATTTGTGGGAGATCCCACATGCCTCTATGCCTTGCTCCTAAAATATGAAGTCATTCTGAGTTGTAGATTGCAAGATATGGATCAATCTTTGTTGCATTTGGATCGTTTGCTGAGTTACACCAATCGTTAGGAAGGATTGGCATAAAACGATCGAAATTTCTTGAAACCTAGAGGTTTGACCTACAATCGTTTTTTTGGGCTCCACCCTTCAGTATATTGATGCCCTAAAAGTTTCAAGTGAATTGGTATTGTGGAATTTGAGATGTTAATCGATATTCGCTGATTTGAGCTGTTTTATGGATCGTTCCGGATCGATCCATATAAATCCTTGCTTTGTCTGTAACTCGAGCGTATGAACTCTATATCAACTTGAAATTTGGAATATAGCTTCACGGGGCTATGCTTTTCACTCCATACTGATTGCAACTTAATTGGGTCTCGGTCCAGATCTGCTTGACCATCGTCCATAGTATCGTATACAACTGATTCTCAAGGCTGGTAACCATCCGTTTCTAACCAAGTTGATGATATCACGACCTTACCAAAAGATGGGATAACATTTGCCCCCCAAAGTACGTCTTGTCCGAACATGATGTACTTTGACAAGTCACAAACTTCAATCATCGAAAAAGGATTCCATATAGTTCTTTGAATGGTCGTTATCCTTTTGTTGAGTCGCTTTCTTATCGTGGGTTGTGTCTTCTTTTATTCATTATGACCATTGGTCGACTTCAAATAGTATAAATACTATATCATGTCTTATCTATGATTATCTTGTTGTTTTTCTGGTGATTATCAAGCCACAATAATCTGGTTTTGTTCTTCCTTCGGTTGATTTCAGGTGCGAATTCGATTTCTATCGATTTCAAAAAATTGAACTTTAGAACGTATATTTGTCCGCATACATGTCCATACCTGACCCCCGATCATTATTGCATGTCCATTGGTCGTTGTCAAGTTTCGAAGGTATTCCTTGTTTTGTATAAATAACCACGACCGATCGCTATTCATTAAATAGAAGTTCGAATTACTTCTTCATGATCGTTTTTTAAAACAAATTATTAAGGCCGATCGTTATCACTGAATGGGTTTTCGTACCCATCTATTTATTATCGTCCTTGTATGATCGTTACCATTTTCTATATATATATATTTTTTAATTATTAATACCGATCATTAGTTCATATAGAGGAACTTCAAATCGTTCTTAGTGGTGGAACGATTGGTAGGAATTCTAGCTTGAACGATCGGTATTTCTCATAGGTTGAACGATTGATATATGCTCTTCCAATAAAAGCTTTTATGGTCAACCATTTTTTTGAATCTAGGCTGATCATTTCTGGGCCTATAGAATTTTAGATCGTTTTAGAACGACCGGTGTAGAAAACGGTCTTCATGATTGCGCTTAAGGAACGATCGGCTCTATATTTAGGCCATAAAGGGTCGGCCTACTTCTTCATATAAAAACATTTCTACTTGGCCACCTTAATTTCCACTCCTTCATTTTCATATCATTCTGACTTCGAATAGGAAAAGGAAAAAATAAGCTACTCTACTCCGTTTCTCTACTCGATCTAAGAACGATCCGATTTTCAAAATCAATCCCACAAATTTCTCGATTCATTATTGCTCCAAATTCCAGATCACACTTCGAATCAAATTCGAATCTATTTCCTTTTTCTCAGATCCCACACTTAGGTAAAACGACTTGAACTCGTTTTATGACTCAAGGACGAGACTTCGAATGCCTTGAATCTCATGTTAGTTAATTTAGTTGGTGGGGTCGTTCAATCTAAATCAAGTTGGAGAGGATGGGAATTGGGAAAGATTGAGTTGCTGAGTATGGGAAATGATGCTGATCGAGGCATGATGATCATCCTTGGATGATCGGTAGAGCTTTGGACTTAGATGACTTCAGAGTAGGTGATGGTGATGATGTACCGATCGTTATGGAATGATGTTGTCATTTGGATGTATAACGATCGTCTTTGAATGATTGGTGGTGCTTTAGAGTTGGAGGATTTTAGAGTTGCGGTTGAACTTTTGGACTTGGTGAATTTTGAAGCAAATGGATCAATTAGCAGAATGATCGTATGGATGGAATGGAGACAACGATCAATTTAGAAGGCTAAGAAGAATGATCGTTTGGAATGAATTGATCAGAAACGATCGGTAGGACCAGGCCTAGGAACGATCGGTTGGGGTAAAGCTCGAACGATCTGTTTAGGAGAGTTAAGTTGAACGATTGATAGTGAGGCATAAGGAATGATCGGTGATGCTAAAATGAATGGTCAATTGTCTGCACATGAACCTTAAAAGTGGAACCTGATTACATAGACTTGAACCCAATGATGAGCTTCAGCATTGCATATTCAAGTGAACCCATATGACTAGTATAGAACTTGAACTGCATATTTAGTAATATGACATTTAAACTTTGACATGAACTAATGCCTTTGACTATTCTCTTAGAGCTCATCATTGACTTGAATATAAAAACTGTACTTTCACTTGCTGACAGTCGATCATGAAACTCAAACTACATCGTTCCCTAATGATACAGAGAAACAGTTGAGACGGTCATGAATGATGGTCCCTCCGGTCAAACCTCGAAGTCTTATCGTCTTTTTCGTTTTTAATTCCACACAACTTATTACTGTATTGTATAGCACTTCAATGCACCACACTAGCACTCACTACGCACTGAGGGGTACAAGTTACTTTATCTAATCATGATTTTTAATGAGTTTAATAGCAATGGATTCTAGACGTTCTGCACATCTTGCGGCTATGCCAACTGGACCATCTTCTCGGTAGGATAATCTTGATGTAGAATCAAGTTCTACACCGAGTCTGATAGTTCGTCCTCTAGTCATCATTCAGAACAACCAGAAAGCCTAGGCCCACAGTTTGATTTTTCTAATGCAATTCCCATTCTTCCACCAGAGGTTGTTGATCCTACTCCCGACACTCTAGAGGATGCAGTTATTTTGGAGGATCCTATTGATTCCGTAGCCTCTAAAATTAAGGAATATTCTCTTCGCCGAATCAGCGTAAGGCATGGAATTTCCTTTAATAATGTATTGGTTCCTCCGACCATCGATGACATTCGGTTCATGTTCCCTTTTAAGCGACAGACAGGAAGTCTTTCGTTTACATTTCTTGAGTCAGCGAAGAAGGTCAGATTCTCACTGGCGCATGGAATAAATTATGTGCTTTTAAAAGTGAGCAGTTCTTTGTTTGAGGTCCTCCCAGTTTTGCTCGACAATGGCTGGAAAGATGTAAGTGTTATCCACCATCTTTATATTAGCATGGAAAACCGATGTTCAGGCCATACTCTTAACTAAATAATTCTTTTTACAGGCACCGTCACACGGCCTAGCAGTAATCTTTATGAGGAGGTGGTCAAGAGTCTCAAAAATGCACCGCCTGAAGATAGGAACATTGAACATCTCCTCACGGATGAACGCCTTGTTACTTTTTATTCGATGGAAGAGGGCCTCCGCATAGGGCTAACAAAAGTTGCTCAAACCGAAGGGGTAAGGCCATGGGCTGCAAACATTCAAAGGGGAAATCAAATCATTCCCGTCATGCCCCCAGCTATGGGTGCTTAGGAATTCACCAATATTGATGTCGAAAGAGATAAAGGCAATATGCTCGGTCGTAATGATGACGGATCTAGTCTTGGAGTCGAGGCTAGATCCTCACATACCTCATAGCCTTCGGCTCTCGATAGAAGTAAAAAGAAAACACTTGTCTACAAATTTACCAAAAGTCGCCTTTCTAATCAACTCAAGTCGTCGGTGGCTCCTGAAGTTGTTCAAGATGAATCCACTTCTCAACTGTCAGAGCGTTCAAGTCCGCCACTTAATTTTTTGTCTGGTCTACTAATACTGCATGTCCTTGATGCTTTTCACTTCACTGACGTGAGTATTGATGGGTCGCAATCTCCAACCAGAATTAGCATTGAAATTCCAACTTCTAAAGGGGAAGTTACTCCAATGAGCAAAGCTCCTGCACCTTGTTTGTCGGGGGTAACACAAGGACACTTGCACACACTTGCACCCCTCAACATTGCATTATGCTCAACTTGTGCCATTTAATGCTTAAAGTTGATTAACTTTTGTTTTCCTTTGCAGAAACAATGGTGAAGAAAAGGAACATGTTTGATTCCCTTCGGGATATACACCACCAATCCTCTGGTTCACACTCTAGCTCGTACTATCAAGGTGGTAGCCGAGAGTATTATGATTCTAGTTATCGCTCCGGTTGGGACCGCGGTCATCAAGATAGAGGTGATAGGGATAAGCCATCTCAAGATAAACATCAATCAAGATCTAGATCCCCTCCTCCAAAGGGTTCTAAAAAGCCTACTAATCGTCGAGATCCACTTATCGATCCCTCTCATGGTTCCTCTCCTGTTTCAGTTCCTCCACGGCCTTTCCTTCTCACCCTCAGCGGTCCAGTGATCATCCTCGCCATAGAGAACATGTGGCTGCTCACAAGTCCAACAAGGAAAGTACTGAAGTCAAAATCGCTGTTGTTAACCGGCATCTTGACCCGGTTACAAAACGACGGTTGAAGAAATTATCATTAGCACTAGACAAGATTCTGATCAAGGAGAGACTGGAGGTGGTAGCAAGTTGTCAGGCCCACAATAAAGCAAGAGCATTTGGCCTGCCTGGCCTGGTGCGCAGATTCACCCACTATGGGCAGAGGCACCTTGTTCCTAAGCCCATGAAGGAAGTCCAACCCATCTTCCTCTATAAATAGAAGGGCAGGGGCATAATGAAATGGACCTTTTTCTGGAGAACACTGGGAGACTCTACCATTTTTATACTCTCCTCTTTTTAATTCAAACTTGTATTCAAGTCATCAATATACGGATTGTATCTGTATTCAACTACTTGTGAAAGAAATAAAGATCAAAACTCAAAGTGGACGTAGGCTATTACGCTGAACCACTATAAATCCGGTGTTCTTACTTTCTGCATTTAAATTAGCATATTCTTTCTTGTTTAATTTAACCTCATCACTTACATCTCTACACAATCTTTCTCAACGAGGTTAGTGACCAATTTTGGTGCTAACACTTTGGTGCTTTCACTGAGAATTGAATTCTCAGCTTGATTGGATCTCATCATCTACTAGTGGATTTCCATATTCGCGAGATAGATCCAGTTGTTTACTAGGAAACTTCCTATTCTACTCAGATTTGAAAGAAATCTAAAGGAAGCTGATAACCGTATTCATAGAAACCAAGTCTATGTAAGATATGGGGACTGGGCGTTGAAGTTTGCAGTCATGTTGAATAAAGGCCGACCCCCCTCTGAAGGCAATTTAGCCGATCGCCCCAAAAAGAAGTATGCCGACCGCTCCAAAAAAGGTGTATGCCCATCTCTCCAGAGAATTCCCATGCCGAACAGAATTCCCATGCCGAGCAGCATCCAGGCCGAGCATAGCTCCCATGCCGAACAGAATTCCCATGCCGAGCAGCATCCAGGCCGAGCAGAGCTCCCATGCCGAACAGAATTCCCATGCCGAGCAGCATTCCCATGCCGAACAGCCTTGGCCGAACAACTTTGGCCGAACCACTCCAGGCCGATCCACTCTGGCCGAACAGCCTTGGCCGAACAACTTTGGCCAAACCATTCCAGGCCGACCATACCTCTAGGCCGAACGTTCTTCCAGGCCGATCCACTCTGGCCGAACAGCCTTGGCCGAACAGCTTTGGCCGAACCACTCCAGGCCGATCCACTCTGGCCGAACAGCCTTGGCCGAACAGCTTTGGCCGAACCACTCCAGGCCGATCCACTCTGGCCGAACAGCCTTGGCCGAACAACTTTGGCCGAACCACTCTAGGCCGATCCACTCTGGCCGAACAGCCTTAGCCAAACAACTTTAGCCGAACAATTCCAGGCCGACCATACCTCTAGGCCGAACGTTCTTCCAGGCCGATCCATACCTTTATGCCGAGCACCTCTGTAATGCTGAATGGTATTGTATGCCGAACGACTCGGTTGTGCCGAACAAGAAAGAATGTCGAGCACCTCTGTAATGTCGAACGGTATTGTATGCCGAACGACTCGGTTGCGCCGAACGAGAACGAATGCCGAACACCTCTGGAATTAAGTTACACTGGTCCCTTATACGACCCCTATTTTCTATAAAAAAAATATTTTCGGGTACGACTTAAATTTTCAAAAAAGAGGCTAAAAAGGAACATTCTATCCGAACCCTAGCCGCAGCGCAGTGCCTCCGGATAGTGAAATCAAAACTCAACTTAATAAAGGAACATTCTATCCACTTCCTTGACATCCCATGATCGACCAGGGCATAGAGGATCTAGCGGCAGCTTATGAACAACATCAAGGGAACGGACAAGCAACCGCTATTCAAACGGTACTCACAAAGGTTGGAGAACATAGATGATGTGACTCTAGCAAACGCCAAGATGACTCCAAGCACCATTCTTCGTTGACCCAGCACTTCGAATTTAGTGACTCCAAGCAAACCAATGTTTGGCTCTAAGCAATTTATTCCAAATACTAACAAGGGTATCATAATGATCGCGTTTGAGGAAAGTCGACCTCCAGATACATTTTGGCAGCTAGTTAGCTAAAGAGCCTCCTACGACTATGGATCGTTTCTTTTACAAAATTAATCAGAACTAAAGTGAGGTGGAGTGGAGCATACTAAGAAAAATAACAATGAAGGCCTGTTGGCTAAGGATGTAGATCCCAGTAGCTGAAACAAGACTTCAGAATTCAGCTCATATGCTCTTTGAAAGGTTCAATTGACAACCTCTACTTGAAGACTCACAACTCGGAGTGGTACTGGAAACCAACCTCGAGAGAGTACACCAAAGTCTAAAGAAAATCAGGGGAATGTTGTATATTCCCAAATGCTCACTGATCCTAACACGGGCGATTACAAACACCTCCGAGGTATGATCGAAAAGATGACCTGGAAAGGAAAGCTTCAATAGTATGTACAAGTCCTGCAGAATGTCGGGCAGCGAATATCCGATGCCTATTAATAAAGGGCTATGATTATCAATAGGACGGTTGGCGACCGACATCCCTTTGAAAGGAGCGAGGGGCGGAGTCGAATAGCAAGCACACGATGCTGCTTCACATATCAATGAGATTTACCACAATCTTCTTTGAATTATTTCCATTTCCATATCTATTTCAATTGTTCTATGAACTACGACTAGCTTGAACTAAACTACTTTCAAAACGATGCAGGTGACCAGGTACTCAGATTTGGTTGGCAACCAATCTACGTAGACCATGATCGGACGTGTGGAGTTACATCTGGACGAGCATAATTCAATCTCTCATCATCAACCATATGCCTTTGATTTGGGGCTATGGACTAAATATTGAAAAGTTCATCACGATCAGAGCCCAATACAAAGTCAACATGACCAACCATCCATTCATCGACCTCCACGTTTGACTATGAGACCTAAGCAAGGCTTGGAATGGGTATGGCCTGATCATCCACTCAAATCGAGTCATAGAACAAAGTTCGACAAAATACAGATACCCCTCATGAAGCTCAATGACGTCGGGGATCCGCCTAAAGTGGACGTGATTTGATCATCTACACATCAAATCCTACCTTGAACACGAAAGGTTGTTCGAAAGCCCAACTTGAAGTTGCTATGGTAGACTGCCTACTCGCTAACCATCACTTTCAATATATGGACACGACTGCACCTTGGAACAGATGCAACTTACTTTGTCTACTCAACAATCTATTTTCTTTATTTTCTAAAAGGAGATACGGAGCAGATTGTAAGAGATTTGGCTATCTAACCCAACATGGATGTGATCCAACCATCTGTCATATACCTCTTTCCTTGACTTGATTGGAAGAGCTATAATCACCAAGCGGACGAGAATCGATCGTCCATTTTTCTAATTCCATCCCTCATCCTGGGGGGCAGAATCCCATTCCGTGAGCAAACGTGGTTCGATTGTTCATTCGACGACATTAGCCTCGATACAGTAGATGAATACAAATTAAAGAGTGGAAATACGACTACTCTCAACTTAAACCTCCAAGTCCCCAGAGTGCGGATTGGAGTACTCTAAGTCCCCAAAGCACGGACTAGAGTATAAATGACTTAAACCTCTAAGTCCCCAGAGCACGGACTAGAGTATAAACGACTTAAACCTCTAAATCCCCAGAGTGCGGATTGGAGTACTCTAAGTCCCCAGAGCGCGGACTAGAGTATAAATGACTTAAACCTCTAAGTCCCCAGAGCGCGGACTGGAGTATAAATGACTTAAAACTCCAAGTCCCCAGAGTGCGGACTGGAGTACTCTAAGTCCCCAGAGCGCGGACTAGAGTTTAAACGACTTAAACCTCCAAGTCCTCAGAGTGCGGACCGGAGTACTCTAAGTCCCCAGAGCGTGGACTAGAGTATAAATGACTTAAACCTTCAAGTCCCCAGAGTGCGGACTGGAGTACTCTAAGTCCCCAGAGCGCGGACTAGAGTATAAACGACTTAAACCTTCAAGTCCCCAGAGTGCGGACTGGAGTACTCTAAGTCCCCAGAGCGCGGACTAGAGTATAAACGACTTAAACCTCCAAGTCCCCAGAGTGCGGACTGGAGTACTCTAAGTCCCCAAAGCGTGGACTAGAGTATAAACGACTTAAACCTCCAAGTCCCCAGATTACGGACTGGAGTACTCTAAGTCCCCAGAGCGTGGACTAGAGTATAAACGACTTAAACCTCCAAGTCCCCAAAGTGCGGACTGGAGTACTCTAAGTCCCCAGAGCGCGGACTAGAGTATAAACGACTTAAACCTCCAAGTCCCCAGATTGCGGAATGGAGTACTCTAAGTCCCCAGAGCGCGGACTAGAGTATAAATGACTTAAACCTCCAAGTCCCCAGAGTGTGGACTGGAGTACTCTAAGTCCCCAGAGCGCGGACTAGAGTATAAATGACTTAAACCTCCAAGTCCCCAAATTACGGACTGGAGTACTCTAAGTCCCCAGAGCGCGGACTAGAGTATATACGACTTAAACCTCCAAGTCCTTAGAGTGCGGACCGGAGTACTCTAAGTCCCCAGAGCGTGGACTAGAGTATAAACGACTTAAACCTTCAAGTCCCCAGAGTGCGGACTGGAGTACTCTAAGTCCCCAGAGCGCGGACTAGAGTATAAACGACTTAAACCTCCAAGTCCCCAGAATGCGGACTGGAGTACTCTAAGTCCCCAGAGCTTGGACTAGAGTATAAACGACTTAAACCTCCAAGTCCCCAGATTACGGACTGGAGTACTCTAAGTCCCCAGAGCGTGGACTAGAGTATAAACGACTTAAACCTACAAGTCCCCAGAGTGCGGACTGGAGTACTCTAAGTCCCCAGAGCGCGGACTAGAGTATAAACGACTTAAACCTCCAAGTCCCCAGATTGCGGAATGGAGTACTCTAAGTCCCCAGAGCGCGGACTAGAGTATAAATGACTTAAACCTCCAAGTACCCAGAGTGTGGACTGGAGTACTCTAAGTCCCCAGAGCGCGGACTAGAGTATAAATGACTTAAACCTCCAAGTCCCCAAATTACGAACTGGAGTACTCTAAGTCCCCAGAGCGCGGACTAGAGTATATACGACTTAAACCTCCAAGTCCTTAGAGTGCGGACCGGAGTACTCTAAGTCCCCAGAGCGTGGACTAGAGTATAAACGACTTAAACCTTCAAGTCCCCAGAGTGCGGACTGGAGTACTCTAAGTCCCCAGAGCGTGGACTAGAGTATAAACGACTTAAACTTCTAAGTCCCCAGAGTGCGGACTGGAGTACTCTAAGTCCCCAGAGCGTGGACTAGAGTATAAACGACTTAAACCTCCAAGTCCCCAGATTACAGACTGGAGTACTCTAAGTCCCCAGAGCGTGGACTATAGTATAAATGACTTAAACCTCCAAGTCCTCAGAGTGCGGACCGGAGTACTCTAAGTCCCCAGAGCGTGGACTAGAGTATAAATGACTTAAACCTCCAAGTCCCCAGAGCGCGGACTAGAGTACTCTAAGTCCCCAGAGCGTGGACTAGAGTATAAATGACTTAAACCTCCAAGTCCCTAGAGTGCGGATTGGTGTACTCTAACTCCCCAGAGTGCGGACTCAAATATAAGAAAATCGGATCTCCAAGTTCCTTGAATATGAACTATGACACAAATGACTTGAATTTGTCAAATCCCTGACATACGGGCTAGAAAGTATTCTAAGTGCTCGAAGCACAGAATGGAAGTTCAACAACTCCCGAAGAGTTTCCGAGTTATATGAAGATGGACTGAGAAGTCTATGTTACTCTCAACTGCTTGGATTAAAATCACAATCACAAAGAAAACTGAACAATAAGAGTCTTTTGTAAGACAGAAAAAGGAACTAAACCTTATTCAGAAATGAGTTTCTATTACAACCCCTCCAACGTTCGGAGTCGACATTCTATTTACAAGGACTAAGGAAATAGATGAAAATAATTACATGACTTAAACTAACTCTCGTTGAACGAGGATAGTAATCACTTCTTGTGCTTCTTCAACTTCTCCTCTCCAGAGCATTTACCCTTGGTACTCTTCTTTGATAGAGGGGTAGCAACTGAAGGAGTACGGGGGCCTTCCATGGGCTTGGACCCGCCAGGAAGGATGACCTTCAACGGCTTGTTCAAAGGATCGTCCAATTCCACAACTCGGGGCTCTACTATGACCTTGACCGTCTCCTCCTTCTCTTTCTCGAGCCGTTCCTCCATGCTCAATTCGGATGTGTGCTCAGAGGCGCCTGTAATTTCTACTTCATAACCCCCGTCGGTAGGAGAGGAGGTTTCAGACTTGTCTTCATCAAGCGCTCCGATCACCTGAGCGTCTGGACCAGGAGCCTCCCCTGCGTGAGTGGCTTCACTTGTTTTCTCCCCCACTTCCTTGGCGACATCGCTCCTCGGAGTGGGCTCGGGGTCAGAACGGCCTGCACAAAATCATGGAAAACAAGCATTAGAATGCAATAGTCCTGCATAAAGAATAACGACTTTCGAAATCTTAAAGAGAAGGATTATCTACCAGGTTTAGGCAAACTCTCAGCCATCCGGGGGGTCTCACCCTCTGGAACGGGAGACAGAATGCGGACTAAAGTACTCTAAGTCCCTGAGTGCGGACTAGAGTATAAATGACTCAAAAACCTCTACGTCCCCAGAGTGCGGACTGCAGTACTCTCAGTCCCCAGAGCATTGACTAGATTATAGACAACTTCAGAAAAATCCCTAAATCCCAGAAGCGGACCAGATTACTCTAAGTTCCCATAGTGCGAACTATAGTATAAACGAGTTGACGAAAATCTCTACATCTTGAACTGTGGACTAAAGCATAAACCGTTCGACAATTCTCTAAGTCCCCGGAGTGTGGACCGAAGCATGAACACAAATTGGGCGCGAGTCAACCGGAGGGAGAATAACACTAAGTCACCAAAATGCAGAGTGGTGTATAAACATCGATAAATAGACGAGTGGATCCCGACCATTTTCTATTCCGTAAACTTCGGCCTGGAATCGACAGGAGGATTATTAACCCGCTGAGGATGGAGTTCAACCATCCAACTAGTGACCTGGCTAAATCAATGCTGGGGCAGGGGTACAAAACACTAAAAAGCCGAATACGACAGCTTACTATAGCCCTAGAATGGCGTTCTTTATAACTTGAGGCAGCGACTGCAGGGAGGCCTCAATATAGAACCAATCGAAACGGCATCCAAAGCTACGAGCAACCTACTATATCATACCTCAGACCAAGGGTCAATGCCGATCCGCACCAAGCACATACGAATGTGACTCGGATGTTTGTTTTTTGAAAACTATGACCCCCAGAGTATGGAAAGGAGGGAAAACCACGAATACTTGGTCAAAAATTCTCCAGCACCCTCGTTCAATTCGTCAGGAGGAGTATGAAACTGGATGAGCATAACCCGACTGCATTTGTATCCAACTTTACCCCGAGATCTGATTACAGAGCATGAACCAAAGTGGACGTGGATGACCATCCACTTTCCAAATTACGCCCTAAAACTTACGTTGCATCGAAGTATTCCTCTTGGAATGAAAAACCACGATAAAATCCAAGATAGGCGAGACCTAGTCTCCTATCGACTGACATGATCCCACGATTCAACGGGAAAGAGAGTAAAGCTAAAGTGGGCGTGGCTGGCCTTCCTACTTATCGGTATATGCCCCAGACCTAGGGACACGAGCGAGAAGCAAGATGAATGTGAACCGACTATTCACCAATCACCTTTATGTCTTTGGAGTTTAGGTGAAAGCATAAACATAGTTAGGACGAGACTCAACCGTCCATGCAGTACATTTATTAACCCGAGACTGGGAGAAGACGCATGGTCATCCAAAAACTGGCTACGATAGCTCAGTATTAAAACTTATATATAGTGCTTATAGCTACTCAAGGCAACGACCGAAAGGGTGCCTAGAGATAGAATCATTAAATCGATGCAAAAGCTTGTGGGCAACAGACTGTCACTCCAACCCGAAGGGCGAGTGAAGGATCATGAATGCATTGAGTAGAAAATGCGTTACTCGAATATACAAGCAAATTCAAACTTATAGCAAGATCCAGCTATGCAGTTGCACGCAACTCGAGGCTGTCCCCTACTCGACATTTCCTTCAACATGCTTTTAAGCCTGATCTTTGGCCATTTGCAGATAATTAATTAGAGCATTCAGAGCCCTTCATTATTTGACTTAACAACTCATGACAAGACTCTAGGATTCGACCAGAATAACCATCAACATTGACCATCCCAACCATATTTCACATTGAATGTTATGCAAAATAGTTACATCTTTACTCAAAGAATCTGGGATGGCACCTGCTAAGCTGACGGTCGACATTACAGCCAGCCATGGCGACCCTTTCCGGGTGTTGAATATCGGATCACAGCTCAGTGCAGTGATGATAAAAGAATTAGTTGGATTTTTCTGAATAAATGATGATATGTTCCCTTGGACCCATTCTGACATGCATATGTGATTTCATTAACTATCGCGAGCCATGCATTGGATATCAACCCGAAGCTACAAAAGCTAGCACAATCCTATTAATTTCATCATGAAAGCTCCACTCTTACTTTTAGGCTCACCCCATCAACGTCTATGCCTACCAACCGTTGCGACAGGGCATACAATGACCTGAGACATCTAAAAGACTACTTAAATAGAATATCGAACTAAGCTAATTCGATATCACTTATTTCCCATGAAGGGCTATCCAAGGACGGAAATTAGCAGACCTCACACCCAAATTTACTACCTCGGATGACTACTCGAAGAGTAGCAGAGAACCAACCATGAGATGGAAATGTACGCGGATGGAGCATCCAATGATCAGTGTTATGGCATAGGAGTCATGATAATGACTCCTGAGGAACGATCAATCTTCTACGTCCTAAAACTCGATTTACCTGTAACAAACAACGATGCTTAGTATGAAGCCTTGACTGCCAGCCTCAAACTTGCTAGAGGATTTGAAGTGAAAACTTTACATATCTTTTGTGATTCTTGATTGGTAGTATACAAATTTAAGGAAGTTGATCTTGCTAGGGGGCATTGTCTTGCTCCTTATCTCGGCCGAGTCCAAGAGCTACTAACCGACTTCACGTATTACATCATTACACACGTACTCAGCGAACAAAATGAAAAGGTGTCATGGTTGACTCCTATCAAAGACTATCTACAATGAGGAATTCTTACTGAACGGAGGAATGGAAAACGACAAATCCTCCTCAAAGCTTCACGCCAAATCATCTAAGAATAAGTCGTGTGTCAAAAGGAGTTTATCCATCCCCATGCTTCGGCATATCGCCCATGATGATATCTTGAGCAAATTCTATGAAGAAGAATGCGGTAATAACATCAGGGGGAAAACCATGATAAAGAAGATACTCTGCTACAGGTATTACTGGCCAACTATCAACCCAGAAGCGGTTGATCATGCTAGACAATGTGACGAGTGCAAGATGTTTGCAAAAAATCCAGGAACCCCGCCGATGGAAATTATTCAAATGGGTAGTTCATAGCCGTTTGCCACTTAGGGGCACTGAAATCATCTTCTTGTCAATCCTAAAGGTGGTGCGAAATACACCATCATAGCAGTTGATTACGTCACCAAATGGGCAGATGAAGAACTCTTAACCATGACCAAGATGAAGAAAATAATCAACTTCTTTATCCGTAACGTCATCTGTCCTTATGACCTTCCATGATCCATTATAACTGCAAATGGACAGGTTGAAGCTGTGAACAAAATCATAGAATCTGTACTGAAGAGAGGTTTGGAAAACTCCTCAAGTGGCTGATTGCAACCCTTATTTCACAAAAAATACAAACAAGGAATCGCGATTGAATTACAATTAAACTAGATGGAGTTGGCGACGACTTATGAGCATATAAAACGCATCCGAGAGCCAATGGCAAGAACATGTACTCGAACGTGCATGTGTACATCCGAAAAAGTTCGACTTCTTGAAATCAACAGAAATTGAATTCTCACTAAGGGTTATTAAGAGAAGACTAGATCATATAGCCGAAGCTTATTAGCTCTGTAGAATCAGACACGGATGGCCACTAATGAACTACAACCCTGGATTTATAATATTGGGAATCGACCGAGCATCACGATGAACAAAGAAGGATACAACACCTTGGGAGGATAAATTGTAGGATAATGACTATTCAAGAAACATGGTGGATTTCTTTCTGAAGACAAGGAATACTCGCTGATTCAAAGCGTGTTGTGTTGCTTCACACGACACACTTTGGGGGGGCAAGTGTTAACCGGCATCTTGGCCCGGTTACAAAACGACGGTTGAAGAAATTATCATTAGCACTAGACAAGATTCTGATCAAGGAGAGACTGGAGGTGGTAGCAAGTTGTCAGGCCCACAATAAAGCAAGAGCATTCAGCCTGCCTGGCCTGGTGCGCAGATTCACCCACTATGGGCAGAGGCACCTTGTTCCTAAGCCCATGAAGGAAGTCCAACCCATCTTCCTCTATAAATAGAAGGGCAGGGACACAATGAAATGGACCTTTTTTGGAGAACACTAGGGAGACTCTTCCATTTTTTATACTCTCCTCTTTTTAATTCAAACTTGTATTCAAGTCATCAATATACGGATTGTATCTGTATTCAACTACTTGTGAAAGAAATAAAGATCAAAACTCAAAGTGGACGTAGGCAATTACGCTGAACCACTATAAATCCGGTGTTCTTACTTTCTGCATTTAAATTAGCATATTCTTCATTGTTTAATTTAACCTCATCACTTACATCTCTACACAATCTTTCTCAACGAGGTTAGTGACCAATTTTGGTGCTAACAGCTATCGAAGACCCTATGATCGATCCAGTTGCTCGCATGGCACAACTTCGAGAAGAGTGTCCAAACCTATGCTTTGAAGGGTTCTTTTTCCCTCCTAATCTGAAGAGGCTTCCAGACCATGTCATTGATATCCACAAGCAGTACCATGAATGGATGAAGGTAGCAGAGAAGATATCAAAATTATTTTTCAAGCGTGCGGCGGAAATTGAAAAGTTAACATGCCAAGAAGCTCAAAATAAAAGAATTATCGATACTTTGACAAATGAGTTAGAGGCTTCTAGGACTTCCTTAGTAGAGGTTGAGAGAAAAAGCTAATGCTGCTGTCAAATTATGGAGGAGATGAAGTCTAGTCATCTTAATATGGTCCAGGTGTTACATCATCGAAATCAAGAAATAGCACTCGAGAGAGATACAACTTGAAGTAATGAATCTGCAGCCTTGAAGGAGATAGCGGAACTCAAGGCTAATCTTGAATACACAAACAAGGAGAAAGATGACGCTTAGAAAATTGCTCAAGATGCTTGTGATGAATTGGTAAATGTTAGATTTGAGAGATACGGCCGTTGAAAGGGCTAAAGATGTTGATGCGCTCATTCAACGCGAAGTAGAAGCTGCCAAAGATAAGGTTAGGGAGGAGATAATGAACAAGCTCGACCCGCTTCTTATTCTTTACAATACCAATGTTCTCAAGCATAGAAATCTAGCATGGCATGGGATGATTATCCTTACTAGCTCTGGCATGCGTGGAAATTTCTTGTTGTAGAGGAAAAGAGACTACTTAATACTGAGGAAATCGATTTGTCGAAACTTGAAGGTGAAATGCTATTGGGCAATGAACCCAAAACATTGCATGATATCCAGCTTACACTTTAGAAAGAATCTGTTGCTACCTCTTCACATGAAGTGGGTGAAGAAACCGGGTTGGCACAATCCGATGTTACAACTGAATTGTCCTAAGCATTCCAAGCTATCCCTAGTTCCATGACAGATTCTTCAACCATCCTCGGGTATGATCCGAACAAGCCTCGGCTTTCTCCAATTCCTGAACGCAGTTCTGAGGATATTTCGGCTCAACTCGGGAGCCACACTGAGGAAGGTATTTCACCGACATCTTTCGTCTTTCAAAAAGTTAGGGTGTTATCAGTTGATATTTCTAATCTTTTCACCTATTTTTCTTCAGCTTTAAATCTATCAGGTGTCGTTCCTCCTCCCTCGCAAGAGCCTCAGTTAGGATTACAAGCGGCCACGATAGAATTCATTAAAGTTATAAATTCGGCCACTACTCAGGGTGCTCAAGAAGAAACCTTCATTATTGATGATCAATTCATAGAGGCATAGTTCAAGGAATGAGGCGACCAACACCACAAAATTCCTTTTGATGAGGATGTCGTATTTACGGGCTCTTCCAACCTTAGTAATGATCCTAGCATGAAAGAGCGTGTTGAGAAGGAAGAGTATTGAAAAAGAAAGTGAAAGCTGAGCCTATTGATATGGATTTCAATGAGTCGATTCCTATCCCTCTCCAGATGATTCCTCCTGGCGAGACAATTCCCCAAGATAAGGCCCCCTGCTTCCGGTGTTGAGAGTGCCTCAATCCCTTCTACGTCTAAAGATGATGCCCCCTCAATCCACATAACTAAAGATGTATCTTCGAAGAAAAGCCGAGGCGGAAAAGGATCGAAGAGAGGATCGAGTGGCAGTTCGGATGGAGCCACCCCCAAGAAATAAAAGAAAGATAGGAAATCCAAGAAATAATCATTAAGTTGATGTGATGTGTAAATAGTTTGAATCGCTACTTTTTTGTTGGTCGTGTTTGTTCGGGTACGATCCCCACTTTTACTTCTCATTTTGGATGAACTTGTATTGTGAACAGCAACTTTAGTGTGAATAAGAATTCTTTCATTTTTGTGTAGAATTCTCGTATATTCTTGTTTAAATGATCGAGCTATTACATTTTCCATTTAATGTATTTGTGATTCGTTGCTCGTTGGATTGGATATCGATTCGATTTATCCATCTTAAGGCCTCCCTAAGGTCGTGGCCTCGAGTCATATCAAACAATGGGCTTGAGCCTTAGTGTCACGCCGTTGAATTCAGCGATTTGGGTAATTATACTTCTGCCCCCATTCTCAGGTTAGCGGAGTTAGATAGGGGATGGGAGAACTCCATCCTTAGGAAGTTTATACTCCTCCAATCAGTTTCAGGCCGAAGTTTATGGAATAGTGAGTGGTCAAACCGCACTCATTTATTTGTTTATACTCATATCAACACTCCTGGGATAAGAGTCATTTATAGGTGGTCGATCACACCCATTTAGCATTTTAACTCATATCCGCAATCTGGGGACATGAGTTATTTGGAAAACTATCGAGTTTGTTTCTCTTAGGCCAATCATTCTGCCTCCAAACATGGGACTTGTCTCAATAAGTGACCGATCGAATCTCAATCACTCCCGATTTATGTCGGTCCCACCGAACAATGGGATTTAGTCGGTCATATAGCGCAACTAACATGTACTGCAATGGCAAGTCATATATATGATGGAAAATTCAAAGCTCTATTGTTGAATGAAAAGAAATGACATAATTTGTCTTATTACATATTTGAAAAACTAAATGCTAAAGCAAATCCTGAAATTAAATACAACCGAATGAAAAGAGAAAACTAAGTGAAATAGCGTCGTAAATGCTCGCTATTCCATGCCCTTGGGAGTGTGACGCTATCAACAGTCGCTAGCTTGAAAGTTACCTCTCCAAGCCTCTTCTTAATGACATACGATCCTTCCCAAGTTGGATTCATGTGCGATGGGATAGGAAAAACCCGTTTTAAGACAAGATCGTCGACTTCAAACGTTCTAGGTCGGACTTTAGTGTTGTAGTATCAGGCGACTCGGTGTCGGTATGCAGCTGCCCTCAAATCAGCTTCCTCACGCTTCTCATCTATAAAATCTAGAGATTACAAAAGGAGATCTTTATTTGTTCTGGGATCGTAATAATTCACTCGATGAGATGGAACTTTGAGCTCAACAGGAATAACGGCCTCGGAGCAGTAAGCGAGGGCAAACGAAGTATGGCCAGTCCCGGACTTGTGGGTGGTCCTGTAAGCCCATAGTGCTATATCACCCACTTGCCTCTAGCCCTTTCCAAATGCTTTTTCAGAATGGATTTTATGATTTTGTTCATAGCTTTAACTTGTCCATTCGATCGAGGGTGAGTGACTGTCGCAAACCTCTTTCCAATACGATACCGACGATAGAAGTCTTTAAATTCAGTACTATCGAATTGAGTCCCATTGTCTGTTACAGTAGTTCATGAAAGACAAAAACGATAGATGATGTTCTAGACAATGAAGTTGATTACTTTCTTGGTTGTGATCATGGCCAAAGGTTTCACTTCGGCCCATTTGGTGAAGTAATCAACTGCGACAATAGCGTACTTTGCACAACCTTTAGAGACCAGTAAGGAACCAATAATATCTATACCCCACATTGCAAACGGCCATGGGCTGATCATTTGTGTAATTTCTCTCAGTGGAGCTCTTGGAACTTTCGCATATATCTAGCACTTGTTGCATCGCCTTACATAATCGGCAGCATCTCGATTAACAGTCGGCCAATAATACCCATAACGAAGTATCTTCTTTGTTAGGGTTTTACCCCCAGTGTGATCACCACTTTCTCCTTCATGAACTTCCTTTAGGACTCATTTTATTTCATCGTGAGCGATACAACGGAGAAGGGGAATGGAGAAACCCTTTCTGTACATAACTCCTTCTTGTAATATACCATAAAGCTTTGCAAAGGATTTATCGCTTTTCATTCCTTCGTTCGGGAAGAACTCCCTATAGCAAATAATCTTTAATCGGAGTTATCCATGATTCCTTCTCAGGCTCCGCTCCTAATACTTGGTCAATTTCCATCAGGATTATACTCAGAGCACTTAATACCTCGACCAGAACTAAGCCCATCTGTTTTGCATCCCCAATGCTAGAAAACTTTGCCAATGAATCGGTCTCTCTATTTTAATCCCGAGGAATGTGCATAATGTCATAATACTCAGAGTCAATGAACCATTCTTGGACTTGGGTAAGGTATGGAGCAAGTCTCTGCCCTTTAGCTTGGTAATCTCCCATGACTTGGTATGCTACCAATTGTGAGTCGCACAAAATTTCAAGAGACTTTATTCCTAGTTCTCTAGCAGGTTTAAGTCCAGCAATCAGAGCCTCAAACTAGGCTTCGTTGTTTTTTGTAGGGAAATCATGCTTTAAAGCATAGCAAATTGATTGATCTTTGGGAGTTCCAAGCACAATACTGGCTCCAGAACAAAAATCGTTGGATGCTCCATCTATATACAACTTCCATTGTATGGTAGGGATTTCATTGCTCTTTGGCAAATCGTCCTGCATAGTAAATTTTGCTATAAAATCTGCCAGCGTCTGACCCTGGATAGTCCTTTGAGGAAGATAAGTGATATCGAATTGGCTAAGTTTGATATTCCACTTAAGTAACCTCCCAAATGTCTCAGGTCGCTACATGACCTGTCGTAACGGCTGGTCGGTGTAAACATTAATAGGGTGTGCCTGAAAGTATGGGCGAAGCTTTCGTGATGCAATCAGCAAGTAGTATGACGATTTCTCTATCTTTAGATAATTCCTCTTAACCCCTGTTAGTCGCTTATTAACATAATAAAATGGTCTCTGAATTCGATTCTCTTCATGAAGTAACATGGCACTTATAGCATGTACCGACACGGCTAAATAGATATATCGATCTTCATGATCCACTGGCTTGGATAAGAAAAGGGGTCTCTCTAAGTGGTTTACCAAAGCTTGAAATGCGTCTTTACAATCATGTATCCATTCAAAGTTCCTTTTTCCTTTCCTTATCAAGTCAAAGAAAGGAATGCATTTATCAGTAGCTCTAGAAATGAATCGGCTTAGAGCAGCGACCTTCCCATTCAGGCTCTGTACTTATTTAATAGTCTTTGGCACTTGGATAATGCGAATAGCTTGGATCTTCTCAGGATTATCTTCGTTCCGCTAGCATTAACAATGAAACCCAAGAACTTCCCTGATGCAATGCCAATGGAACATTTTAGGGGATTAATCTTCATTTTATAATGTCGGAGGACGTCGAACATTTCTGCCAAGTCTCTAATGTGGTCGCTAGACTGTCGTGACTTCACGAGCATATCATCCACATATACCTCCATCCTTATTTCCAATTTGATTCTTAAACATTCTGTTAACTAGGCGCTGGTAGGTCGCTCTTGCATTCTTTAGCCCAAACGGCATCACCACATAGCAATATAATCCAACATCGGTAATGAAGTTGGTGTGCACTTGATGAGGAATATGCATCAGAATTTTTTTATATCCTGAGTACACATCCATGAAAGATAGCAATTCATGTCCCGTGGTTGAGTCTACTAACTGGTCGATCCTTGGAAGGGGAATACTATCTTTTGGGCATGCCTTGTTCAAGTCTGAGTTGTCAACACATGTTCTCCATTTCCCGTTTTCCTTTCTCAAAAGTACAGGATTAGATACCCATTCAGTGTAGAGGGCATCGCGAATAAAGCCGTTGTGTTTGAGTCTATCCGCCTCCTCTTTAAGAGCGGCAAATCTCTCTAGATCCATGCCACATCCTTTTTGTTTCACCGGGACATACCTCGGGTCGTTATTCAATGCATGGCTCGCAATTGCAGACGAGATCCCACACACATCAGAGTGAGTCCAAGCGAATACATCTAAATTTGCTCGGAGAAATCTAGCAAGTTCTTTCATCATCGGGGGGCTGAGCCATGATCCGATCTTTAGGAGAGGTGACGGGTCATTGTAGCCAACTGTAATGTCAATCAACAGCTCGGTCGGTGCAGCCTTGGTCTCTTTGGGCTCCTTTTCATCATTTGTTGGATCTATATCTCTATAGAACACCCAAGCGAAGGCTCAGACGCTAGTTGTCAATGTTCAGTGGCTTGGATGCGGACTGACTTGTCCATACCCTTATCTTTTTCCTTTCGTTGAGCATCCCTCAACTCAGTTATATAACATGCACGTCCAGTCACCTAATCACCATGAACAACTCCAACACTATTATCCATTGGGAACTTCAAAGTCAAACATCATTGGGCAAGAGCTGCCCGGAACTCGGCTAAGGCCGGTCAGCCTAAAAAAGCGTTGTATGGAGAGTCGACATCCAAAACGACAAAAGGCAAAATCCGCACTCTCCTACGGTCACCTTCTCCCAAGTCTATAGGCAATTCAACATATCCAACAGTTTCAGTTGCAGCACCGTTAAAGCCATGAATGCAGGCTTTAGACGGTTTTAAGTCAATTACTTCCACATTCGATCATAAGCTTTCTTGAAATTTATGTTTACAGAACTTCCAAAATCAATCAATATCCTTCTCATAAAAGCAGGGCCGATCATGGCTGAAATGACCATTGGGTTAATTGTCGGAGCCTCCACCTTGTCTACATCTTTGTTTCTAAACACGAGATCATTTGCCACTGTACGTTGCTATTTTGTCAGAGCTCCATCCTCTGTATTTGAATAGCATTCAAAATCCGCATGCTTAATCGCGCTAGCATAGCGCTCCATCTCATGCCAACTTTTATCAGCCGGATGTGGTCCTCCGACTATTGTATTGATCACCAATCTTCCACCAGTCCGCATAGGCTCGTCAACCATGAGCGGTGCTTGTCCTCGGTTGGGGTCAGATGTCCACTGCCCGCCATCCTGCGGGGTTTTCGCAAATTGCTATAACTTCCTTTCTCAAATCAGCTTTTCGATAATATCCTGGAGATGCCTGCATTCATTGGTGTTATGCCCGTAACATTCATGAAACCAATAATATTTCCCGGTTTGTTTCTGCTTCTCTGTTGATTCTTTTAGAAGAGGTTTCCTGTACTACATAGTATTGCAGGTAGACAAATAGACATTCTCCAAGGACGTATTCAGTGGTGTGTAAGTGTTGTACATCAGAATCCTAGGTTTTCCTCTTCCAGAATCCCTCTTTCGTTCTCGACTCCTATCTCCGTCTTTCTTTTGTTGATTCGGTTTGATATGGACATTCACTTGAACATTTCCAGAGCTTTCATCAGACTACTTTACTGCAATATTACTCTACACTCCCTCTCCACTTGGTCCTGCAACATTCATCTTCTTGGAGGATTTGGCTTCCTCCTTTCTTAAATATTGAGCCGCCTTTGTGTAAAAGCGTTCCAACGTTGCGGGTGGCTTGCTGGCTAACCAATCGCCAGAATCAGATTCTGGATCAGTCCCTCTTGTCACGGCCATCAATATTGCATGTTCGTTCGGGTTACTGATTTCCATAACAACTATGTAGAATCTCTCCAAATAATCTTTCATCGATTAGCCTAGAGCCTGGATCACTCTGGACGTGGACATTACATCCTTAGGGCGAGTTACGTGCATTCGGAACTGCTCCACAAACTTTGTTGCCAAATCATCGAATCTAGAGATCGATTGTGGGGGTAGCCTTGTAAACCACACCGTTGCTATTCCATAGAGTTATAGGAAAACATCTACACTTGGTTGCATCATCTACTCGTATGGAATCCATCAGCCATTCATATCTCATGACGTGCTGCCTGGGGTCGGTTTTCCCTCATAGGCAAGCATTGATGGCATGTGGAACCTCCTTGGATATTCTGCATGCAGGACATTATCAGTGAATAGGGTATGGCTTCTCGAGATTCCTCAGTCATCATTGGTCGAGCCTTGGCTTTCTCTCACTAGCTGTTTGACCATTTCCGACTAGTCCGGCATTTGGATAGTTGGCGCCAAGCGGTGGTCGTGTTCTACCACACATGAATGGTCCGGTCGATGTCTACAAGCCATTCCATGCCTTCTTGGTTCAACATCTTCCCGATGTGTATCTCTTATATTCACTTCATCGTCATTCCGGGGAAGCATTCGGTCTGCATTTAACTACACTCCATCATCCAAATCGGCCGCAACAGCTCCAGTTTGAGTCCCAATGTGCATAGGTAATTTCCCTTCTCTGGTGGAGGGATCAGCACTGATATTGGCATAAATCTGCTGATTTAATTCTCAATGACTATTCATTAGCTCTCTCATCAGATTCTAGAATTCAGCTCTCATAATAGAATCGGTTGGATTCTGGACTTCAACTGGTTCAGCATTCACATCCATTGGTTGACTACTCGGGCCTCTTTTTGCTGTATACTAGCGTTTTCATTTCCTTTCACGTTTTGAGAAGTAGATCTAGTGTTCCTCACCATTATTGATAGCTTTGCTTAGATTTTTGCAAATCTGAGTAGAACAAGAAAACTTCCTGAAGATAACTATGGATCTCCTTCGGGGGATTTATGCAATCCAGTAGCAAAAAAGGGATCCTAATAAACTGAGAATCAAGGCTCTTAATGAAAGCGCCAAAATGTTTGCACCTAAAATTGTTACAAACATCTAAGAATAGTTTTTGAAGAGAAGTAAATGAAGAAAAGAAATATTAAACTGAGTAAGTGAACAAGTAAGCGATAGAGAATAAGCAGTAATCAAAGACACGGAGGTTTATAGTGGTTCAGCATCATATGCATACGTCTACTTTAAAGATTATCCTTTATTACTCTCTTGTGAATCTGATTACAACAGTGGAACAAAGCTAGCACTTGATTACAATGGAGTCTAAAGTGATAAGCCGCATAAAGCTCTTGAAAATGAACCAATAGGTTTGTATTTATAGGGTGAGATGATGAGATATTTTGCTAAGATTTCGACAGAAGGCTCTCCGGGTCCATAGGGGTCCACCATAACGATCGGTGAACATACCTTGTTGTTTTGAAACGATCGGCATAAATTATATCGATCGTTATTTTTTCCTCTGATTTCCATGCGATCGTTTGTGGGAGGGTCTCACATGCCTCTATGCCTTGCTCTTAAAATATGAAGTCATTCTGAGTTGTAGATTGCAAGAAATGGATCAATCTTTGTTGCATTTGGATCATTTGCTGAGTTACACCGATCGTTAGGAAGGATCGGCATGAAACGATCGGCATTTCTTGAACCTCAGAGTTTTGACCTACGATCGTTTTTGTGGGCTCCTCCCTTCAATGTATTGATGCCTCGAAAGTTTCAAGTGAATTGGCCTTGTGGATTTTGAGATATTGATCAATCTTCACTGATTCGAGCTATTTTATGGATTGTTCTCGATCAATTCATATAAATCCTTGCTTTGTCTATAACTCGAGCATATGAACCTTGATCGACTTGAAATTTGGAATTAGCTTTATGGGGCTATGCCTATCACTTCATACTGATTGCACCTTGATTGGGTCCCGATCCGAATCTGCTTGACCATCGTCCATAGTATCGCATACAACTGATTCTCAAGGCTGGTAACCATTCGTTTCTAACCAAGTTGATGGAATCACGACCTTTCCAAAAAGCAGGATAACAAGTTTTATTTTGATATGTTATTGATCAGAGTGCACAGCGTAAACTAATGAATTGATTTCCGCTGAATGTACTAGTTTTTTTGTTTCTTATGCATGGTTACTTTTTTGATGGTTGTTTGTATTGAATTTGAAATTATTATTAATAATAATAATGAGTAGGAATCATTACAAGAAGGTTGGAAACCTAGTCAAATATTGATAGATAAAAACCTTGCGATGTCTTCAGTAATGAAGTTACAACTAGGGAAATTTTTATTTTTATTTTGTATAAGATAATATATTATTTAAATATCATAATTAAAATTGTGGAATGAATTTAGTTTTGATGTTTATTTATTTCCTGAAGGAGAAATTCTGTAACGACCCGCCCTTTCGACTCCCAAATTTCGATACTAATACATCCACGGTATTCGTGTGCGAGCATCCAAGTGGCGGAAGGACGAATTGTTAGGGTAAAATAAAAAGAAATAGAAAAGGAAAGAATAACACAATATCAGAATCTCACAGCGAAACCTTAACATATAATATCATATGAACGGTACAAAGCGTTACTCCGATACAGAAATCTCGGAGTTACAAAACCTAAGTACCATCATCAGTTTGGACGGTTATGACAACTCGTCCTCACAAATGTTGATATATACCACATAGTAATAGATTGGAAATAAGAATACTACAATAGTTGAAACATCCAGCTCGTCTTCTCAAGCTTCAAGGAACATCAATGAAAATCTACCTATCTCAAACTACTCGAAAGAGCACGCGAGGAATTTAGGGAGAACAAAAACTAAGCGTCAGACATAAGTCTAGTATGAGAAACTCAAGAAATATGTAGCTAGCATATAGCAATACTTTTAAGACTGCATGGAATGCCATAGCGGTTATCCGCTCAAAAGAACCACCATTTAATAAGTACATAATGTGATATAATAGATAATGTCTAGCGTGTAGAATATAAATATTATAACATAGTTGGAATGGTTACATTGGTTACATTCAACAGCATATTAAGAGTACAATCAAAACCCGATAAGGAACGTTCGCATAATGGATTTTCCGTAGATACGCCTCCAATAAACCGAAGCGGATCTCCATACACAAGGATCAGAAAACACCTTCTGAGCAACATAAATCTATAGATAAAATATACCATAAGGTAACCACAAGTAGCCCACACCCGAACATGAACATGAACCATGTGGAACCAAAAACCATCAACTCCTAGTACTAACATATCGATAAGCCTACTCTAGATCTGGAGTTGATAATATCCTATCGTGGGTCAGCCAAATCCAGACTGTGAAGCCTACTTTGTCTTTAGCCATTTTTGATGTCGAGGTTACGTTCGACATCTTTCACATGAGTCTTTGTCACTCGAATAGAAAACGAATCCCAAATTAGATCCCCAGATCTTAAACAGGTCTCGAAACCACACATGGATTCCCATATCTCATCAGATCTTGGAATCACACATGGATTTCCACATCCTGAATAGATCATAAACAACTACATGTGTTTGAGCATCTTAAAAAAAATCTTGAACCTCCTCATAGATTCCAACATTCCAAACAGATCCACTTCCAAGAGATAGAACACGTACCTCAGCTTGAAGTGGTTTTCGGTAAGTAAAACACTTACTGATCCCGGTCTCTCTAAGACTGAATCGATGAATTTGGTCATCAATGATAATGAGAGTGATCGTATATGGAAACCAAGTTTCATATATTTATCACATTTTTGATATTTCATCTCACACTATCCCTCAATCAAGAGTGAAGCTGGTAGGTTAGAGCTCTATTGCTCGTATCTCTACATGAACAACAGTCTTAATTCCAACAGATAGACAAGCTTACTTCATCGGATTTTAGTGCTAAGTATACGACTAAATGTTTTCTATAAACAAGTAAACATACAAAGCACGATTAAGTCATACAAAGCACGATCAAGCCACATAAGCGACTTCTAATCCCCTTTTTTGTTTAATTAATCATTTATTAATTAAAACCACTTTTATTAGTAAAACTTCTTTTATCTAATAAAACATTGTTTATGAATTCCTATTATGCATTTGTACTCTTTCAATACTTCAAAATGTATTCATATACTTATCTCAAATGGTATAAGTATATTCACAAATTATTAGCAAGATTTCTTACTTAAAACCTTTACTCATTTTATACTTCAAAAAGTATTCATATACTTATTGCAAATGGTATGTATATTCACAAATCATTAACAAGATTCCTTACTTTAAACCTTTACTCTTTTTATACTTCAAAAAGAATTCATATACTTATCTCAATTAGTATAAGTATATTCACAAATCATTAACAAGATTTCTTACTTTAAACTTTTACTTTTTCTATCTTCAAAATATCCATTTTAATGATCTAAGTACTTTTACAAATCCATTCAAAAAGTTTTAAGACTAATGTTATTTAAACATTTTAACGACAAACCTAAAACCATTTCACTTATGCTTATTTTTAAAATATTCTTTTAAAGATCTATTTACATTTATAAGTATAATCAGAAAGGGTTAAAGACGAATGTAATTAACACATTGTCACAATAAATCAAAAACCATTTCGCTTATGCTTATCTTTAAAACATTATTTTAAAGATCTTGTGACGACCGCCCATGACCCCTGCACCGAATCTAGAGAGAGAGCGCTGTAAAGTGTGCCAGGCGACCATGGACGATTGTCAAGGTAAGATTTAAAACAACAGAATCTATCGTATGACTCACAGCGCATGGACAAAATACAATAGAACATATGTATAGTGAAGCTTTACAGAACAAAATGACATCATATAAAACTCCATAATAGTTGAATACAAGCATCCACATAGTCAATACATCAAGCCTCACTACATATCTCTCAGAGAATACAAAACAGCGGAATATCCAGTACATATAAGAAGATAATATGCAACCCTCTAGCTCGTCTTCGATATTAGCATCGTGAGAAGAGAACAGCACCTGTCACCTGCTACCTAGTCTGCCCGTCCCAAAATGGACGAACAGCCCAAGGCAATAAGAATTAAAACATAAAGCCTTGAGTCAGACAACAGTCTTAGTGAGCAGTAAATTAACTAACAACTTACCAAAAGAGCATAAAGGAAAAGGAATAGGAATACAACCCTCCCACTCCAACCTCATTCTACAGTGATAGCCCCCAGACACACACTAAACAGAAGCAAACAAAGCAGAGCATACAATTTAAAGTAAAGCTACTATCACTCGAGTCAAGGGCGATGTTTTCCAGGTACCAAGGCCTAAATCAGATAAGCACCCAGAAAATACCGCTCTTGAGTCCGAATGACGATACGACCAAACATCCATGACTCTGGCTATCACTGTTATCGTTGCTTCGATATCACCGTTAATTGAATGACCGGCACATTCTTTCAGCCGTCCGTCAAGGGCTAATGGAAACCCCGGTTTTAGACATAACTCCCGCACGTCGTCGCAGCCCGTGCCTAGGACTATCGAATCTGCCCAGAGTACTCGACCATCAACAGTTGGCCGTTGGGACTATCGAATCTGCCCAAACGTACTCTTGCTTAGAGCATGCTAGAACCTTCAACAACGATGCTATCCAAGCCTCCTAGTCATCCTCCTCGACGACTATTCTCATATCCATTCATTATTCTCAACTCGAATCATATCACCGAGTTATTAACATGCTTGGAATGATCCCGTCTGGATTAGACCAAGTCTTCATCACATGATTGCCTCGCTTCATTACATCCTCGCAAAGCCTCATCTCATCATCTCATCATCAAATCTATGCATAAGAGCTTCATCATCCCGCTACATATGCCACGAGCAGCTTTCCCAATTCAAGAGCCTTTCCCTTAGCTTTTGAATCACCTTCGATCTAAATCTAGTCATCAATCATCTAGTTCATAACAATCAATCAAATCAATCATCAATCCAAACAATCAAGCATTCAAATATGATCTAAGTAGACAATTATAACAATAATGGCATTTTCGTAATTAAAGAGTTGAAAGTCCAATAAGCATGAAAACATGGATTATCTCTCTACAAACTTGATGAATGAACTTGCATAGGTTAACATATGATAAAATGGATGTAACATCATCATGAACAATGGATCTATACGGATCTACACATAGGATGAAGAAAATGCATGGAAATCACTATTTAACACCAAATCGAGCCAACAATCCGATATACTCCTTTAGATCCGTGTGAGAGATAATCACCACTCACCAAATCACCTAAACAAACCCAAATCAACACACTTCAGATCTGGACAGCAAAGGATGAAGCTTGATCTATCACGAATCCGCTTCAAACGAAGAAATCTCCCTTTAAAAGATGAAGATCTTCAATCTAAGCTCTTGAATCTTCAATCTTGATCTTCAATTTGGATGGATGGAAGCACTAGATTAGAGTGGAGAAAAGAAGTGAAGAAGTGTAGAAGTCGAGCTCTCAAAATGGCAGCACTTCGTCGCTTCAAAATCCGGATCCCAAAAATGGAGCCACCCCCCTCCTATTTATAGCAGAAATCCTTAACTCGGCTGCCTTATTAAGTCGCTGCCGACTTAACACCATGCCGACCTACGACCTAAAGCTTTGCCGACCTAACGAAGTCTCACTCATCATACAGCCTAAAAACCCAAGTCCTAACGACCTACAACAATGCGCATCTGCGACTTAACACATAGGCGCGACTTAACTTAGGTCGTTGCCGACCTAAGTGCCTTGCCGACCTATGACATACGAAGGAATACAACTACGACTTAACTCGTAACTGGGTTACGACTTAACACAGGAGGCAACCTACCGACTCAATTACTCTGCCGACCTATCCTTAACTCGCTTATAAGTCGGTACTCCTATGGGTCGGTCATCCCACTAACTCGCTTACCCCGGTAAACCGCTAACTACAATAAGTCGGAGAAACTCTTAGGTCGTCTAAATCTTAGGTCGGTCCATCCTATGAGTCGTTAACTCGGTACAACCTTTAAGTCGCCCCCAAACTGTCAACCGACCTAAACCACTCCCCTATCTACCTTAGGTCGTCACCGACCTACACCTTAGTCATTAACTCGCCCAGACTTGTTGCTTAACTCGTCCAAAACTCCTAAGTCGGCTACGACTTAGGACTTAAGCAAAATTCTGCCAAAACCTGAAATGACTTAACAACAATACAACCAAAGGTCAATCATTTTAGAATGTTTTGATCCGTAAAAATACGGGTCGTTACATTCTCTCCCCCTTAGAAATTTCGCCCCCGAAATTCCAAACAAACAAGGCAATCAAAGCTATTCTGTACGCCTATCATCCATAACGATCAATAAACCATGCATCCAATTCTAGCTTAGCGTACAGAATTCTAAGACTTAGAACAAGTTACAATTTCGTTAGATGACACGACACCTTAGGGCCATACCTCGAAGAGTTCAGGATGAGCTGCTTTCATCCTCTCTTCCACCTCCCACGTACAGTCGTTATCATCGTCACTCCATTGTATCTTGAGCAACTTAACTATCTTCCTCCTAAGCTGTTTCGTGTCGGTTCCAACAACACGAAGCGGCTTACGAGGTCTTCTATCGACTGGGTCAACTTCGAAGTCTTCACAGCTATCAGCAGAAACCATTGTACTCGAGTCGTGCACATACTTCCGTAGATACGATACATGAAAAACATTATGCACACCCGACATCTTTTCTGGTAACTCCAATCTGTAAGCGAGCTTTCCAATTCGCTCGACAATCGGGAATGGTCCAACAAATCTCGGAGTCAATTTTCCTTTCTTCCTGAATCGAATAACATTCTTCAGTGGAGAAATCTTCACAAAAACCATATCTCCTACGTCGAATTCCAAATCCTTTCGACGCTTATCGGCATAACTCTTCTGACGGTCTTGGGCTGCCTTCATTCGTTGCCGAATGATCTTTATGCAATCCGAAGTCTGTCGAATCATCTCTGGCCCAAGCATCAGCTTTTCTCCAGTTTCCAACCAACATGTCGGAGAGTTACACGACCTTCCATACAATGCCTCATACGGTGCCATACCAATGCTTGACTGGTAACTGTTGTTGTATGCAAACTCCACCAAATGAAGGTGATCTTCCCATGATCCTCCGAAATCCAAAACACAAGCTCTGAGGAGATCTTCCAAAACTCGGTTGACTCTCTCGGTCTGACCATCTGTTTGAGGGTGATAAGCTGTACTCAAACACAACTCGGTTCCCAAAACTTCCTGGAAGCTCTTCCAAAATCCACTAGTGAACAATGGGTCTCGATCGCTCACTATACTCTTCGGAATACCATGGAATCGAACTATCCACTTAACATACAACTCAGCCAACTTTGATGCAGTCCTAGTCGATCGAACAGGAATGAACCTTGCACTCTTAGTCAAACGATCTATAATGACCCAAATTCCTTCATTTCCCGTTCTGGTTCTAGGCAATCCATCAATAAAATCCATCGATACCTGCTCCCACTTCCATGTAGGAACTTCTAATGGCTGAAGCAATCCACTTGGCTTCTTCTGTTCGGCTTTAACCAACTGGCAGTTCATACACTTGGAAATAAAATTTCCAACATCCTTCTTAATACCTTCCCAGTAGTAGGTTCTCTTCATATCCCGATACATCTTGTTTCCACCTGGATGAATTGTCAACTTCGAGTGATGACTTTCCTTCAGAACTTCACTCCTCAATTCATCTATATCGGGAACAACTAGTCGTCCTTGCTTTCGAAGCCAACCCTCTCGATCGACCTCGAATCCTTTATCCTTTTCTGGATCCAATCCAGATTCCAATTCACGGATAATCTTGACAAGCTTATCATCTCGCTTTTGGTCCGCGCCAATCCTTTCCACAAGAGTGGGTCTTATCGATAAGTTTGCCAACATCTCAGGTTCCAATTCGCATCTAGGCCTGAAGTCAAATCCAGCTAAATACTCGAGACTCTTCCATTCTGAAAACATGGCTCCTAATCCTGCATGTCTTCGACTTAACGCATCAGCCACTGCGTTACCTTTTCCCGGAGTATAAGCTATACCAAAATCATACGATGCCAAAAACTCTAGCCAACGTTGCTGCCGAAGATTCAAATCCTTCTGGGAGAAAAGATACTTCAACGACTTATGATCCGTAAACAACTCGAATCGAACTCCCAATAGATAGTGTCTCCACATCTTCAGAGCAAAAACAATCGCCGCTAACTCCAAATCATGAGTTGGGTAATTCCTTTCATGCGGCTTCAGTTGTCTACTGGCATACGCAACAACTTTATCCTTCTGCATCAGCACTGCTCCAAGTCCAGTACCACATGCGTCGGTGTAAACCACCATCTCATCATTCCCACTTGGAATAGTCAAAACAGGAGCACTCGTCAATCTCTCTTTCAGGATTCCGAAAGCTTGCTCACACTTAGCGTCCCAACTGAACACTTGGTTCTTCTTCGTCAATCCTGTTAGTGGTGCAGCTATCTTGGAGAAGTCTTTGATAAACCGTCGATAATATCCTGCTAATCCAAGAAAACTTCTCATATCTGATGCATTCTTAGGTCTAACCCAATCCTGGATTGCTGCCACCTTAGCGGGATCAACCGCTATTCCATTTCCAGAAATCACATGGCCTAAGAACCTCACTTCACTCTTCCAGAAGTGACACTTCGAAAACTTAGCCTTCAACTGATGTTTCCGCAAGATTTCCAAAACAATACGCAAGTGCGTCTTGTGCTCTTCTTCCGTTCTGGAATAAATCAGAATATCATCCACGAACACAAGTACAAACTTGTTCAACTGATCTCTGAACACTCTATTCATAAGATCCACAAAATATGCTGGCGCGTTAGTCAATCCAAACGGCATTACCAGCCACTCAAAGAAACCGGATGGTGTCCGAAAAGCAGTCTTCGGCACACTATCCTTAGCTACTCTTAACTGGTGAAATCCCGTTGCCAAATCCATCTGAGAAAACACCTTAGCTTCGTGAAGCTGATCAAACAAGTCATCTATTCTCGGTAATGGATACTTGTTCTTCTTAGTCACCTTATTCAGCTCACGATAATCCACACACAATCTCAACGATCCATCTGCCTTGGTTGCAAACACAACTGGTGCACCCCACTCGGACACACTACGCCGAATGAATCCTTTCTGTAAAAGGTCATCAACTTGCACCCTCAACTCTTGCTGTTCCCTAGGCGCCATCCGCCTAAGAGGCATCACAACAGGTCTGGCTCCTTCAACTAGATCTATACGAAACTCGATCTCTCTATGCGGCGGCAACCCTTTGACTTCGTCAAAGACATCCTCGAATCTATTTGCGATCAGCACTGATGACAGTCCATCCCGTGGAACAACTAGCGAATACATGAAGCTCATGAAGACGCCTTCCTCATGCTTACATCGTATCACAATCTTTCGCCCCTCCACATTCTCGACTGTCACTTCCAGCCTCTCACAATCAACCTTAGCCGCATACTTCCTAAGCCAGTCCATACCCAAAATAATTCCGAACCCCGCAAAGTTCAGAACAAAGCAATCACAAACAAAAGAGCAACCATGACTCGATACAACTAGACCACGGCATAACATACACAAACAAGACGATCCCCCAACTGGATTAGTCACAACCAATGGCCTATCAACAATATTCGGTTCCAAACCTAACCGGCCTACTAGTTCATTACAAACAAACGAATGCGACGCCCCAGTATCAAACAAAACTCTAACTGGAACACCACATAGGAAAAGAGTACCTTGAACAACCACACTCTTTCCCTTCTCTTCAGCAGTAGGAGCTTTCGAAGACGACGGAACAGCTCCTAAAGCATAGGCTTGCACAATCTGCCTGTCCTTCCTTGGTTCTGGACAATTCTTCCTGAAATGCCCCGGCTTGTCACAGTTGTGACACTTCATCGGCACCTTAGGATTCTTACAATCCTTCGAGAAATGGCCCTTCTGCTGACAATTGTAGCAAGTCACCTCGCCTTTCGGCTTCTTCTGGCCATCCTTACCCTTCTGCTGCTGCTGCTTCCTCTTCTTGTTTCCACCCTGCTGGGTTTTAGACTCTTCCCTAGTCACAGCAACAACAGATCCTTCCTTAGGAAACAGACTCTCATGCCTAAGAGCTTTCTCCACAAGCTTCTCAAATGAATCGTCCAAATGATCCACCAACTGTCTCCCAAGATAACTATCCAAGCCGGTCACAAACTTCTCATTCTTCTGATAAGCAGATTCAATATATGACTGGGCATACTTGGACAAAGCCTCAAACTCAGAAACATACTCAAGAACAGATCTCCCACCCTGCTTGAGCTCCACAAACTTCTTGAACAGAACAGACTTCTGAGCTGTAGAAATGAACTTAGCTTCAAATCTGACTTGGAATTGCTCCCAAGTAATCTCTTCTTCCGGTGTAGTGATGGTAATAGAGTTCCACCAATCAGAGGCTCTCCCTTGAAGCTGCCTTGATGCCAACTTCCTCTTAGTTGCATCATCAATTCCCAAATCACCAAAGATCCTTCTACAAGCATCTATCCACCTCTGGACCTCAATAGTAGATTCTGTTCCCAAGAAAACCTTCCCTCCAAGAGCAGTAAAGTCCTTACACAACTTAGCAAAATCCACCGGCTTTGGAGCCTGAACTTGAATTCCAACATCAACTGACGGCCCTGGAGCTGGCATCCTTCTCATGATCGAAGTCATCATAGCTTCGAACATGGCTGCATAATCAGCAGTCTCTTCAGTAGCACGGCCTTCCCTAGCAGCTGGTCTCCCTCTTCGACTCATTCTCAATATCTATAAAAAGGAATGATTAGAACATCTAGAGAAACAACTGCACAAAGGACTCAAACTCTACTAAGCTACTATATCATATATAGTAATCATCCATCAAAATACAATTACGTCTCTCATACGTAGTTACTTCAGCGAGCGTTGGGTAAAATCGATTAACCAATGCTCTGATACCAAATGTGACGACCGCCCATGACCCCTGCACCGAATCTAGAGAGAGCGCTGTAAAGTGTGCCAGGCGACCATGGACGATTGTCAAGGTAAGATTTAAAACAACAGAATCTATCGTATGACTCACAGCGCATGGACAAAATACAATAGAACATATGTATAGTGAAGCTTTACAGAACAAAATGACATCATATAAAACTCCATAATAGTTGAATACAAGCATCCACATAGTTAATACATCAAGCCTCACTACATATCTCTCAGAGAATACAAAACAGCGGAATATCCAGTACATATAAGAAGATAATATGCAACCCTCTAGCTCGTCTTCGATATTAGCATCGTGAGAAGAGAACAGCACCTGTCACCTGCTACCTAGTCTGCCCGTCCCAAAATGGACGAACAGCCCAAGGCAATAAGAATTAAAACATAAAGCCTTGAGTCAGACAACAGTCTTAGTGAGCAGTAAATTAACTAACAACTTACCAAAAGAGCATAAAGGAAAAGGAATAGGAATACAACCCTCCCACTCCAACCTCATTCTACAGTGATAGCCCCCAGACACACACTAAACAGAAGCAAACAAAACAGAGCATACAATTTAAAGTAAAGCTACTATCACTCGAGTCAAGGGCGATGTTTTCCGGGTACCAAGGCCTAAATCAGATAAGCACCCAGAAAATACCGCTCTTGAGTCCGAATGACGATACGACCAAACATCCATGACTCTGGCTATCACTGTTATCGTTGCTTCGATATCACCGTTAATTGAATGACCGGCACATTCTTTCAACCGTCCGTCAAGGGCTAATGGAAACCCCGGTTTTAGACATAACTCCCGCACGTCGTCGCAGCCCGTGCCTAGGACTATCGAATCTGCCCAGAGTACTCGACCATCAACAGTTGGCCGTTGGTACTATCGAATCTGCCCAAACGTACTCTTGCTTAGAGCATGCTAGAACCTTCAACAACGATGCTATCCAAGCCTCCTAGTCATCCTCCTCGACGACTATTCTCATATCCATTCATTATTCTCAACTCGAATCATATCACCAAGTTATCAACATGCTTGGAATGATCCCGTCTGGATTAGACCAAGTCTTCATCACATGATTGCCTCGCTTCATTACATCCTCGCAAAGCCTCATCTCATCATCTCATCATCAAATCTATGCATAAGAGCTTCATCATCCCGCTACATATGCCACGAGCAGCTTTCCCAATTCAAGAGCCTTTCCCTTAGCTTTTGAATCACCTTCGATCTAAATCTAGTCATCAATCATCTAGTTCATAACAATCAATCAAATCAATCATCAATCCAAACAATCAAGCATTCAAATATGATCTAAGTAGACAATTATAACAATAATGGCATTTTCGTAATTAAAGAGTTGAAAGTCCAATAAGCATGAAAACATGGATTATCTCTCTACAAACTTGATGAATGAACTTGCATAGGTTAACATATGATAAAATGGATGTAACATCATCATGAACAATGGATCTATACGGATCTACACATAGGATGAAGAAAATGCATGGAAATCACTATTTAACACCAAATCGAGCCAACAATCCGATATACTCCTTTAGATCCGTGTGAGAGATAATCACCACTCACCAAATCACCTAAACAAACCCAAATCAACACACTTCAGATCTGGACAGCAAAGGATGAAGCTTGATCTATCACGAATCCGCTTCAAACGAAGAAATCTCCCTTTAAAAGATGAAGATCTTCAATCTAAGCTCTTGAATCTTCAATCTTGATCTTCAATTTGGATGGATGGAAGCACTAGATTAGAGTGGAGAAAAGAAGTGAAGAAGTGTAGAAGTCGAGCTCTCAAAATGGCAGCACTTCGTCGCTTCAAAATCCGGATCCCAAAAATGGAGCCAACCCCCTCCTATTTATAGCAGAAATCCTTAACTCGGCTGCCTTCTTAAGTCGCTGCCGACTTAACACCATGCCGACCTACGACCTAAAGCTTTGCCGACCTAACGAAGTCTCACTCATCATACAGCCTAAAAACCCAAGTCCTAACGACCTACAACAATGCGCATCTGCGACTTAACACATAGGCGTGACTTAACTTAGGTCGTTGCCGACCTAAGTGCCTTGCCGACCTATGACATACGAAGGAATACAACTACGACTTAACTCGTAACTGGGTTACGACTTAACACAGGAGGCAACCTACCGACTCAATTACTCTGCCGACCTATCCTTAACTCGCTTATAAGTCGGTACTCCTATGGGTCGGTCATCCCACTAACTCGCTTACCCCGGTAAACCGCTAACTACAATAAGTCGGAGAAACTCTTAGGTCGTCTAAATCTTAGGTCGGTCCATCCTATGAGTCGTTAACTCGGTACAACCTTTAAGTCGCCCCAAACTGTCAACCGACCTAAACCACTCCCCTATCTACCTTAGGTCGTCACCGACCTACACCTTAGTCATTAACTCGCCCAGACTTGTTGCTTAACTCGTCCAAAACTCCTAAGTCGGCTACGACTTAGGACTTAAGCAAAATTCTGCCAAAACCTGAAATGACTTAACAACAATACAACCAAAGGTCAATCATTTTAGAATGTTTTGATCCGTAAAAATACGGGTCGTTACAGATCTATTTACATCCCTAATAATTGGACAAGGTTAAAGATGAATGCGATTAAGACACTTTAACAACAAACCCAAATCATATTCCTACTATCTTTAAAATGTCCTTTTAAAGATCTAAGTTTAATAATAAGTTAATTTCGATAGTTGATTAATCGATTATCTGGTTAAAACATTTTCTTATACAAATCAATGTTTGTATACTTAACTCGTTTTTGACATTCCTGACTTAACCATTCCTCATTCAAGTGGGAAGCCCGGTAGGTTAGAGCTCTATTGCTCCATTCCTACTCGACATCAATCTTTAACTCTCAGAATAGATAAACCTACTTCGTCGGCTTTTAGAGTTAAGCAAAGTTAATTACCTTTTTTAAACAAGTAAGCAAACAACAAAATTAACACGTTTTCGACATTTCAACTTACATTGTTACTTTTTCAAGAGTAAAGCCATGTAATTTTGAGCATTGGTTGCTCCAAGCCTTGCCTAGACACCTCATTCTTGAATCTCAAGAATAGACAAGTTTACTCGTCGGCTTATTAGTATTAAGCATAGTCAATCACCTTTGTCAAAACTTATATATATAAAATAGTACTTTAGAAATACTTGTAAATGGGTTTTAAATATCTACGTAAAATATTAAAATAACTAATTTGGAAGTTTGATTAAAAACATGTTTTACATTTTGCAACACTTTACTTTTAAATTCATAAATAATCATTAAGACTATATTTAAACTTCTATTCTTTTTTTCATACTCAAATACATTTTATAGGAACTTCCATAAAAATATTTTATAAAGAAAAGAATTAAGAAACCATTTAAATCATGAAAAACTAGCCAAAACGTCGCATTTTAAACACTTAAAACTACAAGCGACTTGCTACAACATTTATAAGTGCTGTTAAAAGTCCTTGTTAAAACAACATTGAAAAGCACCATCTTTGCGACTAGTTTTAACCACTTAAACAAATGATATAGGGCTTGAAATTTTATAGTAAGTACTAACATTAGGGTAATTAAAAACCATGAAAAGAAATCCCTAAAAATATCTTTTTTGTTTATTTATAAAAATTCCCGAAAACAAGGGATTTCGAAGTGCACTTATAACGACTATTCTCGTTTCAAACACTTTCAAACTTACTTCAATTTAACATATGAGTTAAAAAAACCATTTAAACGTCAAGGCCATGCCACATGTTTAAGAGGGTAATATAAGTGAGGTTATACAATACAAATTTATTATTTGCTTTCATAAGTAAGAGGGTCCAAAGTTTAAAACTTTACTTAGTTAATGTCACTTTAACTTTATAATTTGCACACAATATATACTTAAGATATAGTGAGATAACTCACATATATCCATGCCTAACCCAAGCACAAAGCCACAGAACCAAAGATCCACCTCCTTCCATCAACACGAGCCTAAAGTCCAACCTTTAGCACTTCCAAACCAAAGCCACCTTCCTCCTCCTCCTCCTCCATGCTAACGGCCCATTCAAGTTCCCCTCTTCCTCTCACTTCCTCCCACTTCTTACTTGCTAATCATGCCTCCCATGAAGTATTAGGCCCAAAGCCAAAGTTTAAAAGAGATTAGAGAAGATTTGGTTAACTTTTGAAAAAGTTAAAGAGTAATCAGTGGATTAGTGCTCAAGTACTTCCACCATTTTCAACCCTCCTACTTCATCTCAAGCTTTAGGAATTTATTTGCGATTATTAAGTGAACCCCTTCCTTCTATTTATAGGCTTCAAGTGGTGAAGAATAAGCTTACTCTCACCCCCTTTGGAAGGATTATCTCACATCACATCTACTTTGTCATTTGCTTAACACTTAAGCATTTCCATTTATGCTTATTTTTACTTTATGTCACTTCTCCTTTACGCAAATTACTATTGTACCCTTACCATAATACCTCTTATCCTATAGGAAGCTTCTAGAACCTTCCAAGTTTGTATGAAGAGGAGAGTGTTTAATTAGTGGCTAATGTGTTCATTAGATATTAGCTTAAGAGTTAGTTATTTCCTTATTTGCTCATTTTCCTATTTAGTTATCCATGAACATGAACATATTTTTAGTTGCTAATTACCTTCACAATGATTAATTAGACATGTGTAAAAAGTTTGAACAACTTCCGTTGAGAAAATAGCTGTTTATCGGTAAAACGATTTTCGGTTATATTATCGATATTTTTCCAAAGTATATATTTTTCTAAACATTTTTTCGAAAAAGGTTTGCCATCAATAGTTATGATATAAAAGGCGGTTAAAATGATTATTAAATCATTTTAATAACATTAAATCAAAGATTCAAATATTTAAATAATTCAGATATTTAAATACGAAGTGTCCGAAATTCCGGGTCGTTACAAATTGTGAGGACGCTATATTCTTAAGGGGAAAGTCTGTAATTACCCGGTGTCGAGAGGTAATTAATAAAAATTATTAATAGTAATTTAAGAAATTAAAATTGATTTTAAAATAGATTTAATGAGAATAATTATGGGTTTATTTGAGAATATTTGAACTTGATGATAAAAATATTTAATGTTGAAATCAAATTATTTTGGAAATAATTATTTGTTTAAAGGATTATGGAATGGGTTATTTTGGAATTAAATTATTTTAGAGTAATATTAATGCTTTAAATTATTAACGATGTTAAATGGGATTGAAAAAATTTCATAAAATTTAATAGTAATATTAAATGGGATTAGAAATATATTTTGAAAGAAAAATGAATTTTATTTTATTAAAATAAGGATTTTTGGAATTTATTCAATAAATGGGTGTAAAATGTACTTAAAGAATATTTCAAATGAAAATAAATCAAAATATGGAAATAATATTTTATAAAATCATATTATTTATGAACAATATTGATTTGAGTAAGAAATGATTTTAAGTGGGAATTTTAGTTAATTTGGCTAACAAATAGATTTTATTTTAAAATGGGCTAAATACAATAGTTTTGGAATAAATTATATAAAATTCCATAATGTTGTATAATCACTTAAATAATATAAATATTATTTTTATTTGGAATTTGTTAATCATTTGAATTGAATAGAAAATGGTTTGTATAAGAAAAGAAGAAAATGTTTTGTTTTAATAATCCACATGAAGCCCAAGCATAAACATTTAAACCCAAATCCACTTTTGCATATATAGAATTCTCCAAGTCTAGAAACCATCATCCTTCACATTTCTAGTTGATGTAAGCTTCCTTCTTCTTATTCTATTCATTTTCTACTTTATAAAAGAAAATGTTAGGAAACCCTCCTCAATTCTAAAATCAAAATAAAATAAAATTAAATCCTATAAATTCTCAAACTGATATATATATATATCAACATCATACTACACCTATAAGTATAAGGAAGTTGGTGTTTTGATTAGGTTTGAAGTTATGGAAGTTTGCAAATGAAGAGGGAAGTGGAAGTAGAAAGCTTACTAGGCAAGACATGATCAAGGTGAGTAATTTCACTCACTAATCTATGTCAATAAACGTCAATATTGCTTCAATTGCTTTCCATATGTTTATTTTGTGAATTGATATTGATTTCTAATCTTGAAACTACTTGAATTGATTGTATTATGATCAAAATTTGAGTAAATATAGTTGTTTGCATTGTTTCCTTTTTATGATGGAGTCATGGATGGAATAGAGCACGAAAGGCGGAGGAAGTGGTGGTCGAAGCCACCGAAGTTTGGCTGCATGACCTAGAATACTTCGGTTCTAGGTTAGGCACCGGTCCATCGATCCAAGAGGAATGGTGCATCTGCGGTGCACGGCCTAGAGTTTTCCAAGCAGTGCAACAACCTATTTTGCTTATATGTTTAAAAAAATGTTTAATTATAATTTGAAATAAAATGTAATTGAAAAGTAGAAAATGGAGCGTTGTTAATGTAAAATTATCTTGAATAAATGGAATATTAATCATTTTGTTAAAATATTGATTTATTAAGGAAAGTTTGATTCTTGACATTAAATAATTACTTAAGGATCTTACATAATTTCAGAAAAATAAGTAATGTTTTCTAGTTAGTATTTTAAGTGTGTAAAAGCATATTTCATTAAATATATAACTTTAAATAAGAGTTTTATAAATATATTACATATACTAAAAGGAAGTTGTATTTAATATTGGAAAATTTTATATAAATATTTCATTTAATTCTGGAAAAACTTGAGATGGTTCCTAAATGGTATTAAGTGATTTATTATATAATATTAATGATTTTACATATGAAGTAAGTATTTTCTGATGCATTCTATGGGTTATAATAAAAAGAAATTGTTTTGAAGTTCCAAATTTATTTTAAAATAGTATGTAACTAGGGAAAATTCATGGAAGACTTTTATATATTATATTTTACTTGTAAAATGATTTTGGAGCTTTGTATATAAGTAAAGATTTGGAAGTGAACATATTATTTATTATATAAATGTTTTAAAGATATTATTATAAGAATATAAAAATTGATTTAAGAAGTTTATTATATTTTTATAAATATAATCTCTTTACTAGTTTATATTTGAATTGTTTAGATTGTTTTCATTCCATGTAACGACGAATCCGAATAAACGGAATTATAATACCATACGGTATGAGACTCTCGGTAATATTTCTTCAGTTATTATTTGGACAAGTTATATAGAATATTATGGAGATTAATTGTAGTTTATGAACAGTGAATAAACGATTGAGTATCGCGTGCTGGTATGAGATGTTGTAATATTTATTCCGTTGTTCATTGTAAGTAGATGACATCATGTGACAGGTGCAGTGATGTTGAGATAATACTTACATGAGGTGATATTCATTGGTGTGAGTAAGGTAGTGCCTTTATTTGTTGATACTCTCCTATGTTTGGAAACGGTAATAATAAAAAATCCATGGCCTCCTCCTTTTTCTCAGATTAGCGATTTACTGCTCTCTTCCTCTTCCTCCGTCTGTCTCCGCTCTCCCTCTCTAGCGATATTTCGCTTTCTTCTCTGGTTACGCGCCTCTCTTTTCTCTGAATTTTGGGTGCCGATTCTAGGGCTCCTGCTATGGAATTTGGGGCTTTTTATTTCCATGGTGATTTTGTGCAGTGCTGTCCATCTTCGCGACTATTGCTAATGCCCTGTTAGCACTAGTGTCTCCGCCTTTGTCGGTTTGTTTCACTGGTTCTTGCTCGATTGAAATTTGCGTGTTTTCTGTTGAGGCCTTCTCGGCGCTTGCTCGCTTCAGATTTGTCGACGTTGATGGGTATTTCTTGGTTCTGGATCCCATTTACAATTCTCTCCCTTTGTTGCCATCCCGCGGTTTGTGTATTAGTGGGTCGAAGGCCGAGATTGATGCATCTGCTGAGTCTTGCGGTGTTGTTTCGATTCTGGATATGTCTCTTGGTAAGCGGGATCTTTCCTCCCGATTTGCTCCGAGTATTGCTTTTGCTGATGAGTTGGTTGGAGTGGATTCTTGTCAGCCAGTTCTCAGCTTTGGTTCGCTTGGTGCTGAATTGTTTGAGCACTATGGTTCTTTGGATGATTGTGGCCCCTTATCGAGCAACAAACGAGATTTCATCACTCGGTTTGTGCCTCACTTAGCGTTTATTGGTTCTGCTGCTGATTGTGTTCCTCTTGAGGCCTCTATCGTTTTTGGGTCTGTTGTCGATTCAGGATTTGACAGTGCGACAGAGGTTAAGGATTTGATCGCCTTACCTCCTAGAGCAGTCCGGCCAGTGGATGTTGTGGTTGGCGTTGGCTCTGATCTGCCCATGACCGATTCTTTGGAGTCGCGTTTTTCGTCATCTCCTTTGGCGAACGATGTAGTGGTTTTATCCTCTATGATTTATTCGCCGCTGTTGCTGACTATGTCTCCGCCCTTGCAGGTTTGTAGTGCTCTTTGTAGGCAGGTGAGCATCTCTTTATATTGTTTCATTTCTGTTGATAATTGTGGGATGCCTGCTGTTTTTTGGTTGTCGGTTTATATGGTATGCCACTGTTGCCTGAGCCTTGTCACACATACGTGTAAGCTCCCTGACACTGCCGTCTCTACTGAGACCGGGAGTGTGTCAGGTCCTTTGTTGCCTGTTGGTTTTTATTCGATCATCGGGTCCTTGTCGTCTCTCTATCTGTTTCAGCATAACCGGCCTCAGATGTTTTTATGGGCTTTTGTCTGTCAATTAGGTGGTGTTCATCCCAGGATTTTTGTCTGGGTTGATATGCTGGCTGATCGTTGTTGGTTTTCTTTGTTGAGTCTTGACGAGACCGAACCTATGTCGTCAGCGACTTTGTCTTTCTGGTGTAGACTTCCTTTGACTGGTTTCGATTGGTCTATTCGGAGGATTCTGAGGGACTGGAGCTGTTGGTTCGGGCGTTCTTCTCGCCCTATTCGTATAGTGGCCATTCTTGACCACTATACGGACAGACTGAGATTTAGCCAGCTTTTATGCTCTTCCTTCCCCTCTGATTGGTCCGCCTTGCGACTCTTACCTGCTACGCGGGGCTGTTTTATTAGTGACAGTCCGGCATTGGTAAGACTCCCACAGCAATATGGGCCGCATTCTGTTAGCGCCCTTACACTGCTCCGTTCTGTCTCTGCTCTTTCGTCCTCTTCCTTATCCGTCGTTTCGCCTTCCTCTTATTCCCCCTTATCGGTTGAGTCATCCTTGTCGGTGTCGCATTGCTCATGCCATTTCAATTCTTTCAGTTATTCTGCTTCTCTTTTATCTGATTGGTTTCTACAAAAGATTGGTATGCGACTGACTCGCCTTCCCTCTTATTGTCGGTTTCCCTAGGAGCATTCGGTTCTTTCGGACTTGGTGGGTTCCTCTTCCTATTATTGCTCCTCATCTTGCTCCCTTCCCACTTCTTCTTGTTCTCTGTCCATATCCATTCCTCTTATGAGTAAGGCAGATATTGCGCTCCTTAATGAGCGTCTCGACTGCCTAGCTAGGAATTCTTCACATTCGACTACGCTGCTTGGTGCCTCGTTGCCTTCTGCGTTGGGTCCGGGTCTTGAAGTGTCTTCGGTGACACCTCCCCAGCATTCCGACTCTATCCCCAGGGTGTCTCGGCACCGATCGCGTAGAGTCCAGGCTACCCCCCGCACCATTCGCACACGCTCTATAGCGGCGTCCGAGCAGATCGACCGATCTACTCGGTACTCGCTTTACCTCGTCCGAGTCCTCTTGTTTTGGTGTCCTGTTCTCGCTTTTAATGGCGAATCTGCTTTTCTGGAATGTCCGTGGTATTGGCAATGATGCGTCCTTGGCTAGGCTTAAACGCATTGTCAAGAAGCACTCTGTTGGCTTGGTCGCTCTCCTGGAACCCTTTCTGGGTCCGGAAGGCATTTCCAGCATCGTCTTATCCTTAGGATTTGGCGGTGGCTCTACCGACGTCTCGAGGAAGATTTGGATCCTATGGTCCAAATCCATATCGGTCCGGGCCGCTTTTGATTCCTATCATCTTTTTTCATTGGTCTGCTCGTCCCCTTCGTTTAGCTCTCCCTTTCTTTTCTCGGCGGTTTATGCCAAATGTGATCGTATGGAGAGATTAGCTCTCTGGTCTGACATTTTAGGGCTCGACTCGTTGGGTTTCACTTCTTCAGTAATAGGCGGCGACTTTAATATCGTCGCCTGCCAAGCGGAAAAACGGGGAGGAGTCGCCATCAACCGTGTAGCGATGGCGGATTTTAACTCGTTCATTGTCAGCTCTGGTTTGTCTGAGCTTCCCTTTGTTGGGTCTGCTTTCACCTGGTCCAACAACCAAGAGGGACCGAACCGTATCATTTCCCGACTTGATCATGTTTTCAGGTCGGAGGAGTGGTTTCGTCTCCCTTTTTCCTTTTCGATCGCGCATCTCCATCGGTCTTTCTCTGACCTTGCTCCCATGGTTGTTCGCTGCTCTCCCCGCTCTTTAACGGGGCCATCTTCCTTTCGTTTCCAGAGCATGTGGATATCTCACCATTCTTTTCTTCAAGTTGTTGTTAATTCTTGGAGTGTTCCTATTGTTGCTTCTCCCTGTGCGATGTTCGGTCGAAAGCTTAAGCGTCTTAAAGATTGCCTTAAGGTTTGGAACTTACAGGTCTTTAAGAACATTTTCGATCGCGTTCGCTTGGCCGAAGAGTCTCTAATTGCAGCCGAATCCTTGCTAGACGAGGATCCTAACGTGGCTAACAAGGAGGCTTGGGCTCTTGCTCAAACCTTTTTCTCCTCGGAACTTCGTATCGAGAATGACTACCTTCGTCAAAAGGCGAGGATCAAGTGGGTAGTAGTCGGTGATACAAACTCTAAATTCTTTCATTCCACTATTCGTAAGAAGAATAACCTCCTCACGATCCGTGATATTTTGCGACAGGATCTATCTACGGCCTCTTCGCCTGAAGATGTTAAAGAGACCATCCTGTCCCATTTTCAATCATTTCTGGGCTCTCCTTCGGTCTCGGAATCTGACCCGGCTCTGCTGGCCTTCATTCCTCGTGTTGTTCTTTCTCCGGAAAGTGACGTTATCGCGGATCTCCCTACCACTGAGGAGATACGTGCTTCTGTCTTTGCTCTGAGCAAGGACAGTGCCAGTGGTCCGGATGGTTTCAACGGTGTTTTTTTCAGGAGTGTCTGGTCTATTATACAGGATGATTTTTGTCTTGCTGTTCAATCCTTTTTTTCTGGGAGATCCCTTCCTTCTGGATGGACATCCACCAACCTTGTCCTTATTCCAAAATGCGAGAACCCTAGGTCGTGTGTGGATTTCCGGCCAATCAGTCTTTGCAACTTTTCGAATAAAGTGATTTCTAAAATCCTGTCCACTCGTTTGGCTCCCTTCCTTGAGCTCATTATCTCTCCTTCTCAAGTGGGATTTGTAAAGGGATTTGTAAAGGGGATTTGTAAAGGGAAGATCAGGGGTTCTAATGTTGTCTTCAAACTGGACATGGCTAAGGCCTACGATCGCATGTCCTGGTTTTTCATCATCAAGGTCTTAAGGGCTTTCGGTTTCCCGGAACCCCTTATTGACTTGGTGTGGAGGCTCATCTCCAACTGCTGGTTCTCTGTGCTCATTAAGGGATCGGCTAATGGTTATTTTAAGGCAGGAAGGGGCTTGCGTCAGGGAGACCCACTATCGCCATCTCTTTTTGTGATCGCGGCAGAGGCTTTCATTCGCGGTCTCCAATCCTTAACTATCTACGGCCAGATTCAGCGCTTCGGGATACTAAGGGGTTGCCCCCTAGTCTCTTCCTTGTCCTTCGCAGATGACGTTGTCATTTTCTCTAATGGCAGCGTCTCCTCTGTCCGATGGCTACTCAGATTTCTACATCAATATGAGCGATCCTCGGGCCAGCTAGTTAACCCTGCCAAAAGCTGTTTCGTCCATGTGAAAGATTTGCCTCCCTCTCGTGCTATCTGGATCGAGTCTGTCTCTGGCTTCAAGGAAGCCACCCTTCCTCTTCCTTACTTGGGTGTTGTCCTGTATCGCGGTAGAAAGTTTAATGCTATATTCGACCCCTTGACTGATAAAGTGAGGGGTAAGATCTTACGCTGGAATGCTTCTCTTATTTCTCAGGCTGGTAGACTTGTTCTTATCAAATCCGTTTTAGACTCGATGGGAACTCATGTTTTCGCGGCTATGACCCCTACTTCTTCTTTCTTTCGGTCTTATCGGTCTTTGGCCTCATCTTTCTTCTGGGGCAACAATGACAGTGTCCGTCGGCACCATTGGGTGTCGTGGGACGTGGTCTGTCGACCCAAAAATGAAGGCGGTCTGGGTTTGCGCAATCCGAAGGACCTTTGTGCAGCTTTTGCCTGTAAATTATGGCACAGATTTGGCGCTAACAACTCCTTATGGGCTACTTTCCTCCATGCGAAACACCGCAGACTTGCGGGCTCTAACTTCACAGGTTCTCCGTCTTATGCTAGTGAGACCTAGAAGCACATGCAGTCGGTGAAGCCGTTTTCCGACACTCATGGTGGATCTTCAGGATGGGATGGCTCTTCTTTTTCCATTCTGAAAGCTTGGTCTTCGATTAGAATCCAAGACCCCATTCGTCCGGTTTTTTCTTTCATCTAGGACTCTCGTATTTCCCCCAAGGTCTCTATTTTGATGTGGCGGATTCTCCATGATGGATTGCCACTTGACGAGAACCTCCAAAAAATCGGCATCCCATTCGTTTCTCGTTGAAGATGCTGCGGCAATGGGGAATCAGAATCCCTGAATCATTTGTTCTTTGGTGGATTTTTGGCCAGATCGTGCTGGAATTACTTCGGAAACCTTCTTGGTATTCGTCGGTTGGCCAGCTCGCCTTATGATCTCCGTAACTCCTGGTGGTCTGGGAATGCTGGTAAGTCTCTTCGTGCAATCGTATTCCGCTTGATTCCATGCCTCATCTGCTGGCACCTCTGGTGCGCGCGGAACAAGGCAACCTTCGAAAATTCTCGTATGGACCCTCCATCTATTATTCGGTGTGTGAGGAACGACGTCTTCCTTGCTTTCCGTGGTAGACCTTTCAGGGGTCGTTTGAACTCCCGTGCGGAGCATATGGTCGGTCTTCTCTCTATTTCGTGTGCTTTGTCTCACGCTAGACTGGGAATAGGTTGATCATCGCGAGCGAGCGCTGGCCTTCACCCAACGCTCACTTCCCCTCCCCCCTTTGTGTTTAATGTGGTTGTTAGTTTTCCAGATTCAGGTTTCTTTGGCTTCTTCATTGGCCCGGTCTGTGATTTGGTTGCCTAGTTTCGGGGGCCGGCTTTCATTTCTTCGCTGGTTCTTTGGTGGTTTTTACTGTGGTAGTTTGGCTGCTTCGGATGGTCTTGCTCTATATTTATGCTGCTGGATTTACGATGGTGGCGTCTTTGTTGCTCTGTTTGCCACCAACCCCTCTCGGTTTCTTCATTGCGACCAATCTGGGCATCTTATCTACGTCGCCTCTTGCTCCATGTCTAGGAGTGAGCTTTCCTTGGATTTGCGCCTTATAGATTGCTCTCTTTATGGTTTGGCTTGGTGGTCTGGCCTTTTCCTTTGGGTCAAGGCGGGTTTGTGAATGTTGGTGGATCGATTGTCTCTTCTCCTCTACTATCTTCGGGTGGTTTTGTTTCTGGCTGCTGTGGTATTATCTCCAGTATTTATGGTTTTTTCTTTTCCGCTGTTGTTTTGCGGTTTTTATTTTTGGGAGGCTTTCGTCCTTCTTTGTTTCTTATCAGCTTGTGAGCCCTCGAAGAAAGGCGTTTTTTCTCCTCTTAATTATACATTGTTTTTTTTAAAAAAAAAAAAATCATAATGAACTCCTACTATTAGCATTTTAGAGAACCAGACGGCTAGCAGTATTACAGGGTTAGGTGATCCAAAGGGTGGGTTCCAATACCAACCCGATTTTAAGGTAATAATTCATTATAATTAATAATAACAATTTAATTAATTAAATTAGAACTTGGAATTTATTTAATAAATTGGTTTAGAAATTCTTAAATATAAGGATTTTACTTCGCGAAGATAAGGTATTTAAAATTTAAATAAGTTAAAAATGTGAAAATAATATTTTATAATAGTGATAAAACAAAATACAATATTAGTTTGGAAAGAAGTGATTTTGATGTGTGATTTGTATTATTTAAATTAAATAGAGTTCGGTTTTAAACGCAAAGGAAAAGAATTTTTTAGGCCCAAGCTTACATAGCAAAGTCGAACTTCTCTTTTCTAGAACTTTCTTCCCTCACTCCTCCATTTTCAGGCAAAAAGAAAACTTCCCCTATCAATAATCTTCTTCCTAAAGCTAGAAATTAGGAACTCCTCTTTCTTTTATATTCAAAATTAAATTAAATTATTATAAAATCCCTAATTCTAGTATATGGTTTTATGCACCATTGTACACCTATATATGAGCGAAGCAAATCAAAGTGTGGCGCGTACATGTGTTAAGGTTTAGTGTGCTGTATGTGCCCATTTGAGCAGAGAAGAAGAACACGCTGTAGCAGCTGTGTATGATGGGTGTGTGCGTGTATTAGGACATGGAAGCAAGAGAGAAGAAGCGAATACAGTGCAGAAAGTGAATAAAAGAGAGCATCAATGTTGATAGATGGAAGATTCCAATTTGGTGGGAGTTGTGTTGCACATGGCCAGGTGAACTTATTTTGTTTGGTGATGTGATATCATTGTTTGTGTGCATTAGTTATTATTATTCTTTTGTCATGTTTGTTGTGCATATATATTATCCATGCTCTTGCTCGTGCATTTAATTTTAAAATAAACTAGCACTTTGCTAGCTAAAACCTACATTTTGAGTTATTGAGTCCATTTGTTGTTCTACTTATGCATTTAACAGAGAATGGATTAAAGATGCACGGTCAGAGTGTTGAGTTTGGGTGGGCTGCTGGGTTATGTTGCATGAGTTTGTATGAATCTGAGTGTGTGTGAGTGTGCTGTTTTTATGGGTGTGTACTGTGTTTGTGAGGATGCGTGGGTGAGCTTCAAGTGTGGCTGCTGCAGTGAAGTGTGGTACTATTATATTTGTCTATGTATGTAGGTGGCTGTGAAAGTGAATGTGTGTGTATTTGTTTTTGTGACATGTGTGCGCATTTGTGTACGTGTGTATGTTTTTATGCGTATGTGTATTTGTGTTATGTGTGTGTTTGGTTTAGTGCTGGTGTGTTGCGTGTGTTGTGTTTATATATTCAGTGTGTGTGTATTTCCCTGTGTGTATGTTCCTTTATTTTTGTGTGTGTGTATATTATGTGCATGAGTGTGTGACCTGATGTGTGTGTAAGTTTGAAACCTGGAGCATAAATAGTGCAGCTCAGGCTAAAATGAAATGTAGGAAATTTGTACCATAGATATATATAAATATATATAGTTTCATATAATGAATAATCTATAGGTTTGTACCATTATGTGAGATGTTATGCATGTGATTGATTAAATATATGTGCCTATGTGTGCTGGACGTGTAGTATTTAATTAATTATGTGTGCATAGTGTATGTTTGCAAGTTGCAGTTCATGCATGCTTTGCCTTTATAACTAGATGCTTTTGTGTCCCCATACACACACACAATGAATGTTAGCCTTTCATTTACATTTTGGATCATATTTTTGTGAGCTGGCATTTGAGGATTTCGTGCTCTCGAATTTTGCAGGCAACGTCCCCAGGCTAGCATTGTTGTATTAACCGTGTCTGCATTTGTACTCTTATCTTTTTATTTCCCTTGTTTCTGGTAGACTAGTATAACAGCATAACGGTGAGAAAAACAAACCGTTTAGTAATATAATTAAAAAACAAAACATTTTGCATTAATTTTCAAAAGGAAATATTTTTTTTCCTTAATTTGACATAAGAATAAAAATAGTTACAATATTTTTCAAACGTTTCAAAATTTCAGTGAATAAACTTCATTTTGCTGAATCTTTTTGAATGTTTATTTAACATTTACTAATTTTATAAAATATTTATTATCAAAAAATACATTTCTGAACAAATTTAATTGTTTCAAAAGAACTTATTAACAAAATTTGGACCTTTTCCACAAAGTATATTTGAAATTAATAGATTTTAATAAAGTTTGAAATTTTCTTAATTAAAGATCCAACATTTCCACTATCAAAGACAAAAAAATTAAAGGCATCTCAAATTTTTTTAGTAGAGGCCAAAACTAATATTAGATTGCCCCTATAACTATGAGAGATAAAATAAGATTTGCCTTTCAAAACTATGTCTCTAATAATAAATTGGGGCATATAATTCTCATAGTTTGCCTTCAATAAGATGCATTCCACGTCATTAATATACCATATTATACTAATACTATTCTAGAAGAGGCAGTATTAAATGCCTCTAAAGGCTTCAACAAGAGAAATAAAAAATACTCCAATACTATAGACAACTACAAATTGGATTATAATACATGCACAACAATTATGCTTCCAATGGTGTAATTGCAATAAATCAAATATTAAAAAGAAGACAAACATAACATATAATTATAAGTCTTCAAACTAAACATAAAAAATATAAATACAGCAGATTATATGAATACAAGTTACATTTCAACATAATATGCGCATATAAACAAATTCACACAAAAAAGAAGACAGAGAACACTTCAAATACAATTCACGTTAAAAACTTTGATTACATAGTCAGTCCATCACAAAGCATAAAGATTTGTAGCATAGGTACAAATTGAACTCATAAGGTAACAGAGAGTTTACGGTTATACAAAAATTCAAAAAGTTTTTTCTTAATAGCAATGTACATAAAGTTGAAGGTCCAAACTTCCCCAGAAAAAGTATTACTACTATAAATATGCTTTTAGCCTTAAGACCAGTGTCACCTCGCCACAACTAGCTTTATATAATTATTATAACATAAGCACCTACAAAATACCGTATCAATATTATAAATAAGTGTTACAATGACCAATCATGGACGATTCCAAAGAGAAGAAGCTATCTAATAACCTTTCTTTGTTATTAGTTATAAAATAGTTAATTCAACTTTGGTTTGATAACTTAAAATAAGCATGTACTTAAGAACAAATGTTATTAATTCGACATTATAAAAGAAGCTTACATGATATGAGAGAAATCAAAGGTGTTCGTATATGAAAATTAACCTCGGATTCCAATAGTGGCAATTGGAAAGTGAAACTTTGACAATACTATACATGTAAATAGTGGTTGTGTCATGCGCTAAAAATTTATAATTTCAAACTACAAGTAATATTTAGTGAACACAAATACAAAACATAAAACATGAGCACAAGTACATGAGCGTGTTATTAATCAAAAATCAAGTATTAAAAACGAGTATACAAGGACAACTACAAAAATATTTACCTCAAATTTTAGACTAATTTTAGTTTATAATATGAAAACAAGAGCATTTAGAATTATATTACTTTATGCCGATAAATTATCCACTATACATGCACTAGTACTTTTCTACCAAATGATTATTGGAGACCATATAGGTCGGTTTGTTTTCAGATAAGTTTCTCATAAAAACCTAGTAAGTAATACAAGAATATTATAATAAAGTCATTAAATATTTGCTAAAAGGATATCAAACTTACACTACTAGAACAACAGTATACCGATGGGGGACTTTTGACGGCCGCCGACGGCAGCTTCCGATGGCTAGCGACAGCTAGCCATTTCGGTAGCTAAATTGTAATTAAAATAACTTTGTCGTTGATAGCCGTCGAAAACAGATACAATATTAGCCGTCAGCGGCCATCGGTAGCCGTCGAAAATAAACGTGATTTCTGCTGCTCCAGGCCGAGACCTGCTTTCATTTTCTTTCTTTCCCCTAAATCACCAAAATCCCCCCTCCTTCATCTCCTCCCCACGTCAGCCAGCACCCGCAGCCATCCGGAGCATCTCCAACATCATCAATCATCACTCTCTACATCTTTAGGATCTCCATTCATCTTTAAATTAGGTTGTTTTCTTTAATCTAATTTATTTTAATTTAGTAATTTAGGGTTTATTTGATAATCTAGTTGTTTATAATATCTGATTGATTGTTTATTTGCATTAACTAATTAGTAATTTGATTAGTTTATTTACATAAACCCTAAACCTAATTAGTAATTTCCTAAATCCTAAACACTAATTAATAATTTGATTAGTGTATATTCGCATTTGAGCTAGCATTTGGTTAGTTAGGATTGATGTGAATGATTTTTTGTATGGTTTGTAAAATTCTGAAAACAATAATTAAAATACATTAATCGTAGTTAAACCCTTAATCGTTTATATAAAATACAAATAATATATATATATATATATATATATTCGAAATAATAAAAATCATATAATATATTATATATCCAATAAAATAGTAAAATGTAAATAAACTATTGTACAAATTTTAGTATATGTTATATAATTAACTAATCGTGCATAATGTGGATATATAATGCTAATATTGATAATCTATGAACAAAGTAGACATGTGTCTTATTTTTTATAAATCCCTTAGAGAGTTTTTAGCCCCGTTTGACAAGTATTCTATATGATCGTTATATGGATATTCGTTTTTATTACAAAACGGACATGCATATTCATCTGTTACAATATTTGTCGAATTTATCCCTGTATTGGACAAGTTACAAACATTATAAAGTAATTACATTTAGTAAATCATTTCGTTTTAAACGGTTCACAAAATTTCGACAGCACTTCCTTTTTATTCCTTGTGCACACGCATTTGTGTACGATACAGAGAACACGGGGAAAGTGCTGCCGAAATTTTATGAAATCGTTTAAAATGAATTGATTTATGAAATATAATTACTACTGTGTTTGTAATGGGAAGTAGGATGACCGACCATCAAAGCAAAAAAATAATATAAAAGCTAAAAATTTAATATTATATTCATTTCAAGGTGCAAAACCAATTCAAGGCGCAAGAAAGCGCATAAAGGTGCAAAAGCAATTTCAATGCCCAAAAAGTTGCAATAAGACGCAAAAAGGCGCAAATTAGTAAATTCAATAACATTATAAATAAATACTTTTTAATTAAAAAATAAAATGTCAATTCATAAAATTAAATGATTAATACTAATTTTAATTTCTATTATAGGTTTTAAAGTAGGAAAAATGATCAATTATTTTACTGATCGGGGCTGGATGTATGAACGACGAAGGGAAATCGGAGGCTCAATAAGTGAACATTTTTGTAATGGGGTACATGTGTTTATTGAATTCGCTTTAAGTAATAATGGAAACGATAAAGAAATTCGTTGTACATGTAGTAGGTGCAAACTATTGAAGCATTTGATACCAGATACGGTCAGAGAACTGTTACCCGGAAAAGTTTGGAAGGTTGTAACGGAACTTAGTTTGTTTTATAAGGAGCTTTGTTCAACTACGTTAAAAGTTGATCATCTACGTAAACTTGAGGAAGAAATCCCTGTACTGCTCTGCAAATTGAAGAAAATATTTTCTTCAGGTTTCTTTAATGTAATGGAGTATTTACTTGTTCATCTTCCATATGAAGCACGTCTTCGAGGTCCTGTGCAATATGGATGGATGTATCCATTCGAGAGGTAAGGTATTAATATTGAGTATGGTAAATATTATTTTGATTACATATATATAAGTTATTTTTGAATTGAAATATTTTCTATTAGGTACTTAGATCATTTAAAGAAAAAAGTGAGACAAAAAGCTCGAGTTGAAGGTTCAATTTGCAAATCATATATCGAAGAAGAAGCATCGTTCTTTTTTTCTCATTATTTCAGTAATCATGTGAACTTATCATTTGAAAATGCTATGCGTAATGATGAAGCCATTGGTCAAGATTGTTCTTCTAAGACGATGTTATCTATTTTTAGACAACATGATCGACCTGCTGAAAAATGTGTGGAAGTATGGTTAGACGATAGAGATTACCATGTAGCACACACATATATTCTTCTTAATTGTACTAAAGTTGCACAATTTATTAGGTAATATTAAATTACAAGTCTGGATATATTTATTTAATTTAATACTATATGTGTACATTAATTATAATGCAATGTATTATCTATGTTTGTAGTGTTTATGAATCACAACATCCAAGCGGCGATATAAGCAAAGATTTCGCTACTTGGTTTTCGAACTACGTTTATGATCCGATAAATTGTGTGGTCGATGAAGGATTAAAACATCTAGCGATGAGACCAAAAAGAAAAGTTAAGACATATCCAATATTCTTCGTCAATGGATATAAATTCAACACCAAAGAATATGGTGCTGAAAAATTAACTAACAATACTGGTGTGTTTGTTAAAGGCAGTGATGATCCAAATGATCATATAAATGATTTTTATGGCGTGTTAACCTAGGTTTTTCAATTGACATATTTCATTAGACCTGCGGAAAAAGTTTTTTTGTTTAGATGCAACTGGTTCAGCAATGTTCCAGGTTCTAGAGTTTTCGTGAATCCAAATTATAATCTTATAAAAATAAAACATACCTTGCGTTATCAAAAGTACGATCCTTTTGTACCAGCCAAACAAGCCCTACAAGTTTATTATATCCCTTATCCATCTCTAAAAAGAGATAAAGAAGACTGGTAGGTAGTTTTTAAAACGAAGACAAGATTTATGTTTAATGGAAAGAATATTCCAGACGAACAAGCCTATCAAGTGGATACCGAGGAAAATGTTGAAATAACAATAACGAACAATCACGCGTATTTTGGACCTCTAAATGATGAATCAAATTATTGGTAGAAGCATTTGAAACTACAGAGGAAAATGATATAGAGTATGAAACCTAGTCCGAATCAGGAAACGACGAGAACTGATTGCTAATGTACAGCTTAATATAAGGTAATTTATGCGATTATTCATGTTACATTTTTCTCATCAATTATGATATATTTTCTCATAATTATTATGAATTATATGTTCTGACATAATAAATTGATATGTACGTAAAAGGTATTATGTCTTTTTACGAAGGCGTAGCTCCTCCAACTCCGGTTCCCCCTCTTCTTCTCGAAGAGGGAATAGATGTGATGATAGTGGCCCTTCAGAGCCAGCAGCACGACCAGTAGTGTTTTTACAGGCCAAAGTCGATGGATCGTAAGTTTTAAAATTAGTAGCATAGCATTAAAAATATTTTGTTTACGATATATATAATAGTCTAAAGCTATGTTTCAAATGTAACATAGGGGATTTGATCTAGAGCCATCGGGAGTGGTTCTTAGTATTTCCAAGCAGGCATATATGAGTAGGATGACTTGTTGTTGGCCCCGATGGAGTAAGATCACTGACCTGATTAGAGAGAGCATCTGGCAAGACTTTTTGGTGAGTTTAAATTTACATATTTGTAAATTACCATTTTACAATTTGTTGACTACTTAAAAATGTACAACTTATATTTAATTTTCTCAATGTGCAGGGTTCCGTAGATCTACAGGAAGGAGACATTTCCCTTGTGCAGCGCCACTGGAATTCTAAGATAGTGAAGAATTATCGGGACACGATGTCGGGCCTTAAGAGAGCTGGGAAGAAACCGAACTGGATGGGTGCCAGTGTATGGGATGATTGGGTTGCCTAGTGGAACAACGATGAATTCAAGGTAATTAATCTATCATATATATCTCATTACTTTATTTTACAGCTATTAAATATATTATTCAATTATTTAAATTTTTAGGCGGAGTCATAGAGGAATTCTGCGAATAGAAATAAGAACCCAGTGACACATCGTGGTGGTTCCAAGTCATTCCAACATCATCGTGAGGATTTGGTAAATTTATTAATTGCGATTATAAATGGTTATTACATTTAAATAGTTTAAGTTATAAGTTATTAATAAACAGTTAATATAAATAGTAATATATATGTTAACCCGCCTTTTGGCAAGGCCGCGGACAGACGGGTTTAACTTAAACAACTTCACAACTATCGAGACTAAAGTATGATGGATTCGGTTTAAAATGATGAAGTTCACTTGGATATGCCGTTAGGAAAAGGAGTGGAGAAATTGCATGGCTCGGCCTAGGCAGTTTGGCAGATGTCGCTCGGCATTGGGATTGTTCGGCATTGGAAGAACGTTCGGCATAGAAGGATCGATCGGCATTGGACGAACGTTCGGCATAGAGGGATCGTTCGGCACTGGACGAGCGCTCGGCATTAGGATGGTTCGGCGTTGGAGGCTGTTCGGCAAAGAGAGATCGTCGTTCGACATAGAGGGGTCGTTCGGCACTGAACGAGCGCTCGACATTAGGATGGTTCGGCGTTGGAGGCTGTTCGGCAAAGAGAGATCGTCGTTCGACATAGAGGGATCGTTTGGCACTGAACGAGTGTTCGGCATTAGAAGGATCGTATGTGCGTTAGAGGAATGTTCGGCACTGGACAAGCGTTCGGCATTAGATGAGTGTTCGGCATAGATGGACCGTTCGACATTTGGGTGTTCGGCATCAAGGATTGTTCAGCATTGATGGATCGTTCGTCATTGGATAGGTCGTTCGGCATGGCTACCTCGTTCGGCCCGTGAGTACGTTCGGCATAGCTACCTCGTTCGGCATACGAGTACGTTCGGCATAGCTATCCTATTCGGCACACAAGTGCGTCCGGCATGGCATTATGGTTCGGCATGGGCCGTTCGACCCTGATGGGCTCAGGTTAATCAGAGAGCCCAACAACTACCTGAACTTGTCTATAAATAGAGCATGTAGGGCTCCAGAAGAGGGGATCTTCTCTCGGCTCTCTTACTTTCTCTTTTCTAAGGCTAAGGCAACTCTGCCATTTTGTAACTGTAATCGATTATTACAGCAATAAAAAGCAAACTTCTGGAGTGGACGTAGGCCGGAGTTAGCCGAACCACTATAAAATCTGTTGTTCTTAACTGCTTTCATTTCAGTTTTAACTGTTCTTCACATTGTTACTCTCTACATACATTCTATCTCTGAGCTGTGATTGGTATTTGGTGCTTTCATCTGGATTTTGGGGTTAGTGACCAATTTTGGTGCTAACACTTTGGTGCTTTCACTGAGAACTGAAACACTCAGGAATTTTGGAGTTAGGAACTTGGATCTTAGAAAGCAATGGCAAGACCACCAACGAAGAGGCAAGCAATGGAAAGGAGCAATCAGGAAGGAAGTCAAGCGGCATCTTCTGGAGCTGGAGAGGGTCATGCATCCATCTACATAACTCGGGACGAGATGCAAGTGATGATGAATTCTATGCAAGAACAGATGATGAAACGGCAAGAGGAGATGATGCAAGCTCTTCTTAGGCAATTTGGACAACCAGGAACTGCAGTTGCTCAAGATCGTGGAGCTGGACCAGAGGAACTCAACCAACGGACAGATGGAGTGAATCAGCACGGGGCAGCTCCCAATCAACAAACAGTTAACAATCTAGATGGACCTAGACTCGGGGCCACACCACCAGGTGATGCTGGACCAGTTCATGGAGGGATACCGGATAACGCTGCGCGGCCTGGCATCGATAGGAATACAGGAGTACGTGATGAAGAATATGTGCCAGAATTTCCTCGGGGACTTAGGGGGCAGTCTGGATTGGTTGGAAACACTGGATTGGCTGACATTATCAAGCGGACTATTCGCGGAGGTCTGACAAACAGGGATTCAGAGGGAGTTAACAAAAGTCCATTTACCCGGAACATCAGGACAGCTAGAAATCCGTCCGATTTCAAACTACCCACTCTGGAAGTATACAACGGGAAGACGGATCCCACCGACCACTTGATGAGATACACTAGGCATATGGTAGTGCTGGGGGCAACGGAGGAGGTTATGGCCCGATGTTTCCCCCTGTACTTGACTGAAATTGCTGTTATGTGGTTTAGAAAGCTGGAGGATGGATCCATTGGAACATGGACAGAACTGGTGGACAAGTTCTTAAGTCAGTTTCGAGTTCATATAAAAAGGCCAAAGAACGTGATGACACTAACGTCAGTCAAACAGGGGGTAGATGAATCGCTCAGGACATTCTTAACTCGATTTAATGCAGCAGTTGCTTCGGTGGATTGGCCAGATCCATCAATGGTTCTGATGGCTGCGGTATCAGGAGTCAGGGATAACTCGGATTTCAAAGTATCATTGGTACGGGACCCACCGTTGGATCTTGGGGAATTCTTTCATGAAGCTGAAAGATTTCTTCGACAAGAGGATGCATGTTTGGACATGAGGTCAAAGGAAGTAAACATGACTAAGGATGGAGGACTACCCGACGAAAGCTCGGGTGGGGGCAAGGATAAAGGGAAAAGGAAGCGCTGGGGAGAACCAAAGTTCTCCACTTACACAGGATTGAACGCAACGTTAGAGTGGATTTTCTTAGATACTCGAGATCGCCTTTCTTATCGAAGGCCAGCAAGGAGGGAACCCTCAGAACGAGAAAGGGCATCAGGAAGGCACTGTCTTTTTCATGACCTGGACGGGCATGACACTAACAGCTGCCGGCATTTGAAGGACATAATCGAGGAGCATATAAGGAATGGTCAGTTGCGACAGTATGTCGGACTCGGAATGCGGCGGTGGAACAGGAGCAGCCACCGCCTGCCTTGAACAACGAGGGCATGAGGCCCAGGAATGGTGGCCGATTGGTCATCAACTAATCTTGATGGTTTGGAATAAGTAACAAACTCCGGGCAAACGGTTAAATCACTTACTCATGTACGGGGTCGGAGATAACCCTCAGGCATGCTCTGAGATGATGGCTTACCGAAACGCCCGGGTTTGCGAAATCTGTTTTTTCCTTTGACTTGAACATTTGCTTTTTCTGGTTTCGTTTTGGAGTTTGGTTTGAACTCCCTGTTTTGCTCATTTTCTATTTTGGATTTGGATTTCAGATCGGATTTTGATTGGATTTTCTCTGGATTTTGGCTAAAAGGTCGTCGAGTATGGACTATGCTTGGCAAGGGTCCGGAGAGACCAGGATTTGGCCTAGGACTTAGGCCATATATTATCGGTTACTATTTTAGACCGTCGAGTATGGACTATGCTCGGCAAGGGTCCGGAGTGACCAGGATTCGGCTTAGGACTTAAGCCACGGCATTCTTCGACGTTCAGGGACACTGAACTATGAACACCATGGAATTACTTAACGTAGGTCGTCAAGTGTGGATTGCGCTTGGCAAGAACCCGGAGAGGTTACGGATTTGGATATTGGCTATGAATAGCTAAGGATTCGGACAAGGACCCGGAGCGGTCCCGGATTTGGATATCGACCCGGAGAGGTCATGGATATGGTTATAGGTTATTGGATATGGATGGATTGGAACTCGGTAGTCGGGTTCAGATGGATGTGGAATTGGGTAAGGACTTGGTTACTGGATAAGAATCAGACATCGACTCGGAACAGTCGCGGAAATGGATCTAGATATGGCCGTGGCACTCGGATAAGATGGCTTGGTAATGGATTGGATTATGAATCGGAAAGTATGGATGTGGATAACATACATACTTGGGATATTGGACTTGAGGCTATTCAAAACACACCTTTCACAGCAAGGCATGTTTTGGGGGGCAAGTGTTAACCCGCCTTTTGGCAAGGCCGCGGACAGACGGATTTAACTTAAACAACTTCACAACTATCGAGACTAAAGTATGATGGATTCGGTTTAAAATGATGAAGTTCACTTGGATATGCCGTTAGGAAAAGGAGTGGAGAAATTGCATGGCTCGGCCTAGGCAGTTTGGCAGATGTCGCTCGGCATTGGGATTGTTCGGCATTGGAAGAACGTTCGGCATAGAAGGATCGATCGGCATTGGACGAACGTTCGGCATAGAGGGATCGTTCGGCACTGGACGAGCGCTCGGCATTAGGATGGTTCGGCGTTGGAGGCTGTTCGGCAAAGAGAGATCGTCGTTCGACATAGAGGGGTCGTTCGGCACTGAACGAGCGCTCGGCATTAGGATGGTTCGGCATTGGAGGCTGTTCGGCAAAGAGAGATCGTCGTTCGACATAGAGGGATCGTTCGGCACTGAACGAGTGTTCGGCATTAGAAGGATCGTATGTGCGTTAGAGGAATGTTCGGCACTGGACAAGCGTTCGGCATTAGATGAGTGTTCGGCATAGATGGACCGTTCGACATTTGGGTGTTCGGCATCAAGGATTGTTCGGCATTGATGGATCGTTCGTCATTGGATAGGTCGTTCGGCATGGCTACCTCGTTCGGCCCGTGAGTACGTTCGGCATAGCTACCTCGTTCGGCATACGAGTACGTTCGACATAGCTATCCTATTCGGCACACAAGTGCGTCCGGCACGGCATTATGGTTCGGCATGGGCCGTTCGGCCCTGATGGGCTCAGGTTACTCAGAGAGCCCAACAACTACCTGAACTTGTCTATAAATAGAGCATGTAGGGCTCCAGAAGAGGGGATCTTCTCTCGGCTCTCTTACTTTCTCTTTTCTAAGGCTAAGGCAACTCTGCCTTTTTGTAACTGTAATCGATTATTACAGCAATAAAAAGCAAACTTCTGGAGTGGACGTAGTCCGGAGTTAGCCGAACCACTATAAAATATGTTGTTCTTAACTGCTTTCATTTCAGTTTTAACTGTTCTTCACATTGTTACTCTCTACATACATTCTATCTCTGAGTTGTGATTGGTATTTGGTGCTTTCATCAGATTTTGGGGTTAGTGACCAATTTTGGCACTAACAATATATATACATTATTTATTGCAGGAAAGAGCGCGTCGACGTCCGGTCTCATACATTGAAGTGTTTGCTCATACCCATGCCATAAAGCAAACGGACGAAGCTAGGAACGTTACATATGCATGGGAAGATGAGGATAAGACGACGGCTGCATATGTATGCATATTTTGAACTTTAAGTTATTTTGATTGATTAGTTTAAGTAATTAGCTTTGAAGAATTAAAATAATGTCGTGTTAATTTCAACTGTAATTTTTTTGGCATTGTAGGAAAAGTTTCAAGAGGCACGGACACAGATGCTAGAGGGATCGGACCGCGATGAGTTGACCCGCGAGAAGGAAGACGTTATTTTTGGCTCCATCATGGGACCTACACAGCGAAATCGGCGTTTTGGCTATGGAAACCAAGCAGTAATTTATAAAAATAAACTATCTTATAAAAGTTACACAATTATTATAAAAGTCGCCGAATAGTTCATAATAGTATTTCCTATTCGCACGCTAGGGCATCTCAACAAGTGTACCAAAAAGGGCAGTACAAAGTTGAGATAAAACAGCTGAGAGCCATGGTCGAGCAGCTGCAGGAGCAGGACCGTCTTCACGCTATATAGATGGAGCAGTTGAATCAGCGCTTGGTGGAGTACGTGTAGCAACATGGTTCATTTCCTTCGTCGTCTGGTGCTTCCGGAGGCGAGGACGACTCTTGATAGATACGCTTTTCTGTGTTTGTGCTTGGATGTTGTATATGTTGACTTGGAGTTGGTGAGGATGATTTGTTTTGGTATGTTTGATACACTTTGATGAGAGATTGGATGTGTTGTGTTGATTTGGTACATTTTGTGGAGTTGTTTGATGTTTGACGTTGATTGGCCTGTGTTTTGTTGGATGTTTGAGGATGTTGGATGGTTGATTTTGTATATATTGGAGTTTATGATCTTGATTTTGTATATATTGGAGTTTATGATCTTGATTTTGTATATATTGAAGATTATAGTTTATATTGTAGTTGGTATAATATGTGATGTTGGTTGGTTTATATATATATAAATATTCGAATTATCTATGTGGAATGGAGTCAAATAGCAGCAGAAAAAAATAAACCCAGATTTTCGACGACTCTCGATGGCTAGCGACGGCTTATGGGTCAGAGAATTCCGACAGCTTCCGATAGATTATTGGTTTCGAGGGTAGGGCGTTAGGCGTCGAAAGTCGTCGCTATAGTGCCGTTAGTAGCCGTCGTAAAGGCATCGAAAGAAAGCCGTCGACTATGTCGAAAGGCGACAGAAGTCGTGGAAGCTATTCTGACGGCTTTACCGTCGGCTTTCGACGGTCGCCGATGGCTAATTGCCGTCGGAATAGCCCTGTAGTCTTGTAGTGTTACTGTTATTTGCTCTTAGGCATCATCAGCTTAGTTCCTTTGTTCATTTTGAAACAATTTATATGCCTCAATGGATCGATTTCAGGATATTACTTTTCTTTCCTTTTCAATGAGAATTACAAAGTTACCACTAATAAAAAAATGCAAAGTAAACATAAGAAGTACTAAAATAAAGTTATTCACTAATAAAAACTAAAAATGAAGTAAGGAATAGCACTAACCAGACTATATGCATAAGAAAATTGAAATTGAAAGTAATGTTACCCATAAGCATAGTTGATTAGGTGAATAAACCATGTTGTTTGTCTATTGCTAATTAAATTACTTGCGCAATATGCAACAAACATAATATTTAGACATTTTTTATGAACAGAGCTACTTATCACTTTGATTAATATGGCTCTAGGAATGTGCATCAATAAATAGCCTCTAAAATAAATAGACTGGTTTACTTAGTAAGACAATAACTTTCAAATTTAGAATGTGTTGTGTACAAAGCAATAATGAAAAAATATATATGAGAAAACCGCTACTTGCCAATGTATGTTGTTGTGCCCCCCGCTATGCATGATTCGATTGCTCTTCAATAGAAGAAGAATGCAATCCAAAAATGGAAATGCTAACCTAATGAGTGACACATGCAAGTAAGAAATATGTAACTATGTAAGTAGTTTGTGAATAGGTAATCGTTAATGATATTGCCATGCATGAAAAATATTTACCTGATTTGAGAAGAAAGCCACTCCCTATAACATGAAATATAGCAATCCATGTGCATATATTTAGAATGAATGGACCTGCATATAATAATTTTTGATAATCACTTCATAACCTAAAACATGACAAATATCTATAACGATAAAAGTAAGGATATAAAAGTATATCTACTAGCTAAAGAAATCTTTTTAATACTGATTAGAATCTTATTATCTTAGCAAAAAACATGTCATAACCGTGCATAGCATGCCTATGTAATTTTGTAAAATATAACTACGAAATGTCTCTTAAATTAGCTTATTAAAACTCCAACAAAAAAACACTAAATAAGAAGAACAAAAAAAAATTCACAATTAAACCCTTGGCTTGTTACATAATGTAGCGGTCATATGGACTTATAGAATTGAAAATCGTTCTTATAACTAATTGCGAGTTCATGATAGTGTAAGCAGTTCATAAATAGGTTAATACGATGTACCCATATCTATGCCCATACACTATACCTACAATCAGGTAAGTCAGGGTAATAAAGAAATTTTTATTTTATTCCAGGAAATTACCATGTTGACTTTCCTGCTCTAACACCCTAGCAACTTCTTCCTTTCAACACAGTTTCAATATTGAGCATTTATTACTTACTACGCACTAGAAGTAGACAAACAAAAGCTTCATCTATTTCAAGAGCTTGTTGAGCCTCTTGCAGATCAATGTCAGTACTCATCTCCACATCATTTCCTAAAATGGTGATCTCATTATTATTTATTCTAATGACAGTTGACAAAATGCTCTATGATGGCTCAAACTTTAAGTATGCAAGGGTAGGTTTAGGTTTTCATTCTGTTCTTTTACTCAAATAAGATCATCCGATATAATCTAAAAATAAGTAAAACAAATTGATAGGTATGATACTTTGACGTTTAAATGATACATCAAACCGAAAACTTTATCTCAACATTTAAAATGTCAAATTCATTTATAACCGTTTACTATATCCATATATATATATATTGTCTTGTAGATATGATCTGGATGAATAATATGGGAAAATGAACAAACTCATTAATCCGAGGCATAAGCATCTGAAAATTAGCATAATACAATCATTAGATCGCTGTTTGTCCAACAATGCCTACTCACTTTTTCCTAAAAAAAATTCAATATTTCTTTTAGAAAAAAATCTTAAAGTAAATTTAAATAAAAAATTAAAAGTAAATTATAGCCTTGCACAGGCCCCTGTGCAGTGCAGAAAATCGATGGTAATTATAACCATGTAGAACTTATCATATTGAAAGTTAACTAACAATTTATATTACATAATATATATAAATATTAGTAGAAACTAACTCATCAGTTTGACCTTGACGGTGATTGGAAATGTTCATTACCCAATGACAAATATGCATTTTATGATTTAGAAAAAGAAAGCCACAAAATTAAAAGGTGTGAAACAGCTAGAATTAAGATGTATATACCCAATCACTCCGCTTCTCTTTGTTTTCATTGTTAAGAAAAGAGAGTACAAAAAAAAGGATGAACCATCCCAAGAAAGTTGTATATACCATAAAGTAAATAACACAGAATATCAGAATAGGTAGATAAGAAATAGCCAACATAAAAACAAGATTAGCCTGAATCTTTGCTCAATTCCGGGCTGCATCTAGAAAAACTTTATTTAAACCGATTTGCTAATGTATTCTGGAACACTTCTTTCTTTTGAAAATAATACAATCAACTATGTCAGTTTGATAGCCTATTAAATTATCTAGTAGCTATATTATAACAATCAACTATGTCAATTTGATAGCCAATTAAATTATCCAATAGCTATGTTATATGATACGTTGGTATTAATTTATTCAAAATATTTAAACAAAACCCTAATTGAAAATCCAAATAGAAATCCTGTCAATTGAATACTTATAAGTATGAGAACCAAATATAAAAAATAATAAATACCTTTCATGATTAATTGATGGAGTCCATATCGAGTGGATTCGTGAATGACGTAATGATGGAGGCGTTGGTCACCAGTGGTGTCGGTCGTGGTTTTAATTTTGATTGCAGTAGCAGTGGATCTATGTGGTGGGAGAATTGTGTTTTCCAGATTAGGGCTAGGTTTACAATATTAGGTCAGGAAATTTGGGGTTAAATATGAGTAGATGAGGACTAAAAATAGAATTACAGGCGAACAAGTCCGATACATAATTTGAATAATTAGAATCAAGGAGCAAACGAGAATTGGGGAAAAATTAGGAGAGAAAAGGGAAGCGAACATCGAAAGCAAAAAAATTGACAGCATGTTGCATGTTTTTCTGGCTTTAGACGAGATTGATATCATCTGGCAGTAAGAAAACCTCCCTAACAGTCAGTTTGATTAAACTTGGACTATATTAGTTGGGATTGGACTTTATTTACTGCATTATCTTATTTATTCAGTTGTTGAGCTATATGTTCATATTATTGACTCCGCACTTCGTTTATGCTTGTAATGTTGGAGTCAGTTTTCACCTACATGTTATTATTTTCTACATTGAAGTCTTATGCTTTTTCACATTTTTGGTTTAAGTTGCTAGAGGTGAAATATATCTAAGTATATTTGTGTGCGCTGCATTCACTTTGTATATATATACGTGTATATTTCAATGGGTGATATATTTATATTTTCATTAAGGAAAATTAAAATAACTATCATATTATTATGTATTTTATTATAATATACAAATTGAAAATAATTTAAGGTTAAGTTAATTAATATAATAAATTCAATTGTATTATTTAAAAGAGAGAAATTGTGAAATGTTTTCTCAGATGGTATTCTTTAGTTATTAAAGTATACATATGAAATTTTAATATATAATACAAGTTTTGAAAATGTATTTCATGGATTATAAATGCACACAGACACAGATATATATATATATTAGATCTGGATGTTTTATAGAATTATATAAATGTAGTATTTAATTATTGAAAAGTTTGAAACAATGGTTATGTGTAAAATTTAGTTTTATAAACCATTTTGGGTTTCAAAAGTAAGAAATGAGTTTTTCTCTTTAAATATAATTAGTGAAAGTTTAATTATTGTATATTTATATAAAAGTGTTGGGAAACTATTTATTCATTGTAAATATTAAACTATATCCGAGTTAGATAATTATTTAATTGATTAATTTTGGAAAATGTATTTATGGAAAATGTATTTATGATTCAACTCTTAGTATTTACTTTGTTATATAAAAGTATAAATATTTTGAATATTTCATTATTAATTATTGATTCGTTTATTTATACTTATTTTAATAATATATTTTTATATTAGTTTTTGATTTTTGATTTCTTATTTTCTTTTTATTATTTCGATGATATGAATGATTTACCTTTGATGTGATTTGATTATTGATTGATATTATATAGTGCTGACATCCATCTATATGAAGTGGTGACATTTTATAGTTAATTTGTGAGATTTCAGTTCGTTGTGACAATAAATTTGAATAAATGGATTAGTGATACCGTCTGGTATGAGACTTTTGGTAACACTTCTCCGGTTATTCATCGAACTTGTCATATAGAAATACCTAGTGTGGATCGAGTGTAGTTTATGAGCATTGAATAATTATTTGAATAACATGCGGTGATATGGGACGCCAGTATGTTACTTGTTTGATTATTCATTTTAAGTAAATGTCACTCAAATGGAGATTACTCATGTGTATGGGTTGATACTCGCTGTGGCGAGTATATTATAGCCATATGTTGACTAATGAGTAGAGCGGTGTGTCGACAAGGGATTAGAGCTCTAGTGTATCATTCTCATGTGTTGATTTTAATAGAGCCTTGTGACGGTGTAATTCTAAGGCTATATGTAGATATAGGATATGAATACTATATGTCGTCCACTTGTGTGCAACTCCCTTTATGGTTCAGGATTGAACCAAATTGGCCAGTATCCACCCTAGCGACCTGATCATGGGGTTGCACCCCAAATCCACGACACCGTTATTGGTTATTATATTCAATGCACATCACGGGATTGGTAGTTGGTAGGGTAGGTGCCCTACAGCCTCTTGTGTCGCATAGGCTGGTAGTTTGTTACCATTAGGGGCAAAGTAGGGTCATGACCGAGGCTACGCATTGATGAGCTATTAGTGGATGGGGTCACGATGTCCGTCAAGGTAACTGAAGACTGTAGAAACAGATGGTACTGTATGGTTAGCGAGTATTCCTGTGTTCCTGGAGCACACTATGTGCTATCAGTCTCCCTTTCTGGTTCAAGGTTGTGAGTGTGTAGTGGATTGGCATATATGTCTCATTCCTATATTGAGTTGATTAAGACTAGAGATTGGTTGAGTCTAAAGTGTAGTTAGTCCACGTTATATCCATATTGTTTGATGATTTGATATTTTAAGATAGCCTTTATTATTGATTGTGATTTGGATTGTGTTGGATTATCTTTGTGATTTCTATAATATTGGATATCGTTCGGATGATTCGATGGGCTATCTCTTATTATATGTGATGACCCACCTTTTTAACCCTCAGAAATCGACACTAGTACATCCACGGTATTTATGTACCGAATATCCAAGTGCCAGAAAGACAGATTGATTAAGGGTAAAAAGAAAAATCAAGACAAAACAGAATCTTACACGAATGGAATAACATATATTATTTTCAATATATAATCTTTACAACATAAATTTTAAATACATACATCATAGTCTATCCCAGTCTTAGCCCGGACAGTTATAAATCTCTGTCTCTACTAATGCTGAATTCAAACAGTAAACAAATGCAGCGAAAATGGAAATGGATAACCATCCACAGAGGAAAATCCATCTTTTGATCCAAGCTCCTCCAAAATGTTCCAAGCTATCCAGAGTTTAAAAATTAAACTCCAAGTCAGTCACGGGACTGGTGTGAGAAAACTCAAAACACGGATATTTATGAAAACAAAGGGTATCTCATAAGGCCATGTCGCACATAAACACTGATGAATTTTTACCATAGGTTAACCAAAACATTGCTACATAAAATCTAGTGATATTATAATAGTGTCTAGATTACAAATACATATTAATCATAGCCAAAATTGTTACATTAATTAAATTCCAGCATAATGGGTATACAACTAAGTCCGAAGGCACTAATTAGAGAATGGATTCCATAAAATGACAAGGTAAGGGACAACCTTCCATACAGTACATCACTAGAGGAATGTACCGAGGACCCATAGATGATCCTCTGCATTTGGCAAGGTCGACCTACTCCTTTTCGGTGACTAACACAATGATACTGAATAGTACCAAAGTTGACATCAACCCGGTCGTTCCCGACCTATCTGTGGCCACAACATACATAACAAACCCGATATATAGAGGGTAATCTAGAAAGGTGATGACTATACCCTAATGGGTGCGACCAACATAGCCTTGCAGCATACCATGTTTTAGCCATTTTCGGATATGAGGCCTGAGGTAACATATTATCTTTTATAGAAATAATCCCACTTTGAATGCCACATTGCCATTTCTAATAACACACTATTGATTTCCATAGAACTACAACCCCCAAGTTCATATGCCTTCGAGAAGGGTGTTAAGTGTAAGATGGGTTACCTCCTAAACCACTAAACGGATGTACGTTTTTAAAAATCAATGTACATGGTCTTAGAATATGTAATGTCAGACACTCATGCATACAAGTTGTCAGGAACAGGACAAACCTAAGGCACTCCTCCTACTACATCCTGCTTGGGAATCACCCATAGGATTAGTAGCGAGCAGTCCTTATAACGAAGATTCCAAAATGAAGATACCACTGCCACCATAAATATGATATAGGAATTGCCCCAGGGGTTAGTGGCAAGCAGCTCTACATCATGAAGATCTCCATCTTCAAAATAATTGTCTTCAACATGTCTTCACTTTCGAATGCGTATATTGGTTCGAAGTGGTTTTCGGATAGAAATCACCCAAATTCGATCCATGTTTCTCCGAACCAATTATCGATAAAAGATGTCAAGTATGTGGGTGATTATTATTCAGTTAATCAATATCTTTTATCTAAGTAAAATATCTTCTTAGAGATATATGTCTTTAAACCATTTTCATTTCAGCATATACAGGATTATTAAACCTTTTCTTAATTTTTGAAATACCAAATCATTTCTCTTTAATTACATAGGGAAATATTATTGAGTAAAAGGGGATCCATTGAAATTACACTAATTATACTCAATATTAATTTCCGTATTCAACCCGTACTATTCATCGAATAATGGTGAAATCGCCTTTTAAATTCACGCGGATAGTATGACTTCCCTCCTCAAAATTTAATACAGAATTTAACTAGAAAGTTACCTATATCATCAAACATCTTATTATTTTAAAATCTGTTTTAACCTTTGGAACTCCAAATCTCCTTTTCTTTTATCTTAGCAAGACGCGGTTTGAGTAAATCAAATTTACTATCCCCTCCGTCGGGCCAATTCGGATAGCTAGGGAGAGCAAGAAACTTGTTTTCCAAACCCAAGCCTAGAGACCATCTCTATGTCACCCATAAGGCGGTCAAGTTATTTCATCAACTCTAAACCCTCTAAAATACTTGATTTATTATTTGAAAAATATTTATAATGGATCTGGGAAGAAAACCCAAGTTTAAATCTTATTCCAGATTTTTTAGAATTCCTTTGTTAAATTACCGATGAATAGTGCTTTTAAAGGCTTTGTATCACAAATCCCATTTAAACCTTTTATATATCTCCATTTAAATCTCTTTTAACATATTTTTAGAATTTATCTCATATTTTTAAAGATTTAAAAATACTATTTTTAAGAGTTGAAATCCATATTTTATGAACTGCCAAAACACGATGATTTTAAAAACTTGATTTTTGACATATCACAAATTTTACAAAATGATATCTTTATTTTTCTCCTTCATTTGGAATAATAGTTATAAGAGTACAGAAAATTTCTTTTTCGAATAATTCCGAGCTATACTCCGCTCTACACATTTATTTAACTTTTATGGTGTGAAATTGCTGACTACCATTACACGATGCGCCTATTTTTACTCTAATTTCATATTTTTTCAAAACTTTGCCGAAATAAGTTTTAATGTTTATAAAATATTTATAAATCATTTTAAACCATTCTTATTTATGTTTAAAGAGGTTCAACTATGCCATAACACTTTTATAATTCATAAGAGAAAATGTTTCCTTTATGTAACTTCGACGTGTATTTACCGTGAATTATTTCCATAACCAAGCAAACATATTATCACATCCAAAACATGATGATCAAACATAGAAAAGACTCATAGCAAACATATCATATCATCACATGATTCATAACATAAACTAGTAGAGTTTCTCACTTTCATTTGTCTCTACATGTACTAAAATTGACTATAGCTCCTCTATCACCGCACCGAAGCATACGAATCCTACCCTAGGACCCTTGGGTGTGCTCAGCCTTCTACTAAAGAGGGTGGAGAGGTGGTGGTGGCTCTCGATGAGTCCAGGCAAGGAAGGAGAAAGAAGAGAAGGTGGTCGCTCACTTTAATTTCAAACTAAGGCGATATCATTCCATATTTGAAAGTGTATTTTCAAAAGAGCTTCGCTACTACTATGGAATAATTTATGAGGAAATGAAAGCCATTAATGAAGATTAAGAAGAAGCTTAGAAAATGGAATGGAAGTGGGAATAAAATGTTAAGGTATTCCCTGTATTTATAGGCAAAACTATGTAAACAAATATCTTAGGGTACTAGGACCATACTACCCTCACCCACACTCCCTCCTTATGTACGACCACCCTCTCATGTGCTCACCCCCTCTTTTGTCCTCCTCTCATCATATCCTAGGTGTGTAGGTATGTAAGGAGGTGATGTTTGATGTATAGTTTGTTTATATGTAAATAAATGTTATAAATATCATGATATATTATGCTTGTGTATATATATATATATATCTGTGTGTGTATGTATGTATTTGGTATGTATATATATGTATATGTTGGTGCATGTATATGCATGTATGTGCAAGTTATATATGTGCACAAGACATGTAATCAACGCTGTGATCACTATGAACAACTTCCATTCGTTAAATCGTTGAAAAATCTGAATGCTGATTCCCGACCACATTTTCACTTATTAATTAAATTACGTATAAATTTAAAAAAAAATTGAAAACCAATTCCTTATCATTATAAATTAATTAAAACAATCACATTTGAATTAAAACCATATAAACCAATATTGAACAAGTGTTTATAAAAGTGTTGTTGTAGTGCCAAAGCGTTATGAATTTTCTTATATTTTTAAAACAATCATACATCTTTATAATATATAAATGGTTTATCATTTTTATATAATTAGTTTAAATGAATTACAATCATTTTAAAACAATTATTTGAATATTTAAACTTAATTTAAAATTCCAAAAAATATATAAAAGTGATGACATCCTTGATGATGTCATAAAGACATTTTATTTTCAACAATAAAATAAATAATTTTATTACATATTCTTGCTTAAATGGAGAAATAGGTGTATGTATCCAATTTCATATTATCTAATATTGAGAAAATCTCAATTTTACCGAAAACTGATTTTTGTCTCTTTTCTGATGGAAATCCCAAATATCTATAATTGTAAATATAATTTTAAAAAAAGTTTATCGTCATTAATTATTGTTCAAAACATTATAATTTATGTTAAAAAAATCTTATATTTGAATATTTAAAAATAAATATTATTTTTCAAAGTGATAAATTTACGTTTCGTTACATTATCATTTGATTATATGATTTTAAGATATTATATTAGGGATTTTTATATCATTATGAATTTACTATATATAGTTGATACAAGATTATGTAATGATTATTTGTCTTATTTTATTGAGATAGTTGACATTGGAGATAATTGTATCTAAATCATATCATATATCATATATATTATATTATATGTTATCGCTGCGATTGACTATGTGTTCTTTGTTATTAATATATATTGTGTATTGTTCTATCCTGGAGGCACACGTGTTTATTTCTTTGTACGATACTGTGTACATTTGTTGGTGAAATATATTTGTTGTATTAATTTGTACCAGTGTTAGTCCAAGGGAATACTCACATGTGTACCCCATATAGCGTTATTCTTAGTATAATCTAACGGTGTTACTCTATAATACTCTTAAATAGTATGGATTTCGAGATGGGGTGTCACAGTTCCCATTAGCCCTTATGTCACTTTAAAGGCTAGTAGTCTGTTACCTGTAGAGGCAAATGTAGGGTCGTGATCGAGTCCTAGCGTTGATGAGTACATTGATGGATATGTGTCATGATGACCGTCGAGATAACAAAGACTATAAAGTCGGGTTAGGTGACCTATGTGTGTGACTATAGACCGGGCATATGACCATCTCTCTCCCTTTTGGTTCTAGCGGATTGACGGATTGGCATATACTATTTATATACCCCCAACTAAGTGTAGATATGGGTTAGGCGACCCACATGTTGAGATATGACTCTACTTGGACAATTTGTTTGTTATATAGTTAAATCTCGTCACTATTTATTATTATGTGTTATTTCAATATGAGGAGATGTGATTATACCCATGATAGGTGTCTAGAGTATAGTTGATCCTCATATTTTTACTGTATATGATTTTACCAATATACAGCCTATCTTATGTTGATTGATGATGAGATTTTATTATTTGAGATTGAGGGATAAACTTGGGCATTGCTATGTGCTAGCATGTCTATTATTTGATGATATCTCAAGTACTGATGTTTTCTGAACTTTGATAGTGATTTGATATGGATGATTCACCAATTTGACATTGATTCTACGATTGCTTATTTGATGTTATCTTATGTGGGTGATGACAACTTTATGCACGGTTTCATGATGGCTATTGTCTTGAGTTATTTTGATGCGATATCATATTATTATACAATCCATGTACCGAGATGTAGGATCGATTTTACCCTAGAGGGGGGGGGGTGAATAGGGTGATACTAATAATAATAAAAATTAATGCGGAAATAAATATAATAATTGCAGCACAGATAATATAATAAAAGCAGAAATAGAACAACACAGATTTACCCAGCTTCGGCAAAACTCTGCCTACGTGCTACCTCTAAGGTTTCTATTAGAAATTAAGTAGTCAGACGCTTACACACGTAAACTTACGACACCCGCTAATGACTAACCTAACTCTACGCTCAAAACCCTGGCACAACTCAGCCACTGAGTTGCGAATTCTCGAACTACACTACCGTTGTTCGTAACCCAGTCACACGACTAGAAAGTTACAAAAGTTTAAAGAAAATTACAAACTAAACAAAACAAAACAAAAAACAAAACCCTATTTAATATTTTAAGCCCACTATAAAATAAATAAAGGCCGACCCAATAAAAATATAAAGATGTCTCTCTTTATTCTCTTACACTTTACTTCAACCGACTTTCCTATTTGCTTTGTAATGTCTGCTTTGTTCCTCTTCCAAAAACTAGGGCTTTGTTCGATTGAAGCTCCGATTCAAAAATTGATCGATTGAACGGATCTTCTACTTCAAGTTGCTTTGTCAATCGATTTGCTGGCTTTGATTAATATGCGGCTGCTCCAATTCAGTCGAGTTCAATTTGTGCTTTGAGTTGGTACATGAATATTTCTCCTTTTAATTCTCGACTTCGATTCGAGTTATAAAATTGTTTTCGATTTAAGAGTATACTCTGGATTTTTGTCTTAAACTCAAATGTGTTTTGCCGATGTTGTTAATGGGTACTTATAGGGATTGAATCCCTAATTACGTTCATATATTTGAGTTTGAATAATTCGTGATTTTGGCACTTGCGTTGATTTTTGATCGAAAGGTTGAGATGATTCTAACCTATTAATATATTTGTGATATATTGTTGCTACTACCTTAGTCACCACGGCTTTGATTCTAGCATGACATGATCATTGACTTTGTTTGAAAACCCTTTATCACAGTTTCAATTGATAATATCCTTTTTGAAACTGCTTCTATTAATATTGATATAACCCACGACTTTGTTACTTTGGCATTTTGAATTTTTGTTAACTGCTGTTACATTCTCTTTCGAACCATGACTTTGTTACTCGAACTGCTACTATGTATACTTGAACTTGATAGCCTTGCATTTCACTCTGTTTCATATGTATATACATGTTGCTTCATTGTTCCATATGAATGTAGTTTTCATTGGTCTTGTCTTCATGTTGCCTTGAGTCTGCTCTCTGGCTGTTCATGCCTCTGACCTGAACTTGATTCTGGTCTGTCATTGCTACGAGTCCTTTCATGCTGTTTGTTGTACATTCTTGTTTGCTGGTCAGTTACATTTGGATATAACCTTGACTTGTTCAATTCTTATTATTTTGCTCGATACTTGAATTTGAGATATTTCATTTAAGTCTGATTTGGTTCACTTGATTGAATTGTCTTATTAGACTTGAAGTTTGTATTCATGTTGTCCTTGTTCATGCATCCAGTTACCTACATACTTGTGCTATTATGTGTATGTATATAATTGCATATATGCATACATATAAGTTTGTAGCTCTGGCCAGTTAGTCCACTACTTCATTGAGTTCATGCCTGAATGTTGTCTTTTCTAGTTGTGGTTGTCTCCTCTATTCTGTTCTGAATCATGTTGTCACCACTTTGACATATACAGTTTGGAGTCTGAATTGTTGCATCATGGAGCTTTCATGTGTGTCGACCTTTTCACCTGTGTCCACTGTTCTATTGCATTGCGTCATGTGCTACCTTGTATCTGACCATATGCATATGTTGTGTGTCACTGCATATATATGTATACATGTGTGTATACATATGTATAGTAGTTTGATATTGAGTTTGGGTTTGTGTTCATTTGTATTATGTTCATCACTGCATATTTGTACATGTCCACACATGCATGCTGGTCTGGATCATCTTGAAGTCTGGTTCTTGGCTTTGTGTTTGTAGTCTTGTCTATGTTGAAGCTTAACTTGCATGTGGTTGTTGCAGCCACTTGAGTCTGGTTCCTTTTATTGTTCATAGCTTCACTGTTGAGTCTGTTCTCATGTCTTTGTTTCATGGGCTTGTACAGTTTGTTGAGTTGGTGGTCTGTCCTTGTGTACTTGTTGTAGATGTTTTCATATGACTGTGGTCATGTATTTGAAACTACGTTTGTTCTGATCTGGTCTGCATATCATTGTGAACTGGTTTATTTGAGTCTGGTGTGTCTAGCCTCTGTTTCATGTGTACATGTGTTGTTGCAATCTGAAGTCTTGTGTACACTTGTATCTGTTTTTTTTTTGAATTTCATGCATCATTGTTTGCTAACTCACTACCGAGTTGTTTTGGTGTATATGATGCCCCTTGGCTGAAATTCGAGATGTTGAGGCAATGCACATGTGTACGCGTACACATGTGTATATGCAGGCTCTAGTGCATTTGAAACTTTGTGACTTGTTTTCGTATTGCACCTGAGTTGAATCCAGCCTCGACTCGGGTTTGACCTTGTGCGCACCTGTTTCTGTAGTTTTAACATGCAAGTGTATATCGGTGTGCACGGCCTTGTGACATGTATATCGATACAATGTGCGTGTCACAAGTTGTTCGTGTATGATGAATTCAAAAGGAATGATGACGAACAACCCAAATAACCGAGGCAAATAATATTTTCAAAACACACATTTTATTGTACACTGCAAAATATTTCTTTTTCAATTTTACTGTGTTAGTGTTTATTTTGCAGATAATTCAGACGCTAGATACAAACTGGAATAGAGTTGAAGATAAAAATATGAGTGTGAGTGAATATGTAGTGAGGTGAAAGTTGTAGATTGAAAGATGTGTTGTTATTAAAATTGTATTGTAATTGAAAATGTATATATGTAGTGAGAGCTCAAATTTGTACTATTCAAAATTGTAATAAAATATTTGTTTGAATAAAATATTTGTTTGAATATGAATTCTATGTTATTTATTTTATTCATCAAATATTTATTTAATTATGTGAAAAATAAAATGGTACAATAACAAATACATTTAAATGAATATATATATGTTTATTATCATCAAACAAATATCATATACTAGCATATTCAACAATCTCCCCCTTTTGATGATAATAAACATATATTAAGATTTTGAATTTATTAAATGTATTTGGTCATTGATGGATTCTATTTGCTCCCCCTATTTGAATGCTCCCTCTACAACAAAGCTCCGCCTTCATATGTGCACGAAAATAAATAAAAGTATGCAAATGAACCTAGATAGGAATATGCAAATAAAAAATATGACTTGAATTATTTGCCAACCAAAATCTTAACTTCTCTCTCCCCCTTTTGCTATCAGCAAAAGAGTAATAGTGTTAGAAAAATACAGATAAAGTGATAGACATTAATACAACATTTATACCTAATCGAGTATAAATATTAAATTTCAATAAAAAATCAAACAAAAATCATAAATACTATGTTAGGCGCATATTCCACTTTAGAGTGATAGGGGTGATGTCGGCATATAAAACCATATAGTTATGTCTATTTGTGGTCTATTTATAACAGGAATTTGAATATCTACTAACCATGCATAACCGTTAGGACTTTTAAATGAGATTAGTAGTATTTCCCATTTTTATATATAAAAAAATAAATTTCAAGCATCTTCAAACCACGCATAACCGTGAGGACTTTTAAATGAGTAAGAAAGCACATAATCAAAGATTCCAAGCAATTCACCCATGCATAACGCGAGGACTTTTAAATGAGAGTGAATACTTTGGATGATTTTATTGCTATTTAAATAAAAAAAATGAATAATTTCCTGTTTAAAATACCACATTTTGCCACACTATATTGGATTTTAATGAGTGATGGTCGTTAAAAATATGATAGAAATAGAGATGGTCATGGAATTTTTACCAATCAAAGTTATTACAAATTTTGTTTAATTTTTAAAGAAATTTACTACATATACTGTCTGAAGTCATAATGTATGATTAATATCAACACTCATCACATTTTTTCAGTCACTATTTTCCTTTTCGATAATCTGTAGGGAGTCAGATTAGTTAATGTATTCATTTAAGATCAAATCCAAAAATAAATATAAAATCAAATTTCTAAACTAAGATGCAGTCAACAAAAATTATTTTCTAGAAGGGGTTTTTTAAAAATGTCTGCCAGTTGAAAATCAGTTGAAATGAAATTTATGTAGATATTTTATGAATGTGATGTAACTAATGAATAGCCCAACATAAAACACGTTTCACTAGTACTTTTTCTATCAACTAGGCTACCAGTGTAATCTGCATCTGAATTCCCTTTTGACTCAAGTTATCATTAGATATATATTATAGACCAAACCGTGAAGTATGCAAGCTCTCAACTAATCCTCCAAGATCCTATTCACCCTTTTGGTTTGACCATCGGTCTGCAGCTGGTAAGCTATTCTAAGATTCAATAAAGTTCCCTAGGCTGCTTGCAAACTTCTCCAAGATTCACTAGTAAATAAGGAGTCTCTACCACTAACAATGCTAACTGGAATTCCATGAAGTCGAACCACTTCTATGATAGCGATGTTATAGTCCTGTTGCTTGTACCAGGAATAAAATAGGCACATATAGTGTGTCTATCCACTATGACCCAAATTACTTCATTTCCTCTTTGGCTCCTAAGCAATCCATCTATGAAGTCCATCAACACATGCTCCCATTTCCAAATCGAAATCTCCAAAGGCAATAACAATCTTCCAGGCTTCCCTTATTTAGCCTTTATCCTTTTGCATTTAAACATGTAGAAACAAATTTTGTTACCCTTGTTTTCATTCCTAGCCAATAGAAAATTTGCTTCATATCCTTATACATTTTATCTCCTCTGGGGTGAATGGTCATCCTTGAATGCTGACACTCTGCAAGAACTTCCTCTAACATACTATCAATCTTTGGAACACAAAGGCGCCTATCTCTCTTCAAACATCTCCTCTCGTCAACAGTATATCTACTGATGTGGAGAAAATGTTCTCCTCTACTTAGCATACCCAACCTTTCTATTATCTCCTCATTATTCTTTTGCTCAAGTCCAATGTGTTCCATAAATGTTGGCCTAACCTCCATTGCTACCAAATAGCTTTGTGTTCAGTTAGCTGTTGGAAGTCGAAATTCGAGAGGAACTCTAGTGGCTTCCACTCACATATAACATCTAAGGTAGCATGCCTCCGGCTAATGGTGTCGACGACAACATTCCATTTTCCAAGGGTATCTGTATTTCAAAGTCATAAGATGCTATAAAATCGATCAATGCTGCCTAAGACTCAAATCATTTTGGAAAAGTAGGTATTAAGCGATTTATGGTCGATGAACAACTCAAACCTTTCACCCAAAAGATAGCGCCTCCATATTTTCAAAGCAAAAACAATATCCACTTACTCCAAATCATGAGTTGGATATCTCTTCTCATGGTCCTACAATTGCCTACTAGCATAAGCTATCACCCTTCCTCTTTGCATAAGAACTGCTCCCAATCATGTGCCTCATGCTTCCTTGTAAACTGTAAAAGGCTTTTTCCCATCGGGAATGTTAAGTACCGGTGTACTTGTTAATAGTTCCTTTAGCTTCTTGACTGCTTCCATGCATTTTTCATCTCATGAAAAATCTAATTATTTTTTGTTAAACGAGTCAAAGGTACAACTATCTTTGCAAAGTCCTTTATGTATTTCCTATTGTAATATGCTAACCCGAGAAAACTCCTAACCTCCATAGTGCTCTTCAAAACCTTCCACCCTTGAATGGCTTCCGCCTTTGTAGGGTCTATGGCTAATCCATGCTTGGAAAAAATGTGCCCAAGAAATTTCACCACTTTCTTCCAAAAGTGACACTTTGAGAATTTTGCTTTAAGTTAGTGTCCTTTCAAAGTCCCTAGTATCTCACTTTCACGCTCTCCTTCATTCTTGGAGTATATTAAGATGTCATTAACAAACACCACGATGAATTTATTAGTTGTCCCCTAAATACTCTACTCATTAAATCTACAAAGTATGCGCGAGCATTCATCAATCCAAAAGGCACACTTTCCATTCATAAATTCCATCTAGGGTGGGAAATGTGGTCATTAGTTTGCTATCATCAGCTATCCACAACTGATGAAATCCAGTCACCAAGTCTAATTGGGGGATGATTTTAGCTCCCATAAGTTGATCGAACAAATCGTCTATCATGGGTAAGGGATACCTATTCTTCTTTGTCAACTTGTTGAGTTCCCCATAGTCGACACATAACCTTAATGAGCTTTCAGCCTTAGTGGCAAAGATAATAGGGGCTCCCCATTCCCAAGTACTCCGTCAGATGAATCCTATCTGCAAAATCTCTGGATCTTCTTATCCAACTCTCGGCTTTCTTTAGTGCCATGCACCTTAATGGTCGAGTGATTGGTCTAACATCCTTCTCCAAATCAATCCTCTCGATCTCCCTATGGAGTGGGAGACCTGAGACTTCTTCAAAGACATCAGGGAATTCTTGAACTATGGGTGCCAATGAGAGTTCATCTATTGATAGGTTCATTGAGTATAGATAGCTTAACTCAATTGAATTTTAGGGTGTACAACAAACATCTATATCTTGCCCTTTTCTACTTTTAAACCATACAACCCTCCTATCAAAATCTAAGACATCCCTGTACTATGACAACCAATCCATTCCTAAGATAAGTCCATACCCCTTAAAATTAAGAATGTATGCAATACATATGAAATCAACATTACATATGTCCACAACTACGTCGACTCTCCAATAGGATTTGAGACTATTATTCGGTAGATGACAATTTGGGTTTAAAGACTCAAGGAGTTAACGATATTACTAGCTATAAAAGAATGCGATGCCCCTCTTCATGGCAGTGGTAGCACTTTCCCTTAAAAGCTTCCATGAACAGTGTAACGACCCGCTATTTTGGACCATTCAAATCGACAATAAATCCACACATGTCTGACTTGAATAATTCAAAATATCAGATTGTTAATTTAAATTTGGCAAAACTCAACATATGCAATAAATAAATCAATCACAGAATCACAGACACAGAGTAATACAATAATACGCAGCGGAATAGATAAAATAGTAGTTCATGAAGCTACTATATAAACATCAGAGTTAGAAATAAAATACAACAGAATATCTCAAATGCAGTGAAGTCTCTAGTACAACAGATGACTTCTCTGAACAAATCAACTAGAAGAGCTGAAAGCTGTGGCGATAGTTGGATCTCCAAAGGAAGCTCCAAACTCCAAGGGTGAGTCTCAAATGCTGTATCACTCGGTCTGACCCGAGCGTAAAGCAAAACACAAAACACTCGAGTCAGGATTAACATTCTTATATCAATAAATCCAACTCAAGCGAAATATCCATTGAAATACAAGTAACTTAAAGGATGTTTGGGATAACCATCCTCTAAGGATCTTCGGAACTATCTACAAGGTGGGAATATACACTATAACACCGTGGTCATTTCAATTTAATTTATACCTCAAAACCTAAATATCATTTCATTTCAAATATATCTATTTTTTTCCGAAATAGTATATATATATTAAATGATTTAAAAAGTAAAGTATTTATAATTTCCTCAAGTTTCACAAATCGATTCAAATTGACCCAAATTCTAAATTTCAATTTAATTCAATCTAAATTTTCCATTTTAGTTTAATTCAGTTTCTAAATAACAATTCAAATTATATTGATTTCAAATACAGATCTGAATCACAAAATAAACCATTTAAATTCCAATATATTTCAAAGCTTTAATATTCAACATTTCAAAGTTCAATTTAACAGTTTCATATAGATCTTGATTTAACTTTATTATTACTTAATCTGGGGATATTCACTTAATAAATTCAATAGCATTTACTAGCCTTAAATTGCATTTTTACTAAATATTTCCCTAAATTTATTTAAATAAGAAATATTCTTTAAATTATTTAAATTAAACCCAAGTAAAAATCCTATCTTAAATCTAAATTTCCATAAGTTTCAAATTTGTTTAATTAAATAAAATTCTTTAATGAATACAATTTCACTAAATTCAAATTATTACCAAAATCTAATTTGAAATATAAATTTTATACTTAAACATATTATATGAATTAAATCCATCTTAATTAAATTAAATATTATAACTAAATATATATATATATATATATCATTACCATTCATATATAATAATTTAAGAATCAACATTTATTTAACCCATATATTTCTTCCCAAATCCATAGAATTTATTTTCAAAATATTTATATATATGGACCAACGGTGTCTGTATATATATCTATCATATGGTTAAGTGATACGGATATTTATCATTTCAATCCGTAATTTAAATATATACGGGTAGATATCATTTCAACCCGTAATCCCAATTTCAATTCAAATGAAAATCGCTTGGGTTTATCATTTCAACCCATAACGATTTTCTCCTATTCTAAAGTCCGTTCGGGTATGTATCATTTCAACCCATAGTGAATTCTATACTAACAGGGAACTTGCAGAGTGATATCAAATAATATAAAATACAACAACAGACATATATCATCAATAACAATATAATATAAACAATAGGATATGGTGTCATATCCCACAGGTGAACAGTTACAGATAATAACAATTTAAATAATTAACAGTTCAATTTAGCAGTATATTTCAATTGTCGTTTCAATTGAAATCAAATTTAATAAATATAAGAACGTTAAATCGTGAGTGATTACTCACCTTTCGAGGCTAGAGAAATTTGACAATGAAATGAGTTACGAATCCAAGCACGAACTTCAAAGCTAAGCCATATTGGCAAGAATTTTAACGATCAAAGCTGATAAAGAAGAATTGACGAAATCAAATCAGAGTTGGGTCGAGGAAGATAAATAGGATTAGTGAGCTGTATATAGTTGTATATATAACTATATATAAATAGAACTGTATTCTAAATTTAAACATATATTAAATTATATATATATTTTCAAAAATCATTGGTTTAAACAAAACATATCTATATGTAGTATAGTTTGAAATAATGTATATGTTTAAACCCATATACAAACCAATATCCAAACACCATCTAAAATTTAAATCTTTATAAAGGTAACCTTTATAAATAAAATATTAAAATCAATATTAAAACATATAACATAAAGTCCATATATTATATATCAATACCAAATCTAACTCCGGTATATGTAAACTAATATAAACCCATGTAAAATTTATAAAAATCTATATGTTATTAAAACAGATTATATATAAAATAAACCAATATATAATACTAACAGTAATATATGTTAGTTAAAGTCAGTACATAAATATACTCAACACCTTCTATACTTTACAATACTTTAAACATGCTAGCACTGCAACTATACAAAATATACATAGTACTGTAAAACAATTATATACAGTAAAACAAAATAAAATATACAAAACGCATATAGAAACACTACACACACACACACACACACACACATATATATATATATATATATGCGAACAAGATATAGAACCAGAGAAGAATCAAGGAAGAGGACAACAAAACTCACCGGGGCAAGGTAGTGGTTCGCCGAACAACGTCAGCATGGAAAGAGGAGGAGATGGAGGGCGGAGATGATCAAATGGAGGTACGGCAATTGAGGCTGAGAGGCTAAGGGTGCAAGCCAGAGGCGGAGGAGTGTGTTCATTTCTCTCTCCTTTTTTTTTGTTGTTGCTGGGTTTCAAAAGAGAAGGGAGAAATATATGTTGAGGGAGTAAAATGTGAGCAGGTGAGTAAAAGAAGGATGCAAGTATGAGGTGGAAAGTGAAAGCAAAGTGAAGTTGCAAAAGTGGAAATTGATTTATAAACGCAATTGAAATATGATCCTTTGCCCAATCAATGTAAAAAAAACGTACACAAATAAATGAATATGGGACAAATGAAGATGAAGGGGGAAAGAAATAAACTATTTTTGGGCGTTGAATTTATAAAAGGGACCATGATGTGTACAATAATTGAAACGAAAACGTACACAAATAAATGAATATGAGACAAATGAAGATGAAGAGGGAAAGAAATAAACTATTTATGGGCGATGAATTTATAAAAGGAACCATGATGTGTACAATAATTGAAATGAAAATATACACAAATAAATGAATATGGTACAAATGAAGATGAAGGGGGAAAGAAATAAACTATTTATGGGTGATGAATTTATAAAAGGAACCATGATGTGTACAATAATTGAAATGAAAACGTACACAAATAAATGATTATGAGACAAATGAAGATGAAGAGGGAAAGAAATAAACTATTTATGGGCGATGAATTTATAAAAGGAACCATGATGTGTACAATAATTGAAATGAAAACGTACACAAATAAATGAATATGAGACAAATGAAGATGAAGAGGGAAAGAAATAAACTATTTATGGGCGATGAATTTATAAAAGGAACCATGATGTGTACAATAATAGAAATGAAAATATACACAAATAAGTGAATATGGTACAAATGAAGATGAAGGGGGAAAGAAATAAACTATTTATGGGTGATGAATTTATAAAAGGAACCATGATGTGTACAATAATTGAAATGAAAACGTACACAAATAAATGATTATGAGACAAATGATGATGAAGAGGGAAAGAAATAAACTATTTATGGGCGATGAATTTATAAAAGGAACCATGATGTGTACAATAATTGAAATGAAAACTTACACAAATAAATGAAAACCAGTGAAGTTAAAAAGGCAATAATAGTGTAAATGTGAATCGTTGCCACATAAACAAATAAAACGTATACAAATCTTTTACCGGTTATGTGATGGCAACGGTCACCCTTAATTGAGCTGAATAATAAAAGCCAATGCTTTGAACGTATGCCATAAATTAAGTAACAGACAATGATTTCTAAATTTATTAGTAGCTAGGAATAGCAACGTTTGAACGTGAATTGGAAAGCAATTAATACTGTGGTCCAGCCTGTACGTTTCAAATTTTGAAAACGAAGAAAATAGAAATGGAACAGGTTGAAAAAGGAAAGCCACACATATAAATGGAATAAAACGTTAACAATGAAACGTGCCACATTCAATGGAAAGAAACTGAAATGATAACGTCAAGCACGGGAATTAAGGACAATAAAGTAGAAAGTATGAGAAACGTAAAAGTGAATAAATGAATGAATGCAAGCTACAGATATATATATATATATAAATGATGTAAAATATTATGTTTCTACCAGAGAGAAGAGAAAATGTTTGAAATGGAATAAATAGGGAAGGAACAAACCCGAAATGAAATAGCAACGGATAGAAAATTAAAGAGCTACAGCACGAATACAAGGAGTAATAAAGGTATGGTATTGATTGGATTGTAACTGATGTAAAACTTGAATGGACAGGGAAGAAATAAAATTTATGGTAACAGTCGATTCCCTTGATTTCATGCAAATTTATTTTCAACAATTCTTAACTGATTTGAATTTAATAGAATTACATAATAAATAAACTTTCATATAATTAATTGAAAATTTACCATTTGCTATATTTAATATAGACGTATTCCAAATAATAAATTTTTATTTTCAAATTTTATTGTTTAAATTTCACAAAATTTCAATTAATTTAATAGATAAAATCACTAAAGTTTATGGGTCGTTACACTCTCCCCCACTCAAAACTTTTCGTCCCCGAAAAGAAAGGAGGTAGAAGAATAGAAACAACCAGAAAGAAAAATAGATTGAAAGTTAAGATTAAACAATTAATTTGAAACTATATAAATTTTACCTGAAATATTCATTTGAAAACTTCATTTGCAAATCAATTATTTTTAATACTTTTCAAATTTTCAAACCCATTTGTAAAATTTCTTGTTTCCTTTATAAGTATCATTTATAGGTTTAAATAACACCTTTATAAATATGTGTAAGCTATTTGAAAACAATTATTTACATTATTATTTATTTTTACAAAGAAGCTATTGAAAACATTTAAATCCATAATTCATAAATTTATTAATTTATCTCAAGATGCTTTTCGAACATTATTAATAAATCAATAATCATTTTCTTTAAATATGTTTTATTAAATTAATAACTTCTAAAATATTTATAACACTAAATTTCTATTAAACCAAGTAGTATATAAATAAACAATATAAAAAAAATTATAGTCAATAAGGAAAAAAAATAGATTCGGGAAAACAGATGATGGGTGAATGAATAAAGCTGAGTAGATAAGGTAGATTCAAAAGAATAGTATCGGGCATGAATAATTAATTTAGAACCATAAGAATTTCAATTTCGAATATTAATACAAAATTTCTTTGTTGGAAATACTTTTATAATAAAATGTCTTTATATCGAAACAAATTTCCTTTCGAAAATACTTTTATAACTCGATGTCTTAACAAGTTTATCCTCGTTCCTGTAGACTCTGGCAGTGCGTTGATCAGGCGCAAAGCTAGAATTCTCCAGGTGCTTAGTAGACTTGTTTCAACACCTAGTGAAAATACAGGAAAACTTTTAAAAACAGATATGGAAAGTACAATCCAATCAAAAAACAAACAAAACCTTTGTCTAACCATGGTTCGCAGATACACAATGATTATGCCTGGATCCCCCAGGAAACAATCCATATCCGTAAGCTTTCTCAGCCCTGCGAGTTACGCCATGATGACTAGTAGAATGCAGGATACACAATGGTTACGCCTGGATCCCCCAGGAAAGAATCCGTACCCCCAGGCAAGACTCAGCCAAGCATTTGCGCTACTATTCGCGACCTACATAGATGCAGGATACACAATGATTACGCCTGGATCCCCCAGGAAACAATCCGTACTCCTAGGCAAGACTCAGCCAGGAAATTGCGCTATGCAGTCGTGCTCGTAAGACCATGGGTAACGCCATGGAATTCGAAGGACACTCGAGTATCATATCCGGAAAACCAAAAATCAGAGAGAATAATATCGATAGAATGAATCCAAGATGTGGCCACAAATCGGATATCAAGCAGAAGGCACTTTCCATATCTTTACTTCGAAAATATGTATCATATAGTACCTTTTCAAATCACTTTCAAATATCGTACTTATATAAAATCCATTATATATAAGATTTATTTTTCAAATCAAATACTTTCCAAAATCAATAGTATATCAAATCATACTTATATAGACTTCAATTATATAAGATTTCACTTTCAAATTGAGTACCTTTTCAAATCTATAGTTTTCGAATCAATTTCATACTCATACAAATCAATTTTATATAAGTTCGACAACTCCCAAATCAAGTGTTTAGTAACATAAGGTTCTCAAATTTAAATTTGTTTCAATATCAGTTCAATTTCAAAATCATATACAATTCACCAAATTATTTCTTCTCAAATTAAATATCTTTAGTTTCAAAGTTTCCAAAATAATAGATTTAGAAAATAAATCCAAATTTCCAAATCAATATAATTTAAGTCAACCAATTCATTTCCAAAATCAAATGTTTTCAAAATCATCTTATACTTATGTAAGGTCCATCTTGTATAAGGATCAAATTTTTCAAAATAAATTTCGTTGTATGAAGAGCCATATGGGATTGAATATCTTTTCTTTTATGGGTTATATATCTTTGTAATTTAAATTGGAAATTTTCTTTTGGTAAGCAAAGATATTCTAACATGACAGCTTTCAATTTCAGCGTCAAATATATCAATGATATTAGAATATAAGATGTACATACGTCATCATTTCGCAGAATCACATTTGATCGCTCGCTTGATCACACAAGTTTGCTTTCGAACTAGTATTTTCCATTCGACTTCCCTAATGCGGACTTCGATATGGTTTCTCGACTAGAAGCCATCAGTCTCCTTGCATAGCCATATACTATGATAGAGAATTCTAGAATCGAGCCCAAAATCCATATCAAATATTCGCCATCAAGAATCGAATGAAAAATCCTAACACGAAATGGTGTAATCCACCTCGAACTTGTGTACTCAAACTTGGATCAAATTAATTATGCGAATAAAACAACATACGTACAACTTATATATTCATTCCAACTTGTTAAATATATAGTTTCATAAAGATGTTACTAAGTTAAAACATTTAACTAAACTTTATTCAAAATATTTTGAAGACCAAATTCTTTTCAAAACATTTCAAATCTAAATTTCATATTAGAAAAATTTAAAATTGCCTTATTCATTTACTTAACAAAACAGTTTTAACTTATTTAAATCATATTACTACATACTTTAACATACATACCAAACTTATATACTTTATCAAATAATTCATACTTTTCAAAATTACTTGGCTTTGAAAATTAAACCTTGATTTGGAAGTGCTTGAACCTTCAAAATAGTCAAAGAAATCAAATTTCCACTCCAAGAGTTGGAAATCAGCAATAAATCAGTAAATCAATTTCAAAAGATAGGCTTATACCAAGTCAAATCTGAAACTCGAGGACTGACCACCGGCTTACTTCAATTCATTTCAAATATATATATATACATATGTCTTTCAAATATCAATTCATACTTCGAAATTTGAAATCTAAATGGTTTCACAAAATCACTCGCGTAGCAATGCTACTAAAGTGGCCTCTCCCCCACTCTGAAACTCGAAAATCAATGTCGATGATGCGTGCACTCATCACCGAAATTATTTTCCAGCGACATAAGTGAGTTCTGGACTTCTATTTTCTCAAACTTCTTTTGGAATTTCTTCGAAATCATTCGAAACTCATTAAAATCATTGGAACATTTCTTATTTGAAAAAAAATACTTTTAAATCATACTATTATTATATATTTCAAAATCTAAAAACCAATTTCAAAATACCGGAGTTCAATTCTTGAATTTCAAATTTCAAATCTTTTAGTTACAAATCATTTTTTTATAAATCAATTTCTTATATAACTTCAAAATTTCAAATCCTTTCAAAAATTCAAATTCTTATTTTTTAAAAGGTATATATAATCCTTATCGAAAACATTTTCACTTTTATATATAGAATATAATCATACTTATCAAAATAATAATTTTGATATATAAAACAATTTCTAAAATACAAACAACCCGATTTTTTTCAAAGGATGGTTCAAGAATGGATTCCAAAACAAAGATAGAGGTTCAAATTAGAGGAACTCTAATCGAATAAAATTATGATTCGAAGATAAGTTCGACCGAAAATGAGATAATTAAATTACAAAATAGAAGATGGATATACTTATACAAGTCGCGGGCGACCTTAACCGGGTCAACCATGACTTCAGGAATATGATCGATGCAGAATTCCAAGGCAAATCGTCATTCGATCGCTAGAGATAGAATTCGGCATAACCAGAGATGGCAACATCAGAACCGAGGGATATATAAATCTCCGGTGAATCAATGCCAATTGTAAAGGAGTTTCACCACTTCACAAGTCATTCGAAGATTGCTGGGATTGCCTATCCTTATAGAGATCATTCGAAGTGGAGTTATGGCATACTCCAGAATCAAAAGAATACAAATAGGGAGAGACAAGAATGAATTTTGGAACCGCAAGGAACGTTCAAAAGTTCAAAGGAAATCAAGTCAAAAGGAAGAAATTCAAACTCAAACGAAAGTGATTCTGTAAATAAATTTACTATATATGCTAGGTTTTGCCTAGAGCCAAAGCTCTGATACCAACTGTAACGACCCGCTATTTTGGACCATTCAAATCGACAATAAATCCACACATGTCTGACTTGAATAATTCAAAATATCAGATTGTTAATTTAAATTTGGCAAAACTCAACATATGCAATAAATAAATCAATCACAGAATCACAGACACAGAGTAATACAATAATACGCAGCGGAATAGATAAAATAGTAGTTCATGAAGCTACTATATAAACATCAGAGTTAGAAATAAAATACAACAGAATATCTCAAATGCAGTGAAGTCTCTAGTACAACAGATGACTTCTTTGAACAAATCAACTAGAAGAGCTGAAAGCTGTGGCGATAGTTGGATCTCCAAAGGAAGCTCCAAACTCCAAGGGTGAGTCTCAAATGTTGTATCACTCGGTCTGACCCGAGCGTAAAGCAAAACACAAAACACTCGAGTCAGGATTAACATTCTTATATCAATAAATCCAACTCAAGCGAAATATCCATTGAAATACAAGTAACTTAAAGGATGTTTGGCATAACCATCCTCTAAGGATCTTCGGAACTATCTACAAGGTGGGAATATACACTATAACACCGTGGTCATTTCAATTTAATTTATACCTCAAAACCCAAATATCATTTCATTTCAAATATATCTATTTTTTTCCGAAATAGTATATATATATTAAATGATTTAAAAAGTAAAGTATTTATAATTTCCTCAAGTTTCACAAATCGATTCAAATTGACCCAAATTCTAAATTTCAATTTAATTCAATCTAAATTTTCCATTTTAGTTTAATTCAGTTTCTAAATAACAATTCAAATTATATTGATTTCAAATACAGATCCGAATCACAAAATAAACCATTTAAATTCCAATATATTTCAAAGCTTTAATATTCAACATTTCAAAGTTCAATTTAACAGTTTCATATAGATCTTGATTTAACTTTATTATTACTTAATCTGGGGATATTCACTTAATAAATTCAATAGCATTTACTAGCCTTAAATTTCATTTTTACTAAATATTTCCCTAAATTTATTTAAATAAGAAATATTCTTTAAATTATTTAAATTAAACCCAAGTAAAAATCCTATCTTAAATCTAAATTTCCATAAGTTTCAAATTTGTTTAATTAAATAAAATTCTCTAATGAATACAATTTCACTAAATTCAAATTATTACCAAAATCTATTTTGAAATATAATTTTTATACTTAAACATATTATATGAATTAAATCCATCTTAATTAAATTAAATATTATAATTAAATATATATATATCATTACCATTCATATATAATAATTTAAGAATCAACATTTATTTAACCCATATATTTCTTCCCAAATCCATAGAATTTATTTTCAAAATATTTATATATATGGACCAACGGTGTCTGTATATATATCTATCATATGGTTAAGTGATACAGATATTTATCATTTCAATCCGTAATTTAAATATATACGGGTAGATATCATTTCAACCCGTAATCCCAATTTCAATTCAAATGAAAATCGCTTGGGTTTATCATTTCAACCCATAACGATTTTCTCCTATTCTAAAGTCCGTTCGGGTATGTATCATTTCAACCCATAGTGAATTCTATACTAACAAGGAACTTGCAGAGTGATATCAAATAATATAAAATACAACAACAGACATATATCATCAATAACAATATAATATAAACAATAGGATATGGTGTCATATCCCACAGGTGAACAGTTACAGATAATAACAATTTAAATAATTAACAGTTCAATTTAGCAGTATATTTCAATTGTCGTTTCAATTGAAATCAAATTTAATAAATATAAGAACGTTAAATCGTGAGTGATTACTCACCTTTCGAGGCTAGAGAAATTTGACAATGAAATGAGTTACGAATCCAAGCACGAACTTCAAAGCTAAGCCATATTGGCAAGAATTTTAACGATCAAAGCTGATAAAGAAGAATTGACGAAATCAAATCAGAGTTGGGTCGAGGAAGATAAATAGGATTAGTGAGCTGTATATAGTTGTATATATAACTATATATAAATAGAACTGTATTCTAAATTTAAACATATATTAAATTATATATATATTTTCAAAAATCATTGGTTTAAACAAAACATATCTATATGTAGTATAGTTTGAAATAATGTATATGTTTAAACCCATATACAAACCAATATCCAAACACCATCTAAAATTTAAATCTTTATAAAGGTAACCTTTATAAATAAAATATTAAAATCAATATTAAAACATATAACATAAAGTCCATATATTATATATCAATACCAAATCTAACTCCGGTATATGTAAACTAATATAAACCCATGTAAAATTTATAAAAATCTATATGTTATTAAAACAGATTATATATAAAATAAACCAATATATAATACTAACAGTAATATATGTTAGTTAAAGTCAGTACATAAATATACTCAACACCTTCTATACTTTACAATACTTTAAACATGCTAGCACTGCAACTATACAAAATATACATAGTACTGTAAAACAATTATATACAGTAAAACAAAATAAAATATACAAAACGCATATAGAAACACTACACACACACACACACACACACATATATATATATATATATATATATATATATGCGTACAAGATATAGAACCAGAGAAGAATCAAGGAAGAGGACAACAAAACTCACCGAGGCAAGGTAGTGGTTCGCCGAACAACGTCAGCATGGAAAGAGGAGGAGATGGAGGGCGGAGATGATCAAATGGAGGTACGACAATTGAGGCTGAGAGGCTAAGGGTGCAAGCCAGAGGCGGAGGAGTGTGTTCGTTTCTCTCTCCTTTTTTTTGTTGTTGCTGGGTTTCAAAAGAGAAGGGAGCAATATATGTTGAGGGAGAAAAATGTGAGCAGGTGAGTAAAAGAAGGATGCAAGTATGAGGTGGAAAGTGAAAGCAGAGTGAAGTTGCAAAAGTGGAAATTGATTTATAAACGCAATTGAAATATGATCCTTTGCCCAATCAATGTAAAAAAAAATGTACACAAATAAATGAATATGGGACAAATGAAGATGAAGGGGGAAAGAAATAAACTATTTATGGGCGTTGAATTTATAAAAGGGACCATGATGTGTACAATAATTGAAACGAAAACGTACACAAATAAATGAATATGAGACAAATGAAGATGAAGAGGGAAAGAAATAAACTATTTATGGGCGATGAATTTATAAAAGGAACCATGATGTGTACAATAATTGAAATGAAAATATACACAAATAAATGAATATGGTACAAATGAAGATGAAGGGGGAAAGAAATAAACTATTTATGGGTGATGAATTTATAAAAGGAACCATGATGTGTACAATAATTGAAATGAAAACGTACACAAATAAATGATTATGAGACAAATGAAGATGAAGAGGGAAAGAAATAAACTATTTATGGGCGATGAATTTATAAAAGGAACCATGATGTGTACAATAATTGAAATGAAAACGTACACAAATAAATGAATATGAGACAAATGAAGATGAAGAGGGAAAGAAATAAACTATTTATGGGCGATGAATTTATAAAAGGAACCATGATGTGTACAATAATTGAAATGAAAATATACACAAATAAGTGAATATGGTACAAATGAAGATGAAGGGGGAAAGAAATAAACTATTTATGGGTGATGAATTTATAAAAGGAACCATGATGTGTACAATAATTGAAATGAAAACGTACACAAATAAATGATTATGAGACAAATGAAGATGAAGAGGGAAAGAAATAAACTATTTATGGGCGATGAATTTATAAAAGGAACCATGATGTGTACAATAATTGAAATGAAAACTTACACAAATAAATGAAAACCAGTGAAGTTAAAAAGGCAATAATAGTGTAAATGTGAATCGTTGCCACATAAACAAATAAAACGTATACAAATCTTTTACCGGTTATGTGATGGCAACGGTCACCCTTAATTGAGCTGAATAATAAAAGCCAATGCTTTGAACGTATGCCATAAATTAAGTAACAGACACTGATTTCTAAATTTATTAGTAGCTAGGAATAGCAACGTTTGAACGTGAATTGGAAAGCAATTAATACTGTGGTCCAGCCTGTACGTTTCAAATTTTGAAAACGAAGAAAATAGAAATGGAACAGGTTGAAAAAGGAAAGCCACACATATAAATGGAATAAAACGTTAACAATGAAACGTGCCACATTCAATGGAAAGAAACTGAAATGATAACGTCAAGCACGGGAATTAAGGACAATAAAGTAGAAAGTATGAGAAACGTAAAAGTGAATAAATGAATGAATGCAAGCTACAGATATATATATATATATATAAATGATGTAAAATATTATGTTTCTACCAGAGAGAAGAGAAAATGTTTGAAATGGAATAAATAGGGAAGGAACAAACCCGAAATGAAATAGCAACGGATAGAAAATTAAAGAGCTACAGCACGAATACAGGGAGTAATAAAGGTATGGTATTGATTGGATTGTAACTGATGTAAAACTTGAATGGACAGGGAAGAAATAAAATTTATGGTAACAGTCGATTCCCTTGATTTCATGCAAATTTATTTTCAACAATTCTTAACTGATTTGAATTTAATAGAATTACATAATAAATAAACTTTCATATAATTAATTGAAAATTTACCATTTGCTATATTTAATATAGACGTATTCCAAATAATAAATTTTTATTTTCAGATTTTATTGTTTAAATTTCACAAAATTTCAATTAATTTAATAGATAAAATCACTAAAGTTTATGGGTCATTACAAACAGGTTCACTCTACGACCCATCACGATATGTCCTTTCTTATGGCATCTCTTACACACTTTTTCCTCCTTCTTGAACTTCCCTTTCGTCTTCTTATTTGCGCAAAAGCCTCCCTTCTTGTCTCCTTCTTGATTTTGAGTAGGTCCCGCCTTCTTTTTCTCCTTCTCCTCCGCTCTAGCTATCTGCAACAAAGCCATCTCAACAAATGTATCATACGTAGCACCAGTGAGCACTTGGGTCAATAACAACTCTTTAAATGGGGAGTTCAAGCCCTTGATGAACTTCATGGCCTTCCTCATGACGTATCGATCAAACTCATTCCGAACTCAACTAGCTATGTGAATTTACTAATATACTCCTTCAGAGTGGAATCTCCCTGCCTAAGTTGTATAAATATTTACAACTGCAAGCTTACCTCAGCCTTCGACATAAATCGTACCTCAAATCGGTCTTTGAACTCGTCCTAATTAATAATTCTACCCTCGTTCTCTTCAACCACTTTGGTCCACCAATCTAAGGCCTCTCCTTTAAGGTGCCAAGATGCCATTCTTCGCTTAATCTAGTCCTCCCAACCAAGCTCCCAAAATATCCTCTCATAATCATTTATCTATATCTTCGTCTTCATGAAACCTTCTGTTCTTGAATGCACCCTTCCTCCCATGTTTTGGAAATCCTTGCACATCTTGGGGAAGTCTATGGAGCTGCGTGATACTTTAACAAGTGAGGCTGCGGGTGCTGCTGGTGCAACAGGTTGAGGAGTGTATATATATTCGAACTATTCAGGCATCCCTCAGATAATGGGTATCTCTTGGGAAGGGTACCTAGTCTCAGAAAGATTTTCAGCCATAGTCTACTATCTATAGGTTAAACTTTAAGTTTTAACTTCCTAAGATAGTATTATAAGCTGAATAAACGTTTGCCTATTGTGTTCGCATATATTCAAAAATAGTGTATATATATATACAATAGAGTTTTTGAAAATACTTCAAAAATAAAAAGTACGCCATTCATACGTATGCCTTTCCTGGTTGATCGGGTAACCTAATCTCTAATACCAATGTACAACCCTCCTCGAAACATGCCTAAATTCCGACCTAGAAAAGAATTATCGAAACTTAGACCCATTACAAAGCTGGCTGTTGGTTGGTATAAAGAACAATACAAATAGCTATTTATCTACACATTATGAAACTCACAACGGAAGGATAAAATATAATATCAAAACAGTACCCATTTTATTTAAAGTTCAAATATCATAGGAAACGTAACACAATATCATAAGCAATCATCAACTATCCATAGTACGATATTCCAAAGTTACAACACCATTTAATGGGTACATCAGAAATAAAGGAAATAACATAAGTAGTTAAACAGTAACTGCTACAAGTCACTATTATAGGCGATGTCTCACATCAGCCCTAAAGTCACATCACTGGTAACTAGATTAGCTAGGCAGACTTATATATGCTTTTGAAAGATCTCACATCCCTATAACATAGACATAATTTATAACACTCCCTTAACATGTTATTCCATATCTCACTGCATTCCATATCATGGTCTTATAAGAAAATTATTATTTCGCCTTTACAAATTAACTTCTTTCGTTAGGGGATTTAATGATAATTAATATACTATTAACTGCATAAATAATACGTTATAATTGTATGTTATTTACTCTTATATATATAAATACACGCCCTATATATTTCTAGGAATGCGAAGATTGCGTCCTAAACTATCATTGAAATGTCAAAACTTCAAATTTATACAAGTTCAACAAATATATCATATATCCAATATCCATAATTTAATCAACAGACTTGTACAAAATAGAATTCATACCAAATTTATTTTCTACAAAATATCAGAATCAATATTAATAGAAACTTACAATTCAATTACTTTTACACACTATTCAACTTCTTTGTATAAAATTGAAAAAGGGAATTTCTATTTTAATTGTAGAAATAGACGGTGCAAACTACATGTAAAATAATCCGTACCTAACACACCATTTCCTAATTTATTCTTTTCAAATCCCTTAATCGGTTCCAAAGAAAAGGATAAGAAGTGAAATAGAATATAAAACATTAAAATTGGAATATTTATAGAATTCCATTATTTTAATATATAATAATTGAGATTCTAGCTTAAGAATTGACATTTTGCTTTATGGGAATTTTGGGGAATTGGTGTGATATTTGCGTAAAAAATATTCCTCAAAGGCATATATCAAATCCAAGTTAAACTATACAATTATTAAAATAAGAAACACCGAGATTTCCACTCACAATCAGTCCTTAGCTCTTTATTTTTGTATTCGCCTGCTTTAATCTTTTACAGATCTCTCCTTCTAGAAATATACAACAAAAGTATTGTATGCGAATTTGATTCAGAAATTTAGGGATTGGAGGAGAAAAGGATTATAAATTGAATGATAAACATGTAAAATTTCTTACGTGAAACCCTAGAGCATTTTCTGAGTCTTTGAGGAGAGAGACTGGCATAGCTTCACTTGGTTCCCAAAAAAAATTGTGAATAAAAGTAAGAGGGCTAGGCTTTTATTTATAGTTGTTAGAAAGCACCAGAACTGTTGAATTTAAGTCGGTTTAAAATAATAAAATCTGCATAGTTCAAATGTGGAAAATCTTATCCGCCATCAATGCGAACTGGTCGATCGCTAGCGGTCGACCGGCCAAGGGTAGGTGACCAACCGACAGCTTTATTCTGGGAATATTTTGATTGTGTCATCGCTTGTTTTATTTAATACCTTAATTAGTCTTTTAATGTTACATTAAATACATTAAACTCTTTTAATATATAAACTATTTTAATCTATAACCTATTTTTAAAATATAAACTATTTTTAATGTATAACTATCTCAATATAAAAACTACTTTCAATATTCAAACTGTTTAAAGTTGGGACTATTATGATTAAGATTTAATTGATTTCAAGGCGTATATTTTGATATGATGGTTTAACCTATTTTATGGTTATGATTTTTGAAAATGAATATGATTTAAAGTGAATAATGATTTCGAAAGTGAATATGATTTCAGAAGTGATATGATTTTGAAGTGAATATGATATTTTGATATCAATTATGTATCGGTTTTGGAAATGTAAAAGAACTGACCAGTATGAAATAAGCGTTTGGTTGTTAAAGAGACCAGGATCAGATATTGTCATACACTCTGCCAATACTGAAAACCAATTTAACAATTGTGCACGTGGTGGAGAATCCAAAACGAAGTAGGATGGTTTGGTGAACACTACTGTATGAGATATGAATGCAGCCCTGACCCCCTCGGGTCAGCTTGATATGACTAAAACAGGAGCTATACATGGGCCTAGTGGGGTCGCACCCCCGATCGGGCACATTTCTTCGATACCATATTTATTACTTTGTGATTGATTTGGTGGCCATCCTCGATTTGATTATGGGAGTGTGTTCCGAGGTGGGCGGTAGTAGCAGCTATGCGTTACCACCAACCCGGTTCTGCAAAATGGTAGTATCCTACCCTGGGCATTGCCTCGTGTGCCTTATCATATGCCTTATTGCGCCCACTACGAGTTTGGTTTGTGTCGTACCTATGGAGTGCTCCCTGATATCCCACCGGTTTGGTGGAGTTTACAGTACTGTATAGACAACGACATTTATAAAAATATGTTAAGGGGGATATGGGTAATGCCTTAACGCTATATTAATACTTTACTTTACTGCAGACGTATTATAATAGCGTATTGTACTATGTATGTAGATAGTTTAACGGATCCTTAGGAGATGGAATCCCTAACATCTCTTAAGTTACTGCACATACGTTAGACACTGGATAAGAGAGGTAAAATCCCGTAAACATCTCTGAAGCCGTTACACTCATATTTACTTATTTTGATTTAACTTACATAAGATCTTTTAGTTCTGACTCGAGTGTTTTGTCTTTTCATTATGCTCGGGTCAGTCTGGGCATTTCAGTGTTGAAGACTCTATTTCTGGAGGACGAAGACGGAGATATTGTTACTATTTATTATATTTATTCCACTGCATCATGTTGTTTCATTGCATTATTTAATTATTCCTGCTTTATGTATAACTCTAATCTGTATTATAAATGTGTAATCAAATGTTCTTTGTAAATAGCTTCATGAACTATTTATTTGATTATTATATTTTGTCATTCCAGTGTGAGATTCTATGTTTTTCCTTCTTTTCTCTTATTTTCTTATTTACCCATTAACAATCCTTCTTTTTGAATAGTTTGAGTTGACATGTGTGGTTTATTGTCAATTTAAAACCGTCCAAAAAGGTGGGTTGTTACAGTTGGTATCAGAGCTTTGGTTTAGCAATAACCTTAGCTTTGTGGGGGTTTGACTCATTAGAGATAGGGTAGTAATACCCCAGAATGAGTTGCTTAAGCGTATATGTGTATATATATATGTATATGTATATATATATATGTATATGTATATATGTATATGTATATGTATATATGTATATGTATATATATGTATATATATATGAGAGAACGTACTTGTTAGTGTTATAATTTTTTTATTGTGTTAATTTGTTCTATTTAGTATTTATAAATTCTGATCGGTACATAGGACGCTATGACATCGATTGGGATATCTAAACACTTAATAGGGCAGACCGACACAATATTATCTTTGAAATATAGGTATATGAAATAATTTTACCTGGTATTATATTTTATATATGAAAGAATAATTTTTATAAATTTATACAGTTGTATGTAATATGCTTGTTTGTTAGGAAGTGGAATCTTATAAACATTGATTGCAAAATAAGATTTACAAATAAATGAATATGAATTGGAAATTTGAGAACTTAAGTTTCGGGGGTTTTGAAATTTGGTTTCAAAAGATTTTGGAATATAATATTAGTATTATTTGGAAGTATTTTCGGATATAAATATTTCAAAGTGATTCGAAAGAAATGTTTTAAAGGCATTTTAAAAGGAAATAAGTTCTGTACTCCCCTCTTCTAACGCTAGAAAATAATTTCGGTGATGACGACCGCCTCATCGACATTCATTTTCTAGTTTCAAAGTGGAAAGACCACTGTAGTAGCTTTACTACACCTTTGTTTCGATAAACAAATCTTAATTTTAAATTTCTAAATATTATTTGATATATATATATATATATATAAAAGATATAAGTATATATATTATTTTTTAAATGATTTGAAATGAACCTGGTAATTTAGTTCTTATGTTCCTGTTAAATTAATGATTTTCAGTTTTAAAAATAAAGTGAAATTTTAATAGTTGGAAACTTCTAAAATGAAATCTTAACTATTTTAATAATTGAAAACTTCCAACATGAAAAATAAGAAATTAGATGCTAAGTGATTAACGAAACTATAAAGAAATTGGAGATTTGTCACTTGTAGATTTAAAGATAATGAAAATTAAGAAGGTGCAAACTATTGAACATTTTTGTTAAATAAACTGAATAAGATAATTTGTATAACGTTCAATTACATTCTACAAAACATATATATAACTAACCAGAAATGTTTAAAAAGTTGTAATGTTAAATAGGAATATGTAATAGAATATTATACAAGTAAAACTTAAGTAATGAAAGTGTTCAAATGGAATTATTTCTATAAATAAGAATTTTGATGTACAAGAAATGTTATAAGCATAAGTTAATGTTTTGAAATGCTAATAATTAGATCGAATAGTAAAAAGTGAATATTATCTAAGAAAATGTTTATAAACTTAAGAAATGACTGAAATGATTCATAAATAAGTTTATTATTAATTGACACTATAAAAGAAAGGATAAATGTGAACTAAAAGATAGAAGCACTTAAGTATGAAATAGTTATTCATGAATATTCATATTAAATGGAAATCTAGTTATATAAGTAAATGAATGTGAATTAAATTGCAAGGAAACTTATATAATATTTTAAGAATTGATTTATTGATGTTCTAAATAATTGAATGGAAAATAACATATGCGAATGAATGTAAATTAACAAAAGATGACACCATATGATTGAAAAAAGAAGAAGAGAAAAAGGTAAATAATGTGAAAGAGGCCAATAGAACAAACTTAAATAATATTTAAACTCTATGTTGTTTGGCTAATGGGAAGTTTAGGAGAGGATACTTCAAATTGTTTAGGATGTATGAATAATCTATTAAGTTATTATCTAAGGCTGTTGAGCGTAGGATACACTTGATAGTTTGTTTATCACCCTTGAACGATGAGAAGTTCTAAACCTGAACAAACCATTAGTTTTGGTTGCAATGGATGTGTGATGTGATGGATTCGTTTGTTGCATTTGATGGTCGTGCTATTTTGTTTGCATATGTTTTGTGTTGATTTGATTTTGTTACTAATTGAAACAACTAAATATTAATCTTTTACATAATTCTAACTCTTTGGATTATATAAGTGAAATATAGGATTATGAAAGCAATAGCTACTGCTTTTGGTTTCATAAATAAGCGTTGTTTGCCCGACTAATAGGTACGTTTTCAGATTACGGTTTTGCAACGATATTTTATTGTTTTTCCAATGGCTTGGGATATTTATATATGATATATATATATTGTAATTATTGATATTATTATTTTCCGGACCTAACCGCGCAAAGGATACTCTACCGAAATTTTTTGTGAATTTGGGGCTTAGAAACTTTGTGAAAGTGAAAATATTTTCAAACTTTTATTAAACTTGAATATGAAGATTTAATTGTTTATAAATTGATATATTTTATTTAAAATACTTAATTATGTAAGTTTAAAATGTTTATAAATTGATTATTTGAATAAAAATAAATTAGTTTCATAATTCCTTCTTTTCCCTTTTTGAGGACGAAAAGTTTTGAGTGGGAGAGAGTGTAACGACCTGTATTTTTCGACAATTAAAAATATTAAATTAGATTTTGGAAGTTTAATATTGTAAGAAATAAAATTTATGATTTATTAAAGGGAAAATAATTAAAATATAATATAATTTTATTGTTTGAATGTTATTGACAACAATTTTAATGTGATTTCAATCAATGAAATAATTGTAAAGTTAACTGGGTTATAATAGTAAATAAGGAATTAAGTTGGTAATTAGTGGAATTAATATAATTGAAATATTATAATTAATATGGTAAAGATGATAACTGTAGAATATGAATGCACTAAAATGTAAACTAATATTAATTATATTCATAAGGTAAAAGTTGATTCAATAATAAGAGTGTTAATCGAAATAAAAGAATTTGATTGAACTTAAAATATAATTAACTGGAATTTTATTACAATTGCAATTGAACTCTGAAATTAATGTAATATTTAAATAGTGGATTTAACATGGAAATTTTATTTTAATAGGTTATTAATTTCTATGTAACCAAGGGTTATAAAGTTGTTAACTTTTAACTTAAAATTTGAAAAGTGATTAGACCAATTTAATAATAATTTATTTAATTTACGTGAAAATTAGCCATTTTGGCTATTTCTTCGGATTTTGATGAAACCAGTTTCATCGGATCCGTGACAATGAATTATAGTAGGATTTCAAGTTTTGTAGCGATCAGACTTATTGTTTGATCGTGCGAGCTCGAAACGCATAGAAATCAATTAATATAATTTAAATGAATATAATTCGATTTGAAAGCTAACTTCTGTATACAATGGAATTTGGGTTTGAAACTAGTTCCATTGAGTTTAAAAATATCGAAATCATATATTTCGATATATTGGATGACCCACTTTCGTTTCGGAAACGGAACGGGCTTTCCAGGTTCGCGTAATCGTTTCGAACAATTCAATCTGTACCATTCGTTCTTATCTATCTATCTATATAAATAGACTTTTCTCTAACCCTAGCAGCTTTTCTATTTTCCTATACGTATAATTTTAGCTCATCTGTTTCTTTCTCTATGGTGATTAGTCTCTAACCCTAATTTCAAATTTCCAAACTCAATTGAAAATCCAAACACTCCAAACTATGTCATATTATATATGGTTGGAATGCCCTCGAAGAGCGTAATCCGCTGCTTGTTTTTCGATCTGATGCACTGTTTGGCCGGAAATTGGCATTTAATTCTGGAGCGTCCATTTTAGGGTTTCACAAATCTCGAAATTGGACCTTGTCGTTGAAAGGGTGGGTAGGCGCTGGCGAGGGAAGTCCATCCATGATGTTATTTTGGGTCGACACTGGCTAGATCATCCTATAGAGTGGAATTAGGGTTTAAATTGGGTGGCGGCGCGCGACATTTCTGGCAATCGAAGGTTGATCGGAGGCGTGGTCTGGTGCGTCTCGGTTTGGCGAGTTCGATGATGGTGGTGTCGCGTCTTCTGGTGGTCGAAGGAAAGCGTATTGGATGGTCAAAGTTCGTGTTCAAGGTTCAGTTTTGGGTTCGTGGGTAAGCATCTAAGCGGGAGAGAAGGAGCTTCGTGGCAGAATATGGTTGGTTTAATATTATTTTATATTTTTATTTACATTTTAAAAATTCAAATGTCCTAACTGTAATATCTTTTTCATACGAGCTCGGATTTGGACGCGGTTTTCTCTATTGCGATTGTATCAGAATTCTGGATATCATGGAACATGTTTGGTTGGATTCTGAGACTGTTGGATTTTTGGGCTATATTTGGATTTTAAGTCGATGATAAATCAAAGGTGAGTGATTTAACCCACTCATGAATACTAAATCATCTTATGTTGGTTAAATTAAATTTATGATGTGATCAAAGATTTATTGATTGTTGTTTGGTATATTTAAATTATCATTTAAATTTAATTTGAATTTATATTAAATTAATTGCCATTTGAATTAATATTGAAATTTAATTGCCAGTTAAATACCTGATAATGAAAACCAGTTTATTTGTTGTGATTTATTGGTTGAATTGAATGATGATTATGATGGATGTTTAATTATTGATATTTGGATGATTGGATATTATATTTATTTTATATGTTGTTATCACACTGCAAGTTCCTTTAGTTATAGTTAGGAAAATCACTATGCGTTGAAATGATACATACCCGAACGATCTTATAGATTAGGGAAAAATCGTTATGGGTTGAAATGATAAACCCGAGCGATTTTATGGATTTGGAAAATTGTGATCCGGGATACGGATTGAAATAATATATATCCGGAAATTTAAATTTATTGAGGGTTGAAATGAATCGATATATATCCCTATCACTTGTGTAACGACCCGTATTTTTCGAAAAAGAAGAAAATTCAACAATTTTGAATTTAATACAGTAAGAAATTAAAAATTTATGATTTTAAATAAAATTTACTTTGAATTATAACATCTGATTTTGATTTAATAAAGTGACAACTATTTTATGGGATTTCAAACGTATGGTTTAATAAAAGTTTAATTGGATAGATTTAATATTGTGTAAAGCATGAAATCAATTTATGATTAACTGGAATTTGGTTTTAATTGTAAATTAACTTCTAATCTATTTGTAAACCATAAATGTATAATTATGTATTCAAACTTATTTAAATTTTAGTCTTGGTTTTTGCTCATCTTACATATCAACCTATTGAAATTAATTTGTTAATAAAATTTAGTACAATTGGATTTACGTAAAAAGAAAGAAATATAAATTTTAATTTAATAAGACTTAATTAGTTAAATGATTCATAAATTGAGAAATTGAGAATTTAATACTGCATTAGTTGATATTAGCATTTTAATTAAGGAACTAGAGTTTATAAACCAATGAATATTCAATTATATTAATTTGAAATATAGTTTATTTGAAATTAAATAAAGGTGAATTTTATTGAATATAATAAACTGAAATCTACCATTTAAAACAAACAATTGAATTTTATGATGGAAATTTGATATTTGCTATGCGTCCATCTAGACGTGGCAAATGACAAATTTTCATCGAATTATAGAGATGTTATATGGGTCGCTAGAAATTCAGTTTAAATCAGTTATAACAGTTGAATTTAAAAGTGTTCCGAAACCTAAATATGTCAACATGAGAAAATTTATTTAGAACACTCTGAATAAGACTGCGTAATCCGTTTCGTGAAATTCGAACGTTTCTAGCTCCGTTTGGATTTTCCGTACGGGATAGCAACGAATATCAGTGTCAGTGTAACAACCTGGAAATTTTAATAGTTTTATAACATAATTAAATGAAAATTGGATATTTGGAATAAGTCTATTTTAATATAGCAAATCGTAAATTTTCATCAGAAAATATGCAATAAATTTTTTGTGTAATTCTATTTCAATTTCAATCAGTTAAAAAATTGATGGTAATAAAACATTTTCCAAAACTGAATATTTTTATACAGAAAATTTGTAAATCATCTTCTGAGTGAGACGTCATATTTCGTTCCTCAAAATATGGACTGTTATTGCTCCGTCGATCTTATTTTCGACGAAATGGCAGCATTTTCGTACCGATATCGACTTTTGATCGGATGATCGTACCACTAATATCTGTATACCGTTTTGATCGTCTCGTCATGTTGATCGCCGCGGTATATTCAATTCTGTATTTTGAAGTCCGGTACACAGCGGAATCTACGAAACCGGTAACCGTATCGGTACCGGATCCGTGACCTTTTGTTTTCTTTTGAATTTCAAACTTCAGCCGTGTCATCCAAGCAACAATAATTGCTTTAAATATTCAACCGAATCCATATGAGACTGTTGCCATTTCCTTTCTTTTCCCGTTGCTTCTTATTTATTTATTTCTTACTTTTGCTCTGCCTAATATATTTATGGTGCATATATTTAGATCTGCATCTCTCAAATCTCTTTCTAAATTTTTTCCTACAGCCAAACTTCTCCGCCCTCTACCCCCTTCCCCTCCGCGTGAAAGTCTCCCTCTCCTCATCATCAAACTGAAGACATCTGTTAACCTGCCTTTTTGCAAGGCCGTGGACAGGCGGATTTAGCCAAATCGACTGCTCATTTGACGAGACTTGAATATGATTGGTTGGAGCCAGCTGAATGGATAGACGGTCAGTCAGGGATGGTTCAATATGTATGGCTCGGCCTTGGTGATGTCGCTCGGCCTTGGTGATGTCGCTCGACATCGTGGGTTGCTCGGCATCGTGGGTCGCTCGGCATCGTGGGTCGCTCGACATCGTGGGTCGCTCGGCATCGTGGGTCGCTCGGCATACTGGGTCGCTCGACATTGTGGCTCGGCATGGTGGCTTAGCAAGGTGGCTCGGCATCGTCGCTCGGCATTGTGGGTCGCTCGGCATCATGGGTCGCTCGGCATCGTGGGTCGCTCGGCATCATGGGTCGCTCGGCATTGTGGCTCGGCAAGGTGGCTCGGCATCGCCGCTCGGCATTGTGGCTCGGCATGGTGGCTCGGTAAGGTGACCTGGCATTGTCGCTCGACATCACCGCTCGGCGGTCTTGTGTCCAAGTAGTTGTTTCACCGGGTCTGCCACTTCGGATTACTTTGAGTTAAAAGGGGATTTACTTCGAGTCGCCTAGGTAGATTTCCTGGGTCGACAGCATTTGGGCAAGGAATCTGTGTATTGAAGGAAGGGGTTGAGTCTTGATGGGCCTGGACTACTCAGGAAGCCCAACTACCTGGATTTTCCTATAAATACAACATGTGGGGTTCCGAAAAAAGGGGCTTTTTTCGACTCTCTTACTTTCTCTTTTCTAAGGCTAAGGCAACTCTGCCATTTTGTAACTGTAATCGATTATTACAGCAATAAAAAGAAAACTTCTGGAGTGTACGTAAGTCGGAGTTAGCCGAACCACTATAAAATCTGTTGTTCTTTACTGCTTTCATTTTAATTTTGATTGTTCTTCATATTATTACTCTCTACATACATTCTATCTGTTATCGGTGACTGTTAGTTGGTGCTTTCCTTTACATTTGGGTGTTAGTGACCAATTTTGGCGCTAACATTTTGGTGCTTTCACCGAGAAGCAAGCACTCGGGGATTTCGGAGCTAGGATTTTGGATTTCAAAAACTTAGGAACTTGGATTCTAGGAAGTAATGGCTAGGCCACCAACAAGGAAGCAAGTGACAGAAAGGAGCAATCAAGAGGGAAGTCAAGAGGCTTCCTCTAGAGCTGGAGCAGGTCAAGCATCCATCTACATCACCAGAGATGAGATGGAAGCGATGCTGAAAAGACAAGAGGAGATGATGCAGGCTCTTCTCAGACAATTTGAACAAGCATGAAATGTAGGAGCTAAGATCCATGGAGATGGATCAGAAGCGCTCAACTAGCAAGTAGAGGGAGTGGCTCAGCAGGGGGCAGCCCCCAATCAGCAGTCGACTATCAATCTGGATCGACCTAGACTCAGGGGCACACCACCGGGAAACGCTGAACCAATCCATGGAGGGATACCAGATGACGCTGTGCAACCCGACACCAATAGGAGTGCAGGAGTATGTGATGAGGAGTATGTGCCAGGATTCCCTCGTGAACTCGTGGGATAGATTAGAGGTTGCAGACAAGGATTACAGTTTGGCGATAATGACAGATTAGCGGAGATGGTCAGACGAGCTGTGAGAGGTGCATTGGTAAATAAAGACTTGGAGGATGTGAATAGGAGTCCCTTTACTCCTACTATCAGGCAAGCTAGGAACCCTCCGGATTTTAAGCTACCAACGTTGGAGATGTATGATGGGAGAACGGATCTCGCCGTTCACCTGACAAGGTACATGAGGCATATGGAGGTACTGGGGGCATCGAATGAGGTCATGGCTCGATGTTTCCCTTTGTATTTGACGGATATCACAGCTATGTGGTTCAGACAGCTGGAGAGTGGTTCTATTGACACTTAGGCAGAGCTGATTGAGAGGTTTATGAGGCAATTTCGGGTCCATATAGGCAGACCCAAGAACGTAATGACTTTGACATCGATGAAACAATGGAAGGGAGAGTCGCTTAGGGATTTCTTAACCAGATTCAACGCAGCGGTAGCTTCAGTCGATCGACCCGATCCGTCGATGGTTTTGATGGCGGCAGTTTCAGGAATTGCAGATAATTTGGATATTTTGATATCGGTGGAACGGGACCCACCGAGGGATCTCGGAGAGTTCTACCATGAGGCGGAAAGGTTCCTAAGGCAGGAAGATGCGCAGGCTGAGAGAGTAGGGAGAGAGGATGAAGCTTATGAAGTGAGGGGTGGAGGTCCACCCAGGGAGGATCCAAGTAAAGACGATAAAGGAAAAAGGAAAACAAATGGCAACAGTGGCACTTCGAAGAGGCCTCGAAGGGAGTCAAGTTTTCTTCTTACACTGATTTAACTGAGACTCTAGAAAGGATTTACTTGGATACTCGGGGGCACCTCCAGTATCGAAGACCGACTAGGAGGGAACCATCGAAATACGAGCGGGCGTCAGGAAAACATTGCCTATTCCATGAGCTGGATGGGCACAACACGAATGATTGCAAGCATTTAAAGGATATCATTGAGGAGCATGTAAGGAATGGTCACCTGCAACAATACCTAAGGAATCGAGCTGTAGTAGTGGAACGGGAGCAGCCACAGCCTACCTCGAACGAAGGTGGCATTGGATCTAGTCACCGCCGGCTTGTTATCAACTGAATGGATTTATGGTTCTGAATAAGTAATAGAACTCAAAGTAATACGGTTAGGTCACTTACACACGTACAGGATCGAGGACGGTCCCTAGGCGTGCTCTGAGATGACGAAAAACCGTATTGCTTATGAAATCCTGTTTTCTTTCTATTTTTCTACAAACTCTGGTTTCTTCTTTGGTACTTCGGACATTTAATCCCCTTTGTTGTACGAACTTTCACTTTGATAACTGAATTCTGTAATGATTGGCATTGGACTAATTCAATAAATAATACAGGCCAAGCGATTATCCTCCCGACCGGAGAAACGGGATAGTAATCGCGAATTACGAGTCCCTTTGCCGAAGAGCAACGGAATGTACTCGAATAGAATGAACGAAGTCCTCGGTCGGAGAGCCGAGGCCAGAGAAATATACAAAGTCCTCGACCAGAGAGTCGAGGCCGGAGAATACAAAGTCCTCGACCGGAGCATCGAGGCCGGTAAAAATAAAAGTCCTTAGCCGGAGAATCGAGGCCGGTGAATATCAAAGTCCTTGGCCGGAGAGCCGAGGCCGGAGAATATGAAAATCCTTGGCCGGAGAGCCAAGACCAATGAATATCAAAGTCTTTGGCCAGAGAGCCGAGGCCAGAGAATATGAAATTCCTTGGCCGGAGAGCCGAGACCGGTGAATATCAAAGTTCTAGACCAGAGAGTCGAGGCCGGAGAATATAAAAAGTCCTTGATTGGAGAGTCAAGGCCGGAGAATATAAGAAGTCCTCAGCCGGAGAGTCGAGGCTGGAAAATATAAAAGTCCTCAATCGAAGAGCCAAGGCCGGAGAACATACAAGCCCTTGACTGGAGAGTCGAGCCTGGAATAGGATAACGCGACCCGGCGAGGTCTACAGATTCAAAGTTAAACCCGGAGAGGTCATGGATTCAGATTTCGGCATAGGATAGATTGACCCGATGAGGTCCTGGATTTGGCAAAGGGCCCGGAGCGGTCCCGATTTTGGATATCGACCCAGGAAGGTCATAGATTTGGCTATTGGTTATGGATGGAATAACACTCGGTTGACGGGTTCAGATGGCTATGGAATTGGCTCAGGGTTTGGTCATTGGATTCAGAATCAGATATCGCCTCAGGGTAGTCATAAATCCGGATAAGGATACGACGATGGCACTTGGATAAAATGGATTGGCTTACGAATCGGAAAGTATGGATGTGGATAACATACGGACTTCAGATATTGAACTTGAGGCTATTCAAAACACACCTTCCAATAGCAAGGCAAGTTTTGGGGGGCAAAATGTTAACCCGCCTTTTTGCAAGGCCGTGGACAGGCGGATTTAACCAAATCGACTGCTCATTTGGCGAGACTGGAATACGATTGGTTGGAGCCAGCTCAATGGATAGACGGTCAGTCAGGGATGGTTCAATATGCATGGCTCGGCCTTGGTGATGTCGCTCGGCCTGGTGATGTCGCTCGACATCGTGTGTCGCTCGGCATCGTGGGTCGCTCGGCATCGTGGGTCGCTCGACATCGTGGGTCGCTCGGCATCCTGGGTCGCTCGACATTGTGGCTCGGCATGGTTGCTCGGCAAGGTGGCTCGGCATCGTCGCTCGACATCGTGGGTCGCTCAACATCGTGGGTCGCTCGGCATTGTGGCTCGGCATGGTGGCTCGGCAAGGTGACTCGGCATCGTCGCTCGGCATTGTGTCTCGGCATGGTGGCTCGGCAAGGTGGCTCGGCATCGCCGCTCGGCGGTCTTGTGTCCAAGTAGTTGTTTCACCGGGTCGGCCACTTCGGATTACTTCGAGTTAAAAGGGGATTTACTTCGAGTCGCCTAGGTAGATTTCCTCGGTCGATAGCATTTGGGCAAGGAGTCGGTGTATTGAAGGAAGGGATTGAGTCTTGATGGGCCCGGACTACTCAGGAAGCCCAACTACCTGAATTTGCCTATAAATACAACATGTGGGGTTCTGGAAAAAGGGGCTTCCTTTCGACTCTCTTACTTTCTCTTTTCTAAGGCTAAGGCAACTCTGCCATTTTGTAACTGTAATCGATTATTACAGCAATAAAAAGAAACTTCTGGAGTGTACGTAGGCCGGAGTTAGCCGAACCACTATAAAATCTGTTGTTCTTTACTGCTTTCATTTTAATTTTGATTGTTCTTCATATTATTACTCTCTACATACATTCTATCTGTTATCGGTGACTGTTAGTTGGTGCTTTCCTTTACATTTGGGTGTTAGTGACCAATTTTGGCGCTAACACCATCCATCGCCGAGCAGCACCAGATCCGACCCCCTTCAACTAGCACCACCCAGAGCACCCACTTCCACGCGCAAGCCAAACCAACCCCGCTACCACCCGACAGCCGGCCTTCCACCATCCACCCATCTGTGCTCTACACCTACACCACGTATCCATTTCCTCACCACCGTATAAAATCAAATCCCTCCACCGATGCAAACACCCCATAGCCGACTGCGGAACACCCCAAGTCTGCTGTCCTCTGTCGTTTATATAAGGTATACATATGCAGTTGTTTGCATATACATATATGTGCTTTATTATGGCTTTGTTCTTCCTTTGTCCGATTTTGTTCTGTTTATATATTAGCTTTTATATATTTTCTGGGTTACAAGTGAAGATTTTATAAACTCTAATCTGCTGTTGCTTTTCAAATTATATATATAAAGTTATAATATATAAGTTATATATATATCGGCTGCAAGTTTTACCTTGGTTTTACATCTTTTGTACATCACCTGTACATATATTTATAAAAGAATATGTTTGTTGACGTTTTGAGATGTATATATATATGCTAAATAATTATGGGAAGTTGTTTTCATTTTTCTTAATTGATTTATAACGTGTGAGTTCGGTTGTTTATATATGTATATTTTTATAAAGCAAGTTATATTGATTTTTCAATGGATATTGTTTTCACATAATATGTCAGTCCATATGTGTATTTTGCTTTGGCCGTGCTATTTATATATATATACTAGTTGTATAAAAACCTAGTTGTTGTATACATAAGTTATGTTTTACATTATAAGTTACTGTATATATATGTTATATTATATCTTACATAAGTCTACTGTATATAAGTCTATATATATTAAGGTGTGTATTATCAGTGTTATATAACAATATTATATTATTACACAGTATAATTATAGGGTTGTTCGGTTGACAGGTTGTTTATATGTATATATATTGTAATAAAGTATTGACTTTTATAAGATATATTGTTTTAAAAATTTTAACATGTATGACAGTTTATATTAGTCTATATATATTAGTGTATATAAGTATACTTGACTTCGGGGTTCTAAAAAATAAATATAGAGATTTTATTTATACGTGCTTAAATTTAGTATTTATTTGAAAGTGTATATATATATTATTTTAAATATGAGTTCCAAATTTGATATTGGTTTAAGAAAATAAACTAAGATAAAAATATATAATTTTTTTCAGTCTATATTAAGCAGATTCTGATTTATTTCATCAATTCCTTATTTATCAGCTTTGTCTTCAAATTCGTGTCTATCGTGCTTTGCTTCAGCAATTCGTGATTGGATTCCTAACCCATTTCATTTGTCGAACCTCTCTAGCCTCGAAAGGTGAGCAATCACTCACGATTAACGTTCTTATATTTATTAAATTTGATTTCAATTGAAATGACAATTGAAATATGCTGTTGTTAGTTATTTACATTGTTATATATACTATTATCTCAAACTGTTCACCTGTGGGATATGACACCATATCCTTTTGTTATATTTTATTTAATTTGTTATTGATGATATATGCCTGTTGTTGATATGTTATATTTATTATCATAACTGCTCTCACTCTACAAGTCCCCTGTTAGTATAGAATTCCCTATGGGTTGAAATGATACATACCCGAACAATCTGTAGAATAGGAGGAAATCGTTATGGGTTGAAATGATATATATCCGTATATATTTAAATTATGGATTGAAATGATAAATATCCGTATCACTTGACCATAGGATAGAAAATATTTATACAGACACTGTTGGTCTATATATAAATATTTTAAAATGATTTCTATGGTTTTGGAAGGAAATATATATGGTTTTATTTAAATTTGGAAATATTTTATATATAAATAAGTTTAATATAAAGTAGATTAAATAATAAGCTTCAATTTAATAAAGTTTGATTTAAGTAAATCACAACATGTTAAGTATTTATTTAAAATTTAATTTTAAAATAGATTTGATAATGATTCTATAAGTTAAGGTGGGAAAGATAAATTTAAATTTATTCGAAATTGTATTTAATTAAGAATTTTTGTTTAATTAAATTGATTTGAAACTTATTGAATTTGAGGGTTGCAAGATATGATTTTATAACTTGATTTTGATTTAAGTGATTAAATGGAAATTTCAAGTTTTAAATAAATCGAAGGAAATATTTAGTTTAATGTAATTTAAGGGTATTTAAATGATAATGGATTTATTGAGTGAATATTTCAAAACTAAATAATAATGAAGTTAAAATAAGATTTATATGAAATTATCAATTTAGTTTTGAAAGTGCTATAAGTTGGATATATATATATATATATATATATATATATTTGAAATGGAAATGATATTTTGGTTTTGAAGTATAAATTAATTTGAAATGACCACGGTGTTATAATGACGTTTGGTTGTTAATTGCGTATATTTCTACATTGTAGATAGTTCTATGGATTCTTAGAGGATGGTTATCCCAAACATCCTTTAAGTTACTTGTATCTCAGTTGATATTTCACTTGAGTTGGATTTATTAATATAAGAATGTTAATCCTGACTCGAGTGTTTTGTGTTTTGCTTTACGCTCGGGTCAGACTGAGTGATACAGCATTTGAGACTCACCTTTGGAGTTTGGAGCTTCGCTTGGAGATCCAACTATCGATTCAGCCTTCAGCTTTTCCAGTTGATTTATTCAGAGATGTCATCACTGTATTTGAGATATTATGTTGTATTTTAATTCAAACTCTGTTGTTTATATAGTAGCTTCATGAACTACTATTTATCTATTCCGCTGCATTATTGTTATACTACTCTGTGTCTGTGATTTATTTATTTACTATATATGCTAGGTTTTGCCAAATATAAATTAACAATCTGATATATTGAGCAATTCAAGTACGACATGTGTGTCTGCTTATGCACTTGGCGGGTGCAGCATGATAGGGGGTTCTCGCATTTAGGTTTGGTAGCGAGCGGATGACTCTTACTCCTACATGTTGCTGCGGGGTTGGTGCAGTCGAGATACTGGCCGTAAAGGCAGAACAAAGGTACATCTGTATGCTATGGTGGGCGTTACCCCACTGGTGACGTCCCGTTACAGTTGGTATCAGAGCTCTGGTTTTAGGCAAAACTTAGCATATGCAGTAGATTTAATTACGGAATCGCTTTCGTTCGAGCTTGAATCTCTTCCTCTTTGACTTAGTTTCTTTTGAATTTTGGAACGTTTCCCTCGGCTCCAAAATCCATTCTTGTTTTCCCCTATCCAAATTCTTTGATCCTGGAGCATCCTATAGCTCCACTGAATGATTTGTATAGGGGTGAAAACTCCTTTACAACAAGCATTAATTCACCGAAGATTTTGTATCCTCGGTTTACGATGCTGCTATCTTTTGCTGTGCCCGAATTAAATCTCTGGCGATCGAATGTTGATTTGCCTTAGAATCCCACATCGATCATATTCCTGAAGTCACGGTTGACCCAGTTAAGGTCGCCCGCGATTTATATAAGTATATACATCTTCTATTTTGTAATTTAATCATCTCATCTTCGTTCGAGCCTATCTTCGAATCAGAATTCTATTTTAATTAGAGTTCCTCTAATTTGAATCTCTATCTTTGTTTTGAAATCCATTCTTGAATCATCCTTTGAAAATCAGTTTTGTTTGTATTTTAGAAAATTTTTATATATCGAAATTATTATTTTGATAAGAATGATTATATTATATATATAAAAGTGAAAATGTTTTCGATAAGGATTATATACCTTTTTAAAACGAGGATTTAAAGTTTTGAAAGGATTTGAAATTTTGAAAATTATATAAGGAATTGATTTATATAAAAATGATTTATAACTGAAGGGTTTTAAATTGGAAATTTGAGAGATTGAAGTCCGGTATTTTGAAAATTGGTTTTAAGATTTTGAAAATATATAATGATACGATTGAAAGTATTTTCCGAATAAGAAATGTTTCAAATGACTTCAAACGAGTTTCAATGATTTCGAAGAAATTTCAAAGAAGTTTTCAAGAAAATAGAAGTCCAGAACTCACTTATGTCGCTGGAGAATAATTTCGGTGATGAGTGCATGCATCATCGACATTGATTTTCGAGTTTCAGAGTGAGGGAGAGGCCACTTTAGTAGCTTTGCTATGCGATTGATTTTGTGAAACCAATTTTTATTTCAAATTCCGAAGTATGATTTGATATTTGAAAGATATATGTATATATATTTGAATCGATTTGAAGTGAGCCCGGTGTTCAGTCCTCAAGTTTCAGATTTGATTTGGTATAACCCTATCTTTTGAAATTGATTTACTGATTAGTTGCTGATTTCCAACTCTTGGATTGGAAACTTGATTTCTCCGACTATTTTGAATGTTCGAACACTTCCAAATCAAGGTTAATTTTCAAAGCTAAGGAATTTCGAAAGGTATAAATTATTTGATAAAGTATATAAGTTTAGTTTTGTATGTTTAAGTATGAAGTAATATGATTTAAATAAGTTTGAAACTGTTTTGTTAAGTAAATGAATAAGACTATTTTGAATTATACTAATATGAAATTTAGTTTTGAAATGTTTTGAATAAAATTTAGTTTTAAATGTTTTTAACTTATTAACATCTTTTATAAAACTATATATATATAATAATAATAATAATTTTCAAAAGGGTAAATTTGATCTTTCAAATAGAAATAAATAGTTTAAAGGTTTTAAAGGGATGGTTATAAACTTAGTAATCATTTTGTGTATAATTGATTTTTAGGAAAATATTTGGTTTCGAAAAATAGATTGGAATTGAAAATCCAGTATTTATATGATGATTTTGGAAATGAATTCGTTTGACCTAAATTATGTTGATTTGGAAACTTGGATTATTTTCTAAACCTATTATTTGGAAACTTTGAAACTGAAGATATTTAATTTGGAAGAAATAATTTGGTGAAATCGTATATGATTTTGAAACTGAACTGATATTGAAACGAATTGAAATTGAGAACCTTGTTTTACTAAATACTTGATTTGGGAGTTATCAAACTTATATAAAATTGATTTGTATAAGTATGAAGTTGATTCAAAAACTATTGATTTGGAAAGGTACTCAATTTGAAAAGAGAAATCTTATATAATCGAAGTCTATATAAGTGTGATTTGATATACTTTTTGATTTTGGAAAGTATTCGATTTGAAAATGAAATCTTATATATAATGGAATTTATATAAGTATGATATTTGAAATTGATTTGAAAAGGTACTATATGATACATATTTTCGAAGTAAAGATATGGAAAGTGCCTTCTGCTTGATATCATATTTGTGGCCACATTTAGGATTCATTCTATCGATATTATTCTCTCTAATTTAGGTTTTTCGGATATGATACTCGAGTGTCCTTCGAATTCCATGGCGTTACCCATGGTCTTACGAACTCGACCGCATAGCGTAATTCGTAGGTCCGTGACGGCCTATAGGTACAGATGTTTCCTGGGGGATCCAGGCGTAACCATTGTTTATCTGCGATCTATGGTCGTGTTTGTAGCGTAATCCGCAAGGCCGAGATTGCTTATAGGGTACGGATGTTTCCTGGGGGATCCACGCGTAACCATTGTGTATCCGCGGTCTATAGGTTTTTGGTTATCATGGCGAAATTCGCAAGGCCATAACGGCTTATAGGTACGAATGTTTCCTGGGGGACCCAGGCGTAACCATTGTGTATCTGCGATCCATGATTCGGTTCGGTTGATTTGTTTGGATTGTACCTTCCATATCGGTTTTAAAGGTTTTTCCAGTATTTTTCACTGGGTGTTGAAACAGGACTACTAAGTACTTGGAGAATTCTAGCATTGCGCCTGATCAACGCATGGCCAGAGTCTACAAGAACGAGGATAAACTTGTTGAGACATCGAGTTATTAAAGTATTTTCGAAAGAAAAATTTGTTTCGATATAAAAGTATTTTCAACAAAGAAATTTTGTATTAACATTTGAATTTGAAATTTTGTGGTTTTAAAATTAATTATGCATGCCTGATACTATTCTTTTGAATCTACCTTATCTGCTCAGCTTTATCTATTCTTCTTTACCCTTTTTCTCCTGTCTTCCTTCCTTTTCGAGGACGAAAAGTTTTGAGTGGGGGAGAGTGTAATGACCCGTATTTTTCGAAAAAAAAGAAAATTCAAAAATTTTGAAATTAATACATTAAGAAATTAAAAATTTATGATTTTAAATAAAATTTACTTTGAATTATAACATCTAATTTTGATTTAAAAAACTGACAACTATTTTATGGGATTTCAAACGTATGGTTTAATAAAAGTTTAATTGGATAGATTTAATATTGTGTAAAGCATGAAATCAATTTATGATTAACTGGAATTGGGTTTTAATTGTAAATTAACTTCTAATCTATTTGTAAACCATAAATGTATAATTATGTATTCAAACTTATTTAAATTTTAGTCTTGGTTTTTGCTCATCTTACATATCAACCTATTGAAATTAATTTGTTAATAAAATTTAGTATAATTGGATTTACGTAAAAAGAAAGAAATATAAATTTTAATTTAATATGACTTAATTAGTTAAACGATTCATAAATTGAGAAATTGAGAATTTAATACTGCATTAGTTAATATTAGCATTTTAATTAAGGAACTAGAGTTTATAAACCAATGAATATTCAATTATATTAATTTGAAACATAGTTTATTTGAAATTTAATAAAGGTGAATTTTATTGAATATAATAAAATGAAATCTACCATTTAAAACAAACAATAGAATTTTATGACGGAAATTTGATATTTGCTATGCGTTCATCTAGATATAGCAAATGGGAAATTTTCGTCGAATTATAGAGATGTTATATGGGTCGCTAGAAATTTAGTTTAAATCAGTTATAACAGTTGAATTTAAAAGTGTTCCGAAACCTAAATATGTCAACATGAGAAAATTTATTTAGAACACTCTGAATAAGACTGCATAATCCGTTTCATGAAATTCGGACATTTCTAGCTCCGTTTGGATTTTTCTGTACGAGATAGCAACGTATATCAGTGTCAGTGTAACAACCCGGAAATTTTAATAGTTTTATAAAGTAATTAAATGAAAATTGGATATTTGGAATACGTCTATTTTAATATAGCAAATGGTAAATTTTCATCAGAAAATATTCAAGTAAATTTTTTGTGTAATTCTATTTCAGTTTCAATCAGTTAAAAAATTGATGGTAATAAAACATTTACCAAACCTGAATATTTTTACATAGAAAATTTGTAAATCATCTTTTGAGTGAGACGTCATATTTCGTTCCTCAAAATTTGGTTTGTTATTGCTACGTCGATCTTATTTTCGACGAAATAGCAGCATTTTCGTACCGATATCGACTTTTGATTGGATGATTGTACCACTAATATCTGTATACCGTTTTGATCGTCTCGTCGTGTTGATCACCACGGTATATTCAATTCTGTGTTTTGAAGTCCATTAACAGCGGAATCCGCGAAACCGGTAACCGTATCGGTACCAGATCCGTGACCTTTTGTTTTCTTTTGAATTTCAAACTTCAGCCGTGTCATCCAAGCAACAATAATTGCTTTAAATATTTCAGCTGAATCAACGTGAGACTGTTTCCATTTCCTTTCCTATTGCTTCTTATTTATTTATTTCTTACTTTTGCTCTGCCTAATATATTTATGGAGCATATATTTAGATCTACACCTCTGAAATCTCGCTCTAAATATTTTCCTACAGCCAAACTTCTCCGCCCTCTACCCCTTTCCCCTCCGCGTGAAAATCTCCCTCTCCACATCATCAAACCGAAGCCATCCATCGCCGAGCAGCACCAGATCCGACCCCCTTCAACTAGCACCACCCAGAGCACCCACTTCCACGCGCAAGCCAAACCACCCCGCGCCTACCACCCGACAGCCAGCCTTCCACCATCCACCCATATGTGCTCTACCCCTACACCATATTTCCATTTCCTCACCACCGTATACAATCAAATCCCTCCACCGATGCAAACACCACATAGGCGACTGTCGAACACCCCAAGTCTGCTGTCCTCTGTCGTTTATATAAGGTATACATATGCAGTTGTTTGCATATACATATATGTGCTTTATTATGGCTCTGTTCTTCCTTTGTCCGATTTTGTTCTGTTTATATATTAGCTTTTATATATTTTCTGGGTTACAAGTGAAGATTTTATAATCTCTAATCTGTTGTTGCTTTTCAAATTATATATATAAAGTTATAATATATAAGTTATATATATCGGCTGCAAGTTTTACCTGGGTTTTACATCTTTTGTACATCACCCGTACATATATTTATAAAAGAATATGTTTGTTGACATTTTGAGATGTATATATATATATGCTAAATAATTATGGGAAGTTGTTTTCATTTTTCTTAATTGATCTTTAACGTGTGAGTTCGGTTGTTTATATATGTATATTTTTATAAAGCAAGTTATATTGATTTTTCAATGGATATTGTTTTCACATAATATGTCAGTCCATATGTGTATTTTGCTTTGGCCGTGCTATTTATATATATACACTAGTTGTACAAAAACCTAGTTGTTGTATACATAAGTTATGTATTACATTATAAGTTACTATATATATATGTTATATTATATCTTACATAAGTCTACTGTATATAAGTCTATATATATTAAGGTGTGTAATATCAGTGTTATAACAATATTATATTATTACACAGTATAATTATAGGGTTGTTCGGTTGACAGGTTGTTTATATGTATATATATTGTAATAAAGTATTGACTTTTATAAGATATATTGTTTTAAAAATTTTAACATATATGACAGTTTATATTAGTCTATATATATTAGTGTATATAAGTATACTTGACTTTGGGGTTTTAATAAATATATATAGAGATTTTATTTATAGGTGCTTAGATTTAGTATTTATTTGAAAGTGTATATATATATATATTATTTTAAATATGAGTTCCAAATTTAATATTGGTTTAAGAAAATAAAATAAGATAAAAATATATAATTTGTTTCAATCTATATTAAGCAGATTCTGATTTATTTCATCAATTCCTTATTTATCAGCTTTGTCGTCAAATTCTTGTCTATCGTGCTTTGCTTCAGCAATTCGTGCTTGGATTCGTAACCCATTTCATTTGTCGAACCTCTCTAGCCTCGAAAGGTGAGAAATCACTCCCGATTAACGTTCTTATATTTATTAAATTTGATTTCAATTGAAATGACAATTGAAATATGCCGTTGTTAGTTATTTACATTGTTATATATACTATTATCTATAACTGTTCACCTGTGGGATATAACACCATACCTGTTGATATATTTTATTTAATTTGTTATTGATGATATATGCTTGTTGTTGATATGTTATATTTATTATCATAACTGCTCTCACTTTGCAAGTCCCTTGTTAGTATAGAATTCCCTATGGGTTGAAATGATACATACCCGAACGATCTGTTGAATATGAGGAAATCGTTATGGGTTGAAATGATAAACCCAAGCGATTTTCATGTTGAACTGAATTTGGGATTGCGGGTTGAAATGATATATATCCGTATATATTTAAATTACGGATTTAAATGATAAATATCTGTATCACTTGACCATGAGATATAAAATATTTATACAGACACCGTTAGTCTATATATAAATATTTTAAAATGATTTCTATGGTTTTGGAAGGAAATATATATGGTTTTATTTAAATTTGGAAATATTTTATATATAAATAAGTTTAATATAAAGTAGATTAAATAATAAGCTTCAATTTAATAAAGTTTTATTTAAGTAAATCACAACATGTTAAGTATTTATTTAAAATTTAATTTTAAAATAGATTTGATAATGGTTCTATAAGTTAAGGTGGGAAAGATAAATTTGAATTTATTTTAAATTGTATTTAATTAAGAATTTTTGTTTAATTAAATTGATTTGAAACTTATTGAATTTGAGGGTTGCAAGATATGATTTTATAACTTGGTTTTGATTTAAGTGATTAAATGGATATTTCAAGTTTTAAATAAATCGAAGGAAATATTTAGTTTAATGTAATTTAAGGTTATTTAAATGATAATGGATTTATTGAGTGAATATTTCAAAACTAAATAATAATAAAGTTAAAATAAGATTTACATGAAATTATCAATTTAGTTTTGAAAGTGGTATAAGTTGGATATATATATATATATATATATATATATATTTGAAATGGAAATGATATTTTGGTTTTGAAGTATAAATTAATTTGAAATGACCACGGTGTTATAATGACGTTTGGTTGTTAATTGCGTATATTTCTACATTGTAGATAGTTCCATGGATTCTTAGAGGATGGTTATCCCAAACATCCTTTAAGTTACTTGTATTTCAGTTGATATTTCACTTGAGTTGGATTTATTGATATAAGAATGTTAATCCTGACTCGAGTGTTTTGTGTTTTGCTTTACGCTCGGGTCAGACTGAGTGATACAACATTTGAGACTCACCTTTGGATTTTGGAGCTTCGCTTGGAGATCCAACTATCGATTCAGCCTTCAGCTTTTCCAGTTGATTTGTTCAGAGATGTCATCACTGTATTTGAGATATTCTGTTGTATTTTAATTCAAACTCTATTGTTTATATAGTAGCTTCATGAACTACTATTTATCTATTCCGCTGCATTATTGTTATACTACTCTATGTCTGTGATTATGTGATTTATTTATTTACTATATATGCTAGGTTTTGCCAAATATTAATTAACAATATGATATATTGAGCAATTCAAGTTCGACATGTGCGAATGCGAATGGTTGAAAATATCGGATCGTTACAACTTGACCATAGGGTAGAAAATTATATACAGACAATGGATTGGTTAAAATGATTTTAAAACCTAAGTTTTGAATGCAGTTAAATGATATTATGAAATAAAATTATATTTATATGAACTGAATTATTTTCAAAATCCAAGCTTTTAAAATGTTGAAATTGAAATTGGTTTAAATGAATTGTATAAAGAATTTAAATTGAAATCTTAAAGTTGAATTTTGAAATATAAATGAAATTTACCAAAATTGAGTTATTGTAAATGTTGAATATTTAAACTTTGAAACCTATTGAATTTGAAGTGGTTTAAATTTGTAGTTAAACATGGATTTGAAATAGATATAAATTGAAATGGTTTTTTTATGAGAATTTGAATTGAAATCTTTAGCCTTTTGAATTGAAATCGTTGAACTGAGACTTATTTAGATTGATTTTTTTGAACTAAAGTTAATTTGAATTAATTTGTGAAATTGGAAGAAACAATTCTAATTTGAAACTATTTTCGATATAAACTCTTTTAATATACAAACTCTTTTAACATATAAACTATTTTCTTATATAAACCATTTTAATATATTAATAATTTTTAATACATTAACTATTTTTAATATATAACCTATTTTAATATATAAACTATTTTTAATATATAAACTATTTAATCTATAACCTATTTTTAAATTATAAACTATTTTAAAATACATTATTTTAAATTTATAAACAACTTTTAATATAAATATTTTAATCTATAACCTATTTTAATATACAAACTCTTTTAATATATAAACTATTTTAATCTATAACCTATTTTTAAAATATAAACTATTTTTAATGTATAACTATCTCAATATATAAACTACTTTCAATATTCAAACTGTTTAAAGTTCGGATTGTTATGATTAAGATTTAATTGATTAAAAGGCATATATTTTGATATGATGGTTTGACCTATTTTGTGGTTATGACTTTTGAAAATGAATATGATTTAAAGTGAATAATGATTTCAAAAGTGAAAATTATTTCGGAAGTGATATGATTTTGATGCGAATATGATATTTTGATATCAATTATGAATTGGTTTCGGAAATGTAAAAGAACCGACCGGTGTGAAATAAGTGTTGGATTGTTAAAGAGACCGAGATCAGATATTGTCATACTCTCTGCCAATACCGAAAACCACTTTAACAACTGTGCACGTGGTGGAGAATCCAGAACGAAGTAGGATGGTTTGGCGAACGCTATTGTATGAGGTATGAACGCAGCCCTGACGCCGTCGGGTCAGCTTGATATGACTAAAATAGGAGCTATACCTGGGCCAAGTGGGGTTGCACCCCCGATCGGGCACATTTCTTCGATACCATATTTATTAATTTGTGATTGATTTGGTGGCCATCCTTGATTTGATTATGGGAGTGTGTTCCGAGGTGGGCGGTAGTAGCTGCAATGCGTTACCACCAGCCCGGTTCTGCAAAATGGTAGTATCCTACCCTAGGCATTGCCTTACGTGCCTTGTCATATGCCTTATCGCACCCACTACGAGTTTGGTTTGTGTCGTACCTATGGAGTGGTCCTTGATAGCCCACCGGTTTGGTGGAGTTTACAGTACTGTATAGACTACGACATTTATAAAAATGTGTTAAGGGGGATATAGGTATCGCCTTAACGCTATTTTAATATTTTACTTTACTGTAGACATATTATAATAGCGTATTGTACTATGTATGTAGATTGTTTACCGGATCCTTAGGAGATGGAATCCCGAACATCTCTTAAGTTATTGCACGCACGTTACACATTGGATAAGAGAGGTAAAATCCCGGAAACATCTCTGAAGCCGTTACACTCATATTTACTTATTTTGATTTAACTTACATAAGATCTTTTAGTTACGACTCGAGTGTTTTATCTTTTCATTACGCTCGTGTCAGTCTGGGCTTTTCAGTGTTGAAGACTCTATTTCTGGAGGATGAAGACGGAGATATTGTTACTATTTATTATATTTATTCCACTGCATCATGTTTTTCCGCTGCATTATTTAATTATTCCTGCTGTATGTATAACTCTGATCTATATTATAAAAGTGCAATCAAATGTTATTTGTAAACAGCTTCATGAACTATTTATTTGATTATTATATTTTGTCATTCCACTGTGAGATTCTGTGTTTTGTTTTTCCTTCTTTTCTCTTATTTTCTTATTTACTCCATTAACAATCCTCCCTTTTGAATAGTTTGAGTTGACATGTTTGGTTTATTGTCAATTTAAAACCGTCTAAAAAGGTGGGTTGTTACAATTTATTTATTAGAATTTAAATTATATTCAAATTTATTCAAACCCAAAACTTCAAACGTTCGTAAATTTTTTTGTTTGAGCTCCGTTTTCAAAACATTATATGTGTAAATTGATCGAAAAATCATTATGAAGGCAACGCCATAATTTCTATGGTCATATTATGACTTTTACAAAAAAAATATTTCTAGCTTATCTTATTTAATCGATTGATTAACCTATTTATTTCCTTTTAATTTTTATGGGTTGTTACAGATTTGGGTGGTGAAAAAAGTTTTAAATGGATATAGAGTAGGAATGCTTGATAAATGAGTTTGAAAATGTTACTTTGGGAATTTTTATAAAATTAATTCTATTAACAATTTTTCTTGTCAACCCTAAATAAGTCTAGGCTAGTAATAAGGCTTGGACAATTTTATATTAGCCCACGAGAAGTATTCAAGTCTGAAGTGAAGTATGCAAATAGGAATTCGAATTCAAGTTCAAGAGAGTATGCATGTTCATGATGTCAACTTTCAAAAGTGATGTACATGTCATCGATATCTTGTAAAAGTATGCAAGAGAGTCACATATAGGTCATAAATCCCTTCAAATATCTTTATTCACATGTAATATACTATGCCAGGTTTATTATACAAGTCCCTATGTGCAAAAGTCATCAAAATACAATAGCCTCTAGGAATCTCCAATTTAATTTAGGGTTACAACTTTGGAAAAGTAAGAAAGTGGTGAGAAGAATTCGCCCATTTCATGAACCCAATAGATTCGTATTTATAGGTGTGGAGATAGGAAGCATAGCTGCCACATGTCCTTCGACATCGTTGTTTTTCGACATCCTTCATTGTGTAGTCAACACGCGGCAACATTCTTCGTGTTGATGTCTTACTGCATCCCTTTACACATTAATGATTTATGACATCCTTGCCATATTGATGATTTATGACATCATTTATTATACTGATGAAATACGGTATCCTCATTTACATTGATGATTTATGACATCATTTTAAGCATTGATGATATGCAGCATCTTTGATAACTGTTGGTATTTCATATCTCTTACACCCTTCAAAGCTCAACATCCATTACTTGGTTAAAGTTGCTTTATAGCACTTAGTGTTGTAAAGGCTCAACATCCGCTATTGAATCAAAACCGAATATTCTCCGTTGTGCTTAGGCATTTGGCATCATTAAACGGTACCGCCCTCTTCCTATGTTTCATGCTTTTCACCATCATGTTGTAGAATTTTGATATCTTATGAGCTATAAAGATTCGATATCCTTTGAACTGCAATGATTTGATAACTCCTTATTGTTAGGCCTTGGTCATCCCTATAATTATCTAGAAGTTTGAAACTCTCCTAGTTGCCTGGTTGCACTTATCGCCTTTTGAGTTCCGCTTCTTATTAGCGGTTCGACAGCAATGCATGCTCTTGTTTGGATCTTCGATATCCCTTCTTTTAACCCCTTGGTTAGACATTCGATATCTCTATTTGTAGATATTCAGTATCTTCATTTGTAGTAACATCTGCCCCCTAGTGCAAAAGAAATGTTGACTGTTTAAAATGACACCTTGATATCGATGCTTGCCGCCTTGATATTTACATTGCCACCTATTGGCATTCTAACTAGATCTCACTCATTTATTCAAACCGAGATCCACAGCTCTCATTACTCTTCTTTTCTCTATAAATACTCGCCTTCCTCTTCTTCAACCTTTTAGATACAAATTAAACTCGAGACAATAATTTTAATTTCAAGTTTCACTTAAATTTTTTGATTCTCTTCAGTACCCAAGCTTAATCTTAAGGTTCGACTTCTATCCTTAATCGATTTAAGGTTCTTCTTTTTTAAAATGAGGGTTTAACTAATTGGGTGTCTTCACAAATCTTTGGGATTGAATCAAAGAAGTAAACTCGTTATAATTCTGAGATGTTTAGTATTTAGTTTTAAATGTTGTATATGGTTTTTTTCTTAACTGATTGACTGAAGTTCAACAACCGTCACAAATTCGGAATACTTCTAGAAATCCAGTAACTTTCTAGAGTCTTGATTATGATAAAGTCAACAGTTTTTAAGGTTTCGATACTCAATTAAGAACTTGACCAATCTATTAAAAACTCAACATTCTCTATAAAACTTAATAACTTGCCGCTAAATAGTACTTGTTTTTCGAAATCGGAAGCCTTTTGAAATTCGACATCTAAATTAATCTTCGATACCTTCTCAAGGTTCCAATTCCCAGTTATTGTTTGTACAATCTATTAGAGGTTTGATATCTTTTTAGGAATTCGATAGTCGGTTTGAAAGATTGTTGTTTTGATTACAGATTCGATAACTTCATAGTGAGCCATTAATCCTATATAATTTCGACAACTGCTTAAAGGGTCGATATATGGGTTATAAACTCTATATCCTGTTTAAATTTGATGTGCCATCATGAGTTTGAAAAGTAGCTATTGTATCCTCGACTTATAAACTATTTGGACATTTGACACCTTACCATTAAGAATTGAATACCTTTCAATTAACCAAGTAATCTTTGCTTAAGCATTTAATTGTTTATCATGGAATCTTTTAATAAAATATGCAATACTTCCCTGATTTTGTGTAATATCATCTTGCAGATAAATGGATAGCAAGAATTCTGATAAAAGCTTCGAGTAATCTCTCTCTTCAGAGAAGGGAGATTATAAGTAGGCTCAATCCTTTATAACTACCCAGGATGAGGTGGATACCATACTTCGACAATTCAGAATTGCAAATATTGAAGCCATGGTCGTTGGTTGTAACAACCCGTGATTGCGGTTACCAAATAATAAATTAAAATTGGGATTTTAATTTAATTGGAGCTATTAATGAATTTTTAATGTGGCTAATTTGTTCAAAATTTAGTCATTTTGAATAAATTAATATTTTGGGCTTAAGTGTAAAATGGAGCATTTCAAGGAAATTAATTAGGGAAATTTGTAATTTATATTATTGCAAAATTTTATATGTGTAAAATAGTGCAATATTTGATTTGGGAAATTAATTTGCAATTTATTTGCAAAATGGTGATTTTGGCTAATATTAACTATAAACGGTGTTTTGGAAAAATTAGGGGTTAAAATGTAAAATATTGTTGATATAGGATTTTATGAAATGGATAAAAGTAATTGTTAACATATTTTCATAATTTTCTATGGTTTGAAATGTATTTAGTAATTTGTATGTAGAGTGTACTTAGAGAAAATTGCCTATATATGTATGCACATGAATAATACAAAGTCCTAATGGGTATTAGATCCAATAACCCTAACCATTAACCTATAAAGTATCTTTTACTCTCCCATTTCAGCCAACACTTCATTTCATAACCACTAAAACCTAATTAGAAAGCTCCAAAACCTAGTCATGGCCTCCTAAGCAAGACTCCAATCTACACCAAATCAAAGAGAGTTAATCCAAACTACTAAAAGATGTAATAGCAATCACAAAACCCACCTCTAATTCATTCTTTAATTTCTGAAATTATTTTGTAATCCTCTTTTTTTTGTGCATTTAGATTGTGAAACTCTTTGATCTTCTTTTCATTGCTTGGAAAGAGGTAATATATGCTAGCTGAAATTATAATTAGTTTATTGCTGTTAGTAAATTAGGCATATCACATTCATCTTAAATCGGAATTAAGATTTTCTTGAAGTTCTGGAAAGCTTATTCTGTAGCCTATAATTTTCATGTTTGGAGCTTTGCCTAATTTTGTGGTTTCAATGGTCGAAATCACGTTTGTTTGTCGCTGACCTGACAACAAACTACAAGGTTGATAAAATAATACCCTGAAATTGATTTGGCCATAAGTTACTCGTTTTTGATCCGAATTAGATAATTTTGGATGTTCCGGAAAGCTTAAAACATATGCTACAATTTTTGTTCATTAAGTTTTTTGTAATATTGCCATTTAGATGACCTGAAATGCGTTCAAAGACAGAAGACCAATTCTGTCTTTAACAAGTTATCTTGAGTTTCAATCTGATATTGTTTTGCATGTATCTCTCTCGTTTCTTATCCAAATTTAATAATTTTGGATGTTCTGGAAAGCTTAGATTTAGAGCTAAAACTTTCATGTTTTGAGTTTCATGAAATTTCGAAGTTAGTTTGGTCAAAATTGTACATTCTTACCACTGTCCCGAGAAAAAAAAAAGAAAAAAAAATAATAAATAATTTTTTTTTAACCCTGTTCCAGATTTTTTTTCTCCACTTCGCGATGCCGCCACGATCGCATCCGAAGTCGGAATTCGACGTTTTTAGTCTCGTTGGAAAGGTGGAGTTTCGATCTCCATCTCTGTAAAATTTAGGCATCATCGGCATTCTTTTGGTACTTCGAATTTCGTGTCGAAGTTGAACTCTTGTCGCTGTTTGTAAACAGTGTGAATCTTGTTCTGGGTCCAACTTTGAGACGTCGCTGCTACTTCGTCTCAACTCGGATTCCAGAAATTCTTTTTGCATCTTATAGTAGGGATGTTGGACTATATTCCAACCAGTTTTCATGTCATTTGGATTCAGTTTGCTGGTCCAAATAAATTGCCGAACTTGGGTTCGCAGCAGTTTTTGAATGGTCAAACACTTGGAATGAAAATCAAATATCCCTTCTGTTTCCAGCTTTTGAGCGCCACTCCGCGATGCCTCCACGTTCGCATCGGAAGTCGGAATTCGAAGTTTTTGGTCTCTTTAGAAAGGTTGAGTTCCAAACTCCATCTCAGTAAAATTTGGACAACATTGGAGTTCGTTTGGTAATTCGAATTTTGTGTCGAAGTTGAACTCTAGTCGCTGTTTGTAAACAGTGTAAATCTTGTTCTGGGTCCAACTTTGAGACATCGCTGCCACTTCGTCTCAACTCGGAATCCAGAAATTCTTTTTGCATATTAAAGTAGGGATGTTGGACTACAGGCCTGCAAATTTTAATGACATTTGGACGCAGTTTGCTGGTCCAAATAAATTATCGAACTTGAGTTCACAGCTGTTTTTGAATGTTTACAAACACTTAGAATATTTTTGATGATTTTCTGGTTTTCATTGATTTCTTTGAGATTTGTCTCTAGATTTCGTACACGGGTTTTATGAATCATTTTCAAAAGATTTTTCAATCCTAAATGGCTTTTGAAAATTATTATATAATATTATTTTAATTATTAAATTAATTACTCCATAATAGGAGACCTTTCAAAAGACCGTTTTAAAAGTGATTCCGAAAATCAATTATAAATCCGTTTTACACCATTATTTTCTATAATAAAAATCTCACACTCACTTTTAGCACGTCGAGCGAAGTGGAAAGGTGCTTAAACGGTTAGGAAATCTCCGGCCTATGGAAACCGTGTGTATTTTCTTTCCGGTTAATCCCCGACCTATTCGATTGATCGTTTTGACCTTTGGGTCTAGTTTACCGATGATATGAGGTAGACTTTTTATTGTTTGGAGTGTGAGCTGGCTATTGGTTAGGAAACCGTTTAGTGCGAACGTGGGGTATGGGACTCATTGTTAACACTTTGCGGGTTCCTCTCCAAGAAGTTAGTGACACATTAGCCTCTGGGCGGCCAGTACTGGACCTCTGGGTCACCACGCCTCTGGGCAACCGTCTCTGGACACCTGCTCTATGGAGCAGTTTATTTTTCGGCGTGTGCCTCTGGGCCTTTATCCTTCTGGGAAGGATCTCGCCGTCTCGCGCGTTTCGCATCGGTGCGAGTGATCGATCACAACTCTACAGTACTTGGCAACAACGACTCTGGTCGGTGCACGTGCAAAACTTGTATTATCTGATTATTTTTATATCCATTCGAGTACCGCCATTCGGTGTTGGTTCTATGGAACCATACGATGTAAGTGCGATTACCTTATGGATCCACAGTGTCCCTGGACACTGCTTTTCAGTGTTTGATTTCATTGACTTTTCAGTATATCCCCATGGCTCTTTGGAGCATCGATCTTTGCTTGGGCATTGATCACAGACTCTGGTCACTATTGGGATTATTGCCTATGGGCATCTTTTTATGGCTTTGGCTACGCCGATGATATGAGGCGACTTTATTTATTCTACACTTTGGTGTTGATTTCTCTTTGGAGATTTTTATTGTTTATTGATGATTAGGGATCGTCATTATATTCATGTGGTTCATAATATACTTCTCTTTGGATAAGTACTATTTTATTTATGTACTGCATTATTATATATCTCAGTTATTACTGATTGTTTAGCTAGCCTGACCCGAGTGTTTTCGCTCGGGTCAGACCGAGTTGTTTCAGGTTAGGTCTCTGGACTTAGCTTCTGTGCTTTCGCTTGGACATTATCTGCTATGCTGATAGATAGCGCTTTTATTTGTCCACTATTCCGCTACTCTGTTATTATTCAGACTCTGATATGTACATATTTTTGACTCACATGTGTGAGCAGTGGCTTTGTACCCACTTATGATATTTGGATCTGTATTGATGATGTATTGTTCTGGGATTTTATATCTGTTATGTGATTCTGTTCTGTGATGTTTTATCATTTATTATTATGCTTTGTCCTGATAGATCTTTAGCCATTTGTAATTTCGTTATAAGTATTTACCGAATATGTCGAACCACCTGATTGAGAAAAATTTAAATAGATTCCACCTTTCGACGTATTCGGTAGATAGTTATAGCTTGATTATAGATGGTCGCTTCCACTATACTCTATTCTCCGCTTTAACAGACAGTATTACTCCCGTAATACTCTTTGTTACAGTGGGTCTCGGAGTGGGGCGTTACATTGGTCCATCTCGTAGGATACATAATCCTTCAGAAGGATTCTTTGCCTTCTCTCCTATTTATATCCAGCATTTTGGCTACTTACCTTTCTCTGGATTCCTTCTGTAGTTCCTGGAGCACTTGGACATTGTTTTGATTCATTTGACCCTCAACACCTATACTTACTTGAGTTGTCTAGAGGTTCTTGCCAGGGAAGCTAAACTTCCTTTACTAAGTGCTGAGACTATCCACTCCCTGGTAAATCTTGTAAGAATAAATGAGCAATCAGATAGTTCTATGTATCTCCTTCTTCCATTCCCAAAAAGCTTAATCACTCATTCCTTTAAAAAGACAAGGAACTGGGAGAATCAGTTTTTCTACATTAGATGTTATACTCCTAAAATTAGGGGATCGTTTTCCATTCTCAGTAAGTCTTATTGTTTTATTTCTTTTTTAAGCATAATTTATTGTTTTCTTACACTTAACATTCCATTTCATGGTCTTCATCTAAAGGAAACGAGCTCTCTATTGCTTCCACTATCAGTGTTTTTGAATGAAGCCACTAAAAGTATGGAGGATGGGCTTAGAATTTTGATTGAAGCCAATCTTTGCAAGTATTCTTTAATTTTAAATGCATAAAGTACTTGGATAATCTCCAATGATAAAGGAGGATACTTATGGAAATGATCCTTGGTTATCAATGATCAAAAAGCGTTTTTTACTTCCTCTCTCATCCATGTGATTCTTTCAATAAGTTTAAATTTAAAATTCTAATGAAGTTTCTTACATTAGTGTTTTACAAATTTTCCTTTAACTCGGGTTCATCTGCTATTATTGTAACTTCCAAATCTAGGAAGGCCAAAACTCATGCTTCATCTCTTGGTGAATCAACTAAAGCTACACCTATTGGGGGTTCCATTGCCAAGGTTGTTGTTGACATAAAAAGGAAGGCGAACTCTAGTGTTCCTGTCGACACTTCAACCCTTCTTTCGAGTAAAATGCCTAAGCTCGAGAAGGTTCATACATCTATCATTATTGCTTAGGATTCAAATATAGATGCTAACTTGACCACTGAAGATGTTAATATAGGTGATTCAGGCACTCCCGGCCATGATGCTCATAAGCATGCATAGGGCATTCGTACTGCGGATCCTTTGTTAAATATCTCGCTTCCCACCTCTACCTTGGGTTTAATGCTTGTTTAAGGTGTTAGGTTTGACTCTCTCTCATCAATTCCCTTCCTTCAAAGTCTCAGGCTCAAACTGCTCCTTCAGACTCTAATAATCTTATTCGTTCGGTGGTCCATTCTCCAACTATGGCTTCCTTTATGCCATTGGTTTCAATAGATCGTCTTTATGTCCTTTTCCAACAACTTTTCCTGGTACGTATCCTTTTGTTGTTGACTATTCAAGACTTTTTACTTGGTACTTTCTCACTTAGCTTTAGTCTTTGTGTGTTATAGGTAGCCAAGCATATGTTTTTCCTTCTACAGGCTTCTTAGGGACCTACTAGTCAAGTTACAGAGCTTAAGGAGCAAGTTTCCTCTTTAACAACTAAAGTTAGAACCCTACAGAGCCTAATAATTGACATCACAATGGAAAAGGATGAAGCTATCCTCGAGAAAAGCAAACTTGCCTCCTCCCTTGATGAGGAGAAGAAAGTTAAACCGTCTCTTGAAAAGAATATCAAGACTTTTAAGACAGAAAAGGCTGAAATGATTGATAAAATGAAGTCTTTGGAATGCCGATTGGAAACTACAAATGCTACTTTGGATTATGCCAATAATATTGTAAAGGATGCCAAGAAGAAATTCACCTTCTTTCTTGATCAGGCTCTTATTAAGATAGCTGAAAAGTGCTATGAAGATGCTCATTCTATAGCTCATAATGATAACATTGATAAATGCCCTGATCTAGATTTTCCTCCTCTCCCAAACCTAAATGACAAATTCAAAGGAAAGTTTGATCTTATTTTGGGGAGAGCCGAGCGGTCGCTTCAAGACGAATTCCTCGAAGAAGAAGTCGTCGATCCGAAGAATTTTTTATCTTTTGATGACCCCTCACTTGAAGGAGGTAAAGATTTAGATAAAGTAGAGGATGATGAAGACGATGATAAAGATCAAGGTGGAGATGAAAGCAACAAGGGTCTAGAAGGATCAGGAGACGAGTGTAATGGATCAGGTGATCACAACTTAGACTCATCTGCCTATGATGCAGTTCTTTCTGATTTACCTGATCCTTAGGATTCTCCATGAGAAAATATTTCCCCAAAAAATGTTTCTCACCCAGTCAATTGCTGAAGGAAAAGACTGAAGTTCCAGCTTCTTAGGTTCCAGTCGCGTGGTATGGAATTATTATTTAAATGTTTAAAGTTATCTACTGGCCCTTAGTTAATAAGTTTATCACATTAGTTAAGGAAAACATCTAAATATTAGTAATGCGACTCTATATGAAAAGAGCGAGAGGGAGGTTTATCGATCGAATAAAGAACTTGAAAGGATAATCAAGGAGCACAACAAATTATCTGATAATCTAGGTGCCTTTCAGTTTATGCCACACGGTTAAGGAACTTCAAAGAAAAACAAGTAGCCCTATTATTGAAGAACTCTCGCCTTCATCGGGAAAGAGTCATAAGAGAAAATACAGAGCTAACTACTCTCTTTTGGATTCTCATTAATGATAGGGGATACTTTACTTGAGTTCCTCTACAAAATTTACTCTAGGAATGTTCTTATTTATTTTTTATTCATAGAAGAAAAGAGTGAGGGTTCTCTTAGGTGTTTGCATAGTAGATATTTGGATGAGCATGGAACTAATCCTCATCTTGGAGAATGCTGGAATCTTCCCAGGGTTGCAATCGTTTCTCTTTTCGAAAACACCCTTCCTCCTAAGAAAATTAAATGTAACAAAGATATATTTATTTCCCAATTTTACAAAGGAGCAATATTGTACAAACTCAAGTGATTTTTTTGATGTGTAATTCAAAAAGTTTTATGGATGTCAATGTTTCCGTTTCTCATTTCTTTAAAAATTAGATTATTTCTCATAAATTATACAAATTAAGGAGTTATTGGGTAACATGTTTCCATGGAACTCTTAAGTAAATTTACCAAATTAAAGAGGGATTTTAAAGAGAAATCATTAATTCTCAAAAATTATTGATTAGCGAAATATGTTTCCATAAATATCTCCAGGAAATTTAGACACGATTTCCATACTTTTGTTTTGATTTCTTGGGTGACGAAAAGGGTCAATTGCTTGGCGAGACACGAACTGACCACGTTAGATTGTTATATAGTGAGATCAGCCCTCCGGTTGGAAAATAGGACTACCATCCACTTCCTCCTATTAACACCCCTCAAAGGTTTGGTATTCCTTTTCAGTCTATCCATGCTTTGTCTATTGGATCACTTAAAAAGTTTCAATCTGCCATTTTTAAACTTTGAGAGTTTAATGCATAAAACTTGTATTGTTGATTTAAATTGAATTTTCTCATGCTTGTAACCCTTTTTGTTGTTAATAAAGAAAGCATTTCCTCTATATTGATTTCCTTTTCCTATTTACTTATTTTTATTTAGGAAAAACAACTAATTATCGCGGCTTGCTGTCCGTAACTCCTTACTCAATTAGATAATATTAAAGCAAAGTTCAAGTTGGAATTCGAGCAAAAGCCCTCTTCTCAAGGTGTTTCGACTTTGTCAAATCTGGATAAACCAGATGAACAGAAATAGCACAACACATACTACCAATTGAAGTCAACATTTAGTAGTTTAAAGGGGATGACCTCCAACATAGAGGAAAAAATTAAAGAAAAGGATAAAGGAATTCAAGAGCTAAAAGAGAAAATAGACATTAATGGCCAGTCTGGACTTCTAGTCAAAGGAATCAAAGCTGATGCAGATATTCCTCGACTACATCAAAGGTTAATGGATCTTGAAGTAGATTTGTTGAAAAGTCAAGTATATTGTCAATCCTTAGAACTTATTGGAAGTGGAGGAGAATCCAGCCTTCCTACTACTACTCCTTTGATTGGCAAAGAATAGTTTTATGCTTTGTTGAACACACCCTCGAGTCTAGACGATGGCGAAATCACCAAATGGAGTTAAAAAGTTAGAATGAATGCATTTATTTTCTGAACAAGTAATGTGATGAAAAAGTTTCTCAATATCTTAAAAATTATCAGTTACAGATGGAGAAACTAGAGCGTGAAAAATATGCTCCTAAACGGGGGGTTAAGAAATTAAAGAGCAAGATTCTGAATTTAAAGAGGGCTGATAAAACACTTAAGCATGCAGTGGAAGTTCAAATTGGCTTTATTGATGAGGAAACACTATTGATAAGAAAGAAAAGAAATTTAAAGAACTTTTGGATGTGGCTATCTATCATATTGCCAATTCTCCTTCGGTCGCTAAAAATATGAAAATGAAGGTGCAAAAACTTGACACCTAACGAAGAATCGCATACGAGCCCTTTTTTGTAGATTTCCCTTTTGGCTACCCCTTCTTGGTACCTGTAATTCTTGTATATAATACGTAAAATAAACAAATTTGTACCTGAATGATTGTTACCTCGAATGAATCTTTGTATTCTTCATTTTGAATTTGTTGAATTGTCTGAAACATACAACTTGTTTTTCGAGCTTGGATTTGATTGCAATATGATATATAGCCTTTAATTGAGCATTGGTTGGCCTTCTTATTATAAACTTTATCGCTAAAACCTAAAATCCATTTTGATAAAAATATTAGCAACTTATTAATCAAAAGTTCGGAAGAACCCTTCTTTTATTTAATAGGAAATTAGAAACCCGTCTAATAATGAAGATTTTCATTATTAAAAAATTCAAACTTCGTTTTAGGAGAACTTAATTTAGCATTTTGAGGAGTGAAGCTTTTAATAACTTTGCCTTTTGGCCTTATCACCTAGGTGGATCCTGACGTTTGAAGCTTTAGTCTCGAAGTGTAGATACTAGAAAATCCGTTTGGTAATTATAATTTCTTTTGTATTGAAGATTAGAAATTTTCTAGTAATAATATCATTTGGATGGAAGACCAGAAATTCACCCGACAATAACATGAATAGGAGACCATAAATCGGTTTGTAATAATGCCATAATTTAATCTCAATAGAAGACTAGAAATCCATCTGGTATTAATTTAGAACTCCATTTGATAAGAAGATCGGAATTTTTTTGATAACAAGTCCAGAATTATATCCCATAAGAGAACTAGAAATCCGACTATTAATAGAGATTCCCGTTATTTAGGAACATGATTGTTAACAGAGATTCCCGTTATTTAGTAATCTTATTATGAAAGGAGTTTCCTGTTATTTAGAAATCTGATTGTGAATGTAGATTCCTTTTATTTGCTAATTTGAATTCTAATATAGAAATCATGGATTAAAAGTTGATCCAATATTTTGAAGAATGAAGCCCCGAGCTCGAGTAATAAGTCATTGTCTTTTAGATGTTACTATCTATCATCAAAATTCTCACTTTTGCGTAATAGATAGCCTTTTATCCTTCCTTTGAAGGTTGCTTTAACTTTCCCTTGGTGCTGAACTACATATGGTTTACTATTCTTTATCTAGAAGATTTCCTTTTCATTTGACTAATCTTCCTCTAGAAGACTGCCTCGACCCTTCTTTAGGATAGAGTTTAATTTACTCTTACATTTGATTGATCTTCCTTTAGAAGACCGCCTCTTACTACTCTTAGGATTGTGAGTTAGGCTTTGATTGATTTCCTTTGTTACCATCTTTAGGTGACGATTTGAACTTTGATCAAACCCCTTATCACCGTCTTAGGTGATGATTTAAGTTTTGGTCGATGTGTTTAGTTAGCTATCTTGAGCAGAACCAAAGTCTTACCCATCCTCTCTCTAGGAGGAGCTCCAGTCAGGCCTTATAGGTAGAAATCAAGGCTGGTTCGATGCTTTGGAGAGGCCATCTTAGGCTGGACCAAAAGCTTACTTTGTCCATCCTCTAGGAGGCGCTTCAGATAGACCTTATAGGAAGGACTGAAGGCTGGTCGGTGCTCTGGCCAGGCTATCTTAGGTGGGACCAAAGGCTTACCCCATCCTCCCTCTAGGAGGTGCTCCTGCCAGGCCACATAGGCGGGACTGAAGGCTTGTAGTGCTCTAGCTAGGCCTTACAGTCGGCACCAAAGGCTTAATTTGACTGCTCTCTAGAAGGTACTTTGATCGGGCCATCTTGGCAGGATCAAAGGCTTTTTCCTTTATTTTATAAATCCTCTTTATGAAGCATTCTACTTTATTAATTACTTGTTCTTTGTAGACACATTTTCTTTTTTCTTAAATCTTGTTAATAAACTCCTGAAGCCCTCATTTTTCCATGAAATTTTCAACCATTCCTTTTACAGTTGAGATTGATTTGTTTCATGTTCATTCCTTCGGTGATATTGGCAATAATCACCTTCGCAATTCCTTTCATTTCCTGGCTGCTTCTTCTTTGAAGGCTAATAGTTTAATATTTCTTTAGTTAGGAGGTATATATTTTCATGAGACGTGGTAAGGAAACGAGACCTTGAAGACCGATATTTTTTAGAGCATTATGCTCTTTGCTCCTTCTTAATTCTCTTGTAGAATTGGATTGGTATATTAGTATCGTCTATAAGTTTTCTATTTAAATATTCCTGATCTCTGATTGGTGCATGGGGATGATCAATTATTTCCTTTGACCTTTAAGCAAATTGGTCAATGTCTCTTGTTATTTCTTTTTCAAAATAGTTCATTTGGATTGGAATTGTATAGCCATTCTCATTTTTAGGACAAACTATCTTTTTTCTTAATTTCCTTTCCAAGTAGGGGATGGTAACTATGGATAGGGGTAGGGCCTATATGAAATGGATTTATGCTCTACTTATCAGGAATATAAGGAATCACCTGTCTATTTTCTTCCATGATTTGTAGTGCTAACATCTTTAACACTTGCTCCTCATGAAACCAAAATCCAAAAGCGGTTTGAGAAATTAGCCTAGCTGCTTAAGGTTTAGAGGATCAATTTTTGGAGATAGTCATCATATAGTCCAAAGAAGGTTATGCGGGATTTGGAAAGTACATTTGTGGAATATGCAGGTTGGGATAAATCCTCTATACCATACATACATACATACATAAATATATATATATATGTATACACACACACACACAGGTAAAAGATAATCCTATATGAGATGAGTAGAAAGTCGGAGGTTCAAGCCCTCCTTCTAGCACCAAAATATTAATATTATTTTTATTAATCCTAAATATGTTTACGCTAGTAATAAGGCTTGGATGATCTTATGTTAGCCCATATGAAGTATGCAATTCCGAAGTAAAGTTTGCAAATAGGATATCTAAGTTTAAGAGAGGATGCATGTTCATGATCTCAACTTTCAAAAAGTGATGTGCATGTCATAGATATCCTATAAAAGTACGCAAGAGAGTCGCATATAGGTCAAAAATCCCTTAAAATATCTTTATTCACATGTAATATGATATGCCAGGTTTATTATACTAGTCCTTATATGCAAAAGTCATCAAAATAAAACAGGCTCTGGAAATCCCAAATTCAATTTAGGGTTACAACTTTGGAAAAGTAAGAAAAGCGGTGAGAAGAATTAGTGTAACGACCCGAAATTAAATCGCTAAAAAATGAATATTTAAATGTATTTTAAATAATAAATAAATGGATTGTTATTAACAAATAAAACTATTTTAAATAATAACTAATGATGGTAAAATCATTTTCAAAATTTTGTTTACCAATATATATAGTTCATAGTGAAATAGAAAATGTGACCGAAAATTATTTTCCAAAATATTGATTTTTCATTGATTAAAAGTTATCTAAAATGTCATAGCACTATTGTAAACGCATATATACATTACAAACCATTTTAACATGATGAATACATGTATATATGTGTGTACATATTAGCTCACTTAAGTATATAAATGTAAGAGATAAAAGAAGATTTTATTTATTAATATATCTATATATTAACATATAAAAATATCCTTTTCAACACATAGTACAAGAGAATATGACATGAATAGTGCATGATGGAGGGGGGGGTACAGGGTGAGGATGGAAATGAGGGGAGAGGAATGGAGATGCATGCATACATATATATTAAATCCAAACACTTTATATATTTTTAAATATTTTCCTAAGCCTATAAATACCCCTTAACTCTCATATTTCTCATTTTACAATGTCCTTCTCTACTTTAAATTTCCTAAAAGCTTAAGCAAAACATATCCATGGCCTCTCTTCATATTTTCTAAAATGAGAAAAACCACTTTTTTTCCACTTAAAAACACTTCTACACATACTACAACATCTCCTCTTCCAAAATACAAGCACCATCCTCCACTAGCCTACATGGCCTAGCCCAAAGTCTACATGGTCGATCCCAAAATCTAGTTGGCCGAGCCTAATCTTAATGCTTAGCCACTCGACGACTCCATTTTTGTAAGTTAAGACCAAGTTCTAGCTTATATCCAAGTTTAGCAAAAGTTCGCCTTGAATTATTAAAATTTTCGGTGAGTTAAACTCTTGTTTACTAGAAAAGAAAATAGCTTGATTTTGATGAACTTTATGTTGTAAAAACATAATGGTTGTTGTGTTGAAGTATCATATTGTTTTGATGGCATATGGTTACAAGTTTGTGATTGAGCTTGGATTTGTGATTTGGATGTTAAATGATATGTTTTGGATATGGATTTGTAAATGGTTGGTTATGATATGATGGTAGTATGTTTATTAAACAAAACCAAGTGTATGTGATGTAAATGTTATGAAGTTAGCACCTTGAAAAGTCGCAAAGGACTTGAGATCCGATTTTAAAACAAAAGCTTGTTTTTTTAGTTTTGGATTTAGTAAATGTTTTTTCAAGTTTTCACCTTTTGTTTAAGTTTTCAAAACTCTTCCATTTGTGTTTCAAATATGTAGTTGCCAGAGTTAAAGTGAGGTTTTCAACTAGAAATCAATTCTAGCGAACTGCGCTCATAGCGATAGTCACTGTGGATGTAGTTCGAAAAATTTCACGATTTCAAGTTTTAAAGTGATTTCTTTTGGATTATTTTTGAAAACTCATTTCAAACTAAAAAAGTGAAAAGGGTTAAGTTTTATTATTATTTAATAATTTATTATTTAATTTATTAATTGAGGATAATTATTAATTTATTAATTAAGCAATTAGGTTAACTAATTAGAGTTTAAGAATTTATTAACTAAGTTAATTATTTTTTACTAAGGAAGTTTTAATATATGATTAATTATGATAAAAAGTAATTAATTTTTTTACTGAATCAAGTTTAATTATTTTAATTAATTAATTTAATGTTAGCTATTTATTAATTATTATTAATTAATTAATTATTTAATTATTATTAAATAAAAGGGGTAATTATCTACTTAATTAGAATTCGGTTATAAATGAATGTTATTTAATTATGTTTAATTAAAATTTTATTTTTAATTAATTTTTATTTAATTAAGGTTTAATTTTGACTTAACCAAGCTTAATTAAGGTTTAATTATTAGTTAGATAAATTAAGACCTAACTAAGATAAATTAGGGTTATTATGATTTAATTTTGACTTAATTTAGATTAATCAAATTTTAAACTTTTGATTTAATTGAGGTTTATTTTTTAAAAAGTTTCTTTCAAACTCTATCGGTTATTTATTATTAACCAACTTTCTTGTTTAAGCAAATTATTTTTAAACCAAAGGATCTCTTTTCCATGCTATTAAGTTGCCAAATGAATTAAAGTGGCTGTAATAAAACGTTGACACGTTTTATTGAAAGTAAGTTGACTTGTACTTATCACAAATACCGCACTTCGGGAACGTGATGAATACAAGGGGGTTAATTTCGATAAATGGGCCATGATAATCTAAGCATATTGAACGTATGTCCATATGTAAATTTTCCACCCCGATAGTGGAATGGTCCACTATAAACAACTTGAACCTTTTAAATTATCAAACGTTGGTTTGGAGAGATCGGGATCAAATAGAAATTGTTATAAGAAAACCACTTTGAACCCATGTAAGCGTTCAGATTGGAAATAGTGAAGGCAAGGTTCAAGTTGAAGACTTTAAAGTGCAAGGGCTGTTTGCAACTAACCCTGAGGGTGATTCCAAAACGGGTGTAGTGGAAATAGTGAAGGCAAGGACTTTAAAGTGCAAGGGATGTTTGCAACTAACCCTGAGGGTGATTCCAAAACGGGTGTAGTGGAAATAGTGCCTTCGGTTCGTTCATCTCCTGAACGACTTGTATGTTAGAACCTCCAATTTATGTTTCAAGGACCACAACTATACAATCATATATATATACACACATTTTAAGATTTCAGGTATATACTGCAAGAAGACATCATGATCGAAGATATTGAGACTCGAAGATAAACGACGATCTATCGACCATACTATAGTTAAGGGTATTCTACTTTAAAAGAGTCTTAGATAAAATATTGTTAAGATCTCCTTGAGTATATATGCATACACGATCACACGCGATTTCATATACACTGAAATTAATTTGAAAAACTGATTTTACTACTCATAGACGTCTGAGGTAAAACCACAAACGTCTGAGGAAATACTCGGGAAAATAAAATTCTAGAGCCATAGATGTCTGATGTAAAACCACAGATGTTTGTAACAATCCTCGGGTAATTATATTCTGAAGTCACAGATGTCTGAGGTTTTACCACAGACGTTTGTCATTTGAAAAACTGCAAATTTTTGAAAAGACACTTCTATTGAACAGAAAAGAAATTACCCTTCAACGAAAGGTTATAGCCATTAAAATGAATAGAATTTATCTAATAGTAACAACTCTTCATCTGCATCCTTTTGAATCTATAAATACTACCATGATTGAGATACAGAGATTAACTGAATTGAATTAATTAAGTCTATTCTCTCTTGATATCAGATCAATCTCTTGTGCACACATTGCTTACATACTCTCAATCTATTATAACCAAAATATAATTTTGGTTAAACCACTTCCTACAACTCAAATCATTCACATTCACATACTCAAAGGAGATCATAGGAAGATTTGTACTATCAGTCAAAAACCGTGTTATTTGGACACAAGATTGTCAGAAATATACTTTTGTATTAGCCTATTCCTCCAGACGGAGCAAGGGTTAGTTAGCTAAAGGAAATACCGAAGGGGAGCTTCGGGACTGGACTTAGGATGGGAGGTCTGAACCAATATAAAATATCCGGTGTGATCGTTTTTATTAATTATCTTATATTCAGTTATTGTTCTCTGCTAGACATAGCTGGTAATATACACTCACACACACACAGATATATATATATATATATATATAACTTGCATTATTTATAGAGATCCTATAGACTTTCAATTGGTATCAGAGCAAGGTCATTTCAATCTACAGTAACACGTAATTGGAAAAAAACATTAATATGGCAAGCACATTCAAGAAGGTCAATCAACTGCTCGTCCTCCACTATTTACTTGTTATAATTATGCTTATTGGTAAACCCGTATGAGAACTTTTATGAAAGCAAATTGCTTAGAAATATGGCTAACAACTCAGAACAAATATGAAGCACCTGACACCAATATTAGCACATGGACCGATGCACAAAATGTAGAGACATATAACAATGCCAAAGCTATGAATGTTCTGTTTTGCTAACTTGAAAAAATTGAGTTTTCATGTGTCATGCTTTGCAAGACTGCATATGATATATGACACACTTTACAAGCCATACATGAAGGCACAAATAAAGTCAAGCAAACTAAAATTTTGATTTTACAAAACCAATTCTCGCCTTTCAAAGTGAAAATAAGTTAATCAATTATTGATATGTATGCAAGATTTCAAACCATTTAACACAATCTCGTGGCACTTAGCGTCAAATTAATAGATTTTGATTTAGTCACGTGAATTTTAAACTCTTTGACAAATGAATGGGAAAGAAAAGTTTTAGCCATCGAAGAAACTAATGATCTTTCTCAACTTAAAGTCAAAGAGCTAATATGAAATTCGATGTCGTACGAAGCTAACTTACATGCTAGAAAGGATCAAAATCATGAAAATAAAAATATAGCATTCCAAGCAAGTAACGAAGATTCAGACTTAGACAAAGAGGAGATTGAATTTATTGCCAAAAACTATAATAAATTCAAGAAGTTCAAGAAGATGACCAAGTTTCAAAATGGTGGCAAACCAAACTCTTCATATCATACATCGATTAAGTGCTATGAGTGTGATAAATTTGGCCACATGAAGAAGGATAGTCCACATCTCAATAATGATAAAAAGAAATGCAAATTCTAGAAATTCAAGAAAAAGAGAGCTTTTCGAGTAACATGAGATGATTCAGATTCGTCTTCTTCTTCAGATAGTGATACTGAAAGCGACACTGAACAAGCAAATGTGTGTTTTATAGCTAACCCTGATGAGGTATGTCCTAAACTTACTTATGATGAATTAATGGAAATAAGTATTGAAGTAGATGATAAATATAGGAAAAAAAATTAAATAAGGAATACGTAGGAAAGTTAACTAGATCAGAATTAGATATCAGATTATTAAAAGATGAAAAAATTATATTAGAAGAAGAATTAGAAATTGTTAGAAGAAGTATGCAACACTATTATCTCAAAATGACAAATTATTAAATGATTTAGAAAATTATAAGTCAGAAAAAGTTAATTTGGAAAAAGAAAAACTAGAATTACAAACAAATTTAGATTCTAGAAACATTGAAATTCAAAAAGCCAAAGTTAAAAACTAAGTTTGAGAATTCATATACAAATATGGTCAATATATGGATTCCATAAACAAATAATAAACTAATTAGACAAAAATAAATTAATGAATATTTACAAAAAGTTGTATATAACAGAAATTACATTTGTAAGGGAACCAAATCCTCATGGATATGGCTACCGACATCCACTAACACGTAAGACCCTAATCAAAGAAGGTGGGTACCAATTAAAATTTTATTATTTTGCAGGTACCCAAAATTAAAATAACAAATAAAGAGAAATGGATACTCGATAGCGGTTGTTCTAAGCACATGACTGGAAATGCTAATATGTTATCAAATATAACATATATCGATGGTGGCACCGTAACATTCGAAGATAACCCAAAGGCATTTGTCATCAGCATTGGAGAAGTCGTCAATCTCGATATTTCTAATTCTCCTATAATTACTAATGTTCTAATGGTAGAAAATTTAAAACATAACTTATTAAGTGTAAGTCAATTATGTGATAAAGGATTTAAATTGATTTTGAGAAAAATAAATGCAATATTTTTGATCAAAACGAAAATTTAATTTTTGAAGGATTTAGAAATCGAAACATATATGTCTTAAACATGAATATAAAAAACAATACAAATTTATGCTTAGCCGCGAATCATGGTGATCCTTGGTTATGGCATAAATGTTTTTGTTATTTAATTTTTAAGAATATTAACAAACTAGCTAAAAGTGAATTAGTTAAAGGATTACCTAAAATCAACTACAAGATTAAAAACCTATTTGATGCTTGTCAATTTGGTAAATTATAGAAAAGCTCCTTTAAATCAGAAAGGAAATTTCCACAAAACAACCTCTCGAATTACTCCATCTAGATTTATTCGGACCAACTCGAGTGCGTTCAATAAATCATAATAAATACGTTTTTGTAATTATTGATGATTTTTCAAGATATACTTGGACATTATTTTAAAAGTGACACTTTTGAAATGTTCAAATTTTTGGTAAACAAATATTTTTTTAATGAATTTAAAAATTCAAAATATACAAAGTGATCATGGAGGTGAATTTGAAAATTAATTATTTACCAACTTTTGTAACTAAAAAGGAATTAGTCAATATTTTTCGTTTCCTCGAACACCACAACAAAACGATGTTGTAGAAAGGAAAAATTGAACTTTACAAGAATGTGCATGAACTCTATTAAATAGTAGTAACTTACCAAATAATTTTTGGGCCGAAGCCGTTGCTACTACTTGTTATGTATTAAATTCTATAACACTTAGACCAATGACTAAAAACACATGCTATGAAATATTTTTTAATAAGGAACCAAAAGTATCATATTTTTGTGTATTTGGGTCAAAATGTTTCATATTAAACACTAAAGATAATCTAGGAAAATTTGATTTTAAAGCCGATGAAGGAATTTTTGTTGGCTATTCAGATCGAAGCAAAGCATATAGAATCTTTAACAAACGAATAAATATTATAGAAGAAAGTCTTCATGTCTCATTTGATGAAAACTTTAAAGAAAATAAAAATAATAACGATGAAGAAATTATAAATAAACCTAATATACCTATACATGAAAATAATAATAATAATGGCAATAACCATAATGATAATATGATAACATCATCACCTAGAATATGAAGAGACCATCCTATTAATAATATTATTGGAGATTTAAATATAAGAGTATCAACCAGAAAACAGTTAAATCAAATGAGTCATGTTACATTTATATCAAATTTTGAACCGAAAAATTATAAAGAAGCATCAAAAGATGATTTTTAGATTATTGCAATGCAAGAAGAACTTAATCGATTCGAAAGAAACGATGTTTGGGAACTTGTACCAAGACCAGACAATCAATCTGTAATTGGAAAGAAATGGGTTTTTAAAAATAAAGTAGATGAAAATGGAAATATTGTACGAAATGAAGCAACTTTAGTAGCTCAAGGATATAATCAAGAAGAATGAATTGATTATGACGAAACATTTTCTCCTGTAGCACGTCTCGAAGCAATACAAAGATTACTGGCTTTTGCATGTCATCATAATTAACTTTTTCAAATGGACGTAAAAAGGGCATTTTTAAACGGATTTATTAAAAAAAAGTGTATGTTGAACAACCTCCTTTATTTGTTCACGAGAAATATCCCGATCATGTATTTAAACTTAAAAAGTCTTTATATGAATTAAAACAAGCACCTCGTGCTTGGTATGAAAGATTAAAAACTCATTTACAAAGTTCTGATTTTCAAATTAGTAAAATTGATTCCACTTTATTCATAAAACAAGAAAATAATAATATTTTAGCCATACAAATATATGTTCATGACATTATATTTGGATCCACTGATGAAAAATTATGCACTGAATTTTCTAAAATAATGAAAGATGAATTTGAAATGTCACATATAGGAGAATTAAACTATTTCTTAGGATTACAAATAAGACAATTATAAAATGGAAGTTTTATAAATCAAGAAAAATACTGTCAAGATTTATTAAAATGTTTTGGAATGGAAAATATATAAAGTAAACCAACTCCAATGAATAGTGCTCTACATTTAGATAAAGATAAAAATGGAAAAGATTTCGACCAAAAATTATATCGAAGTATGATAGGATCTCTACTATACTTAACAGCAAGTAGAACAGATATTATGATGACTGTAAGTTTATGTGCTCGGTTTCAAGCACATCCAAAAGAATCTTGTAACACCCCATATTTTTAGTAACATTGTTAGGAACATCTAATTAGGTAAATTAAATGAAATAATGTGATGATTAGGGGATTGAGATTTGTGATTAGTAGGGGTAGCCGTGCTAAGTTAATGAATAAACTAAAATGAGCTAACATGAAATAGATAAAGGAAATAGATGAGGGGCAAAGTTGAATTGAGAATATTCTAATACCCTAAACCCTTAGGAATTCATTCATACATTCATTTCAAAATCTAAACAATATGTGAGGTCGTCCAACATTAAGGGAAGTAAAGAGAAGATAATCAAGGTTTCAAAGGAAAAGCTTAAGTAACTTAATCAAGATCAAATCTCAAATCCTTAATCTCAAAGCTAAGGTAATAATGACCACATCTCATATTTCTTAAGTGTTTTCGGTTTTTAAGGATAATCTGAATTTATTTGCAAGATTATGCCATGTTTTTGAATGATTAAATGTTTATAAATGCTTGTTGATGATTTATGCTTATTCATATATGTTTTATGATATTTTTTAATGTGAAAACCTATTAAATGACATCCAAATGCCTTGTGATTTTAGATTTAGATCAGAAATGATATTTTAGAGATGGGATCCAATTTTGATAATTTTCCAAATTAATGTGGATTTATGATTATTTGGGTTTAAAATAATTTACGGTAAATTTTTTATGCTTTGGGTCTGAAATTAATATATGTTGGAAAACATATTAAAAATGATTTTATGGAATTTTTGTAGTATTTTCCTTAGTGTTTTAATAAAAATATAAAATTATTTAAGGTATGGGACTTAAATGTTTTATAAATTTATAAAAGGAAAAGGGGTATTTTGTAAATTATTTAGATTGTTTAATTCTGAAATTTTGGTAGCACTTTTAGAAAAGAAAACTAGCAACCAATCAAATTTTGACAAATAAGGTAGGTTGATTGAAAAGATTACTTTAAAAAGATAAAAATTAGTTTAAACATGCTTTATACATGTTTCGTCACTTTCGGCACCACGGGTTCCGACCTTGTAGTTCCGCCTCTATTGCCATCGAAACTAATGCATACAGTATCAATAACTTGGTATATAGTGAATTGGATTAAGGAAAAAGGTACTGAGTTGAGACCAAAGGTTCCGATGGGGTAGAAGCATGACTTTGTTTTTAATTAAAAAATGCGCCTGCTTTGCTTTCGAAGTATATGCTTTCGACTTGGTTGGCTTCCGGCTGAGTCAAATGTTTTAAAAGAAAGGTGTTTTGTTTTAAGTAAATGCTTTCGAAGGGATCAGAACCCCTAGCTGCCTCTTTTCTTATCTTTCGAAACAAAGGTTTCGAAGGGAATACTTTGCTTTTAAAACTTAGCCGCTTCTCCAATGCTTTCAGAAGGGTTGGTTTCGACACCATCACTTCTTTACTTAGGAAATGCTTTCGAAAGAGTGCTTTCGACTTTAACATTTTATGACCCTTTTGCTCTGCTGAAGGTAAAACCCAAAGGTTTCGAATGGTTTAGTTTTAAAAGGTTTTGAAAGGTTATTCCACATGTTTTACTTGAACCCAAAGGCTTTCGAAAGGTTTGATGTTTTACTGCTTTCGAAAGGTTTTAAAGAATGGTTTCAAAGGGGTGGTTCCCCAATGGTTTCGAAAGGTTGAGAGGAAAGGTTTTCCAATGTTTTCGAAAGGCAATGTTTAAGTGTTTTAAAGATAAGATGTCTAAGGTTTTATAGCTTTCGAAAGAAAGGTTTTTCAATGGTTTCGAAAGATTTATATGAATGTTCTGGCCTTTTGACCTAGGTGAAAGAAAGGGGTTTACATAGTTTCGAAAGGGGTACTTTCAAATGGATTCAAAAGGGGTACTTTCAAAGGTTTAAGTGTTTTCATCAAAAAAAATTTGTGTAAAGTATATATAACATGGCAAGGTGATTTTTAGTAAAGCATAGAGTATATATTTTCCTTGTTTAAGTTTGATTTAAAGGTTTTAAATCAATTTGAGATGAAAAGGTTTTCAAGGAATATTTAAGGGAAGATTACCCTAGGTAAAATGACTCAGATATTTGTATATCAGATGGGACTGGTATAGGGTCGCATTGTATACATTAGCTATTAGCCCCTAGCTAATTTAGTCCAATATTCTAGTGTGTAGGGCATTGTCACAGGTAAGACTAAAATGATGTTACACACAGAAGGGAAAATATTTGTACAGAGGTAGGTTATTGGTGAGCCCGCAAAACCATTAGGATCAGTTGACCTGGAGAAAGTAAGTCAGGGATAGACCGTTCAGAAGAGGAGTATCTAACAGATGTTAGATTATTTGTTTATATTGTTTGGTAATCCCGAGTCAGCCAAAGGTTAGTAGTTAGCCAAACAAAACTACAGTGTTCGGACAGATAGTTCATTTGTTACCTGATTTGTATGTTTACATGATAATGCTTTACAGTTCTAACCAGTTTTGGTTGCAGGATTATGATTTGCAAACGATATGTTTTAAAAGGAAATAGGTGAGGGAAACCCGTTCTTCTAAGTGGCATCGTCTCATTTAATATCAAATAACCGAGATGTATAGTATTATTCACACCAGGCTTTAGGTCTGACTCGAAGTTTATGTTTTTCCCATTAAACTCTCGGGTGCCCAAAATTGATTTGAGTAGGTTGAGGGTTGATGTTTACAGGTTATTAGTACTCTGGTCAACCAAGGGGGTATCATCATATGTCGCTCTTGACGTATTTATGTAATAATTATATTTGATCTTTATCTGGGAAACGATTATGGGATTATGTAATGGAATATGAAACATGTTTTGTGAAATGTAATCAAAAAAGTTGTTTGTTTTAAAATCGGTGATTTTGTTTCATATTCATGTGCTTCTGATATTATGGATACCATTAGCATTACCGTATTTAGTCATCGAAAGTTAATACTATGGATGATTATAGCATCTGTAGCGCTTAGCTTTGGGTCCAGATAGGGGATGTTACAACTTGGTATCAGAGCATAGGTTTATGAAAAAATTTAACTAAAAATGATTTTTGAAAGCATAATCCTTAACGAATTAGAGTAAGATCGGGGTATGGGATAACGCTATAGTAACGTACTTGTATTTTCTATATATAAGTATACACTATATCTTTAGTTTCCTATCTCTCTTAGGCTATTCTTTCGTATTTCATAAGGCTTGAATACAGATATGGATGCTAGAAGTGGAAGAGTGAATCTTGGAGGAAGCCCCACGATAAATGGAAATGCCAGACTAAATACCAGGAGAAACCCATGTTAGGCACAAGCTGGAAATGTTAGTGCTGGAGTCCCACAAGTGGATATGGGAGCTACATATCGGTTTTTCGTGAACATGGTACAAGCTAGAATCGTTGCTGGAATGGTTGGAGGAAATGCTGGAGTTGGGGTTCAGGAAGCTCCGGTGGTCAACAATTACGCTATCTTGAGTAGTGGTTATGTTAGGCTTGGAGGGAAGCCATTTGTTGGAACTGAAGATGCTATTGAGGTGGAGAACTGGTTGCTGCATTATTAGAGGATCTTTGCAGAATTGGGGCTCAATGATGAGCAGAAGAGAAGGCTTGCTTCGAGACAGCTTCAGGGAGCAGCTTTTATTTGGTGGAATAGTGTGATGGCTGGAGTGAATGAAGAGACGATGACATGGGCTGAGTTTAGGAGAAGGTTCCAGGAGAGGTTCATGTCTGTGATGGCGCAGTCTGCTTTGCTTAGAAAGTTTGCTGAGTTGGAGCAGGGGGAGATGTCTATGCTGGAATATTCTTGAAGGTTCGAGGAGTTGTCAAGGTATGGACATGCCACTGTGGATACTGTGATGAAGAGAAATGAGAAGTTCATAAGGGGGTTGAAGCCTGAGTTGGCAAGGGCCGCCCTACCTTATATTAGGGATCCTTGTGATGTTATAGTGGAGACGGCGTTGAGGCATGAGGAGATGTTTGCTTCTCTGGAGAAACTATAACAAAAAGACCCTACGATAGCATAGGAAAAACGCTATTAAAGCCTATGATAGCGGTTTGATAAACACTGTATAACAACATGTTATAAAAAATAGTGGACAATTCATAGCTCTAAAACAACCGCATAAAAAGTTTGCATATTATAGCGCAAATCATCCACCATCTTTCTTTCTAATATAGCACTGATAATCCGGTATAAAACAAGTTAATAGCATATTCTAAACGTTGTACATTGACATGTTAACATAGATGCTGGACTTTTCACAGTACTAATAAACCGCTATAAAACATTAGCAACGGTAGCGCTTATACAATGTTTGATAAGTTCTATTATAGCGGTTATGGACCTGTTATACGTTATTTTTTTATAGTGCTTATTATGATACCATAGCATTTTTTATGTTAAATGCATGTAATATTGATAGATTTAATAGCGGTTATTCAACGCTATTAAATAACTATGACACTTTTTAAGCGTTTTGGTTTCTTTTCACAGTTCTAATGTTTCCTGCTTCTTAATTATAAATTACAATATTCAATACTATATCAAAATGCGCATTAATAATCTTTTTAAACATAAAATCATTCAAATAATGCAAGAATTATAGAAGATAATAAACATAGAGATGTACCATGTTATACTAAACATACAAAATATTCATACATATAATATCTCATAATTTAAACCACAAAAACTGAAATATAGAGATGTCACTAATAAACGACACTAACATCGTCGACTCCATAGAATTTTCAGTCATTTTGATGCATCTGCTATCCTCCAGATCTTCTAATGCGGTTTGCACCAACCTAAATAATAAATAATGCATAAAAACATTTTGGATATTCCTTATGAGCGCATTAAAAGAGGGTGAAAAAATTACGTCAATTGATAATTTACTATTATTATAATACCTTGATAGATATGAATTTATAGTCTCACCTTCAGTATCCTCCAAACCATAGTAAGATGGTTTTATCACCTGCAAAATACACATAATGTGTGTTGTATAATCATTCCATGAAAAACTAGATCACCGTAATTAAAGGAGGTTGAAAATATTGCAGGCCGAAGATTCTTTACATCAAAAGTTGGAATGACTATGTTAGTTAATGTTTGATGTATCGCCAAGTAATTCTTGTATCTTGGAGTGAAAACACTTGCCTTTATATCTTGGTCTGTTGATAATGTCGAAAAAATTATGCACTAAAGAAAAATGCCTACAGCACAAGTTCACATATTCATCATGTTAATTATCCTAAGCGGATTTATTCGTATTGCTCTAAAAAGGTTAACCTAATAGATTACGCTCTTTTTCATTACCTCTTTTGAGGAAAAATCTTATAACCATGTTGCAAAAAAAAGGCGTAATGTCCTTGGTTGCAAAAAAGTGGGCGATTGTCTTTGTCTGGAGCAGTGCGCATAACCGTGACCAGCCCACCTATGCTGGCTCCTGCCATTACATCAAAGTAGTTTGCAAGCTTCACTCTCATCTTCGGCGATGTGTTATATATAAAAGCAAGCCTTTTTGATCAAATAATACCTTCATGAAGTTGATCCTTTACAAACAGTAGGAATTTAAAAAAAATTTGTTTTACATTAAGCAAATGTTAGACATTCTGTTATAAATTGATAAGTTAGGTCTCCTAGCACAAAGTACACAATGCTTCCATCCTCAGTAATTTTTAATCAAAGATAAATCATGCGTTAATCAAATAATATAATTAACAAAATTTGAAATAAATTGATGAAACATGGGAAGCTCAGAAAAGTGATCTCAGTCTATAAAATGATAGGCTAACACCTTCCAATATATGTAATGCGTTATTTGCATTTGATATAATCAACTGAATTGATTTAATTCGTATTTAATATAGTTGTTTACATGCATAAATAATAATTATTATTTGGTCATTGATTAAATTCATATATAAAACACCATGCATCCATACAACTACCGACTACATAAAATGTTACTAAACTTAAGAAAGAATTTAGAATAATTGAAAGTAATGATTTGAAAAATAAAAAGGAAAAAAAACATGTCAGTTGCTAAAGAAACACTATGAATCATATATACCAAAGATAGGATACATTTTTTAAATAAAAAATAAAGTATTATTATCATAAACTTAGTTAATTTTCATACACATTAGTTAAATTATTATTATTATTATCAACTCAGTTAATTTTTATAAGCTTTTTTAATTTTTATATAACATAATAAATGAAGTTAATTTTTATAATTTTAGTTTTATTATTATTATAATTATTATATAATTTAGTTAATTTTTATAAAACTTAGTCAACTTGGTTCATATTTTATAATTTATTATTATTAATATTATAAACTTAGTTAGTTTTTATAAAACTTATAGTTAATTTATTACATTTCGTCGTCGTTGTTGTAGTAGTAAAATTAGTTAATCTTCATAAAAATTAGTTATTATTATTCTATTATTACATAAATTTAGTTAATTTTTATAAACTTAGTTAATTGTTGTTATTATATAAATTTAGTTAATTCTTATAAACTTAGTTAATTATTATTATTATATAAATTAAGTTAATTTTTATAAAACTTAGTTAGCTTAGTTAATATTTTATAATTTATTATTATTGTTGTTAGTATCATTATTACTATAAACTTAGTTAGTTTTTAAAAAAAAAATTATAGTTAATTTATTGTTATTTATGGTTGTTGTTAGTATTATTATTACAAAATTAGTTAATTTTCATAAGCAATAGTAATTATTATTGTGTTATTATATAAATTTAGTTAATTTTTATAAAACTTAATTAAATTAGTTAATATTTTATAATTTATTATTATTCTTATTAGTATCATTAATGTTATAAGCTAAGTTAGTTTCTATAAAACTTATAGTTAATTTATTATTATTATTTATGATTGTTGTTGTTGTTGTTAGTATTATTATTATAAAATTAGTTAATTTTCATAAACATTAGTAATTATTATTGTATTATTATGTAAATAAATTTAGTTATTTTTATAAACTTAGTTAATTATTATTTTATTATTATTATTAGTATTACAAACTTAGTTAATTTTTATAAACATCAGTTAAATTATTATTGTTACTATCAACTTAGTTATTTTTATAAGCTTATTTATATTTTATATAACTTAATACACAAAGTTAATTTTTATAATCTTAGTTAATTTATTATTATTATTATTATTATATATAAATTTAATTATTTTTTATAAAACTTAGCTAAATATATTTATTATTATTATTATATAAACCTAGAAATTTTATTCTTATTACTAAGTTTAGAAAATGATAAATATATATTTGCAAAGAATTATCAAGGTTGAATGTGACTAAAGAGCAAAGGGATGAACGGAAGCTAGTAATGATTGTAAATGTCTACATAGAATATCAAGGAAATTGTAGTTTTTGAGATATACTGTTCACCGATACACCAAGATTATGTAGGGATAGTGCATAAATTTCTCTTCTATGGAAAAAAATTACTTCATAAACCTTTCTTAATTTAGTAACAACTACAGTATTTACAATATCTACAAGATAGTATATATGCTTACTTGTAAACTAGGCACCTTCAATTTACTAACAAGTAAACCAAATCATAATATTATATGGCCAGCATGATGGCAGATGGTGGAAAGGAATCGTAAAAGGAAGGTCTTGTTGTATGCGGCAAAATGATGATTGTATAGTCGTAGTAGAGTGTTATACCTAGGCAATTCGACAAACATCTAGAGTGCATCAAGTTGGAAATGAATTTCATTAAACAGGTTGGTAAATAAAGCTCGACCTACCATCACAAGTAATTGAAAAAAGTAAAGAGGTTTCGAAGAAATCAGGGAAGATTCAGAAGTGGGATGAAACAGTTTAGTAGAAAGAATGCATGTTTGAAAAGTAATACATACCATGGAGATGTGCAGGAAGACTCCACTGCTCTTTGAGAGTATTCAGTTAGATGCTTCCATTGCTATTGATGTTTGAGTGAAACTTTTATTTTAAAAGAAACTTTAAACTCAATAACAATATGATTTTTATCAACATAGAAGCATATATAAGTAGGAAACTAAGCATACTGGTTTAAATAAAAATAATAATTAGCAAAATAACTCAGATGATCAAGCACAAGTGAGATTGACCTTATTCTGAGTCATAACAACAGTAATAAAGCAATAATACAGAGGAAGAAAGAATGTTCACCATCATAGCATTATGGTAAGCTGTCAAACAATAACTAATACTAACAATTATTTTATGGAGTAAGAGAGAATGTTCACTCTAACTCTTAATCAGCTAGTATATGCATAAACTTTAGATTTAGCGTCCGTGCCTAAAGTACAGCAGAGATTAACATTAAGTGTGACACAACATTATAATTAGTTTCATTATTACTAGGGAGCTACTTGCTCATACAACTTTGCTATGACACCACTAGTTTTAGGTTAATCAAATAGAATACAGTATTCTTTGGTGCTAGTGGTGGTCTTAGATTCCAAAGAACAAAACTCAATTAAAAATATATATTTATTCATAGGTAGATTAGTGACAGTTAACTCTATATTTGTCTTTGGCGAATTAGAATATCAATAGCGGCACCAACTCTTCGCTTCTCTCCACGACTAATATCTCTCAATTGCAAATGGAAATTGATACTTCACTTGAATTACTTTTGCATATTTTATGCCAAACACTTTATCATTGGCTACATAATCTCAACCCTATGTTCAAAGGCGTTATTTTCCAATTAAATATTGCATCCAGGGCCGAAGCTAGATAGTTAACTATTTCCAAATGTTAGGAATTTCATTGCTAAAATTTTGTTAAAGGATAAGTGGTATTCAAAAGAGAAGATATCTTAATCATAAAATATGAAGTAATCTAAATTAGCTACCATTAATAGTAATCTACATGCTTTAATATAAGTTGCTTCTTTCTCGTTTCTATCACTAGTTAAAACATACTTCAACTCCAAGATTCAAATAGTTAGGTTCACATCCTAATCTTAACAAAAATTTCATATATATAATAATTTCACCTAGAGTGGAAATGAAAAATTATGATGAAGCCATAGAGGATTGTAAATGGTGAACGAAAGCCAGTAATGATTGTAAATGTCTGCTCAAAATATCAAGGAAAATTGTAGTTTACAGGAGCATAAATGTTCACCAATACACCAAAACAAACTCAAGCAAAAAAAATCACCACACATCAGTTGCAATGTATAAAACGTAAGCAAAAGGAGTAGCATAAATGTTCCACCCACAACATGTATATAACATCGTATATACTATATATTGTTTCCTTTAAAAAAAGAAAAAAGAGAAAAAATAAAAGAGGAATGGTTCACAACTTTGACCAGATTGAAAAACTAGGAAAACATACCTGTAAGTTGTAACTAGTCGATGTAGGAATATCAACATCATATTTTTTGCCAAGTTCATTCCTAAGAAAGTCCTCCCCTTACACCAAAAGCAAAGTAGTTATATGATTTCAGATCTTTCTAGTGAACAAAAAAGAACAAAAAATCATCACTTCTTATTTCAATCATCTGTTAAAAACTGCCATATATGCAAACATGGGTCTGTACATCGAATCGTGATGGTCTGAACTTCAATGGTTCATCATACGGGTCTGGGTTGAAGTGTATAGCCCTAGCATCTTTATTCACTACCTAGCTTTTCTTTATATGAAACCCAGTTATTACTAAAATATATAAATGTTTCAGATATAATAACAACAATAAATCCTGTATTTGACTCAATATAACATCTAACCTTCAATTTGGAAATCTTTCAGAGCAACTCTTGGAAACCAAGATATAATCGTTGCCATTCTTAGTGATTCTCCTACTATCCATGTGAAAGGGGTAGACACATTAATCAAACAAAGATAAAACTTACGATTGATTCATCTGAAAATTGCAACAATAATTAGCGACATATGACCTTTCATTTAGTGCTTCGATACCAAGAGATGAATTCTCAGAACAATGAACTTACATCAAATAACAAACCGTATTAACTAAGAAGTTCATAAATATTACATTAAATAAAACTACTATTTTTCTTAACAAATCTTCAGCCATTCGAGTCATTCCTTAAAGGCTGCATGTGTGTGGCAACTGTTTGCGTCTAATAGCTTTGTTCTTCTCACTTAATGCCTGAAATAAGAGATTTAAATACATTTTCTATATTTTTTATGTTCATATATTTTATATAAAAGAAATAATCAACAGTAATACAAAAATACCTAAAATTCCAAACTTGTTTTTGATTTGAAATTCCGTAATGCTGAACAAATATTCAACAAGGTAAGGCAAGATGAGTATGTGGCACATTTCAAAATGTACACTACTTTACTTAAATCTTATACAAAAGCTGAAGTGTCGGCTTATGGGTTTAGAGAGAGAATGAAAGTTGACTGCGTTGTCTCAAATCCACCGTTGAAGAGACGGCTGGTGGAAGTTGATAATTTTACCAAGGATTAAGGCTTTTTGTTTGTTTGATTGATGGATCGAAAAAATCTTTTTGGGTGGGGAACTTAAGCAAAGGTGAAGGTGATCAATGTTTCAAAATAGTCTGTTTTTTTCAACAAAATGTGTTCCAAGGAGAAACAATCATGATAACTTGTATTACTGTAGTTCTTGGGTGAAAAATATGGTACTTGTTATTCAATTTTATATAGCATGTATCAACAGCTCATTTATTTAATCCAAAGAAATGAACTAAATAAATTGTTGTAGATGAAAACATAACCCTTACTATCCACCAATGTCAACAAACTCTAGAAATAATAGCATTAGAACTAAACATGAGCCTCATAAATTAAGTTCTCTAACGTCTAGAAATAATATAATCTACTTTGTCTTGTAAAATAAATGGTTACAAATAAAGTCAACACAAAGCTTAAATTGCTATGAAATACACAGTGACTATATACAATTTCAAATCTGCTAAAATATTCGAAAATAATTGTATTTTCTAGTACTTGGGTTTCACAAGAAAAGAAATGGAAAATTTTGATATGAGTGGAGCAGGGTTAAAAAAAGCTTACCTAAGTAACTACAGTACCAAATCACAATTCAGTGTGCTTGAACGACTACCAATAGCTTAATTTATTGAACCAAAGACATGGATTTCACAAGAAAAGAAATGGAAAATTTTGACATGAGTGGAGCAAATTTAAAAAGAGCTTACCTAGGTAACAAATTACAATCCAATGTGCATTGAACGAAATAAATGCAAAAAATAAGGTTAGCATACAAAACATAATTACTTTTTCAACTTAACGCAGTAAAACATTTGAATGCATACATGTGACATTATTACATCTTCCTAAAAATATCAAGCTATTGACAAGCATACAATGAAGAAAAAAGAACAAGAATGACAAGTCAAACACTCTTAAATATTAGTTCTTAATATCAAATATTTTTTATTTCTGAAATTAAACATGGTTTAAAATATTGCATCAATCCTTTTTTACCAACATATATAATATGGAAATAAGCAAGTTTCTAAATATGAAGAATATGGATTGATGATCAAGATAATTAGGAATTTACAAACACCAATCATAAAAAGATTCCAAAAAAGGGTCGGTTAAATTTCAAAAAAAAAGTAGAGAAATAAATTATAAGATTTACCGTAAAATGCATATTGAACGCAAATCGAAAATCCAATTAATGACAAGAGGAGAGTTATTAGTTTGATTATGCAGAATATAGTTGAGTGGTAAGAATGTTCGGCTTGATTCAACCATAATAGCAACAAAATAAACTTTGGTATCATACATCGTACACTGGCATTTCATGTAAACTTTTATGCTAAAGTATCCAAAAATGTACATTTTGTAGTTTTTTACTTCTGCCTTTATCCTAAGGGGTGCTTCTGATTTGTTCTAAAGTATGAAAATGTCATATTTTTTGAATATAGAGATATTAGTTTAGTTTCACAATTATCATTGTCAAATAGCCTAAGATTAAATTTTCAAATCAAATTACAAGAAAAGTTGTCATTCTGATCATTACTTGGTAGTTAATTCTCAATATCTTAATCATCGATTGATTAAGTTAGGTCAATTTGATGACTGTTTCCATTTTCATGCCCGATTGTGCATTTTATTTTCCTCAAGCACAAATTTATACAATCTCTCGCATGTAGTGCATCATGTAAAACATATATTTGCACTAAGCCGCATGTTATTACATTAATTATCTATTTGTAGCTAATGAGTCACAACCATTAATTAAACGGACAAAACCTTTAATTCTTCAAACATTATCTCTGTAAAGTAAATCAAAACCCATTCAATAATTTCTATGGTGCTATTAATCAAAACTCGGCTGAACTGGAACAAAATGTACGCATCAGTTCAAATCCAGCGCAAATTGAACGCAACTGAAAAGCGAATGCAAATTGAACAAAATGGTTTCTTAAATTGAACGCAAAGCAAAAATTGAACAAATTGAATGCCACTAAAAATCAAACAAAATGGGTTTCAAATAAATCAAATAAAATCGAACAACATGAGAAAAAATCGAACAACATCAAACAAAATGAGAACGAAATCAAACAAAATCAGACATAAAATCGAACACTCACCTCAAATCCAATTACGTGACACTTCTTCGAATCAGCTGTGGGCTTCATTTTTGATAAGTCGTAGATTTGGATCGAAACAGTTGGACGTGGATGTATTTTTAACTTTCTTCTCGTGGGTTTCAATTTAGGTTTGGAATGAAAATGGTAAATTGTTATCTCTGAGTTAAGGGGGGAAGCGAAATATTTAGAGCGGGGGTTTAATTTGTTTTGCACAGGGAAAGCGTTATGTTGTGTAGCATAGAGAAGAGAAGTAAAATAATAAAGAATTGAAGTTAATTAATAGTGCTTCATAATACTGAGCTATCTATTAGCGTAATGAATAGCAAAATTTGTTGTAGTGAGAACAATAAGGCAAAGGAGGTCCAGGTAAGGCAGAGTCAGAAAAGGAAGTTCTTTCATAAGAAGAGTGCTCAGAAAGGTGGAGCCGCAAAGAAGGAAAAGTCAGAAGTTGTCTGCTTTAAGTGCGATAAGAAAGGACATCTTGCTAACGAATGTCGTACTGGAAAGGCGAAGGAAGTGATCGGGGATAAGAATATTATATTCTTCAACTGCAATCAGATTGGTCATTATAAGAACTAGTGCAAAGAGCCTACTAAGGATGGAAGGGGCAAAGTATTTGCATTGGAACCTGCTACATCAGGACCAACGGTGCAGGAGAACGGAAGGTAGTGTTGGAAGGTACGCTTCATATTCATGGTATGTCTGTCAGCGTTTTTTTTATACTGGTGCATCACATTCTTTTGTATCTCATTATTTGGTAGATAAGCTTAACCTAGAACCCACATACCTAGTTACTTCCTTAAGAGTTGCAAATCCGATAGGAGGGTATGCGACTCTTGGGATGAAGTGTGACCACTTAGAGTTTGATTTGCTAGGTCATACCTTTTTTGTAGTTTGCGCGTGTTTGACTTTGTAGGGTTCGGAACTATTTTAGGCATGGATTGGTTAAGTAAGTATGATGCTAGGATATTTTGCCATGATTGGAAAAAATCACTTATTCACCCTGACTGTAGTGATCAGAATGTATATACCGTAGAAAGCCCTAGTTGTGAGGTGAATGCTTTGTTGGGTGTAATGGAGTTGGAAGATGAGTTAAATCACGTTTTTGTGGTTAGGGAATTCGCAGATGTTTTTGAGCCTGTGGTGGGATTTCCACCGAAATGAGCCATTGAGTTTCAGATAGATTTGGTGCCGGGAGCAGAACCAGTAAGTAGGCCGCCAAGTAGAATGCAGTTGGTTGATCTGGAAGGCAGGAATTTTATTAGACCTAGCAGTTCACCTTGGGGAGCAGCCATAGTGTTTGCTAAGAAGCCGAATGGATCGTTAAGGTTATGTATCGATTATCGTAAGTTGAATGAAAAGACGATAAAGAATCGATATCCGTTGCCTAGAATTAACGATTTGTTCGATCAATTGAGTGGAGCCAAGGTATTTTTCAGTTGGATTAAACAACAGGTTTTCATCAGCTTAGAGTAGCAGAGGATAATATTCCTTTGACGGCGTTTAGAACTAGATATGGATTGTATGAATGGTTAGTAATGCCGTTTGGACTGACTAATGCGCCGGCATTCTTTGTGGATCTGATGAACCAAATTTTCCAAGAGCACTTAAATAGGTTTGTGTTTGTTTTCATAGATGATATTTTGATATACTCTAAGGATGAGAAGGAGCATGAATTTCATCTTAGAGTTGTGCTTGAGACGCTGAGGCAACATCAGTTGAAGGCGTAGTTTTCGAAGTGTCATTTCTGGAAGAAGGAAGTAAAGTTTCTTGGTCATGTAGTCTCAGAGAGCGGGTTGTCTGTAGATCCGAGTTAGATTGAAGTAGTGAATAATTGGAAGAGACCCAAGACAATGACTGAGATAAAGAGTTTTCTTGGATTGGCTGGATATTATAGGAGATTCATTAAGGATTTTTCACGGATAGCAGCACTGATGACTAAGCTAATGCGAAAGGATGTGATGTTTGTTTGGACCGATAAGTGTGAGGAATCATTCCAGAGCTTGAAACACTTATTGACCCATGCACCTGCATTGGTTGTTCCAAAAGGGAATCAGGATTTGGTAGTATTTACATATGCGTGTGGAACAGGATTAGGACCCGTGTTAATCAAGAGAGGTAAAGTGATTGCCTATGCTTCTTGACAGCTTAGACCGCATGAGGTTAGATGTCCTATGCATGATTTGGCATTGGCTGCAGTGATTTTTGCATTGAAGGTGTGGAGACATTACCTTTTGGGAGAAAGGTTTGAGCTATATACGGATCATAAGTCATTGAAGTATTTGTTCTCTAAGAAGGAGCTAAACATGGGACAATAGAGATGGTTAGAGTTTATCACTGCTTATGATTTTGGAATTGAGTACACACCAGGGAAAGGTAATAAGGTTGCAGATGCGCTTAGCAGAAAGCAAAAAAATGCAGTGTTGGTAAAGATAGCAGAGTGGAAAGATTTGGAAGCATTGTCGACTTGCAGAGTGCAGTGGAGATCTGAAGTTGGGTCTAGTGAAACTATTGCGTTGTCTTATTTAGAAGTTCGACCAGTGATGATCGAAATGATTGCTTCTAAACTGGAGGATGATCCAATATTGGTTGAACGGATCAAGAAGTTAAGGGATGGAACGGAAAGCGATGACTTGAAGGATTTTAGTCTTAACCAGAATGGGTGGTTGAGAAAGAAAGATAGGTTATGTGTTCCAAATGTGGGAGACATAAGAAAGGAAGTTTTGGAAGAATGCCATCATTTGAAGTTCACTATTCATCCGGGTGGAACTAAGATGTATCAGGAGATGATGCAGAGTTTCTTCTAGGAAGGTATGAAGAGGGATGTAGGCTTATGGGTGAAGCAGTGTCTGAACTGTCAACAGGTAAAAGCCGAACATCAAAAGCCAAGTGGATTGCTTCAGCCATCGGATATTCCGGTATAGAAGTGGGATTCTATTTCTATGGATTTCATAGACGGGTTGCCAAGGTCAAATAGAGGACATGAAAGTACATGGGTTATAGTAGACAGATTGACCAAGAGTGCCCATTTCATTCCAGTTAAGTCAACTAGGATGGCACTTTTTCTGGCTAAGTTATTTATGAAGAATGTAGTCGGACTGCATGAAATTCCTAGTAGTATAGTAAGTGATAGAGATTCCTTATTCACTAGTGAGTTATGGAAAAGTCTATAGGAGATTTTAGGAACCAAGCTAAAGATGAGTACCGCTTACCATCTGCAGACCGATGGGCAAACAGAAAGAGTTAACAAAGTTTTTATGAGCTTGTGTGTTAGATTTTGGGGGATCATGGGAAGACCATCTACACTTGTCGAGTTTTCGTATAACAACAGTTATTAGACTAGTATAGGGATGGCACCATTTGAAGCTTTGTATGGAAAACCATGCAAATCACCGATTTGTTGGTTAGAGATCGTGGATTGGTTGGTTCTTGGTCTAGATTTGGTTAGAGAAGCTGCAGAAAAGATTAAGTTTATTTGGGCTAGGATGAAGGAAGCTCAGTCTAGGCAGAAGAGTTATGTAGATAGAAGACAGAAAGACTTAGAGTTCTTTGTTGGAGACCATGTGTTTATTAAGGTATCATCGATGAAGGGTGTGATTAGATTCGGGAATTCAGGGAAGTTGGCACCGAGATTCGTAGAACCATTTCCTATTGTAGGGAGGATCAGGAAACTCGCATATATAGTATATTTACTGAATAGTTTGGCAGGAGTCCACAATGTTTTTCATGTTTCTCATCTAAGGAAGTGTAACGGCCCGCAAATCCGTACCCCTTGAGTCGACACTATTCTCCAACATATCAACTCAAAGTGATTGGAAATACGGACCATTATGGTTAAAGAAGAAGAAGGTAGAAGATAAGAAAACAACACCACAGAATCTCACATCGCAGCGGAATAAAATATAATAGATAATAACAGATTTTCACAGAAAGAAACTGTATCTGTTTATACATACATTACCAGAATACAACATCAGAGTACAATATAATCAATATCACAATTCAGGATGGTTAAAATAACTTGTCCCGCATACAGAATACACAACATACACAACACAACGAAATATACATCAAGTACGAGTGATACGTCTCGCCATCCAGCTCGTCTCCTGAGCTCCTCAGTATCTTTTCCTGTAATCTATAATACTCGGTCTGACCCGAGCATTATAATAAAATAACACCCGAGTCAGTCTGGAAAACCAGTGTGAGAAAATACACTCAATTGGATTATTAAAGTTTTCCAAACCCTTTGAAATCAAAAGCATCTCGTAAGACCACGCCACAAATAAATATGTCGGGTTTTTACCTTACGATAGCCACAAAACACTTTTTATCAAAATCCTCTGATATTATAATAGTGTTTATATACAAATACTTATTCAAATAGCTGAAATTGTTACATGATTAAATTCCAGCATACTAGCTACAAAGTGGGTTCTACAAACAAAAACCGTAAAAGGCGCGTAGGGAGGATGGATTTCCAACTAATGACTAGGCACTGGGGTACCACCTGTCATAGTACCTGGTCTAGATCAGTGTACCGAGGACCACGCCCGATCCCCTGAAACACAAGGCCGGAACTATCCCTTACTGGATAATTCTGAGTATGATCACCCCACGATTGGGATCAGCAACCGCACCACTAAGCCGAAATAAAAGGGACATCTAGACAGGGATGACCTCACCCTAATGGGTGCGACCTACATAGCATTGCTGCATAACCCCTGATTTTCAGTCATTCTCGGTTGATGAGGCCAGAGGCTAAGCATTACCTTTTTAGAACGTTTCACTTAGAATGCCCATCGTCCACCTAACGATGTTCCGAAAGCATTCATCCATATAAGTCTGTCCCGGGTCCGAACGGAATCGAAGGCACTATTCCTACTACATCCATTTTGGAATCACCCTCAGGATTAGTAGCGACTAGCCCTTGCACTTTACTGCTCCATCTTCGATACCAAACTCGTTTTTCCATGAAAACATACAAACCGGATCGAAGTGGTTTTCGAGAAATTAATCTCGATCCCGGTCTCTTCGAAACGATCAGCGCATTGGCCAATATTGATAGTCGGTTATTTAACTATCAATTAACATTCACAAACACCCATCAAACAATAAATATTTTTCCAAATTATTTATTTATCTCAAAATATCTTCGCAAGATATATTTCCACTTTTCAACCCTTTGAAAACAGTTTTCAAACCACACTCCTCTTATGGAATAAATTTCCAAATATTTATTACCACTGGAAACACCAAGTACAAAACTTTAGATTTTTAAAATAATTTAAAACACTTTATTATAAAATATACTTTAAAAAATTTAAATTAAAACTACTTTAATACTTATCCAGAAATATATACTTTAAGAATATTTAAAATAAATCTACTTTAGAACATGTAAAACTAAATTTTTATCTTTTTAAACAAAATAACAAGTCACCTTTAAATAATTACTGCTATAATAAATTTGAAGAATACTTACTTTAAAATCTAAACATTTTAAAATAATAAATTTTCTAAAACATTTCTTTATAACAGAATTTTAAAGCTTTTAACTTATACATAAAAAGTCTCCTTTAAAATATACTCGGCTTTCCAGGGTAATACACTTCCCATTTCCATACCCTTAAAAATAAATCACTATTTTTTTTAAAACAAATTCCCCTTCCTTTATAAATTTCCACCGTGAAATTTATACTTCCAAATATCCACCGATATTTTACTTCACTTTATAAACCCAGTTTATAAATTCCAAAATCTCACTTCTCTTTAAAAATCCCGGTTTAAACACTTAAATCAATTCCCAAATTGATTTCCAATTTACTTCACTTTTAAATAAATTTCCTTACTTACTCCATTTATTTCAAAATCCATTAACTTTAAATTTCATTTCTTATTATGATTTAAAAATATCTTTAACTGAGAATACCAATTCAGATTTCCCAAATTTCTTTCTTATCCCTTTAAATAAATTTAACCCTTGAATTTTAAAATAAATTCTTTATTTCTTTAAAATAATAATGCTTGAGTTTTAAAATTCATTATTTCTCGGTTATTTCAAATCCCTTTTTCCATACTCGGAATTTATTTACTAGAATTTAAAAATCTCTTTTATTCTTTTCCAATTCATTCTTTAATTTATTTAAATTTCCTATGATTACTTCACTTAAACATTCTCTCATATATTTCTTTTTCAAAAATCCAATTTTTATATATTTTGATAACTCAGTATACCGAAAGGTATATTCAACCAACACAGCATCCAACATTTCAATTATCAATATAATTCATCATAGAATATTAAATAATCATAACACAGAATTATTAGAACAATCTAAATAATTTTGAGGAATCCAGTTGGATCCCTCCAACCTATTTCCCTGCATCCACAGATGTTAGCACAATACCAATTCCACTTCGAGGTGGAATATCGCGGTATATGGGTTTATAAAATATCATCCGCTATCATGCGGCGCATAGGGTCTCATCCGCTATAAAATGCGGGAATATCAATCACTCCAATATATATTATATACTACTATATAATATACCACATCCAATCAATTCAATCATTCAACCAAACATTAAAATTTAACCATTTAAATTTGAATAAACCCAGATGAGTGAGATTAACTCACCTTTGATTTTTGATTTGCAGTCCACTTCAATACTGCCTTGGTTTCCCGACTTTTGACCTTGAATAAAAATTTATATGATTTATTAATATTTGAATTAATCGAACAATTTATTTCAAATTTTAATTTATTAATAATTAAATTTTAACCCAAATTCTCTTTTAATAGATAAAATAATTAAATAAGTCTTGTTAAACAGATTTATCTTCGTTATGACAAATTAATTTCCATTAGGACAAACTTAAACTAGTAAACAAACATAGGTATATAAGTGTATCTTATTTTATTGTTAATAAAATATCCAATCTACACCCTTTTAAAAAAAACAACCCTTTAATAACTAAAATAAGTTTAAAAGTAATTTAACAAGTTAACCATCTTAATATTTATTTCTAAATGACACCGTAAGTGAAAATATATATATATATATATATAAGTATATTTATTTTATTCCTTTTCCCTTGAAACTACATCATATATATCTGTTTTTCTCTTGTATATGAGATAACATGTATATGTATTTATGTATATATAAATATATTTAGGTTGTTTCTTCTTTCACTGCATATATAATAATCTTATTGTAAAAAATTTCATGCTTCCTGTTTTTACTTCACAATTATTAGAGAAAATTTAAATTGAAGAATAGAAAACAGCAAACCTCTCTGACATCGAAATCAGCGGCTTCCCAATCGACCCCTAACCACCCAATGCTCCACTTGCCGTCGTCGCCTCATCAACAACCATCGCTTCAAACACGCGGCCCCAAATCAAAAGACCCAATTGCCTCGGCTCACAACCCACTCTGATCCATCGCGATTCCATCGCCATCTCGACGCTCCAACCATGCTCGAGATTCTGACCCAAACCCAGCTCACACGACCGCTCCCCTCCATCGCATACGAACGCGATTACCTCATCACCTCACTATCGCGCGCAAGCGCCTCGACATAACTCTCAATTTTGCCCTGCTCGATTTCGTAATGCCCCCCTTATTTCCTTCAGTTCGTGGATCTAGATTTAGGGATAATTTCGTTTGAATAGGCAAAGGGGAATGATTTGAAGTGGAGGGCAGCCATTTTGAACGATGGATTTGGAATCAATTCTAGAGCTCAGCTAAGCGATTTATAATGAAGGAAAGGAGAACGAGTTGTTCTCTTTGACAGGAAGGTTGCGTGAGGTTCTAGACTTGCGTGTTTGAATGGATATAGAAGGGCGTACTTGAGAAGGTAAGCTACAGTGTCCCTTCTATTTAATTCTAAATTGATTTCATACTCATCCAGAAATATAATATGATAACCAAAATATCTCGTGGTCCATAATTCTAAACCCTGAACTCCAATTTAAATGCAACGACCGGCGTTCCTAATGTTATATCGTTATTCTAGACACGCTGGAACAGGTTTCGAGGTCTAGTTCGACCATATGGAGAAGATAGCTTTTTGGATCCAGTTATTTAATATTAGATTTCGATATTAATTTCAGCGCATTTACATCTCGTATGGCTAAACGATAACTCCAAAAGCTATGAAATTTGAAATCCGATAATAATACAATATTACGGATCCAATGGAACTAGTTTTGTCGAATTCTGAGACTGTGCCTCGGAAGGCTATTTTTAAATTCAATTTAAACAATATATTTTTAAAATTGAACAAACCACTTATAAATTCAATTTTACAACTTTTATTATCTCCAATATCATCAATATAAATTTTCCAAGCCCTTAAAATATTTTTAACAAACTTAAAACCCAAGATTCAACAATTTTCCCAATTTCCAATTATTTAAATTCAATATTTAATTATCCAATAAATAGAGATATTTGAAATTCAAGCTAAAAATTCACTTTTGAATATTTAAAATCAATTAAATATTTCAATTTCAAATATCTAAAAATTCCGGGTCGTCACATTCCTCCCCCCTTAAAAGAATTTCGTCCCCGAAATTGCTAGTTAGGAAGAAATGTCCAATACCCGTTTACTATTTCCCAAATCAAACAGTTCCAATAACTTTTTGAAACAATTCCTTATTAACGACACACTAACCCTCTTACTAACTTCCTAAACCCATCCATAAGTTTCAAACAACATTACTTACTTATTAATTCAGATTTAAATTTAAATCCAAATTTTAAATTATCAAAAAATTTCTAACTCTCTAAATTCCCGAAAATTTTTGCCAGCGTCTCCTTTGCTCAGCTAGCTCGGTACAACTACAAAATGCCTCTACGGCGCCCCAGATTTCAAAAGAAAACAAAACGCCAAGTGGCTAGATAAAAAACCCAATCAAATTTCATACAGAAATTTAAATACCTACCATTTTGTCGATCAATTCAATATTTATCTTCTGAAATCAAAAATCAATTTTTCTTTTATCTTTAATTACCTGTATATCTTACTAAGCAATAATAATATCCAATCACAGCATTCAATCATTTCATACATTTCTTTTCAAAATTTTCAATATTGGCTTTTCTTAAGCCCGTACGATGCACATATATCATCCGTACGCAATATCAAATCTGATCGCTCACTCGATCACACAATTTCACTTTCGAACTAGTATCGTTCACCCGACTCTCTAGTGCGGACTTAGATCTGGCTTCTTGACTAGAAACCGTCATTCTCCTTGCATAGCTGTATACTATGATAGAGAATATCCAGAATCAATCAAAATTCCATATCCAGGGTTCGCCATCGAAAATCGAGTGAAAAATCCTAACTCGGATCGATATAATTACCTCGAAATTCTGTGCTCGAATCCGGATCAAATCGCTATGCGAATAAAATAATATACGTACATCCTACGTATTTATTTCCATTGATTATTAACTATATCAAGTTTCTCTTTTATTCACATTTATTTTGATTTCCATTCGCTTATTTACAACCATCCCATTTCCCAATTTCCAGTTTTAAATCTTCATTTAATTATTCACTTAGTATATTTCTCCATTCCAAAATTACTTAGTAGATTCCCAATACCAATTTTAAATCATTCGTTGTTAGTGAAAATTTTAAAAATTTCTAACTCCCAAAATTTTCAGAAAATTTTGGCAGAGTCCCCTTTGTACGGAGGAGCTTTTGCAATTTGACAAGAGATATAAATATATATACATCGACCCACACGGTCGGAAAAACAAAAATAGTTCATATTTCCTATTTTTATTGCGTAGGCGTACCTTATTTAGCATTTTTAAGCAAGCGGATTATTATTTTAGCATTTTTCATGACCCAACCCAGCCAAACGGCTTCCCTGAACCTGTACTTACTCAATTTAAACACGTAAGTACTATATATATGCAATTTGTTAACATTTCACTTACTTTCAATAGCTAAACACATGCATTTCATAAGCAATATTCAAAAAACAGTTTTCATAAGAAATTTATAAGGTCTCTATATTAATTCAATTTATTTTAATTCTATCAGTTCATAGAATTTTATACAATCTCATTTGCGTCAAACGACAACCATTTCTATGCAAATTCAATGATATTCACTTAATAGAATATCCATTCTAGTTTATAACTAATTTAAATTGATACCAACTCAATTTATACTTTATTCTATTTCATTAACCCAACAACTCTGGATTATACATTTTATTTAGCCAAGTATATATTTTTATTATTCCATAAACATTTTAAATAAGATTCCAGAGTTTAAACAATTTCCCAAAATTTCAATATCACCTTTAAAATTAATCATATCCAAACTTCTTGGGTATATCCAATTATCCATTGATATCAAATTATCTTTTGCAATTTAAAAACCAAACTCAGTTTTGAAGACATTACAGTATAAAACAATTTGGTAGCAATTTCTCTCCTAGAAACTTGAAGATGAACATCGATGATGCTGCAGTCATCACCGAAGTTATTTTCCAGCGAATGAAAGAGAGTTAAATGCTTTTCTCTCAAAAATCCCTCAAATAATTTTAAATTCCAAATCTCTCCAAATTTCAATCCAATTTCAAAAATATTTCCAAAATAATACCACCATTATCTCTCCAAAACCTTTGAAAACTATTTTAAACTCAAAGGAAATTTAAATTTCCCAAACTTTTCAAAACTTCAAAACCTTCCAATCCTTTAAATTCACATACAACTATCACTCTGGAATTTATATTTCATTTCCAATTATAAATCACCTTTATAATTCACATTCATAAACTTCATTTGTATATAAATTTATTTCTTAGCTGTTAGTTATGATTTCAATTTCTTATTCAATTTCACACAATAGTGATAATAATTTAATATTATCACTCCCTAACAACTAAGCATCCAAATATAACTATAATAATTTACGGAAAATTATTTCTTTTATACACAAAAATAATTTGGGTAAAATTATTTCATTTACCCTATTTTAAAACAATACCGTGTCGAATTGTTCTATTCAAGTGTTTAGAGATCCCTATCAAGAACGTTAATTACTCGTATTGACCAGGATCCATAAACTACTCAATAAACCAACCAACACAATATAAAACCAATTTATATTCACTAATAAATATGCGCTCATCTCTATTAATACACTCAACTCATTCCAGAGTTCTATGGACTCTATTTTTATGAGTAATCCCCACCAGAGCCAAGGTTCTCACTTAACCTTCAGCTCTGATACCACTATAACGACCCACAAATCCGTACCCCTTGAGTCGACACTATTCTCCAACATATCAATTCAAAGTGAGCGGAAATACAGACCATTATGGTTAGAGAAGAAGAAGGTAGAAGATAATAAAACAACAACACAAAATCTCACATCGCAGCGGAATAAAATATAATAGATAATAACAGATTTTTATAGAAAGAAACTGTATCTGTTTATACATACATTACCAGAATACAAAATCAGAGTACAATATAATCAATATCACAATTCAGGACAATTAAAATAACTTGTCCCGCATATAGAATACACAACATACGCAACACAACGGAATATACATCAAGTACGAGTGATACGTATCGCCATCCAGCTCGTCTCCTGAGCTCCTCAGTATCTTTTCCTGTAATCTATAATACTCGGTCTGACCCGAGCATTATAATAAAATAACACCCGAGTCAGTCTGGAAAACCAGCGTGAGAAAACACACTCAATTGGATTATTAAAGTTTTCCAAACCCTTTGAAATCAAAAGCATCTCGTAAGACCACGCCAAAAATAAATGTGTCAGGTTTTTACCTTACGATAGCCAAAACACTTTTTATTAAAATCCTCTGATATTATAATAGTGTCTATATACAAATACTTATTCAAATAGCTGAAATTGTTACATGATTAAATTCCAGCATACTAGCCACAAAGTGGGTTCTACAAACAAAAACCGTAAATGGCGCGTAGGGAGGATGGATTTCCAACTAATGACTAGGCACTGGGGTACCACCTGTCACAGTACCTGGTCTAGATCAGTGTGCCGAGGACCACGCCCGATCCCCTGCAACACAAGGCAGGAACTATCCCTTACTGGATAATTCCGAGTAAGATCACCCCACGGTTAGGATCAGCAACCGCACCACTAAGCCGAAATAAAAGGGACATCTAGACAGGGATGACCTCACCCTAATGGGTGCGACCCACATAGCCTTGGTGCATAACCCCTGATTTTCAGTCATTCCCGGTTGATGAGGCTAGAGGCTAAGCGTTACCTTTTTAGAATCCCTTTTTCCATACTCGGAATTTATTTACTAGAATTTAAAAATCTCTTTTATTCTTTTCCAATTCATTCTTTAATTTATTTAAATTTCCTATGATTACTTCACTTAAACATTCTCTCATATATTTCTTTTTCAAAAATCCAATTTTTATATATTTTGATAACTCAGTATACCGAAAGGTATATTCAACCAACACAGCATCCAACATTTCAATTATCAATATAATTCATAACAGAATATTAAATAATCATAACACAGAATTGTTAGAACAATCTAAATAATTTTGAGGAATCCAGTTGGATCCCTCCAACCTGTTTCCCTGCATCCACAGATGTTAGCACAATACCAATTCCACTTCGAGGTGGAATATCGCGGTATATGGGTTTATAAAATATCATCCGCTATCATGCGGCGCATAGGGTCTCATCCGCTATAAAATGCGGGAATATCAATCACTCTAATATATATTATATAATACTATATAATATACCACATCCAATCAATTCAATCATTCAACCAAACATTTAAATTTAACCATTTAAATTTAAATAAACCCAGATGAGTGAGATTAACTCACCTTTGATTTTTGATTTGCAGTCCACTTCAATACTGCCTTGGTTTCCCGACTTTGACCTTGAATAAAAATTTATATGATTTATTAATATTTGAATTAATCGAACAATTTATTTCAAATTTTAATTTATTAATAATTAAATTTTAACCCAAATTCTCTTTTAATAGATAAAATAATTAAATAAGTCTTGTTAAACAGATTTATCTTCGTTATGACAAATTAATTTCCATTAGGACAAACTTAAACTAGTAAACAAACATAGGTATATTAGTGTATCTTATTTTATTGTTAATAAAATATCCAATCTAGACCTTTTAAAAAAACAACTCTTTAATAACTAAAATAAGTTTAAAAGTAATTTAACAAGTTAACCATCTTAATATTTATTTCTAAATGACACCGTAAGTGAATATATATATATATAAGTATATTTATTTTATTCCTTTTCCCTTGAAACTACATATATATATATATATATATGTTTTTCTCTTGTATATGAGATAACATGTATATGTATTTATGTATATATATATATAAATATATTTAGGTTGTTTCTTCTTTCACTGCATATATAACAATCTTACTGTAAAAAATTTCATGCTTCCTATTTTTACTTCACAATTATTAGATAAAGTTTAAATTGAAGAATAGAGAACAGCAAACCTCTCTGACATCGAACTCAGCGGCTTCCCAATCGACCCCTAACCAACCAATGCTCCACTTGCCGCCGTCGCCTCATCAACAACCGTCGCTTCAAACACGCGGCCCCAAACCAAAAGACCAAACTGCCTCGGCTCACAACCCACTCTGATCCATCGTGATTCCATCGCCATCTCGACGCTCCAACCATGCTCGAGATTCCGACCCAAACCCAGCTCACGCGACATCGACCGCTCCCCTCCATCGCACACGAACGCGATTACCTCATCACCTCACTGCCGCGCGCGAGCGCCTCGACATAACCCTCAATTTCACCCTGCTCGATTTCGTAATGCCCCCCTTATTTCTTTTAGTTCGTGGATCTAGATTTAGGGATAATTTCGTTTGAATAGGCAAAGTGGAATGATTTGAAGAGGAGGGCAGCCATTTTGAACGATGGATTTGGAATCAATTCTTGAGCTCAGCTAAGCGATTTATAATGAATGGAAGGAGAACGAGTTGTTCTCTTTGACAGAAAGGTTGCGTGAGGTTCTAGACTTGCGTGTTTGAATGGATATAGAAGGGCGTACTTAAGAAGGTAAGCGACAGTGTCCCTTCTATTTAATTCTGAATTGATTTCATACTCATCCAGAAATATAATATAATAACCAAAATATCTCATGGTCCATAATTCTAAACCCCAAACTCCAATTTAAATGCAACGACCGGCGTTCCTAACGTTATATCGTTATTCTGGACATGCTGGAACAGGTTTCGAGGTCTAGTTCGACCATATGGAGAAGATAGCTTTTTGGATCCACTTATTTAATATTAGATTTCGATATTAATTTCAGCGCGTTTACATCTCGTATGGCTAAACGATAACTCCAAAAGCTAAGAAATTTGAAATCCGATAATAATACAATATCCAATGGAACTAGTTTCATCGAATTCCGAGACCGTGCCTCGGAATGCTATTTTTAAATTCAATTTAAACAATATATTTTTAAAACTGAACAAACCACTTATAAATTCAATTTTACAACTTTTATTATCTCCAGTATCATCAATATAAATTTTCCAAGCCCTTAAAATATTTTTAACAAACTTAAAACCCAAGATTCAACAATTTTCCCAATTTCCAATTATTTAAATTCAATATTTAATTATCCAATAAATAGAGATATTTGAAATTCAAGCTAAAAATTCACTTTTGAATATTTAAAATCAATTAAATATTTCTATTTCAAATATCTAAAAATTCCGGGTCGTCACAGGAAGTGTGTTAGAGAACCGTAGACTACTATAGCACCCACTGTGTTAGAGGACTTAGTAGTAGAACCAGACTTGACTATAGTTACAAAGCCGATTCGTATAGTCGCGAGAGATGAGAAGAAGTTAAGGAACAAGACAGTCAGATTAGTCAAAGTCCAGTGGAGCGACGATGGGAGAGACTATACTTGGGAGACTGAGAGCAGGATTAGAGACGCTTATCCTGATTTGTTTGACGGTATGTTTTACCTTTTTTATTGATTTGTTGGGTACCTTATCGTAATTTCAAGGGAAAATTTTTTGAAGGAGGGGAGACTGCAAACACCACATATTTTTAGTAACATTGTTAGGAACATTTAATTAGGTAAATTAAATGAAATAATGTGATGATTAAGGGGTTTGTGATTTTTTATTAATAGGGGTAGCCGTGCCATGTTAATGAATAAACTAAAATAAGCTAACGTGAATTAAAATAGATAAAGGAAATAGGTGAGGGGAAAAGTTGGAATAAGAATATTCTAATACCCTAAACCCTAGGAATTCATTCATACGTTCATTTCAAAATCTAAACAACATTTGAAGCCGGCCACCATTAATTCAAGAAAAGATAAGATAAGCAAGGTTTCAAAGGAAAAGCTTAAGCAACTTAATCAAGATCAAATCTCAAATCCTTAATTTCAAAGCTAAGGTGAATATTGATTACATCTCATATTTCTTAAGTGTTTTGGGTTTTAAGGATAATCCAAATTTATTTGCAAGATTATGCCATGTTTTTGAATGATTAAATGTTTATATATGATTGTTGATGATTTATTATTATTCATATAGGTTTTATGATATGTTTTAATGTGAAAACCCTATTAAATGACAACCAAATGACTTGCGATTTTAGATTTAGATCAGAAATGATTTTATAGAGATGGGTTTCAATTTTCATAATTTTCCGAATTAATATGGATTTTATACTAATTTTCTAGTAAAGAAAATGATCGTTTGGGTTTAAAATAATTTATGGGTTAATTATTTATGTTTTGGATCTGAAATTAATATAAATTGGAAAACATATTAAAGATGATTTTCTGGAATTTTTTTAGAATTTTCCTATGTGTTTTAATAGATATATAAAATTATTTAAGGTATGGGACTTAAATGTTTTATATATTTATAAAAGGAGAAGGGATATTTTGTAAATTATTTAGGTTGTTTAATTTTGAAATTTTGGTAGCACTTTTAGAAAAGAAAACTAGAAACTAATCAGATTTTGACAAATAAGGCAGGTTGGTTGAAAAGATTACTTTAAAAAGATAAAAATCAGTTTAAACATGCTTTATATATTTCGCCACTTTCGGCACCAAGGGTTCCGACTTAGTTATTCCGCCTCCATTGCCATCGAAACCAGTGCACATAGTATCAATAACTTAGTACATAGTGAATTGAATTAAGGAAAAAAGGCACTGGGTCGAGACCAAAGGTTCCGATGGGGACGAAGCATGACTTTGATTTTAATTAAAAAATGCACAAGCTTTGCTATGAAAGGATATGCTTTCGACTTGGTTGGCGTTCGGCTGAGTCAAATGTTTTAAAGGAAATGTTTCGAATGGGTTGCGCCTTTTGTTTTAAGTAAATGCTTTTGAAGGGATTGGAATCCCTAGCTACCGCTTTTCTTATCTTTCGAAACAAAGGTTTCGAGGGGAATACTTTGCTTATAAAACTTAGCAGCTTCTCAAATGCTTTCGCAAAGGTTGGTTTCGACACCATCACTTCTTTACTTTGGAAATGCTTTCGAAATAGTGCTTTCGACTTCATAATTTTATGACCATTTTGCTCCGTTGAAGGTAAAACCAAAAGGTTTCAAATGGTTTAGTTTTAAAAGGTTTCGAAAGGTTATTCCATATGTTTTACTTGAACCCAAAGGCTTTTGAAAGGTTTGGTGTTTTAATGCTTTCGAAAGGTTTTAAAGAATGGTTACGAAGGGGTGGTTCCCCAATGGTTTTGAAAGGTTGAGAGGTATGGTTTTCCAATGTTTTCGAACGACAATGTTTAAGTGTTTTAAAGGTAGGATGTTTAAGGTTTTATAGCTTTCGAAGGAAAGGTTTTTCAATGGTTTTGAATGGTTTATATGAATGTTTTCGAAAGGAATGTTTTAGCCTTTCGGCCTAGGTGAAAGAAAGGGGTTTACTTGGTTTCGAAAGGGGTAATTTCAAAGGTTTAAGTGTTTTCATCAACAAAGATTTGTGGAAAGTATATATAACATGGCAAGGTGATTTTGCATAAAGCATAGAGTATATATTTTCCTTGTTTAAGTTTGATTTAAAGGTTTTAAATCAATTTGAGATGAAAATGGTTTCAAGGAAAATTTAAGGGAAGATTACCCTAAGTAAAATGACTCGGATATTTGTATACCAGATAGGGCTGGTATATGGTCGCGCCCTATATATTAGCTATTAGCTCCTAGCTAATTTAGTCAAAAATTCCATTGTGTAGGGCTTTGTCACAAGTAAGACTAAAATGATGTTACACACAGAAGGGAATATATTTGTACAGAGGTAGGTTATTGGTGAGCCGTCAAAACCATTAGGATCAGTTGACCCAGAGAAAGTAAGTTAGGGATAGACCGTCCAGAAGAGGAGTACCTAACAGATGTTAGAATATTTTTTTATATTGTCTGGTAGGCCCGAGTCAGCCAAATGTTAGTAGTTAGCCATACAAAACTATAGTGTTTAGACAGATAGTTCTTTTGTTACCTGGTATGTATGCTTACATGATAATGCTTTACAGTTTTTTACCAGTTCTGGTTGCATGATTATAATTTGCAAAAGATAATTTTTAAAAGGAAATTGGTGAGGGAAACCCGTTCCGCTAAGCGACATGGTCTCACTTAATATCAAATAACCGAGATGTATAGTATTATTTACACCAGGCTTTAGGTCTGACTCGAAGTTTATGTTTTTCCCCTTAAACTCCCGGGTGCTTAAAATTGATTTGAGTAGGCCGAGGGTTCAGTTTTACAGATTATTAGTAGTTTGGCGAATAAAGCTTCCAGAGACGAGCAGGTGGCTGGCGGATAGATATTTAGGAGTTGCTATTTTATTTTGTTTGATTCCGCTATGTTGTATTATGTTAGTATAACTATATAGTACTCTGGTCAACCAAGGGGGCATCAACATATGTCGCTCTTGACGTTTTGTGAAATGTAATCAAAAAAGTTGTTTGTTTTGAAATCTGTGATTTTGTTTCATATTCACGTGCTTCTGATATTATGGATACCATTAACATTACCGTATTTGGTCATCGGAGGTTAATACTATAGATGACTGCAGCATCTGTAGCACTTAGCTTCGGGCCTCCAAATAAGGATGTTACAAATCACATCATCGCGCCGTAAAACGAAACTAAGATATTTAAAAAATACTAGAGACTATGGACTTTTTTACCCAAAAGGAAGCTCATTCAAACTCGTTTCATATAGTGATGCTGATTTCGACGGTTGTAAAACAGATAGAAAAAGAACAAGTGGAACATGTCATTTTATTGGTCAGTCTTTAGTTTTATGGTTTAGTAAAAAGCAAAACTGTGCTTCGCTCTCGACATGTGAGGCCGAATACATCTTAGCAACTTTAGCATATGCACAAGTAATCTATATGCGACAAACTCTTTTAGATTTCGGTAAAATCATAACAAAATCTCATATATTTTATGATAATACTAGTGTCATAAATTTATCAAAATATCCTATTAACCATTCTCGAACAAAACATATTGATATTCGTCACCATTTTCTACAAGATAATGTGGAAAAAGGAATTATATCACTGGAATTTATAAATACCGAAAATCAAATAGTTGATATTTTTATTACACCGTTAAGTGAACTAACTTTTATTAATTAAGACGAGATCTAGGAATATGTTCTTACCATGAATGAATTAACTAAACCTATAATATTAGTTTTGTACACTTAAACTACACAAGATAAAGTTTATAAATTTAAACTAATACTAACCATATAAAATCAAACTACTCTCTGTTAAAAGTTATACGGTTGAACTTCTTTTCCTCAACCAATTCTCTAAGTATAGTAAAAACTTCATCTTAAAAATCAAGCTTATTTTCTTCCTAACATAAAATAGTTTATTAAGACAAATATTACTAAAAAAAGTCTTCCGATCACGACTCCACCTATTCAACTATCGGCTATAAATCACCCTCATCAGATAGCACTTACATCTCACCAACTAAATCCACACCTACATCAATTCGCTCAGCCACTTGAAACATTGTTGCCCCACTTACGTACCGCACTGGCTTTTCCCCTAAAGTAAAAAAGCCAAATGGTCAATTGATCTGCAATCAACATCTCTCACCGAGAAATTCGATGAAATATATCACTATCAACAAGAAATGATAGGCGTTCAACATGAAATGTATTATGAGCAACGACGTCAAGAATCTCATCTAAATTTCTCGAAAAGTGTATTCTAGCAATTTGTAGTCATTCGCTGTTATCTGAGTTTTTAACCCAGCAGGATCCAAGAGAAGTCATAAGAACTTGGTGGAGTCAGAATAGCTCATAAGTCAACCAGAAGTACTAAAGCAACAAGTTAGAGAGAGCCAAGGAAAAAGGATGAGGAAATCCCCTAAGGGCATGGATCGCCAGCGATCCATGGCCTATGGATCGCTTGCGATCCATGGGGATAACTCAGGGTTCTACTTGTGTTCTTGCGTCGTGATCCAATGCATATTACAAAAATAGCGACTACATTTGCCCAGATCCGAGGTTAGTTAAATCAAGAGACAAGCATCCATCTAGTCCGATTAGCGGCTAAATACAACAAGCAAGCAATCTGTCATCAAAACAAAGTGATGTGTAATGAGACTACACGAACAACGTCGACACAACACAACGAAGACAGTTCAGAAACCAAAGTCCAAAAATATGTTAAGTGTATGGATCGCTAGCGATCCATACACTATGGATCACTGGCGATCCATAAATGATCATAAAATGAATGCAACCCAAAAAAAGCAAAGCATAGGGTAAAAAGTTAAGTAATTAGCTCACGTTCAAACTCATGCGATGGATTGCTAGTGATCCATGATTTTGTCTCGGGTCGCGTGGTAAGCTCCGCTCACCCAAAGGCAACCAACTTTGAACTTGAACCAAGGGGTGAAAACCCCACGAGACGATATAGCCATGGACCTCTCCGATTCAGAGGATGAAGAACAATTTAATGATGATAAGTTGGAAGAGAATTCTAATGCGTTCGAAAATGCTGAAAATGTTAAAACCGCCCCAGTCAGAACAGTTGCAAGCCAACAGGATCCTAAGGGAGTGGTTCTTCCAAAGATAGGAGAGCCTAGGCTTCAGCCCACTCGCCAAGACCGTTTGCAAAGTCAAACACTTGGTGCAATGACTGACAGCCATCCCTAGGATTACCGGACATCAGAGGCTTTCATCACGGATATTGTTAAGCGATTGATGGATGAAAATAAAAATAGAAGTGATGATGAGTGGGGATCCGCACCAAGTCGGACTCCCTTCACTGATGAGATATTGAGTGAGCGATATCCGAAAAAATTCACGATGCCAACTATCCTATCTATGATGGGACAAAGGACCCAAAACCCCATTTATAAAAGTATAGCTGATACATGGATGGAACAAACGCTTCAGAAGCTATTCGATGTAGATGTTTTCCCATTTCTTGGAAGGAATCGCTTCCATGTTGTTCACTAGGCTCCTGCCGAGATCCATCTCTACCTTCGATCAACTTGCCACGAGATTCCATGATCAATTCAGGCTCCATACCACGCAACCCAAGGATGTGATGTCCCGGTCCGGATTATTCTAGGGGCGAAACGAACTGCTGAAGTCTTTCATGAACCAGTTCAATACTACAGTGACAGAGGTCAATAATCCAAATGAGGACATGGTTTTCATGGCTCTGGTTCGAGCCATTCATTCGTAAACCAAGTTCAAAAAATGGATCAAGTTGAAGCAACCCACTATAATGAAGGATTTCAATCGCAAAGCAAGTCAATACATAAGATTGGAGGAAGCGCATGAGTTAGAAAGGAAGTCAACTGGCACGCAACTGTTGAACATCGGACAGAGTGACGTGGCAATGAACCAGAATACGAACTCTTCCAGGACTGCCGAAGGAATCATAGGGAAAGATGGAAATCAGAAAAGGAAGGATCAGAATTCCAATAACAAAAATGGAAACAATAAACGCCTTAAAGGCTTTAGGCCTGAAGATTATACACCTCTCAACGAAACTCTGGAAAATATTTATCTTGCGACACAAGGGAACGAGGAATATAAATTCCCCATAAGAAGGAAGCAACTGAGCAACAGAAGCGCTCAGGGAAGTTCTGCCGTTTCCACGAACGCACGGTCACAATACAAACGAATGCCGCCACTTAAAGAACTTGATCGAAGAGCTAATTCGGGAGAACAAGCTCCATCAATACGTCGGAAAACCAAAGAATCCTGACTAGCCCACGACTCCTCAAGCCCCTAGGAGCCAAAGAAACCAAGCCGGAACCAGTGAAGAGGGATCAAAGCGAACTGACCAAAGCTAATTATCGGGACGATATCCGGAGGCCCGCATCCGGCATAGAGAAGTTTGGGAGAAATGGAGCGGTATGCGAGTTCGTTGAAGCTCGCTACAAAGGAATCATGTCTCACTATAGAAGATGGGGCCCTAGTCAAGCAGTAGAAAACTTTAAACGATGACACTATATTCAGAAACCAAGATACCAAAGGGATCGAAGCTCCGACTCTCGACCCGATGGCAGTGACAGTAGGGATCAGACCGGCTGTGGTCCGACGAGTATTGGTCAATAGCGGCAGTTCTATCAGTATACTCTTCAAACGTTCCTTTGATTAAATGAAGATCAGTATGAAGAGCGTGTCTACATGCCAAACAAAAATCCAAGGGTTTACTGGGGAACCCAAACAACCTGTAGGGACAATTGACTTGCCAGTGGAACTTGGAGAGGGTGATCAAAGAGTTACCCTCGTTCAGACCTTCAAATCATAAACAAAACTTCTGCGTATAACGCCATCTGGGGACGACCTGCCTTAGCGGATTTCAGGGTTGCTATGGCCCAATGGTGCCTTATAATGAAATTCTCGACTGCAAACAAAATCGGGGTGGTCAAAGGAGATCAATGCGCTGACAAAGAATGTTACATTACAGAGTTACATGGATCCAGAAGAAGGGAAAGGAGAAGGATGTGGGGAGTACTCTCCACATTCATGAACCTTCTGAATAGAAACTACAGAGCCGCCCTTGGCTCAGGGACCATTGCCGATTCGATAAGGCTTTGGACCCTAGAAAGAAGAGTTCAAGGGAGGATCGGGCAGTACCGGCATAATTGACGGTGTCTGTCCCAGTCGATATGGACGACCCAACTAAAGTCTTGAAAATTGGATCGCATCTTGGAAATAAGGTGCGATTGGAACTTACTAAATTTCTTCGCGCCAACTTGGATGTGTTCGCATGGACACATTCCGATATGTGTGGGGTGTCACCGTAAATCGCATGCCACGCGCTTAACATTGACCCCAAGTTCACACTAGTATAGCAAAAGTGGTGCAGCCTGGGTCCTGAATGGTCCAAGGCGTTAAGAGCAGAGGTCGACAAGTTAATGGCTAACGGTTTTATCCGTGATGCAAACCCGGTCTTAGTCAAAAAGTCCAATGGAAAGTGGCAAACTTGTATCGATTACTCGAACATAAATAAAGCTTGCCTGAAAGATAGCTTCCTTCTCCCCAAAATAGACCAGCTTGTGGACGGAACAGCAGGACATGAACTACTATCATTCATGGATGCATACTCCGGGTACAACCAGATCCTGATGCACGAACCTGATCAAGAGAACACCAGTTTCATTACCGATCTGGGACTATACTACTACAGAGTAATGCCATTCGGCTTGAAGAATTTCGGGGCAACTTATCAAAGGTTCGTAAATCCATGTTCAAGCGCAAAATCAGGAAAACTATGGAGGTTCACGTGGATGGGATGTTGGTCAAATCTCGAGTAGCTGCCAACTGCCTGGATAATCTCGCTGAAATGTTCAAAATACTCCGAAAGTATTGAATGAAACTCAATCCACTTAAATGTCACTTCGGAGTAGCCTTCGAAAAATTCTTAGGATTCATCGTAAGTGCCAGGGGCATTGAAGCAAACCCAGAGCAGATAACGGTAGTGCGAGAGGTCCAAGCCACGAAGAACAAGAGAGAATTGCAAAGCCTGAATGGGAAGGTCGCCGCTTTAAGCCGATTTATTTCGAAAGCCACCGACAAGTGCATACCGTTTTTAATACGTTGAAGAAAGGAAATAAAAACTTCGAATGGAATACGACAAGCCAAACTGCATTTGAAGAATTGCTGCGACACATGGAAGCTCCACCAATCCTGTCAAAGCCAGTGGATGGAGAGGACCTATTCATTTACCTAGCAGTCTCACCTCATGCTTTAAGCACCGCCCTTATGCATGAAGAAGAGAAAATCCAACGACTCGTATACTACATCAGCAAGCAGTTTACCGGAGCCGAGAAAAATTACCCAAAGCTGGAAAATCTAGCATATTGCCTCCTGATCGCATCTAGGAAGCTACGACCGTATCGCTAAGCGCATCCAATCAAAGTACTGACTGATCAGCCTCTGAAACAAGTATTTTACCGACCTGAAACTTTCAGACGACTTCTCAACATCCAAGGAAAGCGATCAATGGGCAATCGCTAGTAGAATTCATCGTCGAGTTTACTATTTGGGAAGACTAAGAAGAAGAAGAAGCACCATCGTTAGTGGAGACACAATGGAAACTATTTGTAGATGGTACATCTAACAACCTCTGTTCGGGGGCGGGGGTAGTACTTGAAACCCCCAAAGGACGAGCCATTTACAACACCCTACGTTTGGAATTCCTTACAACAAATAATGAAGCAGAATACGAAGCATCAATAGTAGGGCTGAAAGCTGTGAAGGAACTTGGAATAAAATCCATCCACATCTACAGCGACTCCCAGCTAGTCGTCTTCCAAGTAAAGGGTGAGTACCAGGATCAAGGGGAGAACCTTGCACCATACCTGTCTAAAGTACAAGAGTTGCTGAGCGACATCGAACATTATACCATAACTCATATCCCGCGGGAGCAGAACACCAAGGCTGACTACTTAGCTAAACTGGCAAGCATTGGAGAAGCTCAATCATTGGGACTAGTCTCGGTTGAGACTCTGATTGCCCCAAGCGTAGACAAAATGGACGTCGACTGGATCCTCGAGACCACCGCTGAACTTGAAACATGGTTAATGCCAATCAAGAGCTATTTACTTATAGGGACCCTTCCAACTAACCAGAATCAACGAAAAAAACTCCTCCGAAAAGGACCACGATTCATAATACGGGATGGGATACTTTATCGAAGAGGATTCTCAACCCCCCTTCTTAGATGTGCGACAGACGACGAAGCTCGGCGAATCCTGAAGGAAATGCACGAAGGCGAATGCGAAGACCATACCGGAGGCCAAACCCTCGCAAAGAAAGTTCTCTGATATGGGTACTTCTGGCCAACAATAAACCGCGATGCTGCAGACTACGCCAGAAGGTGTGATGGTTGCTAAAGATTCAACAAAATTAAAAGAACTCCATCAACAGAGCTAAAGGAGATGATCATCCCGTGGCCATTTGCAATATAGGGAATCGACTTGATTAGCATACCGCCAAAAGCAAAAGGAGGGGCCAAATACGCTATAGTTGTTGTTGACTATTTCACAAAATGGGCCAAAGCGAAACCGCTGGCCATTAATACTACAAAGAAAGTCATTAATTTTTTTATTAAAAACATTATTTGCAGGTTTGGTGTGCCACAAAAAATCATCACTGATAACGGGATCCATTTCGAAAGTGATGAGTTCAAAGACTTCTGCAAACGCTTCCGAATTGACAAGAGCTTCTCCACAGTTGCTCATCCGCAAGCAAACGGGCAAGTGGAAGCAATAAACAAGATCATCAAGTCCACTATCAAAAAGCGTATAACTAAACCAAAAGGAAACTGGGTTGATGAACTTCAACTCGCACTATGGGCTTATTGGACAACTCACAAAGCGGCAACTGGACACACTCCGTTCGCCTTAGCATATGGCTCAAAAGCAACGATTCCCGTCAAACTAGAAGTCCCCTCTCACCGAAGGCAAAATTTAATCAAAAGTAAAACGAGCACCTCCTACTTGAATCACTGGATACGATTGACAAAAAGAGGGAAGAAGCCGAGTTAAGGACCGTTGCCCACCAAAATAGGGTCACACAATATCAACTCAAAGGTTCACAACTAAACCTTCGAAGTGGGAGATCTCATCCTCAAACGGATCTATCCTGTGCCGGGAACCTTCGAACCAAACTAAGAAGGGCTATATGTGATCAATCAAAAGCTAAGGGATGGAACTTTCAAATTGGCAACTGTCGATGGAGTCCAAATTCCTAGAGCATGGAACAATGAATCGCTGTGTCGCTACTTCACTTGAAAATTAATTTATGTACTTTCTATTTTTCAGCAAATAAACCGTCCCGAGATGCTGGGGGCATTGTAAATAGGCAAAAACTTGCCCAACTTCTATTGATAAAATTGATTCGCTTTTTGAACTGTTCTTAATAGTAACCTGCTGAGTCGACGGGGTCAAATCGACTCGAAACTATACAATTGCTACTTGAGAAAGTGGAATCACCCCCAAGTATGCTCCACTTACCCGCCGGGTCGACGTAAGCAAATCGAATCAAAACGTTGGCTCGGCAGAACCCGATCCTCGCCTTCAAAGAACCAGTGTTGCCCCGGCAACATTGGGAAGGTTCAAATGAAAAAGCCACGCATCCCATAAGCCGCGCACTAACTCTTAAAACATAAACTCCTCACGTTTACAAAGATAGGCAATGCTGAGAAGTATCACGAGCCGCGCACTTCATAAGTCGCGTACTAACTCCAAAACACCAACTCCTCGCACTGCCCGAAGATAGGGAACGCTGAGGAGTATCAAAAGCCACGCTCTAACTCTCCGAGCCGTGAAATCACGCTCTTAAAACATAAACTTCTTACGTTGCCCGAAGATTGACAACATTGAGAAGTATTTTAAGTATCGGAATTGCCCTAGCAATACTGGGAAACTCATCTATCATAGGAGTTGCAAAGATCAAACCACTCTAATTACCGAGAGTAACACGCGCGATTCCAACAAAATCAGAGTGACGAACCAGCAGAAAACTCCAAATTGCTGACACCCTATGATAAACTGTAACATTTAATGTGAATAACATTTGACTGTCTATAGTTAACTCGTATGATGTGCATTCCCCAAGCAATAAAGTACATATTTGAGGATTGCAAAATATCCGAAGAAATGATACTCAAAAGGAACAACTCATGCTTTTGAGAGGTGATAAGTGGTTTAACTTCCAAAAATTTGCAAAGATTATTCATCAAGTTAATCTCGTAACTGTATGCATATGAATTTGTTAATAGTTAATCTCATAACCGTATGTTCTGCACTAAATTTACATCTTTGTGCTCACTTTAAACATGCATATGTTATATACTTTCCAGAATCGCATAAAAACAAAGTTGCCAAACTTGTAAAAGGAAAAATCAAATTGTGACTTAGTCAAATTCCAAGTTTTGGCATGCAAACTATTTGAACCATAAGTTACCAGTCGTTTGTCAATTATTCGAAGCAAACGGCCCTATGAACTGGGGAACACAGATCGGTATTTAAATAAAAATACTTATAAACAAAATTTCACAAGTTCTGTTTTGAACAAAGAATTTTGGCAGTAATCGTAGGACTAGATAAAGTGAAATGGAAGCACACACGCAAGTGCACAAAACACACACAAGCAAATAAGTGTAAACATAATAAGCACAAAACACGTATGAGCAGATAAATAAAGCTGCAGTCAAAGTATCAACAATGTATTATTTATAACTTTCTTTTATACAAGGTCAAAACGTGTGGGCCGTACCAACACAATGTCGGCCAACAAAAGAAGAATACAGACAGAACAACAGATAATGAGGACGGACCTATAAGGTCAAAAATGAAAGCGTTAAATTGTTCCTGCTCTTCCGGCATGAGATGAAAATTCTCAAGCTCGGGAGAAGAAAGTAGATTATCTGCACCAGAAAATTGACCAAGAATGTCAACCTCGAATTCACCGCCTTCACCCTCCTTCGACGGTTCCACAATTCAAGGAGAAGCTTCAAGCCCAGAACTGGCTGATGGACCGCGGGGATGCCTCGATGGTTTGCCGACACCGGAAATAAAAGGCTCAGGTAGCGCTTCGGCAGTTGCTATCGTGGTAGCATCGGCAACCTCCTTTTCTCTCTCAATCCGCAAGATCTCCCGGCCCTCCAGCAATGCCTTCTGTGATTCTTCATTGAGGTAGGCATTCTCTAACTCTCGCTCTGAGTAAACATCGCCGCTATCACGAAAGCGGGTTAATATCTCCTCCCAAACCACAACGAGAGTGCGCGGGAATTTAGGGCCTAAGTAGCTGAGACTCCCTTTGTGCAGCAAAGAATTGACATAGAAATTCAAGATGGTCTCATCCATCTTCTCCATCTTTCTTTCGAAAGTATCCCGAAGCTCCAAATAATCCACCGTAACAGCAGCCTTCTTGACTTTGACACGATTTTTATCGACTCCAAGCCACGCAACTCGGTCCTGGAGAATGGCTCTCATTTCAGCCTGGTCGAAGATGTCTTATTGCACGACTTCACAACGTCCTCATATTCGGTGATCGTCTTATTGTGGTCCTCTACGATCTTGTCATGGTCAGAAATAGTCTTCCTCTGGGCTTCAATGATCGTACCATGGGCTTCAAGTTCCGCTTGCAGTTTAACTTCTTCGGCATGCGCTTTTTTGATTTCATCTCTCAGGACAATCTCGATCTTCAAATGCGCCTCTTTTAGCTCCTTCAGCAAGCCAAATCTATTCTTGCTTTCTCGAATCGCTACATCTTTTTCTTCTTCCAGCTGTTTGATTCTGGCGTCGCGTTCAACTATTGCCCTTTCAAAATCGTCTATCTCTGATTCGAAGGAGAGGATTTCCTGATAGTTGTTGCAGTTCGTGTCCACCAACTATTTGTATAATTTTTCCTACCCTTCGGCTTGTTCTAAATCATTCTAGATTTCCTAGAGGTGGGCCATATAAGCATCTCTACCAACCGGATGAAGATCACGATCAAACTTACCCTTAAGAACAACCGGGAAGCGCTGCCTCAAGCATGGGAAGACCAGATGAAAGGACATAGGCATGTCTCTGGTGGGGGCATGAAGAACCGGGGGTAAGAGCCATATGAGACGACGGAGCTTGAGTTGAAGATGGAATGTGTATAGAAGAAGCCGGGATTTCAGAACAAATCGAGGCAGGGGCCGGGGCGAAAGCTTGTTGTTCAAAAGAATGGAGACCACGATCAAACCTTGACTTTTTCGGTGGCTCCTCTCTCTCATTAAGAGTCTTCCTCTTTTCGTATCCGCTATTATATACTCGACCCCGTTCCCTCTTGTCTTGACGGAGAGCCTCAGCCTCTTAATCTTTCTTTTTTGGTACTCCTCCTTCGTTTCACAGGGATGGTGACGACTGGAAGACCATTTTGACCAACGATGATAGTCGGTGAATACTTCAAAATCATCATAGAGACCGCGTCCCCTAATTGTACCTAACATGGAAGATAGGTAAAAAGTCTTAGAAACGAAGAATGGGCATGAAAAATATATGTGTAAGTGAGTGTAGCCCTAGTGAAACGTGTAATAAGTTTTGGGGAAGGCCTAAAGCGATGTCATGAACCAGAGCGGGAGGACATCATGGAAGGAATTAAGCTAATTTTGGGTGCAATATGGCTCGGACAAGGAGACATCTCTTCGAATTTGAAGTCTTCCCCTACGAGCGCATCAAAATTGACGTATACATTGCCCAGATCTCCGAAGTCTACACCGGCGTCTTTGGTCGGGGAATCCCGACGTCGTCCGGCTCCTGAAGCATCACCTTATTCGTTTATCTTTGGGGGAGGAGAATTCGGGACAACGAGGCTCATCCCCGAGGTCTCATCACACGATTTAGAATCCCCATCGTTAGATTCTACATAGAAATCATCGCTAGAAGTGGACTCATCACTACTACTCCCAATCTCTCCCTTATTTTTTTCCATATCCATCGCAACCTTCAATTCCCTTTGATTAAATTCCTCTTCCTCTTCTTCTGGAATCTGGGGCATCCTAGCCGGACTGTTGGCCTCGACCGCTGCGTCTTTTCCCTCGCGAGCCTCTTCAGCCGACCCGCCGGATTGGCATTCCTGTTCTTGAAAAGCGCCCTCTTCAGAATCGTAAGATGAGGAGGTCGATCGCGTGCATACCCTGGATCGAGAAGGGGATGGGACCTCAGCTGGAACTATGGATCTCCCCAGATGTAGCAGTTCGTATGAAAGCAAGTGTTCATCGGTCAACAAGATTTTAACAGATCTTTCTTCAATGTCAATAGCCTTCAGGGTTCGAAAAATTCCATCGAGAGACAACTCTCTATTCGGCCTTGGAATAACTATAAGAAGTATTCGACTTGTTAGAAACCTCATAGTGACACTTCGGAACTCAATGAGGAAAAAGGAAACTTACCCCGGGTTGTCCAAAGATGGTTGAACCCCTCAGGACATCTGAAAAAGAAGTATTGAGTCTTGAACTGGGACAAGTTGCTCTACAGGCGCAATACAATTTTATGATTCCTCAGGGCCTCGATTACAGCCAAAGATGGACACTCATCTCTTCTCTTGAATGAAAGGAAGTATCGCAACTTGTCAAAGTCGGAGCACGACTGAATGTACACATGAAAAGGACGTGCAAGCACGTTAAGATGGCGTATCCATTGGGATGAATCTGGAATGAAGCGACTCCTAAATTCGAGAGGGTCTCGTGCAAAAATTTGTTAAAGGGAGGCACGGCTCCATTCAGGCACATATACCGATGACAGGCGGTATACCCTAGAGGTGGCATGTGAGCAAACTCATTCTTCTCTAAAAGGCGCACATCTTCCTCTGGTATGCCATGTTGCATGCAGATATTATGCAGGACCTCAGCATAAATCATAGAAGAAGCTCTCTCTGGTGGGTTGAGAAGAACTATAAAACTAAGAGGAGTTCGATCTAAGATAAGACCGACTAGAACTAACTGGTCATATGCAGCCTATGAAACAAAAGAGGGAGGGGCGACGGATGACGACTCGGCCTCGGAAAGCGCAGGACTTCCTCCGCTAGACTTGCGATGAGAGGACGGGTACTTCATTCTAAACAATAGAACTTACATCTGAAACGGTCAGGTAATTCAACCCTAAAAGAAGAACTCCCCGTACCATACTTGAATTTCGAAAGAATATCGGCTCGCACTGATGTGTCGGGCTTCAAGTATGTACCGGGGAAAGTGTGATGTGTTATCAATTGGTGGTGGGCTTGGTGTCCCGAACACTACAAACGCTCTTCCTCGTGTATATAGTACGTTCGCAGCCGAGAGGTAAAAGGACTTCCCGTATCATTTTCTTTTTATAGTTACTTCTCCTACACTTACCCATTATCGATCAACGATCGATAACAGATCCGTTATCCGAAACAATGTGGAAAGTCCCTTCTAGTACAGGTACACCATGCGAGCAAAAGAAAGCAAAATCAATCTGAATTCTCCGGAAGGACGGGACCAATTCACATTGTGTCGTGTGATATTAGCTATGGGACCTGGCACAAGTCAATTCTAGCTCAATGAACGAAGACAGCAAAACATGTAAAGAACCGAGGCAAGGCCCAATTGTCATTCCGGGAGGAACTCAAGACTCAATTTACTATCTACCTCCATTAAGTCGTAATAGACTTGGACTCCTCACGAAAAACATTATGAATGCAACTCCGCCGCCAAGTCAATAAACAAACATCTTGATCAACAAACCCAACTTGGATTAGCAATCTGAACACAAAATTGGTCGAAGCTTTGAAGTCAAGAAGTCAGAGAGTTGATCGACGGCGATCCAAGGCAACAGATGGCTTAGGGTTTGGTTGATAGCGACAAAGGCGAGCTAAAATCAACGGCAAAATGGTGGCGGTAGTGCTCTGGAGTTTGCGGTGTAGAAGGAATCACGGTGAGGGTTTAGACAAGGCTGGATCACAGAGACAATGGATTGGATCGATCAGAAGATGGGTCGAATCGCAGGTGAAAGGTTAGATCGCAGGAAGAAGCTCGACTCGAATGGTAAAAGTGAATGGATTGGCTCGAGGGTGCTTATATAGGGAATGAAAACATGCCAAAAAACTTCTAAGTCGTCGGGTCGCTAGCGATCCATCATATATGGATCGCTAGGGATCCATGTAGTTGCACGCAATTTGTCTCCAATTTGCCTAGCGACATTTACCTACCATTTTCAAGACATATTGAGAAGCTATAGAGAAAATTTTGATCTATTATGACGAGCAATGGCAGTCAAAACCAAAACTACGCAAGCAGCAACATAACTTAGTTCACATTCGCGAAACTCTAACATGATTACTTGAAATTCAACAAGCAGAGACTAAAAGCGATTACTTCTGGAGCACGCCTTGTTTTCAACAAAGACGTATTCTCGAGGGCAAATGTTATCCTGGTTTTTATCCCAGCAGGATCCAAGAGAAGTCAGAACAACTTGGTGGAGTCAGATTAGCTCAGAAGTCAACCAGAAGGACTAAAGCAACAAGTTAGCGAGAGCCAAGGAAAAAGGTTGAGGAAATCCCCTAAGGGCATGGATCGCTAGCGATCCCTGGGGATAACTTAGGGTTCAACCTGTTTTCTTGCATCATGATCCAATGCATATTACAAAAATAGCAACTGAGTTTGACGAGATTCGGGGTTAGTTAAATCAAGAGACAAGCATCCGTCTAGTCCGATTAGCGGCTAAATACAACTAGCAAGCAATCTATTATCAAAACAAAGCGATGTGCAACGAGACTACGTGAACAATGTCGACACAAGACAACGAAGACAGTTCAAAACCAAAGTCCAAAAATATGCTAAGTGTATGGATCGCTGGCGATCCATACATGATCACTGAATGAATGCGACCCAAACAAAGCAAAGCATAAGGTAAAATTTATGCAATTAGCTCGCATTCGAACTAGTGCTACGGATCGCTAGCGATCCATAGACCATGGATCGCTAGCAATCCATGATTTTGGCTTGGGTTGCGTGGTAAACTCCACTGCATCTTCTTGTGACAATCTGTAAACAGTTGGTGAACAAGCTTGGCCCAATGGCTCTCCGGTCTCTATAAATACCATCCTATCAGCAACATAAACAGGATCTTCTTGGGACTGGTTGCTGAAACTCCGCTGGAAGCTTTCTTCACTACTCACCTCCCTCACAATGGTCTTCAAAGGAATTCATTGTGATTCTCCAGTGGATTCCAACCTTAGAGATACAATCTAGTTAAGGATAATCAAGAGCTTTGTTTCCTTGAGATTTGACCAGGCAACTAGCACTCGGCATCCATAGTGTCCGGCATCCAGGAGTGTTCGGCGAAGCACACGGCATCCAGTGGGACTCGGCACCAGAGAGTGTCCGGCATCCATATTGTTCGGCATCCAGGAGTGTTCGACGAAGCACACGGCATCCAGTGGGACTCGGCATCCATAGCGTTCGGCATCCGTAGTGCTCGGCGACCAGAAGACTCGGCATCAAGTAGTGTTCGGTGTCAACTGGCACTCGGCGACAACCAATGCTCAGCGTCAGCTAGCGTTCGGCATCATTAGAACTCGATGATAGGAGAACTCGGCAACAAGTGCGCTCGGCATCCCAAGGTACTCGGCGTAGTACTCGGCAACAGGAGTACTCGGCATCCCAAGGTACTCGGCGTAGTACTCGGCAACAGGAGTACTCGGCATCCCAAGGTACTCGACGTACTCGGCAGTAGGAGTACTCGGCATCCCATGGTGCTCGGCATAGTACTCGGCATCCCATGGTGCTCGGCGTAGTACTCGGCATCCAGAAGACATTCAGTGTGCACAACTACTCAAGGTAACAATGTCGCTCGGCCTACATGCACTGTTCGTTCAAGAGCTTCGGATAGAGACACATTCGGCCTCAACTGACAATCATCCTGCACTTTCCACACATCCAGCGTACCGTTCGGCATAGAAAGGACTGTTCGGCATCAGAGCGTTCGGCATACCAGGTTCGACATGCAGCGACCACAACACTTGGGCTAGAGCGTTCAGCCACCAAGCCCACTTGGGAAGTCTAGCCCATATTTGCCTATAAATAGAGGGGCAGGGGCAGGGTCATAGTGAAAGGGATCCTTTTTTGGGAGAGAACACTGGGGAGACTCTGCCATTTTCGAGACTCATCTTCTCTACTTAAACAACTTCATGCAAGTATTTGATTCACAAATTGTATTTGTAATCAACTATAAAGAAGATCAATAAAGTTTAACCTCAAAGTGGACGTAGGCAATTACGCTGAACCGCTATAAATTTGGTGTTCTTACTTTCTGCAGTTAGATTAGCATTGTCTTCTCTGTTTAATTTACTTTCATCACTTATATCTCTACACAATCTTTCTCTACGAGGTTAGTGACCAATTTTGGTGCTAACACTTTGGTGCTTTCACTGAGAATTGAATTCTCAGACCTCAAGGATCTGCTTTGAAGCTACTGGATTGAACAAATCCCCCAAAGAAGATCCGACTCACTGATAGGACATCCGTTGATTCTACTCAGAGTTCATACCGATAACTCTACAATGGCAAGACCACGTACCAGGTCAGCTTCTCATAATGCGGATGCCCACGAAACTGCTAGTGTGCAACAAGCAGGACCTAGCAATCAACCAGCGATTCCGAGTGTAGGAATTGCCGCTCAAGAATAGACTCCAGTTGTCACCAGAATAGAGTTCAATGACTTGATGAGAGAACTCAGGGAAAGCAGGAGACAACTAGGAGAGCAGATGCAAGCTAACGCCAACCTGATGGCACAACTCACTCAACAGCAGCAACATAATGCTGGGGGCAATCCCGCTCCTTACTCTTCATCTGACAGCTCAACTTCCTCTGATGAACCTCCCAGGCGCAGACGCCGCAAGACTGACGCTGCACGAGCAGAAGCTGCTGTTTAAACAATTGGAGACCGTGACCAAGCAAGAGTTGGAAACTTCAGGACCGGGGTACAAGACGGAGGATAGACGCCCAGATCATCAAAATGCTAACGATGTCGAACCTCAAGACGCACGATTGGCAGACCGCCAGGAGAGGAGGCATCAGCATGGACATGCGCGTAGAACAGACACTAACCTTCCGCCTTCCATACAGACACCAGATCTGACAGCCATGATCAGGCAATTGATGAAGGAAAATCAAGGGTTATCGAATGATGATTGGGGAGTGTCAAGAAGTCATACTCCATTCACGGATGTTGTGTTGCAAGCGGCGTACCCCAGAAAGTTTAGTATGCCTACTATCCCTGCGTATGAAGGGAGGACTGACCCCAGACAGCATGTCATGAGGTACGAATGGATGATGGATTCAGCTAGAGCGAATGATTCCACCAAGTGTAGGTGCTTTCCGATTACTCTATCTGGGATCACTACTATGTGGTTCACTCGACTTCCTCCGCAATCCGTATCAAATTTCGAGGAGTTGGCCAAGAATTTTATTGAGCAGTTCAGGATACACACTACGCGCCCAAAGGACGTGATGTCTCTGTCAAGTGTAATCCAAAATCCCGGGGAGTCATTGAAGGAATATTTACAAAGATTCCACGTAGCAGCAATTGAAGTCAGTAATCCCAATGACCATGCAATTCTGATGGCTGTAATGAGAGGTGTGGATCCAGACTCTGAGTTTGGAGACTGGCTGGCAGGAAAACCTCCGGCTACACTAGAGCGTTTCTACTCAAAGGCACACCAGTTCATAAGAAGAGAGGAAGCTAGGTGGGTACGACGAGATAAGGCGCCAGGACCTGTCCAAGAGTCAATAAAGAGCAACATTGCTGTGAAGTAGTCTAGAGACAGCTCGGGAAAGGTCCAAGTCAATGTCCAGAGCAAGCCTGGGCAACCCAAGGAGTCCGGAGGAAGGAGTCAAGGGAAAAAGAGAGAAGCGGGGAAGTGGAAGTCGAGAATCCCAAGCTACAGCGAGTATACTCCGCTGAACGCACCGCTTGAGAACATTTACTTATCCACCTGCAATACATTTCAATACAGAAAGCCACGTCCGAAAGAATCAACCGAGGAACAGAAGCAGACCGGGAAATATTGTCGCTTCCATGGGACTTATGGGCACAATACGGAGGAGTGCAGACACCTACACGACGCTATTGAGAAGTTGATCAGGCAGAAGAAATTGCAAGAATTTGTGAAGGATCCCCAAGAAGGAGGACAGGGAACGTCCAACCCAGGTCGTGCACCAGTTCCGCGTCATCCCGAGGAGCCTGCCCGAACCGTAGGTAGACTAGTCATTAATACAATTATCGGCGGACCTCACCCCACGGATAAGAATTGGCAAGAGATGGAGCGATATGCAAGTTCCCTGAAGCATGCCGATTTTGAGTGTTGTTCGAACACGGAGGACGGGACCCCTGCTAAGCAGCAGCGCGTAATGACAGACGATATTGTGTTCAGAAACAGGGACGCTGATCAAGTAGAGGCTCCGACCATCGACCCGATGGTCATATCTGCAACGATCGGACCAGCTTATGTAAAGAGAATTCTGATTGATTGCGGAAGTTCAGTCAACATCATCTTCAAGAAGGCTTACGACCAAATGAAACTGGAAACAAAAGACCTGAAACCGTCCAAGGCTCGTATACACGGCTTTAACGGCGCGGCAACCGACGCCGTGGGGTACGTTGAGTTACCGGTTGAACTGGGACAAGGCGAGCGTCGGAGGGTGCGAATTCTACCCTTCGTAGTTTTGGATGTGGATTCCCCATATAACGTTTTCTTGGGTCGGCCGGCCCTGGCTGAGTTTAGGGCAGCGTTAGCCCCGTGGTATTTAACTTTGAAGTTCCCAACTGACAAAGGAGTAGGTATTGTTCATGGCGACCAAGAAGCTGGTCGTTCATGTTATGTGGCTGAGCTCCGAGAAGCCCATCGGAGGGAGAAGGGAAAGGTTGCGGACAATCCTGTCCGCATTCTTAATACAGATAATTGACAAGTAGTGCCCGAGCCCTGGCTCGGGCATAGTTCTCGGATCTTTGGAGATATAGATCTGAGAGACGACGATGAGAAACCAGGGAAGAGGAGGCGGCACCGGCTGAATTAACAATTGACATCTCAGTTAGCCGTGACGACCCTTCGCGAATTCTGAAAATCGGATCACAGCTTGGTCCCGCGATGACTGAAGACCTTAGCGACTTCCTCCGGGCGAATCTTGATGTTTTCGCCTGGACGCATTCTGATATGTGTGGGATTTCCCCCGCCATCACGAGTCATATGTTGAACATAGACCCGAAATACGTTCCAGTTAAACAGAAAAGGAGAGGAATGGATCCGGAGAGGTCCGCCGCTCTTGGAGAGGAGGTGGACAAACTCAAAGCAAATGGGTTCGTCCGCGACGCCCTCTACCCGGAATGGGTATCCAACCCCGTGCTGGTAAAAAAGGTGAATGGGAAAGGGAGGACTTGTGTAGACTATTCTGACTTGAACAAAGCATGCCCTAAGGACAGTTTCCCGTTGCCTAGGATCGATCAGTTGGTCGATTCAACCGCAGGACACGAGCTGTTATCATTCATGGATGCATACTCCGGGTACAACCAAATCCCAATGCATGTTCCAGACGAAGAACACACCAGTTTCGTTACGAATGTCGGGCTTTATTGCTATGTAGTGATGCCTTTCGGATTGAAGAATGCAGGAGCTACTTACCAGCGTTTAGTGAATCGAATGTTCAAGGACCAGCTGGGTAGAACGATGGAAGTCTACGTGGATGACATGCTCGTGAAGTCACGATGGTCAAAGGACCACATTCGAGACTTGGCTGAAATGTTCGACATACTCAGGTTTTATGGGATGAAGATCAACCTTCTGAAGTGTTCCTTCTGCGTTGCATCAGGAAAGTTTTTGGGATTCATCATCAATGCTAGGGGAATTGAAGCCAACCCAGAAAAGATTCAAGCTATTCGAGATGTGCAAGCACCCAGGACTATAAAACAAGTACAGAGCTTGAATGGAAAAGTAGCTGCACTGAGTCGATTTATATCCAGGGCAACTGACAAGTGCATCCCATTCTTTGATATAATAAAGAAAGGGAAGAGAAATTTTTAATGGACGGCTAGTTGTGAGGAAGCATTCCAGAATCTGGTGAGGCATCTTGAGAGTCCACCAATGCTGTCAAAACCAGTTGACCACGAAATGTTATATGTATACTTGGCTGTATCCCCACATGCGATAAGTGCGGCTTTGGTTCGTGAGGAGGATCGAGTCCAGAAGCCGGTGTACTATGTTAGCAAGCGTTTAACAGGGGCAGAGAGGAATTACCCTAAGATCGAGAAATTGGCTTATTGCTTGGTGATTGCATCACGTAAGCTACGCCCATACTTTCAAGCACATTCAATCGGCGTTTATACCGATCAACCCCTGAGGCAAGTACTCCAACGGCCGGAAACTTCTGGAAGGTTGCTAAAATGGAACATCGAGTTGAGCCAATTCGATATTGCCTACTTACCACGGAGAGCCGTCCGAGGGCAAGCGTTAGCAGATTTCATCACTGAGTTTACCATACCCATCAAACCGGATGATCACGACATCATTCCCCTGTTCGATGGAAATTATACACTGACGGTGCATCAAACGACCGTTGCTCCGGCGCGGGCATAGTTCTCATAACTCCGGAAAACCGATCAATCTGTTATGCCGTGAAGCTTGATTTCCTGGCTACAAATAACGAAGCAGAATATGAGGCACTGATCGCTGGCTTGAAGCTCATCAGGGAACTCGGGATCAAATCAATCGAAATCTTTTGCGACTCACAGTTGGTGGTTTACCAAGTACGGGGAGACTACCAAGCAAAGGGACGAAAGCTCGCTCCGTACCTCGTTCAGGTCCAAGAACTACTATCAAATCTTGAGCGTTATGACATTTCACATATCCCGCGCGAACAGAACAAAGAAGCCGACTTATTGGCTAAGTTTGCAAGTACCGGCGATGCGCAGCAAATGGGATTGTATCCCGTCGAAGTCTTGCATGCCCCGAGCATAGACGGGATGAAAGTCGATCGCGTGTTGGAAACAGATATCGAGAAGGAATCGTGGATAACCCCATTCAAACTGTACCTAACGACCGGGGCTTTACCAGAAAAAAGGATCGAAAGACGGCAGGTCCTTCGAAAGGCCACGCGATACGTAATGCAGGATGGATCAATGTATCGAAAAGGGTTCTCAGTCCCATTATTGCGATGCATCGCTCATGATGAGACAAAGCGGGTCTTAAGAGAGGTTCACGAAGGGGAGTGTGGCGACCATACTGGGGGGCGAACTCTAGCAAAGAAGATCCTCCGCTATGGATATTACTGGCCCACCGTAAACCGGGACGCCGCGAATTACGCAAGAAAATGCGACAAGTGTCAAAGATATGCGAAAATCCCGAGGGCTCCATCAACGGAACTCACACAAATGATTAGTCCCTGGCCATTTGCGATCTGGGGAATCGACATAATCGGCTCTTTGCCTATATCCAAAGGTGGCGCGAAATATGCGATAGTTGCAGTCGACTATTTCACAAAATGGGCTGAGGCGGAACCTTTGGCCACAATCACCTCTAAGAAGGTCATTAACTTCGTTGTACGAAACATTATATGTCGCTTTGGCATTCCACGCACCATCATTACGGACAACGGGATGCAATTTGAAAGCAGAGAGTTCAAAGAGTTCTGTTTAAAGTATGACATCGAGAAGAAGTTTGCCGCCGTGGCACACCCGAAAGCTAACGGGCTAGTCGAGGCCGTCAACAAAATAATCAAGTCCATACTGAAGAAGCGTCTAGAGAAGGTTGGAGGCAAGTGGGTAGATGAACTCCCGACAGCATTATGGGCATATAGAACTACCCACAAGTCCGCGACCGGCCACACTCCATTCGCCTTGGCATACGGCTCTGAAGCCGTTATACCCGTGGAGCTTGAAGTTCCATCGCACCGAGTGACATACTATGATCCCAAGACGAACCAGAACCTCTTGCTGGAATCACTGGACTGCATCGATGAAAAACGTGAAGAAGCCGAACTAAGGGCGGCAGCGCATAGGCATCGAGTCAAGCGTTACTACGACGGCAGAGTCCGTCCAAGGATTTTGATGTGGGTGATCTCGTTCTGAAACGAGTTTTCCCGGTACCATCACGTATGAATCCCAGCTGGGAAGGTCCGTACGCCATTGAACGGAAGCTTGGAGAGGGAACATTCAAGCTAGCGACCGTTGATAGCACGACACTCCCCCGAGCATGGAACAGTGAACATCTGCGGCACTATTACATTTAGCATGTTTCCTTTCTTATTTTAGACACTGTTATTTCCTACATGTTTCCGTTCAGTCATAACATAGTTTCTTTTTAAAGTTGTAATCAAGAAGTTTAGTTGATTTTCATTAATAAAGGCTTGAAGCCGTATTTTCCATGAATCACTAACATTTCTGTATCTCACAGTTGAATGACGAACTACATTATCTTATACGACGTACGGACTCGTATAAACAATTTCAAATCTCAAATCTCCGAATCCCCAGAGCGCAGATCGGAGTACTCTAAGTCCCCAGAGCGCGGACTAGAGTATAAACGATTTCGAACCTCCGAATCCCCAGAGCGCGGATCGGAGTACTCTAAGTCCCCAGAGCGCGGACTAGAGTGTAAACGATTCCAAATCTCCGAATCCCAAGAGCGCGGATCGGAGTACTCTAAGTCCCCAGAGCGCGGACTAGAGTGTAAACGATTCCAAATCTCCGAATCCCTAGAGCGCGGATCGGAGTACTCTAAGTCCCCAGAGCACGGATTAGAGTGTAAACGATTCCAAATCTCCGAATCCCCAGAGCGCGGATCGGAGTACTCTAAGTCCCCAGAGCGCGGACTAGAGTATAAACAATTTCAAATCTCCGAATCCCCAGAGCGTGGATCGGAGTACTCTAAGTCCCCAGAGCGCGGACTAGAGTATAAACAATTTCAAATCTCTGAATCCCCAGAGCGCGGATCGGAGTACTCTAAGTCCCCAGAGCGCGGACTAGAGTATAAACGATTTCGAACCTCCGAATCCCCAGAGCGCGGATCGGAGTACTCTAAGTCCCCAGAGCGCGGACTAGAGTATAAACGATTTCAAATCTCTGAATCCCCAGAGCGCGGATCGGAGTACTCTAAGTCCCCAGAGCGCGGACTAGAGTGTAAACGATTCCAAATCTCCGAATCCCCAGAGCGCGGATCGGAGTACTCTAAGTCCCCAGAGCACGGACTAGAGTATAAACGATTTAGAACCTCTGAATCCCCTGAACGCGGATCAACTCACTCTAAATCCCCAGAGCGCAGATTTAGAAAAAAGGTCCAAGTACTCGAAAATGTGGAATAAGGAATATGCCACGTCCGGAGATGTTTGAACAACATGAAAATGGACAGGGAGATAAGGCAACTCATAAGAACTTGAGTTATGGCTGCAATTAGTCATCAAACCAAAGAAAAGAAAGAGAATCATTCGAACGAAAAAGAGACTAAAAACTTTATTCGATCAGTCCAAAATGGGGTTACATGATCACTCCTACAAAATTCAGACCTGTCTATACAAACTACAAGCTATGGAAGATAAAATCAATTGCAAGACTTAAGCAAGAAGCTCGTTGAACGAGTATATCGATTATTTCTTCGATTTCTTCTTCTTGTCTTCCTTCGTCTTTTCCGATGACTCCTCTCCCTCACGCTTTTTCTTGGACTTCTTGCTTGCTAAGGAAGCGAAGTCAGGAGTAGGAGACGGAACGTCTAGTGGTTTGGACCTGCCCGGGAGGATGATTTTCAAAGGTCTGTTCCCCGGGTCAGTAAGTTCCAGGATTCCAGGTTCAACTTTGACCTCGGCCTTTTTCTTCTCCTCTTCGGCAAGGCGGTCCTTCATGCTCATATGCGAGGTATGCTCAGAGGCGCCTGTGATTTCAATTTCATCATCCCCTTCGGCAGGAGATGAAGCGTCGAGCTTATCATCATCCAGCGCCCCGATCACCTGAGCATCGAGACCAGGGAGTACTCCCGCGTGGACAGCATCGCTTGTTTTCCCTGCCTCCTCCTTGACGTCATCGCTCCTCGGAGTTGGCTCGACGTCAGAACAACCTGCACGGGAACATAAAGAATGAGCGTTAGAACGATTAGCCACTGCTGAAAAAAGACGGGATCTTTTAACTTCTAGAGAAAGAAGAATTTACTACCAACTTCCGGTTGGCTATCGGTGGCGCGTGGGGTTTCACCCTCCAGGATAGGGGATAGCACATGAGCACCGAGCCCGGGGTCTTCGGGGTCATAACCAACATGCTGCTCGAATGGATCAAGTGTCGGTCGACCGGCCGATTGGGCAGCGGATTGAGCAGCAGTACGAAGAGCAGTAATATTGGCCCCAGACGGGCCAGCTTCATCATCATTCTCTTTTGGAAGGGGAGAGCCTTTGCTGTAAAGTGCCAATGCTGCGGGTAAATCCAATGGCTCATTCCCCCTAAGGAACTCCTTCACCAAGGCCTCCTCATCGACCTCTTCGGAGCCTGACTCGATCTTCCCGATCCTTATCAAAGTTTCCCAAGCCTCAGCTAGGGACTCAAGGTAGCCGTCGCCCAAGAATGTTAAGTCGCGATGCATAAGGACGCGGGCTCCATATTCAGCAATCAACGGGTCAAACATGCTTTTGATCTCTTCCCTACCGGCTTCCGCGGCCGCCTCGAGGCGAGAGTCAATCTCCTCTGCAGCTTTTCTTTTGCCCTCCTCACGGGCCTCATCCTTCATTTTCTCAACCCCAGCAAGTTTGTCATCGAGCTTCGCTTTCATGAGACGAGTAGCAACGATTTCATCATAGTATCGTTGTGATTCTTCTTGAGCAGCTACCCTGTCCTCCTTCTCCTTGTAGAGTAATTCTTTCAGCTCTCTGACTTGAACGACGAGCGCATCCCTCTCTTTTTGGACAGAGTCTTTCTCTAAGGCGAGGGCACCGCTGCGCTGGACTGCTTCGTCAAGCTCTTTTTTGTGAGTCGCCTCTAAACGAGTAACTGCCTCAGCAGTATCTTTTGCGCTTTGTTCGGCGGCTTCCAGCTTCGACTTATACGAAGCGAGCTCTACGTCTGGTTGCTCGATGATGTTTTTGTCGCAGCCAGTCTCCAGTTTCAGGCGATCAATCTCATGTTGACGCTCAACGGATACCTCTGAGATCTTCTCCACCAAGTGCACAAACGCGTCATGTTGAACATAGACGTCGTTGTTACAGGCAATGGCACTCTGCTTCACATGCCCGGGAATATGATGAATGGCTGGGAGAAACTTCAGACCGTCGAAGCAAATTTTCGGAAACTTGGCCTTAAGATCGACCATTTTTTCCGCAACAGTTGGGTCCACCGCAGGAGTAGGAGGAGGAGGATTTGAGAATTCCGCTCTTTTCCGCTGCTCTCGAACTTGCCTTGTACTCGACGAACTGGAGTGTTGTTCTCGAGGAGCATCAGATTGATAACCCTTCTGTAAAGACTTCTCCCTATCCGGCTCAGTTGGAGGAGGAAGATCATGGGACTGGAAAGATTGAGAATGTGCCTTCTTGCGGTGAGACGACTCGCGGGGACGATTGTCCCTATCTTCATAATCGCCTCTGTCCCTGCGTCTGCCTGAACCGGAATCCCGTCCAGAGTGATGAAATATAGAAGAACCCTGAAGGCGATCGAGTCCGTGAGAACGCCCCATATCACCTGCAAAGAATGAAGATAACAACGAGTTAAGGAAAATTCACGAGATAAGAAAAAAAGACTTGAAGTATATTATGGAATGCGCATGTGCGTGTGTGTCCTAGTGTTCCCCCCGACGGACCCGTCCGTTTATCTTTGCTAATCGGAGTGCTGTCTCCTTGATCTGGGAATTGAACTCCTGTAGTGCCTCTCACGGGCGAAGAAAATTTGAGAGCTTCAGGATCATCGAACCCGTAATTAAGTAAATCATCGGGAATGGACAAGTTTGACAGACCCCTCAGAGAACTTTCCAGATGCTGTGAGGAAGCCTCTTTCTCAGGCGGGATAGGCGTAACTTTTGAAGTGCCACCAATTTTCTCCTTTTGAACTGTATATTTTAACTTCTTCTTTCCCTTCGAAGGGGAGGATGACGTCTCAATATCTTGAACTTCGATTGCCGGATTCCAAGCGGGACCCACGTTCTCGCCCTGAGTCTCAGGAGCTTCGTCTTCTTTGCGCTCACTGTCTTCATGCATATCGGGAATGCGGCACGACGACGACCCAGCTTGTTTTTTCCCTTTACCGGACGGAGGTTTGGGAATGGTAACACCTTCTGGAAGGCTGATCCGACGACCAGGGGCTAGCAAGCCAAACCCCGACAGTGATTCATTTGAAATGATAGTCCGGATGTCTCGGTCCTCGGCAGGAAGAGCTCTAATGGCTTCAACAGCCTCAGAATATCCTCGGCCTTCCGGACGTGGGTTGATACCTGAAAAGATGAAACGAAGAGTTAGGAAAAGCATGTCTCCGGTTAAATACGAATAGTGACTCAGCAGAGAGACCTACTGCCTTCAACCCATCTCCCCGTGAAACCAGAAGGGCAGCGCACATAGAACCATTCCTGTTTGTACAGGGCGAATTTACTACATGCCCCTGTCAAGATCTGGCATTTGTGGTATGGCTCGAGGAACATAAAGGAAGGACTGTCTTTCCGTCTCTTAAACATATAAATGTATCTGATATCACCGGCGGTTGGAGGTCTGGAGAAGACGGCCATGAAAAGTAAGTAAGTCCCATAAAGAAATGTGTGGCCGTTCGGGTGCAGCTGCGACGGAGCTATGTCAATATACTGCAGTACATACCGGAGAAATAAATTGAATGGAGGCACACTGCCCATCCAACACATGAACTTGTTGCAGGTACTGTACCCGACTGGGGGCAGATAAGGACGATCGTGTCTCGAAGGAACTAACACGTCGGCAAAAGGGATCCCATGAATGGAGCATATCCGTCGCAGAGCGGCTTCGTTGATCTTCGAAGCTTGTGAATCGATCGGATTGTCTAGTAGGATTGTTGCCTCCAGAGCATCAGGTGCCAAGTTATGAGCAGGAGAAGTCGACGGATTAGAAGTATCAGCGGCTCCTTGCCTCGATGACGGCCCAGGCCTGTCGGATATAGTGGCGGAGCTAGATTTTCTCGACATCCCAAATAAATAACGAACCTGGCTAAGTGCTTGAGAAAACTATACTTAAGATACGTTGAACGTTAGAATTAGCAACACGAGTTTTCCCTCCACGTGGTGTGTGAACTAGTGCAAGCAATTGTGTACAAGCAATAAGATTTCAAAGATATAAAAATGAGCTTCGAATCGTTGCCTTCGAAGACTGTCATCGCTGACCGTCTCGAAGAACCCGCCTGGTGGTGGTTACAGTTCCAAATCCAGAAAACATGTAATTTATGAAGTAACCGGCTCAAGTGTAATTTGACATTTATAACTGTTCGACATTTAAATGTTGTTCGGCAATTGCATTGTTCGTCCTAAGAATAGATCAGCATGTATGTTTGTTCGGTTAAGTCATTGTCAAGTGTTCGGCTAAAGGGCTTTGTTCGGTTAAGTCATTGCCAAGTGTTCGGTTAGGTCTTGTTCGGCATTCAGACTGTTCGGCCTAGGTATAGTGTTCGGCTTTGTTTGGCTCGGTCTAATTTATGTTCGGCATTTGGAGTGTTCGGCCTAAACATGGTTCGGCATGTCAGTTGCTTAATTGTTATGACGTTCGGCATTGATATAGTTCGGCGTCTAAGTGTGCTCGACTCGAGTTCGATTCGGATAAATTATTGTTTGGCGTTTGTGTTTGGCTTTGGTTTGTTTGGCTAAGTTATCGTTCGGCATTCCTTATCAGATAAAATACTGTTCGGCAGCCTCCACCATTCGGCGCATGACAACATACGCCGAACCAGAGCTATGCCATCCAACACCCTTACCACCTCCAACGTTTTCCTTTTCCTTCTTTAACTATAGTTCGGCACGACGAAGCTAAATACAATGACCATATGTGCAAACACCCCGAATCCTTCCTCCTCGCCTCACGTTATCGTTCGGCAATATACTCGAAAGCTTTCTACGTGACACACTTCCATCTCATTTGAAACCTATTCGAGTTATACGAGGAATAGTACCTAGTTTGCAGAATTGGAGAGTATGAAGGAATGGTCAGGTTTTAAATCTGATCGTCTAGCGAAAATTGCTAATCTTTGAAGAGTGGAAGAAGTGAAAAGGTAAAGGAGAGAAGACGGGGAGGACCTGGTTATATAGGGGGAAGGGAGAAGTTGAAAAGGCTATACCCAGTAGAACCGGTCAATACCAGAGTGTTCGGCATCATAGCATAGTGACGTTCGGCACACGAGGATTGTTCGACTTTGAACGTATCGTCCGGCATCCATGCCACGCTCGCCACACACCTCCGTTACAGGCATTCTCGAGAAGGCATCATTAAGGAAAATTGAACCAGATTCAAAGCGCATCACATTCGACCACGCGATACACTTTGGGGGGCAAGTGTTTCTTGGAGATTTGACCAGCCAACTAGCACTCGGCATCCATAGTGTCCGGCATCCAGGAGTGTTCGGCGAAGCACACGGCATCCAGTGGGACTCAGCACCAGAGAGTGTCCGGCATCCATAGTGTCCGGTATCCAGGAGTGTTCGGCAAAGCACACGGCATCCAGTGGGACTCGGCATCCGTAGCGTTCGGCATCCGTAGTGCTCGGCGACCAGAAGACTCGGAGTCAAGTAGTGTTCGGCGTCAACTAGCACTCGGCGACAACCAATGCTCAGCGTCAGCTAGCGTTCGACATCATTAGAACTCGGTGATAGGAGAACTCGGCAACAAGTCCGCTCGGCATCCCAAGGTACTCGGCGTAGTACTCGACAACAGGAGTACTCGGCATCCCAAGGTACTCGGCGTAGTACTCGGCAACAGGAGTACTCGGCATCCCAAGGTACTCGGCGTACTCGGCAGTAGGAGTACTCGGCATCCCATGGTGCTCGGCATAGTACTCGGCATCCCATGGTGCTCGGCGTAGTACTCGGCATCCAGAAGACATTCAGTGTGCACAACTACTCAAGGTAACAATGTCTCTCGGCCTGCATGCACTGTTCGTTCAAGAGCTTCGGATAGTGACACGTTCGGCCTCAATTGACAATCATCCTGCACTTCCCACACATCCAGCGTACCGTTCGGCATTGAAAGGACTGTTCGGCATCAGAGCGTTCGGCATACCAGGTTCGGCATGCAGCGACCACAACACCTGGGCTAGAGCGTTCGGCCACCAAGCCCACTTGGGAAGTCCAGCCCATATGCGCCTATAAATAGAGGGGCAGGGTCACAGTGAAAGGGATCCTTTTTTGGGAGAGAACACTGGGGAGACTCTGTCATTTTCGAGACTCATCTTCTCTACTTAAACAACTTCATGCAAGTATTTGATTCACAAATTGTATTTGTAATCAACTATAAAGAAGATCAATAAAGTTTAACCTCAAAGTGGACGTAGGCAATTACGCTGAACCACTATAAATTTGGTGTTCTTACTTTCTGCAGTTAGATTAGCATTGTCTTCTCTGTTTAATTTACTTTCATCACTTATATCTCTACACAATCTTTTTCTACGAGGTTAGTGACCAATTTTGGTGCTAACAAGCTTTGTACTCAAATAAATCTTATAACAGCAATCGGTCTATAATAAAAACTATAAAGTGGACGTAGGCTTCGTTAACAGCCAAACCACTATAAAAATCTTCTTGTCTTTTTTCTCTCATTGCTTTTTTATATATCTATTATCCACATTATTTCTCTGTGAGAATAGGGCCGGTGCTTTCACGCTCAAACTAAGGTGTTGATCCATTTTTTGGGTTAACATTCACCAACAAAAAATTGCATACATAAAAAATCTCCTCGATTACAACAAACTCCTATAAAAGCATATAACATTACTCCGAGGAATTTATGCAAACCGGGACCATCAAACCAAGCTTGGATTAACACTCTAGCTCATCCGAGTTTGTCTCCATTAAAGCCGTTGATTGATGACACAAAAGATCGAACCAAATTCAAGGGATATACAACAAATCAAAAATTCTAAATTCTCAGAGAAAAACTAAACTTATGCTACGCATCGTGTAAAATTAGTTTATTTATTAATTTTTGATATGTATATTGTTTTATTGTATTGATATTAATTGATATTAATTGCTATTTAAATTCTATCTTTAATTTTGGAAGAATACATACCACAGATGTCTGTGAAAATACCACAGACGTCTATCAAAAGGTACGAGAAAACAATTTCTTGTAACCTCAGACTTCTTTGGGAACTCACAATCGTCTGTCATTTCTCTTTGTTTATTTTTTTTGCAACCACAGACGTCTGTCGCAACTTTCTATTTAATTTTAACTAAAATCACAGACGTCTATGCTCCACTCACAGACGTCTGTCGCTATTCTGAAACCCTGCCTCCAACAGCAATATATAAATAAGTTTTCCCCAATTTTACTTCCTCCCTCAAATTTACTTCCAAAATCTTAAACCCTTGCCTCCATTCAATCTCTATTTGCTCACTAATAGCTCCAAACAAAAACTCCATTTAACAAATGAGCCAAGAAGAGTCAATCATCCTTTTCTCACAATCTCGTTGTTAATGATGCTCTCATTCAAGAATGGCTTCGTAATAGCACAATTGCCAACAAGCGATTCGACGAGCTAAAGCAAAAGAAACTTCATTCAGGGCCTTTCTATAGATTATTCAAGTTTGGAGAATATAGCTTTAAGAACTCACCGTCGCCACCGAATATAGGGATTTAATTAATTTCGACAAAAATGAGATACATATCGACCAATTAACTATCTTTCTTTTCTATGCAAATTTATGTAGTAGCAATGTTTGGAATCCTGAGAATGATGAAGGATGGTTATGGACGAGTGTGTATAGACGTGTTTTAAAAATTAGCGTCAACTCCGTTGGACGTATACTTAATTGTTCTTCATTCCGGATCAATTTGGAAGAAATTCCTGACCAAAGAAACTTGCCATGGGACGAAATAACTCATCTTATTTGGGAAGATAGGATGCCTCCGTGGAAATCCGTCTACTTACGACCAAAAGCTAGATTGTTAAATCATATGACAATAAATATGGTAATCCCACATCTAGGTAGTCATGAACAAATCTATGATAATGATCACAAAGCCCTTTATGCTATCTTCAGTGGAATGCAAATAAATTGGGCTAAATTCATCCATGGTGAAATTAAAAGCTTTTGGTCTCATCATCGACGCACTATTATCTGTGCTCCATACATTATGCGTCTCTTAAATGCTTGTGGGTACCCTCCTATATCTCTTATTTTGAAGAAATTCTTATTAAAGAAAGCAGTATACGGTTTTTATCGTTAATGCATCTTCCTCCATGACCACCCCCAATAATCTCCCTTGAACAATGGAGATTACAACAAGAACAACAAGAGCATCATGGTACTCCTCGCATTACTGCTCCTCAGCAAACTAACTCACCTCATCCTTCACAATAACTTACATCCTTCGTCACGCTACCAAATATTATTTGGATTCTGAAATGCAAGAAGCTCACGTTAAACTAATGCAAAACGAATCGCTTTGTGATTTAGCACTTAAAACCAAAGGATAATCATGACCAGCCAACAAGCTTTGAATAAAAAGATGGCTGGATTGGAACGTTCTTTCTCGACAAGGATGAAAAAAATGGAAAAGATTTTGGACAAAGTTATTTCTACTTTAGGGAAGGTTATGCGAAAAGTCCATGGCAGATCATCCTCTTGCTCATCATCTTCGCCATCACCAACACCACCTCCTCGAGCACAGACACCAGTTTATTATGCTCATACTTCTTCTAAAGGATCTTCTCATGACAGAGGAATGACTCCTATGCAAGAACAACCCGAGGAGGAAGAAGAAGACAGTGATGATATGTACGTATCTAATACTCTGCATTTCCAACATCAATCGTACATGGCATTCCAAGGGCTCTCCATTCAAGAAGATAAGGAGAACAATGACCAAACACACTGGCCAGGCACATATGAACAGGGTCCTTCATCTTATTGGGAATATTATGAGAATTATGGAAGCTTATCTTACTCTTCAAACCAATACAATTAGCATTTTATTTTAGTTATCTTTTTACTATTTTTCCATTATTTATGCTTATGCTTGTTTGTTTAACTATTTAAAACTCTTGCTATATTGGTCTGTATTTCTATTTGAACTTCCTTATTTAGTTTTAAATATTCATGATCTTATATGTAACATACTATTAAATATCTATTTAACATGTATATATCTTTTATCATTCTTCTATTTTGATAAAGACAAAGGGGGAGGAATTTATGCATATACATAGGGGGAGACAAATATAATAATTCCATTTTGATTATATAGTTGTCATCGTCAAAAATGGGGAGATTTTTAGAACCTCCAGTTTATGTTTCAATGACAATAACTATACAATCATACATACATACATACATACATTTTACGATTACAGGTTTATACTACAAGAAGACATCACGATCGAAGATATTGAGACTTGAAGACAAACGAGGATCTATCGATCATACTATGTTAAGGGTATTCTACTGTAAAAGAGTCTTAGATAAAATATTGTTAAGATCTCCTTGAGTATATATAGATACACGATCACACGCGATTTCATATACACTGAAATTAATTTGAAAAACTATTTTTACTACTCACAGAAGTCTGAGGTAAAACCACAGACATCTGAGGAAATACTCGGGAAAATAAAATTCTGAAGCTACAGACGTCTGAGGTAAAACCACAAACATCTGTGACAATCCTCGGGTAATTATATTCTGAAGTCACAAACGTCTGAGGTTTTACCATAGACGTCTATCATTTGAAAAACTGCAAATTATTGAAATGTCACTTCTGTTGAACAAAAAAGAAACTACCCTTCATTGAAAGGTTGCAGCCATTAAAATGAATAGAATTTATCTAATAGTAATAACTCTTCATCTCCATCCTTTTAAATCTATAAATACTACCGTGATTGAGATATAAAGATTAACTGAATTGAATTAATTAAGTCTATTCTCTCTTGATTTCTGATCACTCTCTTATGCATACGTTGCTTACATACTCCCAATATATTATTACCAAAATATAATTTTGGTTAAACCACTTCCAACAACTCAAAGCATTCACATTTACATACTCAAAGAAGATCATAGGAAGATTTGTACTATCAGTCAAAAACCGTGTTATTTGGAACACAAGATTGTTAGAAATATACTTTTGTATTAGCCTATTATAATACCCCTAATTTTTGATAACATTATTCAGGAGATTTAATTAGATAAATTAAATAGAATAATGTAAATGTTAAGTGATAAAGGGATTGAGACTTGAATTAATTAATTAATTAAAGGCCGAGGCTAATATGTTAATTAATGGGTTTAAGAATGGTTTTAAGTCAAACAAATCACATAAGGATATAATTGGAATTGTCGCCCAATGACCCATAACAATATAGATATATATTTTCGTTCCTACCATTTCTTTCCATTCACGTCATTTTAAAAAACTAAAACGCAAATCAAAAGAGAAGGAACGTCTGGCCATTAAGAGGAAGAAGAATTCAAAGAATTAAAGCTAGAAAATCAAGCTTACACTAATCAATCTCAATCCAATCTCCTTATCTAGATCAAGGTGAATAATAATTCCATCTCTATTTTGTTTTAAATCATATATTTTCAGATTTAAGGGTAAATTCGTTTTTATGATATATTGGACGATGATATGCTTGATTTATGAGTTATTTGATTTAAACAAGATTGTTTAAAGGAGTTTTTATATGGTTTTAGGTCAAAACTGAGATTTAATATTGATTAAATGCCGTGGGAAAACTTTATGTTATGAGAAACATGATTTTAGAGTTGGGTTTCAATTTTGAGAATTTTCTAAGCTATGGAAAGATTATTATGAATTTTCAAAGGAAAATATGGTTATTTGGGTTTATAAATTTATTTTGGAAAATATATTGAGAATTTGGGTCTGGAATTTTGATATGTTAGATGACATGATTAAACTGATTTTTTAGAATTTTTGGAGATTTTTCCAAAGTGATTTGCTATGCATAATAAATTGTTTTAGAAGAGGGAATTCTTTGCAAAATTGATTTTATCCAAGGGAAGGGTTTAATTGATTAACTTAACCATGGTTTAGATCTGATTAGCGATAGTTTATTTTTGAAAAGAATTTTAAAAATTCAAGGCAACCAATTTGGTGTTGACACGTGGTAGGATAGTTAGAGAAAAGTTTACTTTATAAAGAATTAAACCAGGTTTACATCAGAAAATAGGTTCCTCATACTTAGGAAAGCACCTTTCAACATAGATGCTTTCGCCTTTATCTTAGTCGAAACCAATACACAAGGTATCACCGTGATGGTACGTAGTGGATTAGAGGAAGGCGAAAGGTAAGGTGTCGAAAGCATAGCTTCCGAAGGAGTCATGACCTTGGTTTTTTTTAAAAGAAAAGCGCCTGCCATTGTCTTGTTATAGCCTTCGACATTGTCGAAGCAGATGGTTTCAAAACTGGATTTAAAAAGGTTTCGAAAGGGTTGCCATTAACTTAAGATTGCTTTCGACCGGGTTCCTTTACTTATGAAAGAATGTTTTAAAAGAAGGGGTTCCGACCTAGTCGATACCCTGCTGCCGTTCTTTAACCTTTCGATGGTGCTGAAGATATCAATGTTGTCGAAAGAATACTTTGTTTTATAAGATAGAGCCACTTTCGGTAGCTTTCGAAAGGGGTTAGAGGTTTCGAAGGTGATGGTTTTGAAAGGGGTTTCGACACTGACCTTCTAATGTTTTTAACTAGATGTTAAATGCTTTCAAAAGAGATAATGCTGACACCATCGAGTTTTCCTCAATATTTTATATGATAAAGGATGGTTTCAAAACAGATGCTTTCACCTATATTCACTTTGTCCCAAATTATGTTTTAAGTATAAACCCAAAGCTTTCGAAAGGGGTACTTTCAATATTTTCGGAAGGATTACTTCCATTGGTGTCGAAAGGGGTACTTTCAACAGGTTTCGAAGCTAAGCTTCTAACGTTAAATTCTAATACTTTAATGTATTCGAAAGGTTTCGAAAGGTAGATTTTAAAGTATTATAAGGTAGGAGCCTAATGTTTTTAAGAGCTTTCGAAGGAGGTCATCCTATGAAGTCGAAAGCTAGGTTTCGAAGGTATTGAAAGGTTTTATAACCCAAACTCTACACTTTTAAAAGGAAAAACCCATGGCTATATTAAAGGATTTTTTGTAATGGTTTTATGAAGAAGCTATCTTTGATAAATTTAAACCCACAGGAGTGGTATTGCTATGTTGTTATGTTGCTTTTTCAAATAGGAATATATTCACTTTTAAATGGACCCATAACTGCATTTTGGGAATAAAAGGTAGAAGAACCAGTTTGGTCAACCCAGTAGTGAATATAAATCGATAAAACTCCTGAATTAGTAGAATTGCATCCAGGAGGTTAGGAACACCAGTATATAGGATGCTAAAATATAAATGAAAGATAATGGCAGGGGCCAATAGGTTCTCAGTAAGCCCATGAAAACTGTGTAAAGGGGAAGATATTGGCAGGGGCTAACAGGTTTATAGTTAGCCCATGAAAACTATGTATAAAGGAAGATGTCAGATAAACATGTTCATAGTTAGCCCATTAAAACTATGTATAAAGGAAGATGTCAGAAAGACATGTTCATAGTAAGCCCATGAAAACTATGATTTGATATTGGCAGGGCCAGTAGGTTTGTAGTTAGCCCATGAAAACTATATCCAGATGAAATATTGACAAATGTCAATAGGTTCCTAGTCAACCCATGAAAACTAGGATAAAAGAAAGGATATTGGAGTTATCAATAGGTTCCTAGTCAATCTATGAAAACTAGGATAAGAGTAAGATATTAGAGTTAGCAATAGGTTCGTAGTGATCCCATGAAAACTGTGTAATTGGACAGCGAGTCCTTAAATGTTTAACCGGTTATTAGTCAGCCCATGAAATCTAATAGGTTAATAGTAATCCTAGAAACTATAAATGAGACATATAGTCTAAAATGAAGGGGAATGGGTAATCCAGAATTGATTCATTTGTTTTGCATATCATTATATTATACTGTTTGAATTGTTTTAACCATTGTGGATGCAGGAGCACAGTATATGGTTTTATAAAAGGTGTTCAGATACTGGTGAGGGGAAACCTGTTCCGCTAAGCGGCGTGGTCTCATTAGATATCAAAATGATTTGAGATGGTAGATTATTACTCATACCAGGCTTTGTGTCTGACTCGAAGTTTATGTTTTCCCTTTAAACTCTCGGGTACTCAATTGATTTTGAGTAGTTTGAGAGTTGAGGTTTTTAGGTACCTCTTAAGACGAATAAGCTTCCGGAGACATGCAGGAGGCATGATAGCTATTTAGAGTTCTCTTTTCTTTTGATTCCGCTGTGTTGTTTGTAATGTCAAAGTTGTTATATTTCCTATATATACTCTAATCTACCAAGGGGGCATCTTTACATGTCACTCTTAGCGTATATTGTAATAAACATATTTTCTCTGAATGTGATTTGCGAATTTGGAATTATGTAATGAATTGGAAATGTTTTGAGATGAAATGTGATTTTGTTTGAAGTTTAAATTTTTTCCATATTCATGTGTTTCAGTGTATCTTTGAAACTAACACCGCCGTATTTGATCGCCGAGGATTAATAACTATGGATGACTACAGCATCCGTAGCCGTTAGTTTTGGCATCTAAGTAGGGGGAGTGTTACAAGTTGGTATCAGAGCATAGGTTTATGAAACTTTAAAAGAAAGTTAAGCCTGCAAGTTGGTATCAGAGCATGGGTTAATGCTATAGTAACGTACTTATATTTGATATATAGATATACATATAAGTACGTGTTCCCCTCTCTCTTAGACCGTTCTTCTGTATCTTACTAAGGCTCGTATGCAGATTTACGAGAAAGAAGACATGGAAGCAGGAAACAAAAGAGGAAATCTAGATAAAGGAATCACCACAACCAACGGAAATGCTCGACCTAATACCAGGAGGAATCTAGGTCGACAAGCTAATGCTAATCCAAATGCTGAAGCCAATGTAGGTGTTGGAAACCTGCCAGTAGATGTGGGGATGGTGTATCAGTTGTTGGCCAATCTTTTGCAAGCTGGAGTAGTTGGTAATGTTGAAGGAGCTAATCTTGTGGCTCCAATTGGGAATAACTATGCTAAGCTAAGTAGAGACTACACCAGTCTAGGTGGAAAGTCGTCTGTTGGAACGGAAGATGCTGTTGAAGTTGAGAATTCGCTACTGAGATGTGAAAGGATCTGTACTGATCTAGGCTTGGATAATGGGCATAAGAGAAGTCTAGCCTCTATGTTGTTGTAAGGGGCAGCGCTTCAGTGGTGGAATAGTGTGACCGCCGAAGTTCCGGAGGAAGAACTGACATGGGCTGATTTCAGGAGATGGTTTGAGCAGAGGTTTCTGTCTAAAGTTGTTAAGTCTACATTGATGAGGAAGTTTATGGATCTTGTCCAGGGTGAGATGTCAATGGCCGAGTATGCTGTTAAGTTTGATGAGCTGTCTCGATATGGATATGCTTTGGTTGACATTGATGTTAGAAGGAATGAAAGGTTCATTCGAGGACCGAGACCTAAGCTTGCTAGGATGACCATGACCCACATCTGAGAACCTAGTAATGTGGTGGTGGAGATGGCCATTCGCCATGAAGAGATGCCTGCTATTTCTGCTAGAGAGAAGCTAGTTGAATCCCAGGGTCCTCAGGGAAAGAAGAGGAAATTCTTTAAGAAGAAGGGAGCCTAGAAACTGCCAAGAAGGCAAAGGCTAATTTGGTTTGCTAAAAAAGTGACAAGAATGATCATTATGCGAATGAGTGCCAGTCAGGCAAGGGAAAGAAGGCTGTAGATAAGAAGAATGTGAAATGCTTTAACTATGAACAAGTTGGGCATTATAAGAACCAGTGTCCAAAGCTAGCCAGGGCGGACAAGGGGAAAGTTTTTGCTGTTGGATCATCAGCCAAGCCCACTGCAGTTGATAAGGGAAAGACTGTGATAGAAGGTATGTTTTTGATTCAAAGTATACCAGTTAGGATAATTTTTGATACCGATGCATCACATTCATTTATATCCCAGTGTTCGGTTGATAGGTTATGCTTAGAACACACATACCTTGTTACTTCCTTAAGGGTTGCGAATCCAATAGGAGGGTATGTAACTTTGGGGATAAGATATGACCAGTTATAACTTGATTTGTTAGGTCATAAATTTGCATGCAATTTGTATGTTTATGATTTCATAGATTTCGGAATCATTTTGGGTATGGATTGCTTGAGGAGGTACGAGGCTAGGATATTCTACCAGGATGGGGAGATATATGTAAGACACCTTGATAGTCATAACCGAATTATATTCTCAGTAGAGAATTCTAACAGGAGTAGTGGTGCTTTGTTAAGTGCAATGGAAGTGGGAGAAGAGCTAAGTCAGGTTCGACTAGCAAGAGAGTTTGTAGATGTCTTTTAGCCAGTCACAGGACTACCACCGAAATGAGCTGTTGAATTTCGAATAGATCTTGTGCCAGGAGCTGAACCTGTAAGTAGACCACCTAGAAGGATGACACCGACAGAGATGAAGGAACTGAACGTGCAACTAGTGGATCTAGAAGGAAGGAGTTTTATTAGACCAAGTAGTTCGCCTTGGGGAGTGGCCGCGGTGTTCGTGAAGAAACCAGATGGGTCGTTGAGGATGTGTATCGACTATCGTAAGCTTAACGAAAGGACGATAAAGAATAAGTATCCTTTGGTGAGAATTGATGATATGTTTGACCAGTTGAGTGTAGCCATAGTGTTTTCCCAGTTAGATTCGGCGACGGGGTTCCATCAGTTAAGAGTGGCAGAGGACAGTGTTCCTTTGACTGCATTTCGGGCTAGATATGGTTCGTACGAATGGTTAGTGATGCCATTCAGGTTGATAAATGCACCTGCTTTCTTGGATTTGATGAACCGAGTCTTTCGAGAGTAGTTGGACTGATTCATGTTGGTGTTTATTGATGAAATTTTGCTATACTTTAAGGATGAGAGAGAGCATGAAGAACATCTTAGAGTTGTGCTAGAGAAACTGAGGCATAATCAGCTAAAGGCGAAGTTTTTCAAGTGTCATTTTTGGAAGAAAGAGATTAAGTTTCTTGGTCATGTGGTTTCGGAGAAAGGATTGTCAATCGATCCAGATAGATCGAAGCTGTGAATAATTGGAAGTGACCAGAGATGGTGACCGAGATCAGAAGTTTTCTTAGACTTGCTGGCTATTATCGAAGATTCATCAAGGATTTCTTGTGCATAGCAGCGCCTTTGATTAAGCTTACCAGGAAGGAAGTGAAGTTTGTTTGGTCCGAAAAATGTGAGGAAGCATTCCTTAAGTTAAAGCATTTGTTGACTAACACTCCAGTGTTAGTAGTTCCAGATGGAAACCAAGGGTTGATGGTATACATAGATGCATGTGGTACTGGATTGGGAGCAGTGTTGATGTAGAAGGGCAAATTCATTGCTTATGCATCTAGGCAGCTTAAACCGCACGAAGTAAGATATCCTACTCATGATTTAGAGTTGGCTACGATGATTTTTGACTTGTAGATCTGGAGGCATTATTTCTTGGGGGAGAGATTTGAGTTGTATACCGATCATAAATCTTTAAGATACTTATTATCTCAGAAAGAGTTGAATGTGAGACAACAGAAGTGGCTGGAGTTTTTGGTTGCTTATGATTTTGGTATAGAGAATACCCCAGGAAAAGGTAATAAGGTAGCAGATGCTCTTAACGGAAGACACCAGAATGTGGTTTTGGCTATGTTGGCTGAATGGAAAGATCTAGATGCTTTGGCCAGTTGCGGTGTGCAGTTAAGATCGACTACTAGTTCTAGTCAAAATGCTGCCATGTTGTCCTATTTAGAAGTTCGACTAGTGTTGATCGAGAGAATTTCTTTTAAACAGAAGGAGGATCCATTATTAGCCGAGAGGATCAGAAGGCTTGAGGTTGGAACCGAGGTCGATGATTTGAAAGATTTTTGCCTTGACCAGAGAGGATGGTTGAGAAAGAAGGGACGGTTATGTGTTCCAGATGTTGAGAACTTGAGAAGAGAAGTTCTTGAGGAGTGTCATCGATCCAAGTTTACGATTAATCCTGGAGGGACCAAGATGTATCAAGATATGAAGAGGAGCTTCTATTAGGAAGGCATGTAGAGGGATGTTGGCTTGTGGGTTAGGTAGTGTATAAACTATCAACAAGTGAAAGCCGAACATTAGAAACCGAGTGTGTTACTTCAGCCTCTAGATATTCCAGTTTGGAAATAGGATTCGATATCCATGGATTTTATTGATGGGTTGCCAAGGTCAAGGAGAGGAAATGAAAGTATATGGGTTATTGTTAATAGGGTGACCAAGAGTGCCCATTTCATTCCATTAAAGTCGACCAGGACAGCACCAGTTTTGGCGAAGTTGTTTATGAAGAACATAGTTAGACTTCATGGAGTTCCTAGTAGCGTAGTCAGCGACAGAGATGCTTTATTCACTAGCGAATTCTGGAAGAGTATACAGGATGTGTTAGGCACTAAGCTCAAGATGAGTACCGCATATCACCCATAGATAGACGGGCAGGCAGAAAGAGTCAATAAGGTTCTCGAGGATTTGTTGAGAGCTTGCGAGTTGGATTTTGGTAGATCTTGGGAGGATCACCTTCATTTGCTTGAGTTTTCCTATAATAATAGTTATCAAACTAGTATAAGAATGGCGCCTTTTGAAGCTTTGTATGGAAGGCCATGCGAATCCCCTGCATGTTGGTTGGAGATAGATTGGTCTTAGGTCCAGATTTGGTTAGGGAGGCGTCAGAGAAGATTGAGTTGATCCGAGAACGGATGAAGGAAGCTCAATCCAAACAGAAGGGTTACGCAGATAAAAGGCATAAGGACCTAGAGTTCTCAGTTGGAGACATGGATTTTATAAAGGTATCACCGATGAAGGGTATGGTACGGTTCAGGAAGTCAAGGAAACTGGCACCGAGATAAGTTGGTCCATTCCAGATTATAGAAAGGATTGGAAAGCTCGCATACAGAGTTGAGTTGCCGAGCAGTATGGTAGGTGTCCATAATGTATTTCATGTGTCTCATCTTTGCAAGTATGTGCATGATCCAGAGGCTACCATTCCTTAGACAGAGTTGGAGGACTTGGTAGTAGAGCTTGGTTTGACTTTTATGAGACAACCAGTTCGGGTTGTTGCGAGATATGAGAAGAGGTTGAGGAACAAGACAGTCAAGTTGGTGAAAGTCAGTGGAGCGATAATGAGAAAGACTGTACTTAGGAGACAGAGGATAGGATTCGAGATACTTATCCTGATCTGCTTTTAGGGTATGTCTATATTAGATTTATATAGATAATTCCTAGTCAAGTAGACTAGTATGGTTGTTAGGAGTTGTTACAGATGATTGCTATGTTTGATATATAGTCCTTACTGAATTTCGAGGACGAAAGTCTTTAAGGAGGGGAGCCTGTAACACCCTTAATTTTTGATAACATTATTCAGGAGATTTAATTAGATAAATTAAATAGAATAATGTAAATGTTAAGTGAAAGGGGATTGAGCCTTGAATTAATTAATTAAAGGCTGAGCCTAATATGTTAATTAATAGGCTTAAGAATGGTTTTAAATTAAACAAATCACATAAGAGTATAATTAGAATTGCCGCCCAATGACCCTTACCAATATATATATTTTCGTTCCTACCATTTCTTCCCATTCACATTATTTAAAAAAAATGAAAATCAAAAGAGAAGGAACTGCCGACCATTAAGAGGAAGAAGAATTCAAAGAATTAAAGCTAGAAAATCAAGCTTAGGGTAATCAATCTCAATCCAATCTCCTTATCTAGATCAAGGTGAATAATAATTCTATCTCTATTTTGTTTTAAATCATATTTTTTTTTGGATTTAAGGGTAAATTCGTTTCTATAATATATTGGATGATGATATGCCTGATTTATGATTTATTTGATTTAAAAAAATTGTTTAAAGGAGTTTTATACAATTTTAGGTCAAACCGAGATTTAATGTTGATTAAATGCCATGGAAAAATTTTATGTTATGAGAAACATGATTTTGGAGTTAGGTTTCAATTTTGAGAATTTTCCAAACTATGGAAAGATTATTATGAATTTTTAAAGGAAAATATGGTTATTTGGGTTTATAAATTTATTTTGAAAAATATATTGAGAATTTGGGTCTGGAATTTTGATATGTTAGATAACATGATTAAACATAATTTCTGGAATTTTTTGGGATTTTTCCAAAGTGACTTGCTATGCAAAATAAATTGTTTTAGAAGAGGGACTTCTTTGCAAAATTGATTTTATCTAAGGGAAGAGTTTAATTGATTAACTTAACCATGGTTTAGATCTGATAAGCGATAGTTAATTTTTGAAAAGAATTTTAAAAAGTCAAGGCAACCAATCTGGTGTTGACACGTGGAAGGTTACTTAGACAAAAGTTTAATTTATAAAGAACTAAACCAGGTTTACATCAGAAAATAGGTTCCGCCTACTTAGGAAAGCACCTTTCAACTCAGATGCTTCCGCCTTTATCTTAGTCGAAACTTACCATGCTGAAACCAATACACAAGGTATCACCCTGATGGTACGTAGTGGATTGGAGGAGGCGGAAGGTAAGGTGTCGAAAGCATAACTTCCGAAGGAGTCAAGACCTTGGTTTGTTTTTAAAAGAAAAGCGCCTGCCTTTGTCTTGTTTTAGTCTTCAACAGAGTCGAAGCATATGGTTTCGAAAGAGGTTTTGAAATGGTTGCCATTAACTTAAGATTTCTTTCGACTGGGTTCCTTTACTTATGAAAGAATGTTTTAAAAGAAGGGGCTCTGACCTAGTCGATACCCTTCTGCCGTTCTTTAACCTTTCGATGGTGCTGAAGATATCAATGTTGTCGAAAGAATACTTTGTTTTATAAGATACAGCCACTTCCAGTAGCTTTCGAAAGGGATTAGAAGTCCGAAGGTGATAGTTAGCTATCGAAAAGTGGTTAGAGGTTACGAAGGTGATAGTTAGCCCATGAAAACTATGTATAAAGGAAGATGTCAGAAAGACAGGTTCATAGTAAGCCCATGAAAGCTATGGTTTGATACTGGCAGGGCCAATAGGTTTGTAGTTAGCCCATGAAGACTATATTCGGATGAAATATTGACAGAGTTCAATAGGTTCCTAGTCAACCCATGAAAACTTGGATAAAAGAAAGGATAATGGAGTGACCAATAGGTTCCTATTCAACCCATGAAAACTAGGATAAGGGTAAGATATTGGAGTTACCAATAGGTTCATAGTGATCCCATGAAAACTGTGTAATTGGACAACGAGTCCTTAAATGTTTAACCGATTATTAGTCAGCCCACGAAATCTAATAGGTTAATAGTAATCCTACAAACTATAAATGAGACATATAGTCTAAAATGAAGGGGAATGGGTAATCCAGAATTGATTCATTTGTTTTGCATATCATCATATTATACTGTTTGAATTGTTTTAACCATTGTGGATGCAGGAGCACAGTATATGGTTTTATAAAAGGTGTTCAGATACTAGTGAGGGGAAACCCGTTCCGCTAAGCGGCGTGGTCTCACTAGATATCAAAATGATTTGAGATGGTAGATTATTATTCATACCAGGCTTTATGTCTGACTCGAAGTTTAAGTTTTTCCCTTAAACTCTCGGGTACTCAATTGATTTTGAGTAGTTTGAGAATTAAGGTTTTCAAGTACCTCTTAAGACGAATAAGCTTCCGTAGACGCGCAGGAGGCATGATAGCTATTTAGAGTTCTCTTTTCTTTTGATTCCGCTATGTTGTTTGTAATAGCAAAGTTGTTTTATTGCCTTTATATACTCTGATCTACCAAGGGGGCATCTTCACATGTTGCTCTTGGCGTATTTTGTAATAAACATATTTTCTCTGAACCTGATTTGCAAATTTGGGATTATGTAACAAATTGGAAATGTTTGAGATGAAATGTGATTTTGTTTGAAGTTTAATTTTTTTTCCATATTCATGTGTTTCTGTGTATTAATGAAACTAACACCGCCGTATTAGGTCGCTGAGGATTAATAACTATGGATGACTGCATCATCCATAGCCTTTAGTTTTGGGCCTTCAAGTAGGGGGATGTTACACCCATTCCTCTGGATGAAGCGAGGGTTAGTTGGTTAAACGAATACCGAAGGGGAGCTTCGGGACTGGACGTAGGACGGGAGGTCTGAACCAGTATAAAATATCTGGTAAGATCGTTTTTGTTACTTATCTTATATTCAGTTATTGTTCTTTGCTTAACATAGTTAATAATGTACACTCACACACGTATATATATAAGTTGCATACTTTATAAAGATCCTATAGACTTTCATTGTATGGATGAATGTTGACATTATGTCAACATTTGAAAGGTAATGTTAGCATTCCAAGAGGGAAGTGCTATATGTAAAACAAGGGTAAAGACGTAGACTCGGGCCTCATCAATCGAGAATGACTAAAACATGGGAGATGCGGCCAGGCTAAGTGTGTCGCTCCTATTAGGGTAAGGTCATTCCTATCTAGAGTCCCTATTATCAACTCATGTATGCTTTGATACAGTTGTTGATCCCAACCGAGGGATGGCCTTATTCGGTACTGTCCAGCAAGGGGTTGGCTAGTCTTGTGTTGGCAGGGAATCCCGACGAGGTCCTCGGTGTTATTTTATCTAGAGATGCACCGTGATGGGTGGTACCCCAATAGCCCTGTCATTGTATGGAATCCATTATTCAATAGGCGCCGTACGGATTTAGTTGTACCTACATATGTTGGAATGTGAGATGCAAGCATTTCAACTATGTTCTATTTTACTTGAAAACCCTAGACATTTTAATAATATCACTGGATTTCTAAGTAAAGGGCTTTTGGTTATCGTAAGGAAAAAACACGTTAGTATTTATGTGTGGCATGGTCTTACGAGATATCTTTAATTTTCAAAACATTTTATGAAAGTAAAAAAATTTAAGTTGTTTTAGTTTACTCACACCAGACTCATGTTCGACCCTGAGTTTTATTTTCTTTTCCTAAAACTCTTGGGTACTCAAATTTGTATGAGTAGCTAAGTGATCCAGGTTCTCACGGAAGTATTTTGAAGGAGCTGGAGCATGTGGCTTCACCGTTTGCTAGTTATTATCTTATTCCGTTGTGTTTATGTATGATCTATGTATTTTGTATGGGCAAGTAGTTATAACTGTCCAGTTAAAGGTTGTAATGTAATGATTCTAATGTATTATTATTAAGGAAATGACTATGTAATATCATATGTTATCTATTATACGTTGTTCTGATTTGTGGTGTGATTTTGTGATTGTGTAGTTTCTTCTTATCTTTCTTTTCCTTCTACCATTAATGACTCATCTTTTGGAATAAGAATGGTGATTAGTTACATTTGGTATCAAAGCTTAGGTTAAGAGAACACCTAGGCTTTGGGATAGGGTCAACTTCGAGAGTGTGTATTTGTAATTTTTATTCGTATACCTATATATGTATACATCTCTGATAGATAGATCAACTTGATAGACTTGATTAGTACCCTTCTTTCAAGATTTATCTCGTCCAAGTATTCTAAGCATTATCTTAGTATGTCCAGGTAGTAAGAGACGAGCAATCGAGGTAGATGAGGTAGGGAAGCAGGTAGCACTGCGACTACAAATGGTCAAACCCCAAATCCAGAAGGAGTTCGGATTGCCAAAGAGTCACGCCAGAGTAGCTAAGAGTGAATTTCACAACCTTATCCAAGGATTACACCAATTCAGGAGGAAAACCATTTAAAGGAACTGGGTCTAACATGGAAGTTCAAGATTGGTTGCGATCTTGCGAAAATATTTTTGAAGGTCTGGGTTTATCCGATGAACAGAAAAGGTTCTTAGCAGCATGACAACTACAAGAGGGAGCAGCAGCTTAGTGGGACTCTCTTATTGCAAATGTTTCAGAAGAAGAGTTTTCATGGACCTGATTCAAATAAGTTTTTGACAACCAATTCTTGCCAACAACAGGAAGGACCAGGATGCACAGGAACCTCATGAACTTGAAGCAGAGGGATCTATCTATAGCAGAATATAAGGCGAAGTTCAAAGAGCTATCTAGTTTTGGATCGGAATTGATCAACACCCCGTTAAAGAAAAATGAGATAATTTTTTGGGTATGAAGGAAGAGTACCATGAAAGAATGTCTGCTCACGTTAAGGGTACTTTTGTGGATTTAGTTGATATGGCTTTAAGGTTTGAGGCCTTGGAAAAGAAGAAGCCTACTCTAGTAGCACCTAGTGGGAATGCCAGTGGAAGTGGTTCTAACAAGAGAAAGTATAGTCCAAATTCGAAGAAGCAAGGAAAAATGAAACAGGGAGAAGGTTGAGAAGGCATGCCTAAGGATAGTGGTTTTTATATCTACAAGCAGAAAGGACATATTGCTAGGTACTGTCCAAATCGTGAAGATCCAAAGCAGCAAAGTGGACTCATCTCTCCAATGGTCCAGAGGACTCTTTGTTTTAATTGCCATCTGCCCGAGCATATGTTAAAGGACTGTCCACTCATGAAGAAGGTGTAGCAGCCCAAGGTGTATGCCATTAAGAGTGAACCATCTACTTCAACAGATGTGAAGGGAAAAGGCATCCTTGAAGGTACCTTACTAATTAATGGTATTTTTGTTCGAGAATTATTTGATACTAGTGGCTCTCATAGTTTTACCTTTTTAGAATCAGTAGATAAATTTTAACTTACTCCGAATATTGTAGAAAACCCTTTGTGTGTGTCTAACCCCATAGGCGGGCTAACCCATATGAATATGATTTGTAAGAATGTGCCAATTTCCTACCTTTCACATCACTTTTCTAGCGACCAGTATGTCTTAGACTTTAAAGGATTTGACATTATTCTTGGTATGGATTGGTTATCAAAATATGGAGCTGTTTTAGATTGTAATAAAAGAATTATATCATCAGTAACCAATTTGGAAAGAATTGCTAAAGTATCATGTAAGGAACCCGGTATTCATATGTGTAGTTTCTTGCATGCCCTTGAAGCAGCCCAAGAGAATTTAGGATCTATTGAAGTTGTTAAAAAATTTCCCGATGTATTCGAAGAGGTTAAAAGTTTACCCCTGCACCAAAAGATAGAGTTCCGCATTGATTTGGTCCCTGGTGCAAGGCCTGTGGTTCAAGCTAAGCGAAGGATGGCTCCGAAGGAGAGGGAGGAGTTAGTTGGTAAGTCAAACCCAGGATCTGTTAAGAAGAGGATTGATTAGACCCAATCGTTTGAGTTAGGGGTCTGCTGTGGTTTTTGCGGCTAAGTCTGATGGATCTTTAAGGTTGTGTGTGGATTATACAGAGTTGAATAAGCCGACCATTAGGAACAAGTATCCCTTACCCTGTATCGATGATCTTTTTGACCAACTTCATGGAGCTATGGTATATTCTAAGATGGATCTAGCTATTGGATTCCATCAATTGAGGGTTGCTGAAGATAGTATACCCTTAACTGCGTTTAAGGGCCCCGACTATTTCTTTGAGTGGCTGGTTATGCCTTTTAGGCTAACCAATGCACTTGCATATTTTGTAGACCTCATGAGCCGTGTTTTCCGAGATATTCTTAACAAGTTTGTGTTAGTTTTCATCGATGACATCCTTATCTACTCTAAATCCGAGGAGGAGCATAAGCATCATTTGGAAGTGGTGTTGAAAACATTAAGGAGACATGTCCCGAGGGAAAAATTTCTAAGTGCCATTTTTAGCAATCAGAAGTAAGACATTTAGGACATATTGTGTCAGAAGAAGGTATTTCAGTGGACCCACCAATAGTGGAAGTTGTTCAGGAATGGAAGCGGTCGCGGACTCCTATGCAGTTTTTTAGGTTTGGCTGGATACTATAGAAGGTTTATTCAAGATTATTTCAAGATTTGCTCATATAAGACAAAGCTGACTAAGAAGGCGGAGAAGTTTATGTGGACTCCAAAGTGTGAAGAATCATTCCTGGAATTGAATAAGAGATTGACCAGTGCACTCGTTTTAGCTATTCCAGATGGAAATAGTGGATTCACAGTTTACATAGATGCTTATGGAGTGGGACTAAGGGTTGTTTTTGTTGAATATGCTAGTATATGATTTTTGTTGGATGATAATAAACATATATATATATATATTCATTTAAATGTATTTGTTATTGTACTATTTTATTTTCATATAATTAAATAAATATTTGTTGAATAAAATAAATAACACAAAATTTAAATTCAAACAAATATTTTATTCAAACAAAAATTTTATTACAATTTTTGAATAGTACAAAATTTGAGCTCTCACTATATATACACAAGCTAAATTACAATACACAACACAATTTTTCACTATACAATTTTTACCTACATTTCCACCTCACTACATATCACTCATTCACTCGTATTTATCTTCAACTCTATTCCAGATTGCATCGAGCATCTGAATTATCTACAAAATAAACACTGACATGGTAAAATTGAAAAAGAAATATTTTTGCAGTGTAAAATGAAATGTGTATTTTGAAAATGTTATTTGCCTCGGTTATTTGGGTTGTTCGTCATCATATTTATTTTGAATTCATCCTACACGAACAACTTGTGACATGCACAGTGTATCACTGTACATGCCACAAGGCCATGCACACCGATATACACTTGATAAAACTGCAGGGACAGGTGAGCACAAGGTCAAACACTACCAAAAGCTAGGTTCAACTCAAGTGTAATACAAATAAAGTCATGACATGAGCATAATGTCAAACCCGAGCCGAGGCTGGAATCAACTCAAGTCAAAATGCTCGACCAAAACAAAACCCCACATGCAACAGAGAATACACATAGAGCTCAAAGCAATACAAGGACAACAAGACCAAACTTGGAATGCAAATGGATATTTAACTTGTAGTACAATTGCAGACAATTACAATAGGATTCAGGTCTCGAACAAAACAATGTCCACATCAAAACAATGAATGAAGTAGTGGAACAGTACTAGTGCAAAGATCAGTGAAGCAACATGTATATACATTTGCAACAAAGTATGAGCAAACAGTTTCAAAGAATGATGCCAGAGAATCACCAGACAAGACACAAGTGTAACAAACTACATTCATGCATGAAAGCAATTTGATCATGAGACCAGACTTCAAATGAAGCATGAGAGAGCAAGGCTATCAAGATACTATAAGCAAACAATGAACTGGCTCGAAGCAACAGAGGCTACAACCCAGTACACACAAAATGAGTATGATATGATCAAGCATAGTATTTGTAAGAAGTTCAATGAAATGATCTTACATGAAGAACTGCTCCAGAATGCATGAGCAACAATGTAAAGAACATGCTAACGAGTATACAAATGATTTCAGTCAAATGGAGAAAGACCAATACTGATAAGTAAAACATGAATGCAACAACCAGTGGAGTGTATCAGACTCAAGTAATCACAAGAACAAAGATGACTACTGTTCAAAGTTTTCAAATTGCACTAGGGTAGTGCACAGGAAACCAGACCAGATACAAATGGTCAAGTGCAAAACAATGGAATGCAAGGCTACCAAGGTCAATAGCAGTTTTAAACTTATAAACCAAGGAACATGCTCAAAGTTCGATGAGTCACGGATAAAAATCAACAGGGGTCAACTATACACTAACACGATGAACAAGTCAGAGCAGAAAAGAATAAAACTTGCAGTTAATCGAAGTCAAATTCTCATCACAAATTCAAAAGGCCGAAATCAAAGGAGCATAAAGAATGAAACCAAATCCAAAGCAAATGCAAGCTGTGATGACCAAGCAAGCACCATAGAAAAATATATGAATTGAACCAGTCAGGATTAATCACATCGTTCAGTCGAAAATCAGTGGCTAAGCATAGTAACGTGAAGAATTCAAATAAAATAAATTCGAATGGAAATTATGGGAATCGATCCCTATTTACACCATTAACATCATCGGCAATCAGATCATCGAGTTCAAGCATATCAACGAGAGTAAATAAAGGAAATTGCATACCAGTATTCTTCGATTCGAACTCGATCGAGAAGCAGCCGCGAAGAACGAAAGCAATAGAAGATTCGAGCATCATTTCTTACAAGCGTGCAGCCTTCAATTCGATCAACTTCAAGGCGGCTACTTCAAATTCCAGAACCCTAATTTTCGGAAAGAAAGAGGAACGAACGAGGTAGCCATTTTCACAAAGCAAAGAATAACGGCCGAAGAAGAATAAAGGGAGATGTTTTTCTCAAGCTTATTTCTTAAGTAGGCCGGCCTAGTTTATGTTATTTGGGCTTAAATTTTATATAGGGTTTTGTATTTGTTTTTATTTTTTATTTTTCTTTTAAACTTTTGTAAAATTCTAGTCGTGTGACTAGGGGACGAACTACAGTGATGTAGTTCGAGAATTCACAACTCGGTGGCTGAGTTGTGGTAGGGTTTTGAGCGTAGAGTTAGGTTAGTCAATAGTGGGTGTCGTAAGTTTACGTGTGTAAGCGTCTGATTACTTAATTTCTAGTAGAAACCTTAGGGGCAGCACTTAGGCAGGGTTTTGTTGAAGCTGGGTAAATCTATGTTGTTCTATTTCTGCTTGTATTATTCTGCTATTATCTCTGCTGTAATTATTTTATATATTTCCGCATTAATTTTTATTATTATTAGTATCACCCTATTCACCCCCCTCTAGGGTGAAATCGATCCTACAAGTGGTATCAGAGCTAGGAACAAAAACCAATTTTTGTTTTAAAAAATTTGATTTTTTAAATGGCTACTTTTAATAATGCTTTTGCTGAGGGTCAGTCCATAGTTAGGCCACCAATGTTCAATGGTGAATACGAATATTGGAAAAATAGAATGAAATTATTTTTGAAAACCAATAATGCTTGGAATATTGTTGAGACAGGATATAAGACACCAAATATAGTGGTAAATAATCAAGAAATTGAAAAAATAATGGATCAATGGACAGATCATGAAAATAAACTATAGAATGCTAATGCTAAAGCTATGAATTCTATTATCCGTTTATTAGATCAAATTGAATTTAATCGTGTCTCACATTGTCTAACTGCGCAGGAAATTTGGCACGCACTTGAAGTTACTCACGAAGGAACATCTCAAGTCAAAGAATCTCGCCTTGCAATGCTTAGTAGCGAATACTAGAACTTCACAATGGCCAAGGATGAGAATGTCAAAGAGATGTATGGACGACTTTCTAATCTCGTATAGAAATCAAAAGCTCTCGGAAAACTGTACACAGAATTAGAAATAGTCCGAAAAATTCTTAGAGTTCTATCGCGAAAGTTTAAAGCCAAAGTCACTGCTATTCAAGAAACAAAAGATTTGAAACAGATTAAAGTCGAAGAACTCATCGAAAATCTCACCACTTATGAGCTAGAAATGAAATTCAAGGAGTAACGTGAAGTAGATGATACTCGAAAGAAATCAATAGCTCTCAATGGAACAACAAAAGTGAAGATGATGATGATGGTGCAGCAGAACTGGCGCTGTTAATAAAGAGATTCAAAAGGTAGAACCACAAATACGGAAATCCAGCTCTAAATAAACAAGTGAAAAGCAGAATAGTAAAAATTCTAGACAACCCAGAAGAGCAAGAGATCATTTGTCACAAGTGGAATAAACCTGGTCACATCAAGCCTAATTGTCCACAGAATCGACTCAGCCAAGAAAAGAAACCGAAAAGGAGAAGTTTTGCAGCCACTTGGGATGAAACCGATGAAGATGATAAAAGCACTGGAAGTGAGAGTGAAAAAGGAAATCTGTGTCTTCAAGGAGAAATAACTAATGGTGATGACGATGAGCCAAGCAAGGTATCAAAACTTACTCATTCAGAATTACTTATATATTTTCATGAGGTAAATGGATATTTTGAAAGACTTAGGGAGAAGTACGCTAAAATTGAATCACAAAGAGATAACTTGATAGAATTAAATAAACAGGTTGATCAATTGGTCAGAAACTATCGAAATAATAACCCTAAGTGTGATAAGTGTCCATTATTTGAAGAAGGAATTAAATAATCAGAAATTAAAATAAAATCACTTGAAAATGAAATTCTGATTTTGAAAGAGAGTGAAAATACTAGGAGAGAAAATTCTATTAAAAAGTGCACTCAATTAATGAATGAAAATGAATCCCTCAAAACACAAGTCCAACAATTGTCTATAACTTTAGGAAAATTTTCCAAAGGAGGAAAATCACTAAATATGTTATTAGAGAAACAAACTGTCAATCCTGTTAGACAAGGACTTGGGTATAATCAATCTGAACGTATTAGAGGTGAAATTAAAGTCAATTCTAAGTGCACAATTTGTGGAAAAACTGGTCACAATCACCAATTTGTTGGTATAGATCCAAACACGTGAAAACCATACCAATTTGGGTTCCAAAAGGCACGAATATAAAATCCCTTAAAGTCAAACAAATCTGGGTGCCAAAAGGAACAAATATAAATAGTCTTGGGTCTACACAAACATATTTTTCAAAACCTTTTGTCCCTAACAACCATCGACCTATAAAAACAAATTGGTCACAAAAATCTTTTCTCGTGTAGGTATGGTGGCAGGCTAAGGAACAACAAGGGTGGTACCTGGATTTTGGCTGTTCCAGGCACACGACGGACGACAAATCAAAGTTCCTTAGCCTAGTATAAAGGTGGTAGAATCACAATAGGAAACAATGAAAAATTATCAGCAAAGGTTAAATAGGTGACGGTATATTTATCTTGAACGATGTATTAAATGTGAAAATCTGCACCATAATCTGATTTAATCTAGCCAGTTATGTGATAATGAAATAAATGTTGATCTTTATTTTAAAAATATTGACCAATCATCTTTGAACTATTTCATATAGATTTGCCTGGACTAACTATATTCAAAGATAGGTGATAAGAGATGTTGTTTTGTATTGATTGATGATTACTCAAGATACACATGGATATATTTGTTTACTACTTCTAGATCTGACACTATGTTTACTGTTTGTTTATCTGCACGGTTTCAATTCAAATTCAAAATAATTTCATTTAAAAGCTGTAAAAAGATTTTAAGGTATTTGTTGCAACTTCATAGTCTGGTCTATGACGTCTAACTAATGATAATCTTGAGTCAAAGGGAAATTTAGATGCAGATTATGTTGGTAATCTATTTGATAGAAAAAGTACTAGTGGAACGTGTTGAGACATTCATTAGTTGCATCATTTTCAAAGAAAATATTTGGATATTTTTCATTTCAACTTATTTTCAATTAGCAGATATTTTTTTATAAAACCCCTTCCAGAAAATAGTTTTGTTGACTTCATTTCAGATTAGACATTTTAGAAACTTGATTTTATATTTATTTATGGATTTAATCTTAAATGAATACATTAACTAATCTGACTCCCTACTGATTATCGAAAAGATAAATAGTGATTGAAAAAGTGATGAATGTTGATATTAATAATATATTATGACTTGAGAAAGTATATTTAGTAAATTTCTTTAAAAATTTACAAGATTTATAATAACTTTTGTTGATAAAAATTCCATGACCATCTCTATTTCTATCATATTTCTAACGACCATCACTCATCAAAATCTAATATAGTATGTCAATATGTGGTATTTTAAACAGGAAATTATTCGTTTTTATTTTATTTATTTTTTTAATAAAAACATCCAAAGTATCCACTCTCATTTAAAAGTCCTCATGGTTATGCATGGGTGAATTACTTGTAATATTTGTGTATGTGCTTTCATGCTCATTTAAAAGTCCTCACGGTTATGCATGTATGGAACACATATCAAAATTGATTATTAATAGACAAGTTGATTCTAATCCCATTTAAAAGTCCTCATGGTTATGTGTGGTTAGAAGATGCTTGAAATTCATTTTTTATAAAAATTGGGAATACTACTAATCTCATTTAAAAGTCCTAATGGTTATGCATGGTTAGTAGATATTAAAATTCCTGATATAAATATATCACAAATAGACACAACTATATGGTTTTATATACCGACATCACCTCTATCATTCTAAAGTGGAATATGCGCCTAATAGAGTATTTATGATTTTTGTTTGAAATTTAATATTTATACTCGATTGGGTATTAATATTGTATTAATGTCTATCACTTTTTCTCTATTTTTCTAACACTATTACTCTTTTGCTGATAACAAAAGGGGGAGAGAAAAGTTAAGATTTTGGCAAATAAAGGTCAAATATGTTATATTTCATTTGCATATTTTTACTTATGTTCATGCATATATGAAGGGGGAGCTTTGTTGTAGAGAGAGAACATTCAAATAGGGGGAGCAAATTGAATGATCAAATACATTTAATAAATTCAAAATCTTAAATATATGTTTGTTATCATCAAAAGGGGGAGATTGTTGAATATGCTAGTATATGATTTTTGATAAACATATATATATATATTCATTTAAATGTATTTGTTATTGTAATATTTTATTTTCACATAATTAAATAAATATTTGCTGAATAAAATAAATAACACAAAATTTAAATTCAAACAAATATTTTATTGAAACAAATATTTAATTACAATTTTTGAATAGTACAAAATTTGAGCTCTCACTATATATACACAAGTTAAATTACAATACACAACACAATTTTTCACTATACAATTTTTACAAACATTTCCACCTCACCACATATCACTCATTCACTCGTATTTATCTTCAACTCTATTCCAGATTGCAAGCATCTGAATTATCTGCAAAATAAACACTAACGTGGTAAAATTGAAAAAGAAATATTTTTGTAGTGTAAAATAAAATGTGTATTTTGAAAATGTTATTTGCCTCAGTTATTTGGGTTGTTTGTCATCATATTTATTATGAATTCATCCTACACGAACAACTTGTGACATGCACAGTGTATCACTGTACATGCCACAAGGCCGTGCACACCGATATACACTTGATAAAACTGTAGGGACAAGTGAGCACAAGGTCAAACCCAACCAAAAGCTAGGTTCAACTCAAGTGTAATACAAATAAAGTCATGACATGAGCACAATGTCAAACACGAGCTGAGGCTGGATTCAACTCAAGTCAAAATGCTTGACCAAAACAAATCCTCACATGCAACAGAGAATAAACATAGAGCTCAAAGCAATACAAGGATAACAAGGACAAACTTCGAATGCAAATGGATATTTAACTCAAAGTACAAATGCAGCCAATTACAAAAGGGTTCAAGTCTTGACCAAAACAATGTCCACATCAAAACAAGGAATGAAGTAGCGGAACAATACTGGTACAAAGATCAGTGAAGCAACATGTATATACATGTGCAAAAAAGTATGAGCAAACAGTTTCAAAGAATGATGCCAGAGAATCACCAGACAAGACACAAGTGTACACAAACTACATTCAGGCGTGAAAGCAATTTGATCATGAGACCAGACTTCAAATGAAGCATGAGACAGCAAGGCTATAAAGATACTACAAGCAAACAATGAACTGGCTCGAAGCAACAGAGGCTACAACCCAGTACACACACAAATGAGCATGATATGATCAAGCATAGTATTTGTAAGAAGTTCAATGAAATGATCATACATGAAGAACTGCTCCAGAATGCATGAGCAACAATGTAAAGAACATGCTAACGAGTATACATGTGATTTCAGTCAAATGGAGAAAGACCAAAACTGATAAGTAAAACATGAATGCAACAACCAGTGGAGTGTATCAGACTCAAGTAATCACAAGAACAAAGATGACTATTGTTCAAAGTTTTCAAACTGCACCAGGGCAGTGCACATGAAACCAGACCAGATACAAATGGTCAAGTGCAAAACAATGGAATGTAAGGCTACCAAGGTCAACAATAGTTTTAAACTTATAAACCAGGGAACATGCTCAAAGTTCGATGAGTCACGGATAAAAATCAACAGGGGTCAACTATACACTAACACGATGAAAAATTCAGAGCAGAAAAGAATGAAACTTGCAGTTAATCGAAGTCAAATTCTCATCACAAATTCAAAAGGTCGAAATCAAAGGAGCATAAAGAACTGAACCAAATCCAAAGAAAACGCAAGCCGTAATGACCATGCAAGCACAATAGAAAAATATAAGAATTGAACCAGTCAGGATTAATCACATTGTTCAATCAAAAATAAGTGTCCAAGCATAGTAACGTGAAGAATTCAAACAAAATAAATTCGAATGGAAATTAAGGGAATCAATCCCTATTTAACCATTAACATCATCGACAATCAGATCATCGAGTTCAAGCATATCAATGGGAGTAAATAAAGGAAATCGCATACCGGTATTCTTTGATTCGAACTCGATCGAGAAGCAGCCGCGAAAGAACGAAAGCAACAGAAGATTCGAGCATCATTTCTCACAGGCATGCAGCCTTCAATTCGATCAACTTCAAGGCAGCTACTTCAAATTCCAGAACCCTAATTTTCAGAAATAAAGAGGAACGAACGAGGCAACCATTTTCACAAAGCATAGAATAACGGCCGAAGAAGAATAAAGGGAGACGTTTTTCTCAAGCTATTTTCTTAAGTGGGCTGGTCTAGTTTATGTTACTTGGGCTTAAATTTTATATACGGTTTTGTATTTTTTTTATTTTGTATTTTTCTTTTAAACTTTTGTAAAATTCTAGTCGTGTGACTAAGGGACGAACTACGGTGGTGTAGTTCGAGAATTCACAACTCAATGACTGAGTTGTGGCAAGGTTTTGAGCGTAGAGTTAGGTTAGTCAATAGCGGGTGTCGCAAGTTTACATGTGTATGCGTCTGACTACTTAATTTCTAGTAGAAACCTTGGGGGCAGCACGTAAGCAGGGTTTTGCCAAAACTAGGTAAATCTGTGTTGTTCTATTTCTGCTTTAATTATTCTGCTATTATCTGTGCTGCAATTATTTTATATATTTCCACATTAATTTTTATTATTATTAGTATCACCGTATTCACCCCCCTCTAGGGTGAAATCGATCCTACAGTTTTGATGCAATATGGTAGAGTGATTGCGTATGCAAGCAGACAGTTGAAGCCTCACAAGAAGAATTATGCTACGCATGGCCTGGAGTTACTAGCTGTTGTCTTTTCATTGAAAATGTGGAGACACTACTTGCTGGGTAAGGATCCATATATTCCTCTTAGTTTCTTTCTAATCTTTAGAGATTTTAGGAGTAAATTTCTTTCTTTAGTTAGGTGAAAAATTCAAGCTCTTCACGGATCATAAATCCCTGAAGTATCTTTTTACTCAGAAGGATCTAAACTCGAGGCAACAGAGGTGGCTAGAGTTTGTGGCATCTTATGACCTGGATATCCGTTATACGCCAGGGAAGGCTAATGTGGTGGCAAATCCCTTAAGCAGGAATGCTGTTTTAACTCTCTTAGAGGTTACCTCGACACTTCATGAAAGGATTATGAGATGTCATAGAAGGATGAGATACTGGAAGGATTAATTCAAGGTGTTTAAGTGGGTAGAAGTTCATATTTTGAGATGGATAGTCGAGGTGCTTTAAAGATGAACGGTCGATTGCGTGTTCCAGATGTAGATGGGCTAAGACAGGTAGTTTTGTCAGAATGCCAAAAATTTAAGTTAAGTATTCATCTAGGAGTTCATAAGATGTATAAAGACATGAAAAGAGCATTTTGGTGGCTTGGAATGAAGAAAGACATTTCGGTCTACGTTAATAGATGTTTGTACTGTCAACAAATCAAAGGTGATCATCAGAAGATAGCCGGATTGTTTCAACCTTTGGAAATACCTAATTGGAGATGGGAAATGATATCAATGGATTTTATCGATGGTTCACCTAGAACCAGAAACGGAAATGAAGGAGTATGGGTTATCGTGGATCGGCAAACGAAGAGCGCACATTTTATTCCAGTAATACCAACGAGAATCACTACTTCTTTAGATGAAATTTTTATGAGAGAGAGTCAGGTTGCGTGGTGTTCCAGTGAGTATAATAAGTGATCGAAACCTCATATTTACTAGTCAATTGTGGAAAGCATTGCAAACAACTCTAGGAATAAAGTTGGCCTAAGCACGACATACCACCCCCAAACAGACGGACAGACGAAGCAAGTGAATCGGATTCTAGAGGATCTCTTAAGGGCGCGTGTTCTCAATTTTGGTGGATCATGGGAGGATTATCTGCATTCAGTTGAGTTCGCCTACAACAATAGTTTCCAAGAAAGCATCGGTATGGCACCTTATGAAGCCCTATATCGAAGACCGTGCAAGTCACTAGCATGTTGGGTTAAGACGGGACATAGACTAGTACTTGGGTCGGACTTGATCCGAGAGGCTATCGAAAAAGTTGTACTGATTAAGAAAAGAATGTAGGATGCCCAAGATCGCCAAAAGAGTTATGCTGATAAGAGGAGAAGAGATTTGGAATTTATGGTTGGAGACTTGTTGTTCGTAAAGATTTCACGAACAAGAGGAGCTGTTAGAATTGGAAAAGCTAGGAAGTTAACTCCAAGGTATGTTGAACCTTTCCGTATTCTTGAGAGAATCAGATCGCTTGCTTATAAGGTCGAGCTGCCAAAGAGATTGGCGGTAGTTCATAATGTGTTCCACGTATCTCATTTGAGGAAATATGTTCACGACCCATCTTTGATTGTGGAGCCGTCCATTCAAGAGGAATTGGAGATAAAACCGAACCTGACAGCGGTTAGACATCCAATTTATGTTGTGGATCAGGAAGAAAAGTGATTGCGTAACAAGGTGGTGCGACTAGTCAAGATTTAATGGAGTGAGGATCCAGGAGACTACACTTGGGAGGCTGTGGATCGTATGAAAGAATCGTATCCCGAGTTGATGTTAGGATAGTTAATTGTTTGTCTGTTGTATGTATAGAGTATGTTTGTTTGCTATGGATGCTTAGTGTATGTCTTTGTATGTGTTTTATGATATGGATATATAGCTTTTCACATGATTTGAATTATCTTCTTATTTGCTAATTTCGGGACGAAATTCTTTTAAGGGGAGAGTGTAACGACCAGAAATTAAATCGCTAAACAAATGAATATTTAAATGTATTTTAAATATTAAATAAATGGATTTCTATTAACAAATAAAACTATTTTAAATAATAACTAATAATGGTAAAATTATTTTTAAAATTTTGTTTACCAATATATATAGTTCATATAGAAATAGAAAATGTGACCGGAAATTATTTTTCGAAATATTGATTTTTCATTGATCAAAAGTTATCTAAAATGTCATAGCACTATTGTAAACACATATATACACATCACAAACTATTTTAACAGTATGAATGCACGTATATATACATGTACATATTTTCTCACTTAAGTATATAAACATATAAGATAAAAGAAGATTTTATTTAATAAATGTGTGTGTGTGTGTATTAACATATAAAAATATCTTTTTCAATACATAGTACAAGAGAATATAGCATAAACAGTGCATGATGGAGGGGTGGTACATTGTGAGGATGGAATTGAGCGGGGAGGAATGAAGATGCATGCATACATGTATATTAAATTCAAACACTTTATATATTTTTAAATATTTTTCTAAGCCTATAAATAGCCCTTGGCTCTCATATTTCTCATTTTGCAATCTCCTTCTCTACTTTAAATTTCCTAAATGCTTAAGCAAAACATATTTGTGGCCTCTCTTCATATTTTCTAATTTGAGAAAAACCCCTTCTTTTCCACTTAAAAACACCTCTACACATTCTACAACACTTCCTCTTCCAAAATACAAGCACCATCCTCCACTAGTCTATATGGCCGAGCACAAACTCTACATGGTCAAGCCCAAACTCTACATGGCCGAGCTCAATCTTGGTGCTTAGCCACTCAACGACTCCATTTTTGCAAGTTAAGACCAAGTTCTGGCTTATATCCAAGTTTAGAAAAAGTTCTCCTTGAATTAGTAAAAGTTTTTGTGAGTAAAACTCTTTTTTTGGAAAAGAAAACAACTTGACTTTGATGAACTATATATTGTGAAAATATAGTGGCTGTTGTGTTGAAATATCATGTTGTTTTGATGGCATATGGTTACAAGTTTGTGATTGGGCTTGGATTTGTGATTTGTAGTTAAATGATATGTTTTGGGTATGAATATGTGAAGGTTGGTTATGATATGATGGTAGTATGTTTATGAAAAAAAACCAATTGTATGTGATGTCAATGTTATGGAGTTAGCACCATGAAAAGTCGTTAAGGACTTGAGATCCGATTTGAAAATAAAAGCTTGTTCTTTTGTTTTGGATTTAGCAAATGTTTTTCCAAGTTTTCACCTTTTTTTAAGTTTTTAAAAACTCTCCCACTTATGTTTCAAATATGTAGTAGCTAGAGTTAAAGTGAGGTATTCACCTAGAAATCAATTCTAGCGAACTGCCCTCATAGCGATAGTCGCTATGGATGCAGTTCTGAAAATTTCACGATTTCAAGTTTTAAAGTGATTTCTTTTGGATTATTTTTGAAAACTCATTTCAAACTAAAAAAAGTAAATAAAAAGGTTAGGTTTTTTTTATTTAATAATTTATTATTAATTTATTAATTGGGGATAATTATTAATTTATTAATTAAGTAATTAGGTTAAGTAATTAGAGTTTAAGAATTTATCAACTAATTTAATTATTTTTAACTAAGGAAGTTTTAATATTTGATTAATTATGATAAATAGTAATTAATTTATTATACTTAATCAATTTTAATTATTTTAAAGTTAATTATTTATTAATTTGAGTTAATCATTTATTTAATTATTATTAATAAAAGAGGTAATTATCTACTTAATTATTACTTAATTAATACTTAATTAGAGTTCAATTATAAATGAATGTTATTTAATAAAGGTTAATTAAAATTTTAATTTGAGTTAATTTTTATTTAATTAAGGTTTAATTTTGACTTAACCAAGCTTAATCAAGGTTTAATTATTAGTTAGATAAATTAAGACCAAACTTCTAAAGACCTATTTCTTCGGCCGTTGAAAATCAACACTAATATGTCCATGGTATTCACGTACCGCAAATCCAAGTGCCAGATAGGCGGATTATCAAGGTAAGAAAGAAAATAAAGATAGGAAAAGAATCTCAAACGGATGGAATAACATATATTATTTCAACATATAATCTTTATAACGAAAATTTTAAATACATTTATTTAGGAACTTACAGATTATTAATTTACTCTTATTTTATTTTTAATTGTTTTTAAAATAGTTTTCAATTTTATTATCAGATTTGTGATTCCAAGTTAATTTCTAAAATTAACCTTAGCATTTTATCACATAGTATAAGTTTTTTCAATATGGAGCTATTATGTTTTGTATTGTTTTGAAGCTCGTGTTTTTATTAAAAGTTCTGTCACATATTATGGTGTACAATTATTAATCTTGTGGTTAGTTGTTATGTTTATTATACCAGTTCAAACTTTAAGAGGTTAATATTACTTATTTTTAAATAATTTTCATTAGTATGTTAAAAGCTTTTCCCATAGTTTAGTGGTTGTTTCTTATATACTTTCAAGCTTGTTCTTATTATACTGGCAAATTTATTAGTTTGCTATATCTGTATTTTGTTTAATTGTTGTAATATTGTTATTAACGTTTTTTCCTAATGACTTACTTCATGTTTCAGGGAACGATTTGAGGAAATTGGTGTTTTTATGATTAACTGTTTTGTCTAATGATGTGTGGAAAATGTAACACCCTACATTTTTAGATAATTAAACGATCAAATAATTATAAACAGTGAAAATGATCATTTTTGGAATTGTCAGAATATGGCCTCGAAACTTATACCATTGTGTTCGTGGCGATTTTATGATTAATTTACATATATAATATGCCTCGAACGGACTTCGTATTAAAAACCTATTGACGTTCGAAGTTCCGTATCAAAAAATAATTATACGTGTAAATATATTTGTTTATAAATATATGTGCGTATAAATTCCAGAAATAACGCGCATTTGAATTTCAAAATAGACGCGCGTCATAAAGGAAATTAATTGACATCAGCAATTAGAGGTAATTAATTAACATTAGTGGGCAATGTTAATCAAATCAGCAATTAAAGGAAATTAATTTACATTAATTAGTAATGTTTGAATTCCAAAATAAACATGTGTTATAAAGGGAATTAAATTTGCAATTGATGGATATTAATTAATACGTATAAAACAAAAAGGCGGGACACATCAAAACTGACGCGTTTTGCTTGTTTTTGACGGCTAGATTTCAATTGCTTTAAATGAACGGACGATGTTGCTTTGGCTCTCTATAAATAAACGTGCAGGGCTAGCCTTCAAACCCATATTTTTCTGAATGGGCACGGAAGCCCTGTCACTTTTCTTTCTCCTCCAATTCTTCAGAAATCAAATGTATTAGATTTAGGTTTTCTAATTTGTAAATTGGAGGTAGAAACTGTAGATCTAAAGAAGAGATGTCCAAATTAAGCCGTCCGTATGAGGTGAGTTTTCATATCTGGTTTTCTAGTTTATCCGTTTATTTTTTCAATTAGATCTAGATTTATAAATCCATACAAATTCTTGTTTGTGGATCCAAATAGGGTTGCAAAGGAGAAGGCTATGGATAACAGAACTGGACTAAAAATCAGATCTGGAATTTGGAGTGTTTTCGTTTCAGGTGAGTGGATTTAAATTATATATCTTTTATGTTGATGATATATAATATCGTTAAATTCCCGTTAAATATTTTAATTCAGCATTTGAACTAATTTCAGTAATTAGTTCTACTAGTTAGTTATGTTGAAACTGTAAATTTTATAAGAGAAGTGTACTTATATTTAAATGTTATTTATATGGAAAAAGAAAGGAATCCAATTAAATATAAGTAATGTTAGGCTTAAAAATTCTAGAGAAAGGCATAAGCCTAAAACTGAGAAATTTACAGTAAATTATGTTAAAACTCGAGGAATGAAATAAAAAGGGGAAATCTAATAACTTGATTTGGAAGTTAGTGATAGATTAGTTGGCTGGTTTAGAAAAGGGAATACATTTCCATAGTTTAATATTGTAAGAAAAATGGTAAGCGTAATTGCAAGAATAAAAGCAAGAAAAATGGAATTAGTGCAAAATAGAGACATTACTGTATTTTGCATTATCCAACAACTAAAGAAACAATAAAAGAAATATCTTGCAGTTATGTGTTATTGTTTATGGCATTATTTAGTATTAAAACATGGAAATGGATTTTAGTACAGTTTTTGTAACCAACCAAATAGAATAGAACTACTTCCTAGAATAAAAGAGAAAATCGTGAAGCGTTACAGAAATTAAAGAAGAGGAAATAATCAAGTTAAATATTTGACAAGACTAGAAATAATAAACAGAAAATGTGACTAGATCTGCATTTACTGCGCAGATAGTAGAATCAAAAGTAAAGTAGTTATTATGATAAGTAATTTGTGACAGTTGGACGTAGTCCCTAGCTAGGACTGTCATATAATATAAGAGAACTAAAGAGAATTTAGTATCATAATAAAAGAAGACATACTAGAATAGAAAAAAGACACTTGCAATTACATTTATAACATGTAAGTTATAAAAGAAAGAAAAGAATATAAAAGTGACAATTGCAAGTATAATTGTAACACATAGGTTATGATTAAAAAGAAAAAATAGAAGAGGCTTATTTTATCAAACTTAGATCTTGGATTAAGTCAATAAGCAAAAAAATAATAGCAGTGGCCTGTACCGGCAGCATTTCCATTCAGGTATAAGATTGATGGTCTCACACGTGGGTGGGGCTGGACATGCTGATTAGGGTAAATGAGTAGCCTATAGAATAAGAAAAGTAAACTAAATGCATAATAAAAGATTAGACGTAGGGTCTAATAAAATGGTAAGGTGCATTTGGAGTAGCCCAAAGAGAATCTAGATAAAGAGCCTAACGAAGCAGTTCGTCGCAGATTTTTAGTACAGAAAGAGCACGTCCAACTTAGTTATTTTGGGCTAGAAGGAAGTACGAGACTTCAACGGGATGTGAGGATACTCTAGGATAGACCTCTGGGGTAGGGCTAACGAAGTTGTACCACCAGAGGTAGGTTTGTAGCTGTTCCATCAAAAGAGTATGCCTTGAATGCTTTTACATTGCAGGCCTAATGAAGCAGACCTTTGTAGGCAGTCAAAAGGTTGATGATGGAGTAGGATATTCGTATGACACCATACTCTAGTTTGTGAGTAGGTTATAGTAGGCAGGACCCAAAATGATAGTCGCATGCCAATGATTCTTTCACTATCGAGACATTGGATGAGGGGCACAGCCAATTAGATGTTTAGATTGTTTGTAGTAGGGCACAACCACTTAACTCTTGAAAGGTCTTTCGATTAGTTGGGGGGGCTGCATGGGGCCATAGCCACAATGAGAAAAGAGACAGACCAAGTAGAATATCTGTATTGTAGGCCTAATGAAGCGGACCTTTACAGATATAGAAAATCCCCAACTGAGTTCCATACAAGGAAACCTTGTTGGCGGAATTCAGGGAGTAGACAGAACGATTACGTGTAGTCCTCAAGGTACGCACTAGGTGGTGCATTGTGGATATCCAAGTACTAGTATAAGCTAGTGCGGATGCAGTTTCACGTTTTCATAGCAGACGACAGAACATCTGTATTCTAGGCCTCACGAAGTTGTCCTTTACAGATGTAGTTACAGTATGCTCTAGTAGCGAGACGATGGAGTCCTTTCCAAGGAGGATACATAAGGTATTATGGGTAGTACCTAGGACCGATGCCGTCTTTGGGCATGTAGCTACATATTGTTTGTACAAAATATGGACACAACACTCTTCGGAAGAGTTTGAAGAGATAAAAATGAAGAAAGTAAATGGAAAAAGAGGATTATCTAATAAACACTTCAAAAATAAATGATAAAAATGCACAGAAACACAGGAATTTAGATTGGTTCGGCGTATTGCCTACGTCCACTATGAAATTGATCACTTTATTGATGTTTCTTTGATGATTACAACTGATCTCAGCGGATCACAGCAGATTACAATGGATTACAGTGGTGAAATTCGAGTATAACAGTAGCTTTGAAGTGCAAAAGTGTTTTTGGTAGAGTCTGGACGTCGAAAAGCCAAAAAGATCCTTCTTTTGTGGGCCATGGGGCTCTATTTATAGGCGTAGGAGGCTGATATCTCGCTCAGATCTCGGGAGACTCCTTCTGGCACGTGGATGGTCCCACACGATCGATCCCATAAAGATTCGGCTCGATCCATGATCGATACGAATGAATTTCGTATCGATCAAGATTTGATCCAATCGAGTCAAAACTTAGGATGAACCTTCCTTAGGTTGTATGTAAGCTCCTGTGAAAATTTCATAGAATTTGGACTTGTGGATTATGAGATATGATCGATGCAAGATTGCATTTTCTCTAGTCTGCCGAGTTCGAATTGATGTATCGATCGTTTTGAATCGATCAACGCACGTGCCCAGGTGATGACGTGGCACATGATATATGGATCGATCCACTTTTGACGCCGAGTTGACCGAGTCGTTTCCAAAGACCTCGCCTCGTTCGTATCGAAGGCTATTGTCACGTTCAAATCGATGAGAGTTGTACCATTCGTATCGATGGAAATGACCTCGTTCTTATCGATCCAAACGCACGGCATGTATTGCATATAGGGTTTTGTTCGCATCGATAGATTGAAGCGCACTTCGTATCGATGGGAAACATTGATTTTCGTATCGATCCGTGGTCGATCGATACGAAACATGTCCAGAACCCAATCGATACGAAATGTGCATTCATGTCACCATCGATGGATACGAAGTAGGAGGGTCCAGAGGGAGACGAAGTAGACTCCATCTGGCTGCTGATCAATATGAAGTGTGCTCATGTGCCGATGGATACGAAGTAGGATATGGATACAAAGTGGACTTTGCTTTTTTGATACGAACCAGAGAAGGACTGATTAATGGGAAGTGGGCAATAGTCAATCGATACGAACCGAGGCTCCAAGATGGATGCGAAGTTGTTGCCTCTCTGATCGATACAGAAACGATGGATTCGAACTGAGGCCCAATGATGGATACGAAATGGGATTATTTCCTTCGATTTTCATCGATCATAACTTGAGCATACGAACTCGGATTGACTTGAAATTTGGAACATTGGCTTTATTGGCTTTGCTTGTCGTGTCTTGTCGATTGTAGCCTGATCCGGACTCGGAAAAAATTTCTCGACATCCATGGTGAACTTGTGCGTACTCGATATTCGGGATGAGTGATCCTTGGTTTTCAGTCAATTCCTTGATATCTCGGCCTTGCCAAAAGGTGGTATAACATTTAACCCCCAAAGTACGTCTTGTGGAAACATGACGTGCTTTGAAAAGCTGCAACCTTCACTTTGAACAGTTATCGACTTTTCGTTGAAAGTTGTAATCTTTGACTGATTTCCTCAGTAATGTGAACTATTGATTGTCAATTGTTGTACCCTGTATTGTTGTAACTAATTGTTGTATTATAGTGATTAGCTGTTTGTCATCGTAATCATTATTAGATGAGTATCCAATTCCTGTGGATGTTGAAAATTGAATATTAGTCCGACATATATGCATATATGTTAATCTGATTCTCGTTGACGTTGCACGTTCACGAGTCGTTGTCAGTTCTCTCGTATCGAATCCCGTATCGATCCTCTCCTGAACCGATGTGAAATTCGAATTCTAACAACGCTTGATGGTTGTTTTTGAATGTCCCTTCGTATCGATCCTCTCCTGGATCGATGTAAAAGGTTGAAATGCGGTTTTCGTATCGATGCGATTCACAATGATGGAGACAAAATAAGCGTTTGCATCGATACGAGTTTCGGTGGAGTCCATTGCCGTGGGCATTAGGTTGCGATTTCGTGTCGATGAACTGGTTCTCTTGTGGGTTGAGCGCTGATAAATAAGCACTTCGTATCGATGGAGTTTAATGCTTTCAGAATAGCCTTGTTACAGATTTCGTGTCGATAAAACTCGAGTGGATGGATATGAATAGTTCATTCGCCTCCCAGTCAAAGCTTTGGTGCTTTCACTGAGAAAAAACCCAGTTTTTCTCCTGCTCTTTGGATCTGCTATCTATACCGGATTGCATAAATCCAAGAAGAAGATCCAGATCTCAAGCCTTAAAGCCCTTCCATCCTATTCAGATTTGCATCAGATCTAGGAAAGAACTTCGTCAATTCATCATGGTGAGCACACGAACTGCTTCCACAGCTGCTGATCAGGAAGGACGGGATAGACAGAATCCCATACAATTGCCTCCATCCAACCAGAATGCTGCCGGACCATCGGATCCGACCGGACCTGTTACTAGGGAAGAATTCCAAATACTTATGCAAGAGCTAACTCAGAGTCGTCAGCAACTTACTCAGCTACTCCGTGCTAACACGGAACTGACCAACCAGCTGCAGCATCAACGGCGAAGGAGATCCAGGAGAGATCAAGCTTCCTACTCTTCCACCGAGAGTTCAGCCTCATCCGATGATCATCACCGATCTACACGCCCACGGCTGGACGTAAGCTACACCCATGCCACAGGACACCAACCTGCCCTATATCTTGGACAACCCAGGACTGGACCATTCACCAGTCATCAGACCGAACCCTCCTCCCGAGGGGGTGCCGCTCCTTACCATGTCACAGGCAACCTCGCTACCACCACCACTCCTGAACAAGGAGTTGATGCTAGAAATCAAGCTGATCCACATCGTCGCCGACGAGAACACACTCCGGAACCTTATGTTCCCGAAAATCTTGAACCAAGAAGGCAAGACACGGACCGTCGACCGCGTCCGGTCCAGCCTCGCATTGTGGAACCCAACCACACCTTGGCACAACATGCTCCAAATATCCAGATGCCGGATATACCGACGATGATTCGTCAGATGATCCGTGAAAGTCAGGGTCTCACTAATGACGATTGTGGGATTTCCCGGAGTCATACCCCTTTCACTGATGACATATTATATGCTGAACCACCTCGGCGCTTCAGGATGCCAACTTTGCCAGCCTATGAAGGAAATTTTGATCCTAATCAACACATCTTGAAGTATGAATGGCTAATGAATGTTGCGAGAGCTGATGATGCAGTTAAATGCCGTAGTTTCCCCATTTCCTTAGGGGCATTGCTACTATATGGTTTACTCGTTTTCCACCACGATCCATTTCTAATTTCGACTAGATGGCCACCAAGTTTGTTAAACAATTCCGTATGCACGTAGCGAGACCTAAAGATGTTAATACTCTATCTAGTGTCACTCAATCTCCCGGAGAGACACTCAGACGTTACTTGGAGCGATTTCATGCTGCGTGTGAAGAAATAAGCAATCCCAATGACAACTCTATCTTGATGGCATTGACTAAGGGGATTGATCCTGATTCTGAGTTTGGAAATTGGCAAGCTGGGAAGCCACCTGCGTCATTGGACCGTTTCTATTCCAAGGCAGCCCAATTCTTGAGGAGGGAGGATGCGAAACAGTCTAGGAAGTAAGATGACGCAGGGCCCAGCATGGAAGGAATTCAAAGTAACATTGCAGTTAAACAATCCGGGGAGAGTTTCGGAAAAGTTCAGTTGAATATACAAAACAAATAGAACCAGCAGAGGGACAGTGGAAATCAAGGTAAAAAACGAGATCAAAATCATGGTCCATGACGTAGAGCTCCCATGTTCGACAATTATACTCCATTGAATACATCGCTGGAAAATGTGTATTTGCAGACCTGTAATACCATGCAATACATGAAACCTGCCCCGAAGCCGTCAACGGAAAGACAAATCCAAACAGGGAAGTTTTGCAGATTCCATGAAAGTTATGGCCATAATACGAACGAGTGTCATCATTTACAAGATCTCATTGAAAAACTAATACGTGAACGGAAGTTGGATCAGTTTGTGCGGGCGCCGCAGTCAGGAGGTGCAGGCCGATCGAATCAGAATCGTGCATCAAACCAGGAAAGGCAGGAGGAACCCGCTCGTACCGACGGGAGGTTAGTGATAAACACTGTTTGTGGTGGTCCTCATCCGGCAGACCGAAGATGGAAGGAAATGGAGTCGTATGCCAGCTCTATTAGGCATGCGGACTTCGAGTGTTGTAGTAGTTTTGATAAAGGGGCTCCAGCCAAACAACAGAAGACGATGACCGACGACATCGTGTTTCGAAATAGAGATGCTGATAAGGTCGAAGCTCCCACTATCGATCCACTGGTCATCTCAGCTCAAGTAGGTCCAACCTGGATGAAAAGGATTTTGGTTGACAGTGGAAGCTCAGTGAATATTCTATTTAAACAAGCTTATGATCAGATGAGGATGGAGGCTAAAGATTTAAAGCCTTGCCAATCTCAAATCTATGGTTCCAACGGGAGCGCTACTATACCCACTGGAGTAGTGGAACTACCAGTGGAGTTGGGGGTTGGAGAACGCTAGAGATTCCGGATATTGCAGTTCGTCGTGTTGGATATAGACTCCCCTTATAATACTTTCTTGGGTCGACCGGCCCTCGCTGAATTCAGGGCAGCTATTGCCCCGTGGTGTTTGACTCTGAAGTTTCCCACTGATCGTGGAGTGGGAGTCATTCAAGGAGATAAGGCTGCTGGGAGAACCTGTTACGTTGCCGAGCTGCGGGAGGCGCAGCGAAAGGAGAAAGGAAAGGGCGTAGAGGAATCTCTCTGCGTCCGTTTTGCTGATAATTGACAATTAATGCCTGGGCCTAGGCCCGGGCACCCCAGCCAATTCCAAAGGGATCTTGACCCAAGAGAAACTGAAGGTGAAGGAGAGTCTAAAGAAAGTCAAGCTTCCCCGGCCGAGCTGACGATCGATGTCCCAGTTGACGATGATGATGATTCAAAGATGATAAAGATTGGATCTCAGCTAAGCCAGCAGACTCAAGAGGAATTGGTTGAGTTTCTACGGGCGAATCTTGACGTATTCGATTGGACGCATTCGGATATGTGTGGGATCTCATCGGACATTGCGAGCCACACTTTAAATATTGACCCGCAGCATGTCCCGGTCAAACAGAAAAGGCGTGGTATGGATCCAGAGCGATCTGCCGCCCTTAAAGAAGAGGTAGAAAAGCTTAAAACGAATGGGTTCATTCGAGATGCGCTATATCCCGAATGGGTGTTGAATCTCGTGCTTATCCGAAATTCAAACGGAAAATGGAGGACATGTGTCGATTACTCCGATCTGAATAAAGCATGTCCTAAAGACAGTTTCCCGCTTCCCAGAATTGATCAGCTTGTGGACTCAACAGCCGGACACGAACTCTTATCCCTCATGGATGAGTATTCTGGCTACAACCAGATACCCATGCACTTGCTTGATCAGGAACATACCAGCTTCATAACTAATCTAGGACTTTACTGTTACAAGGTCATGTCGTTCGGACTCAAGAATGCCGGGGCTACTTATCAACGATTGGTCAATCAGATGTTCGCCAATCAAATCGGGAAAACCATGGAAGTGTATGTAGACGACATGCTTGTGAAGTCACGATTTTCCACTGACCATATTAAAGACCTGGAATCAATGTTCAACATACTTCAAGAATACCGAATGAAGCTCAACCCACTAAATTGTCACTTTGGAGTTGCATCCGGAAAATTCCTTGGGTTTATCGTCAATGCTCGAGGAATCGAAGCTAATCCTGAAAAGATCTAGGCAGTCAGAAATATTGAAACTCCAAAAACTATAAAGCAAGTCCAGAGTTTCAATGGGAAAGTAGTAGCACTGAGCAGGTTCATCTCAAAGTCCACTGACAAATGCATTCCCTTCTTCGATCTGATCCGAAAAGGAAAACGAAACTTTGAATGGACCACGGAGTGTGAGGGCGCATTACGAGCATTAATTCAGCATCTATCCACACCATCTATCCTGTCAAAACCTATTGATCATGAGAAGTTGTATGTTTACTTGGCGATATCAGAAAACGCTATCAGCGCTGCCTTAATTCGGGAAGAAGACAGGATACAGAAGCCAGTATATTACATCAGCAAACGATTGACTGGAGCTGAAAGGAATTATCTGAAACTAGAGAAGCTGGCTTATTGTCTTGTTATTGCATCAAGGAAGCTCCGTCCATATTTCCAGGCCCATCCTATTATTGTTTACACTGACCAGCCGTTACGACAGGTCCTTACGCGGCCTGAGATGTTTGGTAGGTTACTCAAGTGGAACATCGAACTGAGCCAGTTTGATATTACTTATACTCCAAGGCGAGCCATTCAAGGACAAGTCTTAGCCGATTTCATAGCTGAATTTACCATTCCAGAGGACTTGCCCGAAACCAGTGAATCTCCCGAATACGTCTGGAAGCTGTACACTGATGGTGCATCAAATGACCGGTGCTCAGGTGCTGGGGTTGTACTTGAAACCCTCGAAGGTCGATCTATATGTTATGCTTTAAAATTCGATTTTCGTGCAACCAATAATGAAGCTGAATATGAAGCCCTCTTAGCTGGATTGGAACTTGCTAGACATTTGAGAATTATCGCTGTGGAAATTTGTTGTGATTCACAATTAGTTGTATGTCAAGTTCGGGGAGAATATCAAGCGAGAGATCGAAGACTAGCTGCTTACTTAGCTCGGGTTCAGGAAATACTGAATCAGTTTATTATAGTTTGCCATGTATTGTATACCTCGAGAACGCAATCGGAAAGCCAATTCATTGGCAAAGTTAGCTAGCACTGGTAAAGCGCAGCAAATAGGAATCGTTCCTATGGAGACGTTACCTTCCCAAAGGATTGACCGTGCAGAAACAGATTGGGCATTTGAAGTCGCCCCCGATAAGGAGTCGTGGATGACTCCGTTCAGAAATTACCTTGAGCATGGAATCTTGCCGGAGCACAGGAGTGAAAAAAGACAAGTCCTTCGGAAGGCTTCACGATGCACCATCCAGAATGAAGTCATGTACAAAAGAGGGTACTCTATTCCTTTACTTCGGTGTATCGCTCAGGATGAAATTAAGCGAGTATTACGCAATGTGCACGAGGGAGAATGTGGCGATCACACCGGGGGCAAGCACTTGCCAAGAAAGTACTTCGGTATGGATATTATTGGCCGATTGTGAATCACGATGCGTCTGAGTATACAAATAAATGTGATAAATGTCAAAAGCATGCTCGAATTCCTAGAGCCCCACCTACCGAGATAACTCAAATGGTCAGCCAATGGCCGTTTGTAGTATGGGGCATCGACATCATTGGTTCTCTACCTCTGGCAAAAGGTGGTGCGAAGTACGCCATCGTCGTAGTTGATTACTTTACAAAGTGGGCTGAAGCTGAACCTATTGCTACCATAACGACGAAAAAAGTGATCAAATTTGTAGTCTGCAACATTATCTGTCGATTCGATCTCCCACACACCATCATCACTGATAACGGAACCCAGTTCGACAGTATTGAATTTAAAGATTTCTGCCAACAGTTTCGCATTCGAAAGAAATTCTCTGCAGTTGCGCACCCTCAAGCGAATGGACAAGTCGAAGCAGTCAATAAAGTTATAAAGTCCATTCTGAAGAAACGACAGGAAAAAGCCGAGGGCAAATGGGTCAATGAACTTCCTATGGCCTTATAGGCCTACCGTACAACCCACAAGTCCGCAACCGGTCATACCCCATTCTCTCTTTCTTATGGTTCAGAAGCTGTTATTCCAGCCGAATTAGAAGTACCTTCTCATCGTGTTACATACTATGATCCGAAGACAAACGCTATATTACTTGCTCAATCTCTCGATTTATTGGATGAGAAGCGTGAAGAGGCTGATTTGAGGGCAGCCGCATATCGGAGTCGAGTCGCCCGATTATACAATGCCAAGGTCCGCCCGCGAACCTTTGAACTCAGCGATCTCGTCCTGAAAAGAATCTATCTGATTCCTTCGCATATGAAGCAACCATGGGAAGGGCCGTATGTCATTGAACGAAAGCTCGGAGATGGCACATTCAAATTATCAACCGTCGACGGTCTTACTCTCCCGAGAGCCTGGAACAGCGAGAGTCTTCGTCGCTACTACACATAACAGGCTCTATTTATTCATTTAGTTTATTTTTCATTTGCAATTTGTTTCGGCATTTCAAAATTAAAATTTGTAATAAGGCAACTGACTTTGCCATATTTTCTTATTTCAGCAATAAAATGCAATTTCTTCGAGCCAGAGCTGTGATTTACTTGAAATACTTCATATGATCATCACCATGCATGGAGAGCTAAGTTCCACCATACGGTGGGATTTATTCAAATAGGGAGTGACTGTGATGCAACCAGTCACTCGCTAAGTGAAACCCGAGCTCGGGGACAATCCATCACACCAAAGTCAAAAAAGGATTGATACACGACAATCCTTCACCTATCTCTAGATTCCTAGAGTGCGAACTGGAGTATGAACTTACAAATACGTTTTCGAAGAGGGTGGATCCGTCCACCTAACGAATTCGCCCGTATCTTGACCAAGTTTGAGGAGGGTGGACCCGTCCATCTAACGACCTTACTTGTTAACTCAGGGTGGATGTGATCCGACCATCCACGATCCCGATACACCTTTCGTTCCCAGAGTGCGAGCGAAATCCAAAAAAAACATGTGACAGATGTGACTGACCGTCTGTTTACCAACTCCGAATTCCCAGAGCGTGAGTCAGAGTATAAACATCAACTTCGGATTCCCAGAGTGCGAAATAGAGTATAAACATCAACTCCAAATTCCCAGAGTGTGAGTTGGAGTATAAACTCCAACTCTGAATTCCCAGGGTGCGAAACGGAGTATAAACTTCAACTCCAAATTCCCAGAGTGCGAATTGGAGTATAAACATCAACTCCGGATTCCCAGAGTGCGAAACGGAGTATAAACACCAACTCCAAACTCCCAAAGTGCAAGTCGGAGTATAAATGTCGACTCTAAGTCCCCAGAGCGCGGACAGACAATTAAAACTTAAAATGGCATAACCAACCGCCAGTAAATAAATGAAAATCCCCAGAGTGCGGATATGATCATCGATAATCAAACAAGTGTGGTTGAACCACTCAATCTCCGCTTGTCTCAAACATCCATTCAGTGGCACTAAACTCAACATGTTATAAGTGAGGTGTAATCACTGGCTGATGTTCTACAAGTCATCCCCAAGACTGGGGGCAGAACTTAAGTGTCGACCATCGACTGAAGCAGTGCAACATCAAAGTTCAACTCACTTCCCGATCATGAATCGTACCCACAACTTCCGGACCTGGCAAATCAAAACAAACTTAACTCAGAAGCTGAAACTTCACAAGTGCACTTCAAATATTGAAACACTTAAGCAAATGTGCAATAACTGAGGAGAAGCCAAAAAAGAAGAGTTTCATTTCTATTGTCTGAAAGAAATTCATGTACAAATTTATTCCAAAAATTCCTACTAGCAAGGGCCGAACCCGCATCTACACACGGCCTACGAAAGAAAAACAAAAGTAGGTTCCTATCTATCTACTAAAAATGAACCGAAGGAGCATGTCTACTCTTTATTCTTTTTCGGATTCCTTTTCGGTATTGACCCACTGGAGCTGCCACTTGTTTTTCTTTTTGAGTCGTTGATTTTCAGTGGTCGGTCTCCAGGCGGGGGCATGATCTTGACGTCCTCCTATGAGCTCGAATGTATAGGGATGCTTCCTACGGGCGGAGTCGGAGGAACATGATCAATTGTAGGAGGCGGAATGAACACACTAGTGTCAATAACTGTACCACCATGTGATATCATTCTAAGCGGAGCTGGACCAGGTGCAGCCATTCCACCTCCAAAACTACCACTATGAGCCGCTGCTTCCATTTCATCGTCAATTTCGGCCAATATTTCTTCTTCATGAATCGCTTGGGCCTCGCTAGGAGCATCAGTGGTTGGCATTGAAGAGCCTGTAGCAGGGGCGCTTCCGCCCAAAACAAATGGCAGGTCCGCAAAAGGATCGCTGTGATGATCGAGAAGTTCCTCCATCATCTGTTCATCAAAAACTAAAGTGCACCCTTGCGTTCCATCGGTCGATGCCATGGTCGTTGTGGTGGTGGCTTCAGTTATTATTGCCTCTTGCATATGATGTGATTCTTGAATAACAGGAGGCACGACCGGTGCAGCATCAATCACTGGAAAAAACAAGAGAACTGTTAGTACTTAATTCAAATGACGACTCCGAATTAAGATAGACATATAGGATGTTCAGAGTACCTTCGTCAGTTTGGCTTGTAGATGGCTGAACGACTTCAGCAGCTTGGTCTATAGCCGAAGATATCTGCGGCTGATCTGGATTGTAGGCAGGGACAGCTTGGGGATCAACCGCAGGTGAGGGTTCAGGCTGGGTTGACACAAGAATTTCGAGACTTGTGTCGTGGTGTTCAACCCCTGAGCCTTCTCCTACTTCTAAGTGCTAGGTGCCAAGCCTCTCCTTTTCATGCAGAATCATCGACTCGTAGAGAATCTTTCGTTCATCTTCACTCAGCAAACGATTCTCAAGCTCAAACTCATCGACTGACTCACCCAGATGCACCGCCTTCTCCTCCTTAACCAACCGGCCCCAGCCGTTGTGTAAATGTGTCGGGTAGTCGTCGAGCCAGGCCAGGCCTCTGTGCCTCAGCACGTTAGCACTGTAAACAACAAGAAGATCTTCAATATCGGCTTCTAGCCTGGACTCAGCCGATTTCACCTCCTCCTCAACCTTAGTCTCCACCTCGTGGACCTTAGCCATGGCCACATCCCATTCACCCCGAAGCAGAACAGCCTGTTCGCATGCTTCCTGGACTGCGTTGTTCGCGTTGTCCCTTTGCTTGGCGATTTCGGAAAATTTGGCTTTTAGTTTGCCAAGTTTTCTAAGGGCAGCGTCCCGTTCGGCGGTGACTGTAGTATTTCGGTGGCCCATCTCTTCCACCAAGGCAACATGTGTTTGCCTCAATATCTCCATCGCCTCATTCACCTCGTCAGCCTTTTTGGTGGCCTCAATTTTAGATTTCCGAGAAGACTCGGCCTCGGTATTGAGCACTTGGATGATTCGGTTCCTTTGGACGAGTTCAACCCCCATCTTTTCAATCGCTTTAGCTCACTCAAAGGCCACTTTTGAAGCTTTTTCGGCGGCCTTCACCCACTCTCTATATTGGGCGTATATGTAATCATGCATTGTATTTTCAGCTTCTGAAGGGATTCTCTTTAGGTGAGGGAGGAAGATGTAGCCGTCAAAGCAAATGTTTGGGAAGTCTTTCTTAAGTTGGGCAATCTTTATTGCATCTTCACCCGTAGGCTCGGTTATGAACTGCTCTGCAATTATGGGGGCCATAGTTTCAGCTCTCTGGCGATGAGTTTCGGGCCTAGAGATTTGAGAAGACGGTCTGTGTCGTGGAGGCACTGATGGATGTGAAGCGTGAACCGGAGGTGGTGATGGAACTCTAGGAGGTGGAGAACGGGACCTGGATCAGATCTATAATCTCTATCCCTGTCCCGCTCGTATCTTTCTTGATTGGAGTACCCGCGATCGCGGTCTCTATCCGAATCTCTCCTGTGGGGCTTATAGTAAGTAGAAGACTTTCGAGCCGAACGAAGGCTCCCTAACATCAATCCTCTCCCGAACATCGTACCTTTAAGTGAGAAACGAAAGAAAAGTTAGTGATATCTTGAATTAGATAATTTACGATTGTAAATCGTGTAGTGTCATGAAGTGTATGTATGTGCAACACCCCGACCAACCGGAAATGTCGGCCGCACTTATAGCAAGCGACTCGCTCAGATCAAGAGCACTGACAAGCTCCTCCAACCCGGTGTCATGTTGAAACGACACATAATCCGGAATCGGAATATCAACAAGCCCTTCGAAAAGATTCTCTACTTGTGGGGGAGGAGCCTCCAAAATTCTAATTCCAGGAATAGGAAAAGACACAACCACATATTTCAATCTCATGGATTTAGAACGCTTATGAGCAACTGCCTTGACTTTTCTCCTTCCTTCTTAGTCTTGAAAACTGCAAGAAGGCCCAGCTATAAGTTCGTCATCAGTGGGTGTTCTCTCCGGATCAACCTTCTTAGCTATTACGACACCGGGCACTTTGCATTTCACCAGCTTCTTCGAGACTGCCCTCAGTGTCCCTTTAAGCCTTATGCTTTGATTCTGCTCAATCAGCCCGACGATTCTCAAATTTCTGTCGGTTAGAACCGAATCAATGTCCCACATTTTGCTCGGAACTTCTTGAAGGACCCTTACTATCTCTTTGAAATAACCGCCTTCAGGTCGTGAAATTACGGCTGTAAAAAGAAAAGAAGATGTCAATTTATATCAACTACTATCATCTGGATAACTCTTGAAGGATACTGTAACACTTACGTCTGACTAGCCATTGGCTAGCAAATCCTGGAGGGCACCGGACGTAGAACCATTCTGTTTTAAAGTAACTCAGCCTTTCGTAGGATCCGGTTACTACTTGGCAGTTCCTGACTGACTCCAAGAAAGTGAAAGACGGGCTATCTCCCCTACTCTTGAAGTTAAAAAGGTATCTAATCTCAGTCGGCATTGGTGGTCAGAAGAGATGCTCCATGAATACGATAAATAGGCTATTCAGCAAAGCATATCTATTGGGGTGTAATTGAGATGGGGAAATTCCAAGGAAAGACAACACTTCCCTATTATTGGTTGAATGGAGGGAGTGTTCCTGCTGCGCACGCATGGCGATTGAAGGCTGTAAACCCCTCTGGGGGAGCATGCAGTTTATCATTAGGCCTCGGTAATAGAACATCGTCCAATGACAAACCATACCTCAGGCATATCCGTCCCAGCATGTCTTCAGAAACATTGGACGACACTGAATCCTGTGGATTTCCAATGAACCTAGCCCCAGGCAGCTCGTCCGGAGCTGGATCTATAACTTCGGCCGCGATGGCCGAAATCTCTAGGACAGAAGAAGATGAATCCTGAAGCTCTTGCTGTTGTGTACTTGTAGACTCCATAACTGACTTATGAGAAATCATTATTAGACAATAAAAACACCCGTGCTTCCCCCAGCGTGAAGTGTGTGAATGTGTTGTGCAAGTGCAGTGCTTTATGCTACTTGAAAAGATTCAACAGAGTATGAATAAACATGCAAACGACAAGACTTCGAAATTCAACTAGAGTGACCGTCATCGCTGACCATCACAACCGTGCCATCCAGATGTTAGCGATCAATCCCAAGTTAAAATTCATTATCATTTTGTTAAGTTACTGTTCCATCGACGAGCTTCGAAGGGCGGTAAAATATGCAGTTTAACAGTTAATTCCAGATATGCAAGAATGAAGCTCATCGGAGTCATGTGATCGATTGTACAAGGTTTCGTATCCATTAGGGTTCAGGCTGGGAGCGATCACCAGAAGTCTGTTTCGCATCGATCAGAAGAGGCCTTAGTTTCGTATCGATCAAGGCCAGTAGCTTTGAATCAATCAGTAACGTTAAGTTCATATCGATCGTTTCTCGGCCGCTTCGCATCGATCAAGATATACAATGACTTGTACCAGTCTGAAACGATGGGGTTCACATCAATTGCTTACTCCAAATTTTGTATCGATCATCGTGGGCTTAATCTTGAATCAGTTGAAATCACGGCTTCGCATCGATTAAATCGTGACGACTTCGCATCGATCAGGTTATGATAATAGTTCGTAACCATCACAACTATACTTCGAATTCTATGTCGATTCGAAACGATGAAAACCGGATCAAAAGATCAACAATCGATACGAAGTCGCAACAGGGGGATCGATACGAAACTCCAGTTTTTCCTAACCCTCCATCGATACGAAATCCAGACTGAGAAATTCTTTCATCTCTTTCCTCACTCCTTCTTCTCCAAATGGCATAAACGCCATGGCCTTCCTCGACCTCGCATCAACCTTCTCCAGTTTCCTTTATGCTACACTCGGTCGCGAATATAAATAAGATGGCATGAGAATTCGAATCTCATCATAACTAGGTTGAATTCATTCGATAAATTACCTAATTGCAACGGCTAGTTCAATGGATTGAAGGTTTGGTTCGATTCGAAGGTGAGCAGGTTTTCTTCTTCCAAGTGTTCGGAGCGATACGAAAGCAAAGGGTAAGAGTGGCAAATGAGGAAAAATTGGCTAAGTCCAAAAGTATTTATATGGACTCGAGTGTGAAGGGAAAAGACGATTCGCCTCCCAGTCAAAGCGACCGGTTACAACAGGTCCACCACTGAATCGATACGAATGAACTATTCGTATCCATCCACTCGAGTTTTATCGACACGAAATCTATAACAAGGCTGCTCTGAAAGCATTAAACTCCCTCGATACGAAGTGCTTATTTTGTATCCATCAGCGCTCAATCCACAAGAGCACCAGTTCATCGATACGAAATCGCAACCTAATGCCCACGGCAATGGACTCCACCGAAACTCGTATCGATACGAATGCTTATTTTGTATCCATCATTGTGAATCGCATCGATACGAAAACCGCTTTTTAACCTTTTACATCGATCCAGGAGAGGATCGATACGAAGGGACATTCAAAAACAACCATCAAGCGTTGTTACAATTCGAATTTCACATCGGTTCAGGAGAGGATCGATACGGGATTCGATACGAGAGAACTAACAATGACTCGTGAACGTGCAACGTAAATGAGAGTCAGATTAACATATATGCATATATGTCGGACTAATATTCACTTTTTAACATCCACAGGAATTGGATACTCATCTGATAACGATTATGACGACAAACAGCTAATCACTATCATACAGCAAGCAGTTACAACAATACAGGGTACAATAGTTGATAATCAACAGTTCACATTACTGAGGAAATCAGTCAAAGATTACAACTTTCAACGAAAAGACGATAACTGTTCAAAGTGAAGGTTGCAGCTTTTCAAAGCACATCATGTTTCCACAAGACGTACTTTGGGGGGCAAATGTTATCCCACCTTTTGGCAAGGCCAAGTTATCAAGGAATTGACTGAAAACCAAGGATCGCTCGTCCCGAATATTGAGTACGCACAGGTTCACCATGGATGTCGAGAAATTTTGTCCGAGTCCGGATCAGTCTACAATCGACAAGACACGACAATCGAAGCCAAGAAAGCCAACGTTCCAAATTTCAAGTCAATCCGAGTTTGTATGCTCAAGTTATGATCGATGCAAATTGAAGGAAATAATCCCATTTCATATCCATCATTGGGCCTTAGTTCGAATCCATCGTTTCCGTATCGATCATAGCAGCAACAACTTCGCATCCATCTTGGAGCCTCGGTTCGTATCGATCGACTATTGCCCACTTCGCATCGATCAGCCCTTCTCTGGTTCGTATCGATAAAGCAAAGTCCACTTCGTATCCATCTCCTACTTCGTATCCATCGGCACATGAGCACACTTCGTATTGATCAGCAGCCAGATGGAGTCTACTTCGTCTCCCTGTGGACCCTCCTACTTCGTATACATCGATGGCGACACGAATGCACATTTCGTATCAATTGGGCTCTGGACATGTTTCATATCGATCGACCATGGATCGATACAAAATCAACGTTTCCCATCGATACGAGGTGCCCTTCAATCTATCGATGCGAACAAAACCCTACAACCAATACATGCCGAGCATTTGGATCGATACGAATGAGGTCATTTCCATCGATACGAATGGTACAACTCTCATCGATTCGAATGAGGTCATTTCCATCGATACGAATGAGGTCATTTCCATCGATACGAATGGTGACAACAGCCTTCGATACGAATGAGGCGAGTTCTTTGGAAACGACTCGGTCAACTCGGCGTCGAAAGTGGATCGATCCATAAATCACGCGCCACGTCATCACCTGGGCACGTGCGTTGATCGATTCGAAACGATCGATACAAAGCCATCGATTCGAACCTGGCATACTAGATAAAACGCAATCTTGCATCGATCATATCTCACAATCCACAAGTCCAAATGCTATGAAATTTTCACAGGAGCTTACGTACAACCTAAGGAAGGTTCATGCTAAGTTTTGACTTGATTGGATCAAATCTTGATCGATACGCAATTCGTTCGTATCGATCAAGGATCGAGCCGAAACTTTATAGGATCGATCGCGTGGGCCCACCCACGTGCCAGAAGGAGTCTCTCGAGATCTGAGCGAGATATCAGCCTCCTACGCCTATAAATAGAGCCCTAGGGCCTACAGAAGAAGGATCTTTTTGGCTTTTCGACGTCCAGACTCTACCGGAAATGCTTTTGCACTTCAAAGCTGCTGCTATGAGATTTCCATGGTTTAGGAAGGGTACTCCTAGGTTTGTTAGAAGAAAATCAACTTTATGTCTAGCCCAATAAAATGAAATTTTTGGAATTGAAAAGTTGAAAATATAATTGTTAATATGTTTGAGGAAGTAAATATTGGGTTTTTGAAAGAAAAAAAGGTGGTATGAAATTTAAATTGGTTTTTATATGATGTAAATTTTGTTAAAAGTGAAATTCTTTTTGAAGAATTATAGAGCATGTATAGCTCGCTAGTTTCTTTGTAGGTAAACAAAGATTTTAAATATAAAAACCTAAAGTGTGTTAAGTATCGAAAACATAGGTTACAGCATTTATTGTTGTAATAGATGTTTTCGTGAAAAATAAAGAAAGCATAGACTAGACACTATTGTTATAGTAGGTGACTCCCAAAGGAAATGTTTTATACATAGCATATGTGATTTATTAATATTTATTTTAATTGAATCCATATACTAGTATTTTTGGGTTGTAGTATCGGTGTTTTACGCAATATCTGTTTTGACCCAAATAAAAATGTGTTTGAAGATAATTTCTATGTATGGAAATAAAGTGGTTTGTAAATACACTTATTATTTAAATAAATATATGGAAATATTTTCTAGTTATGAAAATATTAAAACATTTTTGAAAATGAGCTCTTTTGAAAAAATAAAAGATGTAAGTTAAATATTAGGAAATTAATAAATTTCATAGGAAATGTTTATTGTAAGTGAGTATAGATTAAACATACTTTAATCTATTGGAATGAAATGAATAATGATATAATTTTCTATGAAACCAAATCACAAATAAAGATGTTTTGTGCAAGTTATAAGGAATACGTGAAAGAGATGTACAAGGTATGGAAAGCACCATATTTTGTATAGCCTATTTCGATAAAATATAAAATAAGTTCCTTGTAATTTCAAATAAACATGAAATCCTCTTTTAAAGGATTCATAGAAGGTTTTAGCGTTAATGGTTTCTCATAAGAGAAAGTAGTTCCAATACATTAAGGTATAAAACCATTAGTTGTAATAAGATGTGTAATAATTAAAGACAGTATTAGTTAGAAGGGATATTATAGAGAGCCTTAGTAGGAAAGCTAAGCAATGGAAATTTCATATTTTTCCATTGATTATGCGGATTGGTTGCTTGCCTTTGTAGAAAGTCCCCATTTGTAGTAAGTTAGAAACTCCTCCACGGTTAGGTAATTGGAAAAGTAAGAAAGTTAAGGGATTTTTGATAAAATAATTGTTCTTATCTACTCCAGTTTGAAAATCTATAAAAAGAAGATGTTTTGAAAACATGTGAGGACATTTCCGGAAGACAAGAAAAAAAATGTTTTAAGGACAAGCAAGGCATGTTTTAAAGAAAAATGGTTTAGTGAAAAAGTAAATAAGTTTTTAGAAGAGAAAAACATAGTAAACAGTTAAATTAAAAATCCAAATTTTTTTATGGAAAGCTGTAAAGGTCTTTAAAAGGAAAAGAGGAATAAGTTTTGAACTTAGAATTTGTAAGTTTCCCCCTCTAGGTTTGGGAATAATTTAAATTCAAAGAGCTGTAAAGAGATAAGTCTAGAAAGATAAAATGTTAAGTAACCTAGTACCTTTGAATTTAATAGAAACTTCAAAGTAACACTTTTAAAGGCAAGGATTTTGGGATTTGATGTTTCAAAAATTTAGAAGCTTTAATTTTTAAAATGAAATGATAAATACAAAACCAAACTTTTAAATATGGAGTAGATAGGAATCATTTCCTAGGTTTGATGGGAGAAGTGTAAGGCTATGTAGGAGATAGCAGTGATTACTTTTAGTAGCAATAATAAAAGTTCCCGTAAAGTGTATAAGACACTAGTGAGAACCTAAGAATGTTGCTTCATGTGTGTAGACTATAGAAGAATAGTGAAGTGATATTAGTAAGATAGTAAGACACGCATGGTTGGGATAGGTAGACCTTAGTTCGGGAAAAATGAAAGGCAGAGGTAAAGAGAAAATTTTCCCAAGCTTAGTTGCTTTTTTAGATAGAGACTGCATAGGTTGAAATCCTTATTCGTTGTAGTAAAGGAGACTTGGTTATTCCATTTTGAGTATGAAATGGAAGAGATGAATAGATCTTATTCATCGTAAGTAATACAACGTAAGTTAGTAATGAGTAATAGGCGGTAGGGGGACATATGAGTTACTTAGATTCCTAGAGTAGGACCTTTCTATGTCAAGGTAGACATGGTCCTAGGCCTCCTAGCCCTAGATGATAGTTGTATTTAGCTGCTATATTTACCTATCTAGTATCGCTTTGTAGTAGGACTTGTTTTCTCTTTTAGTTATTAGACTGTACTTCTATGTAAGCATTTAGTTCCTATTGTAGTAAATCAGTGATGATTAGTATGATGCTTTTTCTTTGTGATTTCGTTATGTTCACAAGAAGAGAATAAGAACATTGGACGTAAATAATAAAAGAAAAGTAAAAGTAGATAAAAGGGACTAAAAGAAAAACAGTAAAATTTAAAGAAAGCGACTGAAACTTCAACAGAAAAATTTGAAAAGAAAACTTTCTTATATGAACTGTGCTTGGGAAAACAAATAGAGATTTTTATAGAATAGTGGCACAAGTTCCAAGTACGGACAAAGAGGTGCGCAAAAGTAAAACGAGGAAATGTGAGGTTATCCGTTTTCTACCTTCTTTCTGACATAAGAAATCAAGTTCGAAAAATTAGATTTTTTCTGAAATTCGAATATTAAAAGTTGTGTGGTAGGGTTTGGATGAAAAAAAATGTTGAACTATGCGCCTATTCAGTGGGAGTGTGGGAAAAATGGGATGAAAAATGTTTTGAGTTTTCAAAAGATTGCATTCATATACAAATTGCAAGTACATTTAGGATATGTGCATCATATTTTAAAAAGGAGTTTTTAAAGAAGAAAAGCATTTATATAGGAGGTACCACTTAGAAATTCATGTACATGCATATATTTTATGTTGAATGACACTTCGCAAAAGGACATGAATGGTCGCAAAATTGGATGTACACAAGATGGATGTGTTTGATGCGAGGAATTACATAGTTCTACCCTTGTCGAATTTCGGGGAAGAAAATTCCTAAAGGGTGGGAGAATGTAATACTCCGCATTTTTAGATAATTAAATAATCAAATAATTATAAACAGTGAAAATGAGCGTTTTTGGAATTGTCAGAATATGGCCTCGAAACTTATACCATTGTGTTCGTGGCGATTTTCTGATTAATTTACATATATAATATGCCTCGAACGAATTTCGTATGAAAAAGCTATTGACGTTTGAAGTTCCGTATCGAAAAATAATTATACATGTAAATATGCATAAATATATTTGTTTATAAATATATGCGCGCATAAATTCCAGAAATAACGCGAGTTTGAATTTCAAAATAGACGCGTGTCACAAAGGAAATTAATTGATATCAACAATTAGAGGTAATTAATTAACATTAGTGGGTAATGTTAATCAAATCAGCAATTAAAGGAAATTAATTTACATTAATTAGCAACGTTTGAATTCCAAAATAAACATGTGTTATAAAGAAAATTAAATTTGCAATTGATGGAAATTAATTAGAATGAACAGGCAATGGTGCTACTTGTGTTGATATGATAACACAAATGAGAGGCTAATCCCTTCCATTTATGGGTAATGAAGCCTCTAATCATGTAGCTTCAACATTTTGATAATTATTGCTCTCTTTTTGTGCTTAATGAGAATGCATGAAGTGGTTTAACTTGTTGTTTTTTCTTTGAATTTGATAGCCTATATTGTTGACACCAAATAGGCTATGCTTAAACAATCACAAAACACAAATTTCCTCTTCATCTAAATATGATTATGGCAAAGAAGTGAATGTTGAAATTAAAATTTGATGGCTTATATTTCTAATTAATAGTTAATACGCCATGCTTAAAATAGATTTTGCTTTCAACTTTGTTGTTATATTTCATGAGATTTAAAAGTGTATTAGTGGTTGTGTTATAGTTTGATGGTTTATATTGAGCTAATTAATAGCACAAATATGACATACTTATGATAAACACAACAATTAATTTCACTAATGACCAAAAGAGAGATCTTAATTTCATATTTGGTTGAACTATATGATCTAGAGAGTGGAATTATCACTAAATTGTCATTTTATTCTCATAGTTTTCATTCACTTTTGTAGTTTTTAGTTTTGTAATTTTTAGTAGTTAGCTTAAACATCTCAATTCTTGGTTAATTTGATTGAATAGATTTTTAAAATCTAACATTTCCTTGTGGATCGACCCGTACTCACTATGTACTACGATAGTACGCCGTGTGCTTGCGGTTAAATTTAATTCAAAATTTATCGATGATTTTCTAACTCGATTGAAAATTTACCGTTAAACACCTGAAAAAGCTCAACAAAAGATATAAGAGTAGCACATCTATATGTATATAGACCGTTTTGTACACATATATATGTGAAAGAGGAAATGCTAGGTAGATATAGACCTAAACTCGGTTATTCAGCAGAGGAAGAATGTCAAGAAGTTATCCTCGTTAAATGGGTCGATAGTGATGGTGCTTAAGGCAAAATTATGACTCCCACCTTTGCTATGAATTTTTTGCTTTAGATTATAAATGTAAATTTTTAATAAGTTCTTTGCAAACACACTTTTAACCAATTTGTAGTTAGGACTTGCAATCCAATTGTAGCTAAACAATGCCATAGCGAAATTCAGGTTATTAGAAGGAGCACTAGTGTTATTAAGCATTCTTCGCTTCCTTTCAAACTATAAATACCAATAAGTGTTTATGAAGATTGTTATGACCAAATCTTCCATAGTCTCATAATAGATTCAAATAGAAGAAATGGACTCCAGACTATTGAAGGAATTAGTCAAGAAGCTTGGAAGGTGTGAAGATTGAAGAAATCAAAGATTTGGCCAAGTTTAAAAAATGCAAATCAGGTTGGTATGACATGATTTATGTTTGTACCGACATTATTTTCACCAACGAGATTCATGCCAACTTTATTAGAACTATCTAAAATGATGATATGAAGAAACTCGGGAAGTGTGATGAACTTTCCAAAAAGAAAATCATGTCAATAACGACATGATTTTCCTGGTACCGACATGATTTTGAGACTTGGAATGGTAAGAGATGGATGAAAGGAGCTTAAATATGAAGAGAATAGCGGCTTTGCATGCATAAATTCATATCGATATCGACCTAATTCAAATCAGTACCGATTTGATTTTCTTCCTGATATTCGTGCGGCATGACCTATTCTACCTGCTAGATATTCAGATATTGGAGTTATTATGTTATCATGTTTGGATTGTGAGATCTATTGTAACAACCCGCACCCAGTGGGCTCAAATTTTCACTAAATCGAAAACCCAAGTCCACCAGGATATAGGTCAGTGGTTTGGTATCCTAGAAATAAAAAAATAAATTCATATCAAAGCACTATCGATATAACTCACATTAGATTAGTAAAGTATAATAATCATATAGTTATTGACTAAGATTGACACTTCCAGTATATAGTCTTCTTGTCAGCGTCGAGCATGCTTAAGAAAATCTGTCATTCTATCGTTCCTGCCTTGCACCAGTACTTGTATCTCTGAAGCTATCCTGTGGGTTGTAATGAGTATGGGGTCGGAATAATGTTTTGGTGACTAGTGAATTATACATTTTACACATAACACCACTTTATGCCGATTGTCTTCTATTACATGTTTTGTCTTTTAATTTACTTAGTCATCTTGACTCCACGTACGCATATGATTCATCACATCTACCTGATGTAGACTATAACTATAACTATATATTTATTTATTTATTTAAGCACCACAGTCCCCCTTTGGACCAAGATATTATCCTCGTTGTATCTACAATCTGGCAGCACGTTAGGATCCACCATCAATGTAATATCACGTTTGTATGGCACTACATCTCTTATTATGACTACCCGTACAACTATGCATTGGGACAGGGAACCCAAATGTCGACTTGCCGGTATGTCTTATTGTATTCATCTGTGTCCACCTCTCAATTGTAGTTTACACCTAGTTGTGTATCTTGTAATGCCTAATACGGTGTCACAATAGCTTAGCCCCATTCTATGTTGCCTTGGTGATTTATTATTTCTCTACTTCATATTGATTATAGAGGATTCAGCTCCTCGGACTACCCCATTCGATTTTGAGAGAACCCTTTTATGGTTAACTAGCCTTGCATTAATAAATAAACCAGCAAACAACTGTTGTGGTGTATTGCCTAATGGGACCTACCCTAGTAGGAGGCGTAGTCCGTTAGGTGTAACCCTGTCTTTCCTGTTGAAAACGTAGGACCGATGCCGCAATCAACCTATCTATAGCTCCTACTCCTCATTTGGTACTAACATATGCTGAAATAGCGTAGAGCCGCTCACCATCCTTTTTAGATTGCCCAACGCAATCTAGGCAATACCCTCCCCTTAATTTATTAAAGCAGATTCTAATGAGGGTATTGCTTCACCTATACGCAAGCGTATATACTCCATGGGCCCTATAGTTGGATATGTCCTACATTAGTATAATGTTTATACAACTACTGGTGGCCCCATGCGATGGGCAGACTTCTATTGTGCAACACTACTGACCTGGCATTCCAACCCATACTAATAATTATGTCATTCTTATCCATTTAAGTTATTTACATACTTATATAATTCACATCCGTTATAAACACATATTGGAGGCTGCATACATACATACAAATATATATATATATATATATATACATACATACATACATACATACATACAAATATATATATAGCATACATACATACATACAAATATATATATATATATATATATCTTTGTATGTATATGTATATGTATATGTATATAAACACACACCTTTAATCATTCTTGTTTAATTAGTGTGCCTCTACTATTCACTATTTACAATATTTCTTTACTTTTCTATGTGTTTACATCTTATTTTATTTAAGGTCGTTTACCGCTTTCTTTTAAATATCTTTTCTTATTTACTTTCCTTTACCCTCGTTATTTAACTTCCTATTTCTATTTCTTTTTAACCTTTAATTCCCTACATTGTTTTAGAGAACTATCTACACTCTTTTATTTTAAATTATGACATGTCTATCTTTACATTTTTTTTTATTTCATTTCCATTTTACTTTTTTGGCACGTATTATTTTCTTATATCATTTTTATCACATTTATAATTCTTTAAATTTACCCTTAGGGATTTCTGTATTTTAATGCATTGGAATTACATTTCTCCCAAATGGAATAGTTAACACAGAAAATTTCTACATCTTATCCAAAAAGGGAATTTGTGTTACGTTTGGAATTATAAGGAATTATCCTTTAATAGTTATTGAGATAAACAGTATAAAATATGGTAAATATCCCTATTTGATACATCTCCTTCTTTTTAGGTGTATTGTAACGAACCGAGATTTTCGACCCTCGAAAATCGACACTAATACGTCCATTGTATTTCGTGAAGAGCATTCAAGTGCTAAAAACACCGATCGTTAAGGGTAAGAAAAAGAAAGGAGATAGAAGATAGAAGAAACTAAACAATCACATAATCTCACAACGTGTCAAACAATATATAATATAGGAACAAATCTTTATAAAAAAGAAAGAAGTTTAATATACATATAATCAATCAGAGTAAAATGTTAACCCATCATCAGCCATGGACAAATATAACAACCTGTCCTTACACTTACGAATAATTATGGACATGAGCAACATAGAACACAGTGGAAGAATATAAGATACGTGAATACGTCCTGGCCATCCATCTTGTCTTATGAACTTCAAAGCATCCAAAACTAAATATGGATGGTTTTTTACCTTATGATAACCAAAACTTTTTTATAGAAAATCTAGTGATATTATAATAATGTATAGGGATGAAAATAAAATATTAAAATAGTTCGAATCCTTACATCTCACGTTCCAACATAATTGGGTATAACTAAGTCCGTACGGCGCTTAATGGAGAATGGATTCCATACAATGACTCGGCTACTGGGGTACCGCCCATCATGGTGCATCGCATCTCTAGATAAAATAACACCAAGGACCTCGCCAGGATCCCCTGCTAATACAGGACCGGCCTACCACTTGACTAGTAGTACCGAATATGATCACCCCTCCGTTAATGGGCCCCGAAGCATACAAATAAGAGTAATATCGACTCTAGACAGGGATGATCATACCCTACTTAGGAGCGACCCACTTAGCCTTGCTGCATCTCCTATGTTTTAATCATTCCCGTTGATGAGGTTTGGGCCAACATTTTACCTTTATTTAGTACTTCCCACTTGGAATGCTACACTCCCTCCATGCATCAATGCAATACTAGCATTCATCAATACAAGTTTGTTCTGGGATTGAATGAAACCGAAGGCACTACTTCTATTACATCCTTTTCGAGGAATCCCTCCTAGGATTAATAGCAATAGCCCTTGCACTTGAAAGCTCTATCTTCGATTCCATATTCTTCAAGATGTCTTCAAGTCGAAATGCTTGAGTTGGATCAAAGTGGTTTTCGGATAACATATCCGATCCCGGTCTCTTCGAAACAACTTCCAATAGTTTCTAGTAAACTCAACCCCGATTCTTTAGGAAATAAGTAGACAAACGATAAGAGCGGAGATTACCCCCTAACTGTTAGTGGATGGACTTCCTTATCATTTTCTTAGAAGAACAGAAAGAACTTATACATGTAGTATAGCACCACCGACGGTAACTATACCATATAATTTCCGTGTTTCTCCTAATATTTCCAAAGTCACGTTTTGGTCCAAATTTTAATAGTCGGTTATTTAACTATTAACTAAATAAACATTCAAACAAAGATTACATTTCCCATGGAATCACTAAGCCTCATTTAACAAATCTTCCATTAATAAAAATCACTTTGTAAACACTTTGAGATCACATCCATATATTCATCTCAATAGAATAAGTATATTCGCAAAATACTATATTTTCGATATATAGAAAATATAACCATATACTTATCTCACTAGTATAAGTATATTCAAAAACCATTTCACTTTCAAAACTTGGAAACTTTCCACATACCCATACAATAATATAAGTATATTCACATAACATTTAAGAAAGATTTCTTATTTCAAAATCATATTAAAATGATCGAATCCAAATGTCGTTAAAATTTAGATATTAATAACCTAAGACACTATTCCCTTTTTATAAATCTCCTTTATTTTATGAATATCTCCTTTATAAATCTCCAATTCTCTTTATAAACTTTCTTTTATAAATCTTCAAGTTTATTTATAAAACTCTATTTATAAATCTCCAAAATCATTTTTAAAACTCCTTTTATAAATCTTGAATACCATTAAACCAAACTACTATCCAATTTCTAAAATCTCTTTCCATATTTTATAAATTCCTTAAATGAATTATTTTCATTAAATAAGACCTCTATACAAGTCTTTCCATTTAAAATGAATTCTTTTTGAAATAAAAATTTATTATTCTTAAACAACTTTTATAAAACAATTTATTTTCTAAAAACACTTTTAACAAAACAATTTATTATCTTTAAACAACATTAGTAAAATAATACTTTAAATAATCAATAATTATAAATTTTAAAGAAAATAATATTATAATAATAATAAAGGCAAATAAACTTTAAAATAATATTATTATAGTAACAAACTTTTAAACAATATTATTATAGTAATAAAAAATCTTTTAATATATTAATAATATAACAAATAACTTTCAAATAAAATAATCAACTTTAAAATATAAAATAATTAACTTTATATAATTAATTTAAATAAATAATTAAAATATAATTAAAACATTTTAAAACAATAATTAAATAACTTTAAAATAAATTAAATATTCTTAAATAACTTTAAGAAATAATTTTTAAGAATCATATAAGTAAAGAAAATCACTTTAAATCATTATAAAAAAGAATTATTAACGATCTTTAGAACATTATTAATAAATAGTTATTACCTATTCAATCTTATTACTAAATAATAATCATCTTTAAACTTTAAAATAGGAATAATTATTCTTAAAATAACTTTTAAATCATTAATAACTTTTCAAATATGAAAGAGACTTAATGATTACAATGGTACTTAAACAAGCTACAATATCATTCAATTTAGCTTTCCAAGTTAATAACTGGTATTTACATAATCAACGACTATGTAAATAAATTCAACACTTAGCCATCATTGGTTAACATATCACTTATTCAAAGTGGCATATCAATTAACGATATATAATTAGATGTCCAAACCTATAAAATAGCATAACAGAGATTTATTCTGCTAATTATATGCCAAATTAATTTAATTGGCGGAATGGTATTTTATTCTTCTAAACGAGTATTCAAATTACCTTATTCAATTTACTTTAATAGTATGATGTTCATTTGGCCAAATAAAAATTACCAATTAGGGTATAATAATCTAACGACATTATTATTTAAAATAACGTAATTAAATTCGGTCGTTTCAATATACCATAATTTTATATGTTGCCAAAGCTATCGACAAGTTAAACTACATCATTTTACTCGTAGCCAAAGCTATCGACAAGTTAAACTACACTGTTGTACTCGTCCATACGAGTACAATGCAAAAATCCATGTGTCAAACGAATCAGATACAAACAAGATATACCATTTCAAAGTTTTTGACAAATTAAATTATATAATTAAATAACCAATTTAAAATCCTCACCTAATCTTAACGGGCCGAGTCCAATCTTCTCAAGCTCGATCCCTCCTAAACCTTTTCTTTAATGCTTCCTTTCCAAATCAAACACCAGCTCAAAAACGTGCATGTCCATGTGCACCTATACACCCCATTATTCATCAAATCGTCGATCCGAGACCACAGCCAAGTTTCTTTTGCCAAGCTCCTCCCCTCCACCCAAAATCCATCACCTCCGGCCCTGTTGAACACGATCCAACCTTTTAAACCCAAAGTAAAAACGTGTCCATTTCCCCACAAGTCATGACAATTTTAGTCGCCAAACTCCACTAAATTCTCACCATCGACTCACCTATCCATCCTGATTCTTTAACCAAGCTCCAATTAACGAATCATTGCCAAAATCAAGAACAAACTCAAACCCTAGTTTGCCACCATCTTCCATCATCGGTACGGAATACCGTGGAAACATAATCAAAAATATTACGATACCATACGATCCAAACAAAGCATAAGGCGTCGATCAATTCTTCTCGGGTCGAGAGAATTTAATTTTTGAAATGTTGAAAACATTTTTATCTCCTTTCATATTTTTGGCAATAACTCGATCGACACTCGATGAAATCAAATGCCGTCATTTTCTAAAAATAGTATGGATCGATACGAACAACTTTCACGTTGATCGATTTGGCTAATTGTTGATAGATGATGAGGTATGGATTTTTGAAAGTAAGGGAAACTTTGTTTTCTTGGCTTTTTGAATGTTTACAGAGGGGTATATCAAAAGGAAGAAGGATTAAGTTACTCGTGCGTGTATTTATATAAGCACAAGTAATGGCAAGTTATGGGTGGACAAAGCAATGACCAGAATACAACATGAAGTAAACAGGTCGGGTGAAAGGGGAAACAAGGGTATACAAAGAGGCTGCTATGGAGACAATGGTTGCTGGTAGTAAAAAAAAGAAACATAATGTTTGCTGAGTTGAAATGAGGGTGCAATGTGTGTACATGGTACATGTGTGTGTGCTTATTTTGGAAAAATCCGAATATCTCGCCCTACCATATTGTGTCCACGTATAAGCCTCAAATGATAGAAACAAAATACGATCGTGTACAGAAATGTGATGCGATCACAAAACAACAATAAAATAGACAAGTTAACCTATTCTGTTAAATTCCAAAAATATCGACGTTTTCCATAAAAGTGTTAAATGAAAATTTAATTATTTTTCAAATTAAAAATTGTGGAAAAATCCTATAAATTAAATTAGAAATACGTTATAAAAAAATTGAACAATTACTTGAAAAATAGATTTTATTATAAAAGCCCCAAATCGAATATTTAAAACTAATTAAATATTCCAAAAATCAAGTGATAAAATTCCGGGTCGTTACACTCTTTCCCCCTTGAAAGAATTTCGTCCCCGAAATTTCACCACATGAACATCCAATATTATTCATAAGCCCACGTGATGTTCATAGATCATTCATATACTAAATCTGATTTGATCATTACTCGAATACATAACTCCACTTCCAACTAGCATAGCTTGCCCGATTTTGTAGTGCGGACTCTGATCTCCTTACATAGCCATAAACTATTATAGAAAACCTTTGGTTCCCTATTAAGAACCCTCACCAAGTGTTCGTCATCAAAAATCAAGTGATAGATCCTTATTTGGAATGGTGTAAAACACCTCAAATCCTATATTCGAATATTAGATCAAAATTTTATGGAAACGGAAAATGATCTATGGCCAACTTACGCCCTTATATAATTTGTTCTCACTAATACCAATTCTATTTCCACTAAATTATTTATGAAATATTTCATATAACACATTTAGGTTGTAAACTGGTATGATTCCCTACCATACCCTAAGGGTATGCACAACTTCCAAATTCAAACCTTTATTTTAAATTCACTTAAGAATTTTAAACACCGGGTTTTTATTCACACTTTTTGAAATGATATTATATATTTTAATCTACAGAATATATATATATATATATAGCCCGAGTAACCCCAATATGATATCAAGGAACTAGGTACTTCCAACAGTGTCATAAATTCCCTTATAAAGAAGGGTAACACTCAAAAGAAATGTTTACCATCCGAACACATCTCTTTTCTAATTTTAAGTTATTTTCGAGCCGCTTGAACTTGTTAACTTAGAATTATTATTTTCATTTCAAAATCTTATTTTTGAAACAATACCATACATATTTCACACAAAACATTTATCACCAACTTGCATTGGGTTCGTTTGGGTTCGAACTCATTCCAATCGTACAATGACCAAAGGAATAATTTACTAAGTGCAATATACCATTCGCCTAGGCAAACATCCGATCGTCACTTAGAAGATTATTCCAAGCATCACAAAACAAATCGGGACTCATCCCCCGAATCAAACTAAAGAAAACAAACTTTTCTTAAAAAATTTACTTTCAAAAGTATTTATACTTAGGAATACTTTTAAATAAACTATTATTACCCTTTCCAAGATATTATTTATACATTAAACTTCCTTAAGTAAAATATTATTTCTTTTTCCTATAAATCATTTGAAATAATAACATATATTATTTCCTTTTATAAATAAAAATATGCTTTTGGGATCAAATCAAATCTTGTTTTCATCAAAACAATTTCATAGCAAATTCCTATTTGGCAATCCCTTACTTAAAAACTCGAAAATGATGTAGTCACCATCAGAATTATTTTCCAATGACCCAAGTGAGTTTAGTGTTTTATATCTCCTTGAAAAATTCTTAAAAATATTTTTCTTTTGAAAATATTTTCTAATAATACTATTATTAACTTCTAAACCTTGAAAACCATTTTCCAAAATCAGCTGTAACAACCTTGTTGTTAATGACCTAATTATTTTCAGTAAATTAGGGTTAATTAATTTAAATCTGGGATTTTTGAAATTTAAATATGAAATTTAATTTAGTTTAAATAAATGATTTAATTTATGGAAAAATAAAAATATAATTTGGAAATTTGAATAAATAAGATTTGAAATTTCTTATTTTGAATGAAAAGAATTCTAAATTTTTGTAAATAAATCGGTTTAATTATGAAATGAATTAATGGATGAAAAATATTTTTTCATTGGAGTAGAATTCTTTTTTAAGTGTGCTTAAGATAATAATAAATTAATAGGAACCTTTTCTTAGAAAGATTAGTTAAGTGTATAAAATTTACTAAACAATGTAATAACACTTCTAGAATTTTGGGCTTTAGTTATCCGAGCCTATTAACCAATTACTTAACCAAATACCCTAATTTCTCAATCCATCTCCAATTCAACTCCTGCTCGTTCTATTATTGTATCTTCTCCAGCAAAACAAGAAATGAAAAAGTCAAGCAAACCTCAATTCAACCCTAATTTATTAGAAAACCAAAGAAAATTCTATAGATTATAAGAAAATAAGGTATGAGTTCCATAGCCTCTTCTCTACCTAATCATACAATCAATTTGAGATTTTGGTTGGGTTTTAATTTCTAAAATTATTGGCTAGGAGAGAAAATTAGGTGTTTTGGAGAAGGAGGTGATTAGCTTAGTATATTTGAGAAGATAGCTTGCATTCTCTAGTGAAAGGTGGTTGAATACTCACCCTACAATCTCTAATCCATATGTATAATTGATTAGTTGCTGTTTGGATTGCATTGGATGGTTTGTTGATTGAATTGCTTTCAATTTGATTATGAATTGGTTGCTTGAATTTGGGTGATTATTTGATTGCCTACTGAAAATAAATTGTGAAAATTGCTACAGTAAAACGACGATATCTTAGTATAAATTTCCCTAAATTGATACTATCTTTTTGTGGTAGAAAGTTCATTAAGTTAGCTATAAGTTAACTTTTAATCACTTGTTCAAATTCAGCAGTCTATGGGGTCAAAATTGAGTTTGAAATAGATGGTGTCGCACTGCCCTATGTAATTGGCTAAGTTTAAACCTAAGACTAAAATGGCCATAACTTTTTCGTTACTTATCAGAATTTGATGCTTCTTGATGTTCTCAAAATCTTAGACTATTTGCTACAACTTTCTTGTTTTACGTTTTGTGATATTTTGTAGTTTACATGGTCGAACGTTTTAGTGTCGCTGTTTGACAATAAACGACAGCGATAATGAACTTAAAATCTAAGAATTGTTTTAGTCATAACTTTTTCATTACTTACCAGAATTCGATGCTTCTTGATATTTTGGAAAGCATAGACTTTTCTTTACAACTTTCATGTTTTAAGTTTTGAAAAATTATGAAATTTAAGTGGTTGTAACTGCAGAAATTTAGACCCTATATTTGAGTTAAATGAAATAAGTTAATAAGCTTCGTATACAAGTAATTTTACAAAAGAGAATTATTTATATTTGTAAATCTTAGAGTTATTTCTAAATTAAGTTAATAAATATTAAAAATGATTTTTAGCAAGTTATTTTATATATTAAGCATGGTTAGTAAAATATGTATGGATTTGGAAATATGACTTTGGAAATACAAATCTAATCTATTTTACATAAAAATGATTATGGATTTGGAATATAAGTAGTACGATTTTATTAAATAAATAATATAGGATTCATGGAATTTGGAAATGTAGTTTTGAAAATTATAAACTTAATTTATTTTTAAATAAAATGATTATATTATAACATAGATTATACTTTATGTATATAAATGGAATCTTGGAACAATTCGGGGTTATAGAATATTTTGTTAAACAAGTAAACACTTATTTAAAGTTAAATAATAAGTGGATATGTGGTAAACTATAACAAGTTTTTTTAAATAATAAAAATAAGAGAGAAAAATTGTTTTGAGAATCTTAATTCTATACTTTGGGAAGTACTATTATTCGACTTAATGTTATCAATTTGAATAACACTTCGTTGAATATGGTATAACTCATTGAATATAATGTTTGAGTGGAATTTACTAAACCATTAGCGAATAGTCGAATTCCACCAAGTAGTATGGGATGCCTTTGTTAAATTCTTGTGATCGTATTTGTGAAGTATTTAACACTTTAGAGTTGTATTCTCTTCTGGTGTGCGACAAGTGGTTGCTAGATCCTTAAGAGAATGTAGTTCAGGTTTTTCCAGTGGCACCCATGATAACTGATATTTACTAGCTTGAAGTAAATACTTGGATTTCACCATACGGTATGGGACGTAATGGTTAAATCGTAGTAACTACTGAAGGTGATAGTATTTGGCACTTAAGAGTTTACTCTCTTTGGTGTGCGGCAAGTGGCTGTTAGATCCTTAAGAAGTTACTCCTAGATTTCTTTTCAAGTGTAATAATCTAAAATAAATCTAAATTTTGGTTATAGCTGCTATCATTGAGATCATCTTGTGATCCTGTGATTCTCGTTCTATGTACGATCCCCGGTATCGAATCGGTTCGTGTGATACCAAATTATTTGTTTGTTTACTACGATTCTGTGTACGATCATTACGATCGTTTTGAGTAAGATCTCTTGGATTATGGATATTTTGATTTTGTGACTATTCTGTGTTCGTGAAATAAATATATATTCTGGGTCTTGTGTTCATGAAATAAATATTCTTCTGTCTTGTGTTAGTGAAATAAATATATTTTCTTGTGTCTTGTGTTCGTGAAATAAATATATATTCTTATGTCTTGTGTTTGTGAAATAAATTTATATTCTTGTGTCTTCTGATGGATGTTAAGTTAATTCTGTTATTCTATGTTTAGTGACTAGTTCGTGTTTGTGACTTAAATTTATAACCATGTTCTGAGCTAAATTAATTTCCAGACTCGTTATATCCTGGACAACTATATTTACTTGTATGTTGATTATGCTTGTGTTATATTCTGTTCTTACCTTATTGGATATTTAGAGATAGTCTGACCCGAGTGTTATTTTGCTTGGGTTAGACCGAGACTTTTCAGGTTATAGGACAGGTTGACCTTTGGATGGTTGGGTTAGCAAGGAGATAAACATTTGGACTTTTAGCTTATCCCATTTAGGGAATTTGGACTTCATATATTAAATGTATAACTAAGATTAAAGAATTGTAAACTTGTATATTATTGAGTCTAGTATTTCATTTTGTAGACTTACAGTTTGTATAAGTATAAATGTTTATTCTTCCGCTGTGATTTGTGTATGATGTTTATATGATATATTGTACTGATTCTGAGAAATTGATGTGTCTATTACTTTGTATTAATGTTGTACATGTCAAATTTCAGTTCTGATATTAAGTAAACAGGTATAAATGATGTGTCAGTGTTAGTATAAAGATATATTCATATTCAATCGCCCTTAACAAGCCATATTCTCTGGATTAGCAGACAACATTACTTGTAATGTTCTTTGCTAAATGGGTACAACGGTGGGGTCGTCACATCACCAGAATTTTAAATTCTCAAATTCCTTTTATTTATAAGACACATTTTTATAAATCATTTCTTATAAACTCATCTTCCTATATTAATTTCAGAAATATTTTAGCTTCCTTTATTAAACCTCTTTCTATGAAAACCCAAAATTTTAACTTTTTTATAAAATTTATTCATAAATATTTACCTC